>JAHDVF020001145.1:0-668498 GCA_022606425.2 Lepidostoma basale | reverse complement strand
GAGGGATATTGAAAGAAGGGTTGGGGCAGGCAAAAAGCGAATGGTGCGCTTAAAGTTGTCATCGCAAACAAAAACCTGTCCAAAAAAGCTAGAATGGCAGCGCACAATAGTGTTCTTCTACTGACCCTTATGTATGGAAGCGAAGCAAGGAACAGGCAAAAGAAGGATGAAAGTAGAATAAATGCAGTAGAAATGAGATCTCTTAGACGAATGTGTGGATACTCTGTGTATGATAGAGTGTCAAATGAAAATATAAGAAGTGAATGCGCATGGTGTCATGAACAAAATAATGAAAGGATCATTAAGATGGTTTGGACATATGGAAGAATGAATGAAGAAAGAATGG
Source organism: Lepidostoma basale (assembly GCA_022606425.2). Lineage (NCBI taxonomy): Eukaryota > Metazoa > Arthropoda > Insecta > Trichoptera > Lepidostomatidae > Lepidostoma > Lepidostoma basale. The sequence continues at coordinate 668,152 of JAHDVF020001145.1, read as the reverse complement.
TAAAAAATTCATATGTTAACGATGTAAATGGAACCAGAAATAGAGGGAAGACGGGAGTGAAAACGTGGCACGATCAAATAAATCAAATCAAATATTGAATGTCGGCCTTGTGAGGAGTCAGAGAAATCGACGCACGTGTATGACACGATGTATGAATGTTGAGGAAGCGAGAGAAATATGTCAGGAAAGAAAAGTGTGGCAGTCCATTCTTTCTCCCTACCCCTTCGGGGAGACGGCGTGATGGTTAGTTAGTTAGTTACTTTTTTTTATTTAAACAAACAAACAAACAAACAAACAAAACCATCACGCCGTTTCCCCGCAGGGGTAGGCAGAGAGAATGGACCGCCACACTACTCTATCCTGGCAAACCTCTCTAGCTTCCTCCACATTCATACAACGAGTCATACACGCACGTCGATTCCTCCGACTTCTAACATGACCAACCTTTAAAATTTGATTAATTTGGTCATGCCATGTTTTCCTCGGTCTGCCTCGACTTCGTGCCCCATTTACATCATTAACGTATACTTTCTTAACCATTCTTTCTCCATCCATGCGTTCCATATGTCCGAACCAACGCAGCGATCCTTTCATAATTTTGTTCATAATACCTTCTTCCGCTCTACATTCCTTTCTTATATCAGCATTTGAGATTCTGTCGTATGTCGTTCTACCACACATACGTCTTAGGGACCTCATCTCTACCGCATTTATTCTACTCTCATCCTTCTTTTGCCAGTTCCATGCTTCGCTTCCATACATTAAGTGATTGTGAACGGCCGTTTTCGCTTTCATTGATAAATTCTTGTTTCCAATAACTATTTTTAAAGCTCCATTCACTTTGTTACCCGCACCAACCCTTCTTTCGACGTCACTATCCGTTCGGGCATCTGCTGTGAACATACTACCTAAATACACAAATTCCCTCACCTGTTCCAAGTTCTCTTCGTTCACACTTATATTACAAACTGTCATTTGCTCTTCCCTTTCGAAAACCATCACCTTTGACTTTCCGACATTCATCATTAAATCATTTGACTTGCATACCTCATTCATTCTCGACACCAAGATTTGTAATTCGTCCGCACTATCCGCAACGAGAACGGCATCGTCCGCGTAAAGCAGACAGTTTACAGATAAATCACTCATCTTAGCACCAGCATTTATACCTTTAAGTTCTTTCATACACTTGTCCATATACAGATTGAACAACCATGGAGACATCACGCAGCCCTGCTTAACACCCTTCGTGATATCAAACCAAGGCGTGATATCTCCATTTACCCTAACACTGGCAGTGCTCCCTTCGTAGAGAGAAGCAACCGCCCGTATCAGTTTTGTGCTCACTCCGTATTCGGACAAGATTGACCACAGTTTATCTCTGTTCACTCGATCATAGGCTTTTTGCAAATCGACAAACGCACAGAAAAGCTTACGGTTTTTGGCCATAAACTTCTCCGCAAGCGTTCGAAGTGCAAAAATCTGATCCATACATCCTCTTCCGGTCATAAAAGCGCCTTGAACATCCCATACTCTTTCAGTCGTCGTCTTTTTTACTCTTTCTATTAAAATTCGGCCGTAGAGTTTACCAACGGCGCTTAACAGACTTATTGCCCGGTGATTTCCGCAGTCCATACGAGACCCCTTTCCCTTATATAGAGGCATGATAACAGCCCTCCTCCAGTCAAGCGGCGTATATCCTTCCTCTAAACACTGGTTAAAGAGTCTGTATAACCACGCTGCAACAACCGGCCCACCGTTTTTAATAAACTCCAAAGCGACACAATCATAACCAACAGCTTTTCCACCTTTCATACAGCTTACAGATTTTACTATTTCGTTCAAACTTATTTCTGTCATATCTCTTTCGCTATTCGTACAACTCACATTTGTAACGCTCCTTCTCATTGAACTCTCAGTCATTTCACTGCCATATACATCTTTAAAGTATTCCATCCATCTTCCTTGTATACTGTCAAAATCAGTAATCATTCTTCCCTCACAACTCAAAATTGCTTTCGCACAACCATTTTCGGGAGGATTCCGGGCCTTTTTGACTTCCTTCCAGAACATTTTTATGTTGCTCTGAAAGTGACTCGTCATCTTGAGACCGTCTTCCTCCTTCAGTTTATCCTTTTTCTCTCTCACTTTCAACTTGACATTCATCTTACAAACTTTGTATGCTTCTTTTGCTCTTTTATATTTCTCGCAATCTCTTTTATCCACAGATATCATATTTAACCATGCATCCTTCTTTTCTTTGACCAGAATTTTTACACAGTCATCCCACCAAGCATCTCCATTCCTTCTTCCTTGCACACATGTACCACATACCTCTTTCGCTGTTTCACATAGACTTTCTTTCAATTTGTTCCAGATCTCGTCTATACTTATAAATTCAGATTCTCGACCACTCAGCCTCTCATTCACTTTCGTCATATAACTCTCTTTTACGTCATCGATTTGGAGTTTTTCTATTTTAACTCTAGACGGGGCGGTCACTGTTTTGTTCTTCTTGGTGCGCCAACCTCGGAACAGGTTTATCTTTGTCACCACCAAAAAATGGTCAGTTCCGAGTTCGGCCCCTCTGAACACTCTGGTATCTACAGTGTCCGTCCGTAATCTAGAGTCAACGATGACGTAATCGATAGTCGTCCTTTCATTCCCTCTCTCCCATGTATACTGATGGATCCTCTTATGATCAAACATCGTGTTTGACACAAAGAGGCTCCACTCCAGGCATACACCAAGCACTCTCCTTCCATTATCGTTCGTCCTACTATCACCATACTTACCGAGACATTCTTCATAACCAGTCCTTTGGATTCCTACCCATCCATTCAAATCTCCTGCTAAAATAATTCTTTCGTTCACGTTCTTACTCGCTGCTATCTCGTTTACACTATCCCAGAACTCATCTTTCACAGCTTCATCTTCGCTATTAACAGGAGCATACCCAATTATGAGTAATACTCTTGTCAATCCAATTTTGAAGCGGATCCACATCAGTCTAGGACTTATACATTCGTATCCTTTCATACATTCTACCATCCTTGGAGCTAGAATCGCTGCCACACCCTGACCTCCCCTTTGTTCTTGTGATACCCCTGACCATAAGATGAACTTATTATCATGCTCTCTAGATCCGCACTCTTTAACCATGCATTCAGTCACACACAAAATATCCAAACACTTGTTATTAAATTCATCGCACATCTCACTTAACTTCCCTTCCATACCTCCTCTAATATTCCAAGTACCAATGCGGCACTCCACTCTCCTCTGTTCGCCCCCGCAGAAAATGCAACGTGATGGGTGGCGGACCTCATCGCCGTCTCTAAGCATTTCCCACAACCACTAAAATCTACCTTAACATTAATTACATTTTACAATCCACATCAACTAACCTAAACAATATTAAACTAAATTAAACTATTACAATATATTACACTATTCATTATATAATATATTACAAAATTGACTTAATATCACTAAAATTTCAAAATAAAAATAGGATAACTTAGAGTTCTTAGTTGAGCCCGTATAGCATTTTGATGGCTTGCAAGCAGGCAGAGCAGAGTTGTTGGATGACGGCTATCCGGATACAGACACTGTCTCACATGACACAATGTCACTAAGTCAAATATTTAAAAGAAAAAATTAGTCAAAATAATCCATACAAACAGGTAGGCACCCACGCGATCCTATTTGACAGGTTGAAAAGGGAGAAAACGGAAACAGCTGCTTTTTCTGTGGACTCTATAAAACCATAGAGGAAGATCGACACTTTCTGCAAGAGCGCATGCGCCTTAGGCGCCATTTTGTAGGAAGCTTGACACTTTCTGCAAGAGCGCATGCGCCTTCGGCGCCATTTTGTATTTTTGTGTTTATCAAATCTGTCAAAGATTTTTCTATCACGTTAGATTGTTAAAAAACGTGCAAAATTTTACAGGATAACACTACCAGCAGCGCAGCGGGCACTCATAAACACATTGCGATACAATTTCACCAAAAAAAACAGATATTTACGAAGGAATGATGATTTTGCGGGAGCGCATGCACCATAGGTGCCATTTTCAATCGGCGGCCATTTAATCAATCAAAGTACACATAATTTCTTTTGAAAAAATTTAAGGAGGATAGCCACTGTGATTATGTAAAAGAATATATTTAATTTTAAAGTTTGTACCTTCGAAAATATGTGCATAAAATTTTAGGTTAAAATTCCAAAAATTGAGTGAGTTACAGTCATTTTAGTGAGAGTAGGTAGACCGACTGTCCATGCATCGACCGCGATGCTAGCCGGGTGAAAGCTGCTGAGAATTGCATGGTAAGGGTCAATATATATATTTTTAAATCATGGTCACAACTGGAGATAAAGAGAAAGAATCATCATATGGCCCAGGACTCGATGGTTATAAGTATAAATACTCGTGTTTTAGAAGATAAATGATTTTATAATGGACGTAGTGCACGATAAGTTTGGCGAAAAGAACCATGATTTTCAAAATAAATTTGCACAATTTACAAGCGCTGTTCTGACATCGGTCTATTTATGGTAAAATGGCAATATGTATGGACTTCAAGTCAACTAACAATTGTCAAGTTGACAGTCTGTAAAAACAATGTTGCCAGTTTTAAAACCAAACCTCTAAAAAAAACACCCTATAAGTAGTAAGAAAAATGGACTTAAAACTTTAAACGCGTTTTTTTTCAAAACGATAACTCGAACAATTATCTTTGAAATAGCTACTTTTGAACATGGCCGATTTTGAAATTTTTGGTTTTTACTACTTTTTATGACTGCTTGAATACATAAAAAACAAAGATTTTCAATCGGTTGGTATTTTGTGAAAAATCAAAATAAAAAAATCGGATACGCTTAACGATAACTACATCATAAAAATTATAATAAACTTAAGTTTTATTTTATCAGAGAACCCATGTTCAAGAAATCGAAGCTACCGTGAATTTTTAAGACAGCAACGCTGATAACTTTGTTACTATTAAATATTTTTCAAAAAAAATCCTCACGTCGTTTCCCCGCAGGGGTAAGCAGAGAGAGTGGAGCACTAGACTACTCTATCCTGACACGCCTCTCTATTTTCCTCCACATTCATACAGCGAGTCATACACACACGTCGATTCTTCCGGCTTTTGACATGACCAACCTTTTAAATTTGATTAATTTGATCATGCCATGTTTTCTAATGACATGACTAACATCCTTAACGTTTACTTTTTTAACCATTCTTTCTTTACCCATGCGCTCCATATGTCTGAATCAACGCAGCGATCCTTTCATAATTTTGTTCATAATACCTTCTTTCGCTCTACATTCCTTTATATTATCAGCTTTTGAGAATTTGTCGTTCATCGTTCTACCACACTAAGGGACCTCATCTCTACCGCATTTATTCTGCTTTCATCTTTCTTCTGCTAGTTCCATGCTTCGCTTCCATACATAAGGGTTGGGACCAAAACTCCATTGTGAACGGTCATTTTCGCTTTCATTGAAAAATTCTTGTTTCCAATAACTATTTTTAAAGCTCCATTCTCTTTTTTACCCGCACCAACCCTTCTTTCAACATCAATGTCCGTTCGGCCATCCGCTGTGAACATGCTACCTAAATACACAAATTTCCTCAGCTGTTTCAAGTTTTCTTCGTTCACACTTATATTAAAAAACTAACTAACCATCACGCCGTCTCCCCGAAGGGGTAGGCAGAAAGAATGGACTGCCACAATTTTCTTTCCTGACATATTTCTTTCGCTTTCTCAACATTAATACATCGTGTCATGCGCGTCATGACTCCTCACATGGCCGACATTCAATATTTGATTTATTTGATCGTGCCACGTTTTCCTTGGTCTTTCTCTATTTCTGGTTCCATTTACATCGTTAACATATAATATATTTTTTTACCATTCTTTTTTTATTCATTCTTTCCATATGTCCAAACCATCTTAATGATCCTTTCATTATTTTGTTCATAACACCATCATTCGCACCGCATTCAGTTCTTATATTTTCATTCGACACTCTATCATACTCGTGCATAGAGTTTCCACACATTCGTCTAAGAGATCTCATTTCTACTGCATTTTTTCTACTTTCACCCTTCTTTTGCCATTTCCATGCTTTGCTTCCATACATAAGGTTCGGTAGAAGAACACCATTGTATTAATATAAGAACACAATTTGTAATATAAGAACACCACTTATATTACAAACTGTCATTTGCTCTTCCCTTTCAAAAACTAACACCTTTGACTTTCCGTCATTTTTCTATAAAAATACATGAAAGCTTTAATTTATCTACACTCAATAAAATAAAATAAAACGCGATCCCCATATTCCTTAATTATCCCGGTAAAAAAACATCCCGAAAATCACTAAATTTTTCGTCCGTCACAGTGGATATTCCCCCTAATCGTAAGATCATAAAAAGATAACATTTTATACTGTTTATACAAAAAGAATTATCCGTCTACAAACTTAATCCTTCGGGAAATTATTTTGAGCGTCAGCCAATTAGTTTCGAGACGTTTATTAAAGAAGGTAATATCAGCGAGGTGAAGGAGGAGAGAAGTGAAAATCAAACAGAAAATCATTTTTACTGAAACAACTAACCCTTGAGGAGCAATCGATAAAACCAATTTGTTTCGAATAATTTCACCGCCCGGAGCTATTGTTTGCACCCCGTAACCTTTCTCTTAATGCGCTAATACCCGCGCGCTACGATGCTGTGACATCACTACACATTTCTAAATAAGATTACTAACTAACTAACTTTTTTTTAATTGTATCTCAATAGAGACGAAGACGTAAACTGGAAACTGAACATGGATGATCAAGGTGTTTACAGGACTTATGACCTGTCATTGGTTAGGTTAAGCGCACGCTTTATGTAATTACAACATTCCCCATTCCACCTTTGTTATTGTGATCATGCATGACAATTTTTTGGAAGATGTATATATACTTCAAAATCCATATTTATCTTCACGTGTCAGTTTCAGTCAGCCATCTATGTAGATTTGGTTGCACTAGTGAATTTTTTCAAGAATTAACATATACAACCGACCCACTAAGGCCATCTATGGAGAATGATTTTCGGCGTTTAGCAAACTACCTTATTAACACAATACGAAGGCTGTCGCCTAACATATTGTTAGAAGCCGCTAGGAGTATTATTCCATTCTATATGCCAAAGAATTAACTAATGAATCGGGTGGTGGTCTAGGGGATAGAACGCTTGGCTCCTGATCCAGGGGACATGGGTTCAAGCCTGGACACGACCAGATTCCTTCTTCATAATAATGAGCTATTTTCTGCTCACATTGAAGATTGTAAAATAAATTCTAATATTATTGATGTAAATCCTTGATATTAGTCTTAAAAAAAAAACGAACTAACTAACCATCACGCCGTCTCCCCGAAGGTGTAGGCATTCATACATCGTGTCATGCACGCGGTTCGATTTCTCTGACTCCTCACATGGCCGACATTCAATTTTAGATTTATTTGATCGTGCCAAGTTTCCCTCGGTCTTCTTCTATTTCTGGTTCCAATTACATCTTCTTCTTCTTCTTCTTCACTTTTGGTAGACTCAGGAGTCTGTTATTTCAGGCGGGTTCTCTTGAGACGCTGAACTCCAGCTTTCTCTCCACCGTTTCGGGGGTCTTCCTGGTCGGCGTTGTCCGTTTGGCGTTCCATGGAGAGCTATGTGTGGTATCCTATTTGAGCTCATCCTTTCTACGTGTTGATGCCAGTATCGCCGTCTTTGATATCGTCTTATCGCCATCTGACCACATCTTTGACCTCGCAGATTTCTCGGATTACTGTATTCCTAACTCGATCACGTAGGGTTTTGCCAGTTACATCGTTAACATATAAATGTTTTACCATTCAACGTTAATATAGTAAAGTTGTGGAAAATACTGTCTGAATATGGAATAAGTACAAAACTGATTACGGCAATTAAGTCGCTATACACAGAAACCACTGCTAGTGTCAGAGTAAATGGAGATCTTACAGCTTGGTTTGATATCAATGAAGGTGTCAAACAGGGTTGCATAATGTCCCCGTGGTTATTTAATCTATATATGGAGAAGGGTATGAAAGAGCTTAAGGGTTGGATGTAGGTGCCAAGATATTTTTAGATAATCCATTGTTTTAGCGGAAACGCTCTGATATTCAACATTATTAATATCTAACTAACTAACAAACCATCACGCCGTCTCCCCGAAAGAGTAAGCAGAAAAAATGGACCGCCACACTGTTCTGTCCTAACATATTTCTCTCGTTTCCTCTACATTCATACATCTTGTCATGCACACAAAAATGTACACAACAGGTCGTTTGGACCCAATTACTGTATCCAGTTTTCTAGTTATTATATTGATTCTCGTGACATGTGATAGGTAGCCAATCTGTCGCCATTTTATTGTCAAGTGAATTCTACACCAGACCAAAGACAGTGTGACAATCACACTGCCATCGCCGGGAATCGAACCCAGGACCTTCGGCATGGAAGTCAGAGTTCGTAACCACTCTGCTACGAAGGTCGGTCTCCTCTATATCTAGCTCCGTTCACGTCGTTTAGATATACCTTCTTCACCATTCTCTCTACACTCATTCTTTCTCATGTGTTCAAACTATCATATCGACCCTTTTATTATTTTGTTCATAATAAAAGATAATAGACACACATGAAGAGATTGTGGTGCGAATGAAAGTGTTATGAACAAAATAATGAAAGGGTCATTGAGATGGTTTGGACACTTGGAAAGAATGAATCCTAAAAAATATATTTTAACGATGTAAATGGAACTATAAATAGAGGAAGGCCGAGGAAAACGTGGCACGATCAAATAAATGAAATATGGAATGTCGGCCACGTGAGGAGTCGGAGAGATCATTAAAGATACGATCTAAGAATGCTGAGAAAGAGGACTACTACACTTTTTTTCTGATATATTTCTCTCGCTTCCTCAACATTCATATATCGTGTATATATGTCTATTATTCTAATTTCATCCTTCTTTTGCCAGTTCCATACATAAGGGTCGATAGAAGAACACCATTGTGCACTGCCATTGTAGCTTTTTTGGATAGGTTTTTGTTTGCGATGACAACTTTAAGTGCACCATTCACTTTGTTGCCTGCCCCAACCCTTCTTTCAATATCCCTCTCCACTCGCCCATCTCTTATAAACATACAACATATTTCTTGTTTGCTTTGAATAATAAAAGAAATTTTGTTGTACGGCCCGGTAGGATATCTTATTTCTAAAATCTGACCCGGCTGCTGAAAAGGTTGGCCACCAATGCCCTAGATAAATAAATATATTATTCGTCATTATAAGCGTAAATGTATTATGGACAAATACACTAAATCTTAATCCAGCATGTAGGGTCAAAGCACCAATGAATGACTGTTTAAGGTTCAGCTTGTACTGAAATCCACATTAAAGGCATTAATTTAATTATTTTAGTGTCCAAAATAAATAAAAACAATAAAAAACACATTGACTTCTCTAAATTCTCTAACTTTTTTATTGAAATATGAGTATTACTATTAAAATTAATATTTCTCTAAAAAAATAGCACAATCACCAGTAAATCAAATCAAATCAAATCAAATCAGTTTATTTCATCAACAGACATTACAAAATTTATTTTTAAGGCATCTATTGAGAACAGGTAAAATAATATATTATATATAGTATACTACCAGAAACGCATAAGAGATGGTTCAACATTAGGAAGACAGGATACTCTCCAGAATTAAGAGTATTTGCCTTCTGAACGTACTTTCACTAACATGAAAGACGTCGATCTCCGAGGAGACCGCGTTCAGCAGACTAATTGCTCTTCCCACCGGTGTCACCAGAGGTATGTAAGTACACCAGAGTAAATGACCACTTCAGGTCATATTGATACAATACATAGATTTTGTTACATTGTCACATTATGAAACACCCTAGCATACAAACATATGTAAATATTCAAAGAATTGAATAAGAAATAACATTAAAAAAACACTTACCACACTTTTCCTTATAAAAAACTACTAACAATCTCAAAACAACAACGGGAAGACGCACTTATACCGTTTGACAAGGCACAGTTCAAAACTGATAGTTTTGTTTCTTACCAACAGTTGTCTCTGCCTACCTCTTTTGTCATAGTTTCTTGGGATTAAAGTTTTTTGACTGGACACATAGTGCAATTCTTATTATATTTTGTTTTATTAACCAACGGTCATTTACTGGGGGGCGGTCAAATACTGGTGCTTCGACCCTATGATATTTATAGAGATACTAAAGATATTAGTAGCAATGCGTACAAGCTACATGACTTCTGTAAGAGAAGGTTAAGCCGAAACCTTTGGACAGGAAAGCTGCCCTTTGATCCTCGGTGGTGTACTGACACGTAGCGCCACGTACCCGGAGGCACGCATCCCTTCTGATATGAATAAAAGATCTTACTGCTCTAATGTGGAAATGTATTAAGGGTGAGGTCGGCATGACTTCATGCCATGAGCACTTCTTTCTGTGATCTTTAGTGCACGTTGTAAACCAAACATTTCTTGCATACATAAATAACTAACTTACTAACCATCACACCGTCGCCCCAAAGGGGTAGGCAGAACTACCAGGTTCTTTCCACTGCTCTTTGGGTCACTCGTAGTTTCTCGGCACTTTGTTTGGACAATGTTACAGTTTCAAGACCATAAGTACCAACTGGCAGAACGCAGGCTTCATAGACTTTTTCACTTATACATATATTGTATATTGTAAATGTTCTATTAATAAAAATAAATCCTTCCCTCCTTAGTTCAAGGGAGTTATGCCCTAGCATACCCAAGAGAAATGCCGTTGGATAGAGCCAAGGATATTCCCCGTTGTTTATGTTGAAAGTCTATGGTATATTAATTATTCGGTAAACTTATTGAAAGCTTAGGCATTAACACTGTGGAATTCCATAGTAGTACACTTAGGAAAATGAAAGTATCTTTGTTTAATCCACTAATTATAAAAAAAAATGTTTAAAAACACGACATGTTTCGGAGGATACCTCCATGTTCAGGAGGTATCCTCCGAAACATGTCGTGTTTTTTTTATATGTTTTTAATAATTAGTGGATTAAAGAAAGTTATTTTCAGTTTCATGAATAATTTTTTTTGTATTTTATAAATTGTAATTATAATTTTAATTCATAAGCAATTATTATTTAATAATAAAGATGAAAACTCCTGTTTATACGAAGTTTTATTGTATTTTATTTTATAAACATGATGAAACTTAGTGTTACCCATTAATATAATAAAACTTCTAGAAAACATAAGTTTTCATTAATATTAATTATAAAATATTATATACAGTTTTACATCGTTCTTCAAGAAACAAAAACTAACCAACTAACTAACCATCACTCCGTCTAACCAAAGGGGTAAGCAGAAAAAAGGGCTGCCACAATTTTCTTTCCTGATATATTTCTCTCACTTTCTCAACATTCATACATCGTATTATGCATGCACGTATATTTCTACTTCTCTTCACGTGGCCGACATTCAATAGTTAATTTATTTGATTGTGCCACGTTTTCCTCAGACTTTCTCTTTTTCCAGTTCCATTTAAACTCACTTACACTTTTTTACAATTCTTTTTTCATTCATTATTTCCATGTGTCGAAACTGCATTGCCATTTTAGCTTTCGTTTATTAATTTATATTTTCTACTAAAACATGTTTCAATAGTTTTCTAATGTTTGTAATGTCTGTTGATGATAAATTTTGTAATGTCTGTTGATTAAATAAACTGATTTGATTTGATTTGATTTGATTCTAAAAGTAAATATACGTTTTATATATTTTTCATTTTACCGTTTTGATTTTAAGATTTCATGCTTTTACTCCAAACAAGTAAAATGTCGAGAGAACGTGATGATAAGCAATGTTTAACAATCTCGCCTTTAGCTTGACTGTATTTCAATAGAATTTCTTTCATTGTTTTACAATACTGTATTCTCTTTCATTATCTTTGTTAAAAAACATTGCCAACTTTCTACCAGGTTTTTAATGCCTGTGCAATGAAAATCATCGTTTTCCAAATTTAAAGATATAAATTAAAAGTCTTCTGATCTAGGACATAGAGGATTACCAACGCTTACCCAAAGCTGTTATAGCCGAACGGCGCCTTTCGTCAGCTTCGCTCATTCAATCCCTAGACCCGTCCCTCGGCCATGCGGGACTTACATTAGGAAAATTATATGTAAGATATCAAGAGAGACCCAGGCCACATTAAATGTACTCCTATTTTCTTTTATGCCCCGTCGTACATGCAATTTACAATAATATAATTAAAATATTCCTCATAGTCTACAGAGCTGACTCAGTCAAGCTCTATGGTCTACGAGCTATCTATATATGTTCCGACATTTGTCTAAAAGCTGAGGAAACAGTGGAAAATTTTATTAGGAACATTTTAGTTTTGAATGCATTTTGTTTTTAATTCAAATAAGTAAAATGTCGAGTAGAACATGATTACCGTATTTAACGGACTATAAGACGCACTTTACAAAATTCAGGTGCGTCTTATATTCGAAATTAATATTAAAATGTCCAGTGTTTGATTTAAAATTCCTGCCAGCCTTAAAAATGACCATATATTCGAAACCGCAGAAACCCATCTCTATCACGTAACATTGAATCAACTGGCAGCGGCAGTGCACCGATGTGGAATCACAAGTATTTTTTTAGCCTAGCTTTGCAATCTAATAATAAAAAAGGTAAAAGGTTTTTTTTAATTGCTTAAAAATTAAGGTGCGTCTTATAGTCCTTAGCGTCTTAGAGTCCGTAAAATGCGGTATAAGCAATGTTTAGCAACCTAGCCGCAGATCTTTCGTTTGGCTTCACTTCGGTATGTAAACATTGAAAGCAATTATTCTCCAGCCTACTCACGACGCCTTCACAGTATCTCGGTACGAATACCAAACGAGCCATAATTTCATCAAAGTTTCCCGAGCAAGATAATTATTCAAAAGATAAACCATCTTTATAATGTATGAGACGTTCAGATCCGTGGTAATAGCTCGGATTACACTGCGCATAAATGGTTCTGTTTGTGGAACTAATGTGGGCTGTTGTTTTAACGTAAAAATTAACGGAGTTTGTGAACTACTCGTATAGAAATTTTGCTAGAACGACGTCATGAGCCCTCAATCTCTTAATATAACATCACAAGGACACATTACGTTATATTATAGAAATAATAATAAAACCATGTTGTTTTTTTTTGTATACGACAGGTCTTTAGAACCCTATTACAGTATACATTTTACATACAAAAATACATGTTATATTAGCAATTGTGGTATGTACCTATATGTTCCTTAAAGGACGTATAGGTCATTTGGAGAATGTCCACATCGACTGACACCTCATTCAAGAGCACCATACCCCGAGTCATTGTATGCTGCGCCAAGACATTTGTCCTGCTATGCGGTATGCACAACAGATCGTGTCTTCTAGCGCGAGCATACCTGTCCGGTGCATTGAGGCCATAACATTCTAAGAGGTATGGGCTATCAATGAGGCTACGGAGTATTTTAAATCCTAAGATCATCAATGTACCTTTCTTCTTGATTCGAGACTGCGGTACTCTGTGTTAATCAATAGATCATTATAGTGCATAAACCTCGGATATACCCCATTCATCCGCATGTAGAGTTGGAGGGATAACATTACAAATGAGGAGGTTCTCAGCAGAGTTGAAGATAATAGGCACACGTTGAACACCATAGCGGAGAGGCGCGCGAGATGGATTGATCATGTGTTGCGACACGAATGTTTCCTGCATGATGTATCGGAGGAAATGGTCGAGGGATCGATTGGCAGAGAGTACCTCGCCAAGAGTACGTAGACCAGATTTGTCGAGATATGGGCTGCACCTCTTATGCGGAGTTGAAGAGAGTTGCCGAGGACCGAGCGGAGTGGAAGAGGAATTGTATCGCCTTGCTGCAGACCAATCATTAGATTGAGACCGGAGAAGAAGAATAAAACCATTTGCTACTTACAAAGGGAGTGCACGACATAGGAAATTTAGTTCAAGGTAAAAATTTACAGGATTGTACTACCCCGTAAAAGTCGACCATAGTCAAAGTAAGAAAGCACAATAGCCAGCCAATTTCTAGGAAAAAGCCTTCTTTTCAACTTTTCACCGTTTCTCATATATTCTCCCACTCCACTTTTTCTCTCGATCTTCCCTTCAATGAATGATATTATAACTATTTCAATTACAATAATATTGTAACTTACTAACTAACTAATCGGGCGGTGGTCTAGGGGATAGAACGCTTGGCTCCTGATCCAGGGGACATGGGTTCAAGCCTGGACACGACCAGATTCCTTCTTCATAATAATGAGCTATTTTCTGCTCACATTGAAGATTGTAATAATAAATTCTAATATCATTGATTTAAATCCTTGGTATTAGTCTTTTTTTAATAAAATAAAAAAAATAAAAACTAGCCATCACGCCGTCTCTCCGAAAGGGTAGGCAGAAAGAGTAGACTGCCACACTTTAACCGATGGGTACTCCATCCTTCTCTTTTTGCCCCCGCGAGAGACGCGGTGTGATGGGTTGCATCTCCCGCGCACACTTCGATCGTCCACGGTTATTTAAAATAAATGTAATTAGACACTAAAAACAATCCAACTCTAGCAAGAACTTCGATGTGTTATTTAATTTTGAATTTTGAATATGAAGAAAGTTATATGTATTTAATGTTTCTTTCTCAGTAGTATTACTAAAGCGCTTGATCCGGATATTGAAATAAAATGCAGAAATGATATGGCAGAATTGATTTTGACAGCTGCATTTAATATAACGAGAACTTTCTTTCACAACGATAATCAAAACTTGAAACTATGACAGAGATTATATATGGTCTATTCTACTATATGGCTGTGAATCTGAAAGTGATTGTAATGAACCAGTTGGAGGCGTTTCAGATTTGGATATACCGCAGAATGCTCCGTATACCGTGGACCGATAGGGTCAGTAATGCAGGCCCAGAGATCCAGAGCCAATAGAGATCTATTGTTGAGTGTAAATGTAAGAAAGGTCTCGTGCCAAGGGGAGAAAGATACCAACTCCTATGGCTGATAATCATGGGCAAGATAGAGGGACTTCGGGGAGTTGGTAGAAGGCAGTTTTCCTGGCTCGGAAATATAAGATGAGCCGAGTTGAGAACCTGTTCCAAGTGGCTCAGGACAGAGATGCTTTGACTGCAGTGATAGCTAACTTTAGAAAGACCTTACACGGCACCAAAAAAAGATGATTGTTTTTTTAACAATGATATAAAATAAAGAAAAAAAATGTTTACAAAATGTCTTTATTATTATGTATTTAGTGTGCTTCCAATTGTGTTCGACCGGTTTCGGCAGTTTGCGGCCATCTTCTGGCCACCTAACCTCAGGGCACAACTTCACATTTCTGGCCTCAGACCAGAAGATGGCAGCAAGCTGCCGAAACCGGTCGAATATAAACACAAGTGGAAGCACACTAAATACATAATAATAAAGAAATTTTGTATCCAAATGTTTTTGTTTTCGTTATTTAAAATTAACTCTTACCAAGAAATTTCAATTGAATACATTAATAATTTGAATGATATAAAACTTGACGAGGAAAAAGTGGCACGATCAAATCAATCAAATGTTTAATTACGTCGATCGCGTAAGGAGTAGTCTAGCAGGAGTGGTCAAACAGTGGTATAAAAAAACAATAAGTGAAAATCAGAAAAAATAATTAGCTATTTTAATAATCTTCAATACAAGTTTCATTATGAATAAATGAGTTTTCTTTAGAGTAAAACAAACCTGGTTTTTCCAAAACAAATTTTCTCTGATTCTCTTATTCTGCATTAATTTTAAATACGTATTTTAATGTCTACGTTATACAACGTGCAAATAAGTACAATAAACATGTTTCTCCAGTACAAATTGTCAAGATTTGTTTGCTGTGAGCTTATTCCAAGAAACGGTTGTGACCTAATATATCTGGAAGGCTTAAAATGAGCTTCGCCAACAGCTGAGCAAAATGCGAAGCTCTTAATGAAGGAAAATAATTACTTCAGCAGAGAAATATTTTGAAGGCTTTAGATGTCTAGGAATATTATAATTAAACATTACAAACGTAATTAAGGTGATATTTTCTACATTTCTGTTTTGTTTTTCTTTTACCATAATTATTATTATTATTATTCAACATTTTGAATGTACACAAATTCTTGTAGACAATTACTGGATTTTACCCATTGCGGATAATTTTTTTTTAAGGACAGAATAAACAGAATATAATAAGAAGGGCGGAATGGGGAATGTTGTTAAACATAAAGCGATCGCTCAACCCAACCAATGACAGGTCATAAGTCCTGTAAGCGCCTCGACCACCATATTCTGTTCCCAGAAAACAATTTACATCTTCGTCTCTATTGAGATGCAATTAATCTTTATAAAAAAAATATCCGCAATGGGTAAAATCCAGTATTTGTCTACAAGAATTTCTATACATTCAAAATGTTGTGTAAAATAACTGGTCCAAGTTAAAGGCATAAAAATTGGAGAGACATCTCCAGGCGTAATCTAGTACTGTATGATTTGCAGAGCCTTTCACAAAGCATTAATAAAAAAAATTTGCTTAATGCTTCCCAATCTTAATAGATGACGCTAGTGTAAACTGAAAAATGTAAAGATAAGCGCAGCATTCTAGCATATATACATCTTCAAAAATTTGTCAGACGTGGTGGTCGTAAGAAGGGTGGAATGGAGTGTGTTGTTAAACATAAAGCGATCGCTCAACCCAACCAATGACAGGTCATAAGTCCTGTAAGCGCCTCGGCCACCATATTCTGTTCTCAGAAAACAATTTACTTCTTCGTCTCTATTGAGATACAATAAATCCTTGTAAAATAATTAAATTACGTAGTTTAAAACATCGACTCTAGTACCATAGTACATCTAGAAACCAAGCGGTTACACCCAAGACCCAAGAAATCGAAATACACCTTGATTGTGAAACAATTTTTGTTGGTGGTTGGTGACTTAGTTAAATATTCATTAAAGGTAATTTATTATGCCCTTTGGGAAAAGCCATCTTTGTCTAAATGTGTTCCTCGACTTAAGTAATTCACTTTCTATAGTTTTCCAATGAATTAAACAAAGGCCATTATATTTTGAAAACTATATCCTAATTGAAAAGGGTCTACGCAACTTTCAAAACAGTTTCTTACCTACGTACGAAACAATAGCTTCTAAACATTCAAATAACTTACAAACCGTCACCGAGAAGAGAAAGGTATAATAGATATGATGGAGTATCATACTTATCTATCTTGACATAAATATCTTTCATCCTGTATTTTCAAACAGTGTGTCATGGAAGGACGACGAAAATTTTACTTATTTTTTTAATATATCTAAAAATATAATGGCAAAATGAGCGGAGTGTCAGTAAGCTTTCTATTGTATGCGGATGACGCTGTCCTACTTGCAGACAACGAGCATGAACTACAAGTCCTGGTGAATAGTATGTATGAGGTATGCATGCGAAATGATCTGATGATTTTTGAAAAAGAAGAAATCATGACAATCTGCCACATTAGCGTGAATGGTGAAAATTTGGAACAAGTAGATGAGTTTGTGTATTTGGGTAGTATGTTTAAAAAAGATGGGCAAGTGGAGAGGGATATTGAAAGAAGGGTTGGGGCAGGCATCAATGTGAATGGTGCACTTAAAGTTGTCATCGCAAAAAAAAAACTTTCCAAAAAAGCTAAAATGGCAGTGCACAAAGGTGTTCGTATACTGACCCGAAGGTTAAAATTAGAATAAATGCAGTAGAAATGAGATCTGTTAGATGAATGTGTAGATACCCTGTGTATGATAGAGTGTCGAATGAAAATATAATAACTGAATGCGGTGCGAATGATGGTGTTATGAACAAAATAATGAAAGGATCATGAAGATGGTTTGGATACGTGGAAATAATGAATAAAGAGTGAATGGTAAAAAAATATAATATATATGTTAACGATGTAAATGAAACTTAAAACAGAAGACCGAGGAAAACATGGCACGATCAAATAAATCAAATATTAAATGTTGGCCCCGTAAGGAGTCAGAGAAGTCGACGCGCGAGCATGACACGATATATGAATGTTGAGAAAGCGTGAGAAATATGTCAGGAAAGAAAAGTCAGTCCATTCTTTCTGCACACCCCTCCGGAGAGACGACGTGATGGTTAGTTAGTTTGTATAAATATAAATAAATAAGAATATAAATACTTTTTTCTTCCTCTTCTGCTTGTTTCTTTCTATCAATGTCCTTTTTATATGTCTCCTGGACAACATCATGTATTTTTTTAACTTTTGATACAGCGATTATAACGGGTATTTTGTGCTGCAACCAAATCATTCTCGAAGGTTTTCTAGCCAGGATATTCGTCTTCTCTAGACACATCCGAAGTATTCCGGTATCCTGCACTTTATTTTCATAATATTTTATTTTTCTTCCTTCATCCGCTGTAGTACTTCCTTGTTAGTGGCGCTTTCTGTCCATGTACTTTTGAACATTCTGCGATGTATACACATTTTAAAGACATCCAACATTTTACCTCGTATTTATATTAAACAATATAATTGAATTTATTGTTTCTTGTGATAACAGTGTCGAATGAAAATATGAGAATTTAATGCGGTGATACGAACAAAATAATGAAAGGATCATTAAGATGCTTTGGACACATGGAAAGAATGAATGAAGAAAGAATGCTAAAAAAGTATTATATATGTAAACGATGTAAATGGAATTAGATATAGAGGAAGACCGAGGAAAACCTGGTAAATAAATCAAATATTGAATGTCGGCCACGTGAGGAGTCTCGAGGAGAATCGACGCGCTTGCATAACACGATGTATGAATATTGAGGAAGCGAGAGAAATAAGTCAGAAAAGAAAAGTGTGGGAGTCCATTCCATCCAGAAGACAGAGTGTTGGTTAGTAAGTTAGTTAAATTTTGTTTCTTGAAGAACGATGTAAAACTGTTATTTTGTATATTTATGAAAACTTCTGTTTTTAAAAAGTTTTATTATAATTAATGGAAAACACAAAATTTTATCATGTTTATAAAAATAAAATATAATAAAACTTATTAAAAACAGGAGTTTTCATCTATGTTAATTAAATAAAAAATAAATTAAATAATAAAACACTTTAAGTATTGTGTATTAACACCACTTTATCAATAAAGAAGAGAGAATACAAATTACCAGAATAAAATACCAGAGAAGAAGAATACAAATTACTATAAGTGTATTATTATTTTATTTATTAATGTCACACCACAAGTTAAGTGCTTCATACGAAATTTTAAAGAAAAAATTGCTTACGGATTTAAATTACAATTACAATTTATAAAGTTCAGAATTTTTAATACACCATAGACTTTCAAAATAAACATCGGGGAATATCCTTGGCTCTTCCGACGGCTTTTCTCTTGGGTATGCTAGGGTATAGCTCCCTTAAACTGAGGAGGGAAGGATTTATTTATCTTAATAGAACATTTTCAATATACAATGTAACAGTGAAAAAATATTTTTTTTAGAAAGACATTTTTCTTCTTTGCTAGCCTTCTTCCCTCCACTGCTGGTTATAGGCCTCTTCCAATTTCCTCCACTCGTCTCTATCCTGGCCCCTTCGTATCCAAGATTTTCCAACCCTTTTGACAATATCATCGGTCCATCTCATCGGTGGCCTTCCGACACTTCGTCTATTTACCCTTGGTCTCCAACTGAGTATCTTCGGTGCCCATCTGTTGCCACCCTATCTAGCCAAGTGTCCAGCCCATTGCCATTTCAATTTTGCCACTCGGTCCATGACGTCAGCAACCCTGGTGCGGCGTCTGATTTTTTAGAAAGACATAATTTTGTTTAATTTTGAAGAATGAATATTTATTATCGAAATCCCGAAGTATTTTTTAAACACAAAAATATATCATTATTAGATAAATAAATAAATAGATTAATCTTATTTATTTATTTTTTTATGTACACAACGGGTCGCTTGGACCCAATTACTGTATACAATATTTATTTTTTAGCTATTATATTGATTCTCGTGACATGTGATAGGTAGCCAATCTATCGCCATTTTATTGTCACGTGAATTCTTCACCAGACCAAAGACAGTGTGACAATCACACTGCCATCGCCGGGAATCGAACCCAGGACCTTCGGCATGGGAGGCAGAGCTTGTAACCACTCTGCCACGAAGGTCGTCTCTGGCAGAGTGGTTACAAGCTCTACAACGCTACAACGAAGGTTGTTATCTCTTCTATGTTCGCTATACTTGTGTTGTAGATGTTTGTCATCACTCACATTTTATAAGTTCAGAGTTTGAGCGCCATTTCCATTATGATTGATCGCTCTGTCCTCGCGACACAGTTTGGGAAGCCGCGCTCCGACCCAAACCCAAATATGTTTCTAAGACCGCCCAAAGTTTAGAACACCCGAGATCTTACGTATGTTACTATTACTACACCCCTCCCTTAACTTGGGGTTAATTCGACTTAAATTATATAATAAATCATACGTTTTGATTAATTTGCGTATAAGCATACGACATTTTTACGTTAGTTTGTTTAAGATAGGTTTTCCATTTGTTTTCAAAACAATTACGCAATCATACTTTAAAATTACCTTAAATGACTTATTCTTCTTGTTCCTCTCCTATCAGAGGTTGGACAATATCAAAGCTATGTATTTTGGGATTTTGGAAAAATCCGTGTAGCTCATCTCTTCGGACTGACGTTTCGGAGATCGTTGCAGTCTCCATCTTCAGGGTGCTTATAAATTTGTGGTGGGTAATTTATCTTTGCTAGGTTACTTACCAGTTTGGCTTTTCTCCTCAGATAAATAGATCAATATATTACATACAACTTCATACGCATCGAACAAATATACATTACCCACTCACATTTATAACCACATTGAAGGTGGAGACTACAGCGATCTCCGAAACGTCGATCCAAAAAGACGAGTTACACGGATTTTCCCAAAATCCCAAAATACATATTGCTACCAAATGTGAAAATCTACACGAACATCATGGCTGTTTTAACATTGTATTGGTTTTTTTTTTATATGGGAATGACATCGCACGCTTAATAGAACACTAGCTTAACTCAAAAAAGCAAGTTTTGCTCAATCTGACATGAGTCGGTGTTTTAACAAAAACAGTCGAAAAACACATACGAATGGATAGCGTTAACATTGTGAACGATTATCGTACGTACGAATGGATAGCGTTGATATTGTGAAAAATATATGGATAGCGTTAACACAAGCCTCTGTCTAATTTTAACTCAATTATGACCTAAACCATAATCGGTCAGTTTAATATTAAGCGTGCGACATGTTTCGCCTTGTTAAGGTACAATGAAAAAATGACATTTTACAATAATGTCTTAACAAGGCGAAACCTGTCATTTCCATAAAATATTAAATAACTTTTAGAAAACAGACATTTTTCGTTTCAATTAAATGATACGAGTATGAAGTTTTTTTAATATTTACACAATCATTCCCTTTATTGTGAATCTTCTAGAAAACATATGTTTTCTTTAATTTAAACTTTTTAATATGGAATTTTTCATCATTGTTTAACAAATGATATTCGTGGTAGAGAAGCGTGAGCTATGACTGCCACACCGAAATTCCTGGGTTCGACTTCCGACCCTGGCAGTGTGATTGTCACACTGTCTTTTGTCTGGTGTAGAATTCACGTGAAAATAAAATGGCGATAGATTAGCTACCTATTACATATCATGGGAATCAATATGATAGCTATACCCTTTACATATATTTGACGCTGTAAAGATGTAAAGAGCGATTCAACATAATAATAAAAATAAAATAATAATTAATACGAATGAAATCGCCTGTTTTCTAGAAGTTATATAATATTTTATGGGAATGACATTTTTCGCCCTTCTAAAGCAATATCAAATGTCCCATAAAATATAATGAAACTTCTAGAATACTGACATTTTCATTTTTATTAATTAATATGGAGTTTTATATCATTGTACAATAAACAATAAATTAATCAATAATAATTTTAAAAAATTCAAGAAACAAGAAACGTATACTTTTTTGAATATTTTTTTTCATAAACTTTGTGTATAAATTCCTAGATTTTACGATAAGCAGATATATTTTCTATTTAAAAGAAGAATTCCACAAAAGAAAAAAATATTAAAAATAAGAAATCAACTGTAATAATCTAGGCAGATTTTCATACTGTTATTTAAAAATTAAATAAAACTCATTCAGAAATTTCATTTAATTTTTTCTAACTTTATACGCATAAAAGATAATTACAGAATAACAAAATCTTGAAGAATTTATGGCGCCGAGAGAAAATTGCTTGCAATATTTTTTTATTCCATTAAAAGTTTTTAATTTATTTTCCTTTCTTGTTACAAGTGCCATCTCTGGTTTTTAACGCGAAGGATAATTCCATAACCATTCATATTCATTTAGCCACGAGGTACAGAGTTTTTGGAAATTATTATTTGTCACACCAACACTAGAAGTGGTAACAATATTTTATATAGACGAAGAGAAATGATATTTTATGACTAACTCCCTAACTGACTCCCTACTGACGACCTTCGTGGCCGAGTTGTAAGTGCATTGATTGCCACCCCGAAGGTTCCGGGTTCGATTCCCGGCGAGGACAGTGTGATTGTCACACTGTCTTTGGTCTGGTGTAGAATTCACGTGACAATAAAATAGCGATAGATTAGCTACCTATCACATGTCACGAGAATCACTATGATAGCTATAATACCCTTTACATCGATTTGGCTCATGCTGTCATGATTTAAAGATCGATTTAACAGAATAGTAATAATAAAAGTAATAATAACTAATAATTACGTAGATTTGCACGCTTGGTAGCAATTTGTATTTTGGAATCTTGGGAAAATCCGTGTAGCTCGTCTTTCTAGACCGAAGAATTGGAGATCGTTGCAGTCTCCATCTTCAGAGTGGTTATAAATGTGCGTTGGGTTATAATGGCTTAAATCCTTCTACGCTGTGCCGTGTCGCCGGCAATGTGAGAGCGAATGTAGATTCCTCAACAACCATACAGCGAGTCATACACGCACGTCGATTCTTCCAGCTTCTAATATGACCAACTTTTAAAATTTGTATATTTTGGTCTTGCCTTGTTTTCCTCGGTATACCTCAACTCCGTTCTCCATTTACATTATTAACGTATACTTTTTTCAACCATTCTTTCTTCACTCCTTTCATAATTTTGTTCATAATACCTTTTTTCGCTATACATTCCTTTCTAATGTCAGTATGAGATCCTGCCGTACATCGTTCTACCACACATGCGTCTTAGGGACCTCATCTCTACCGCATTTATTCTGCTCTCATCCTTCTTCTGCCAGTTCCATGCTTCGCTTCCATCTAGCCATCGCAGTCTCGGCCTACTGATGCTTCTTCGCCCTGCTGAGTTGTCATACAACACTCTTTCGGGGGGGTCCAGATCTCCCATGCGGTGCGCGTGCCCTAGCCAGTGCAGTCTGTTAATCTTTATCAACTTGACCACGCTGACGTCCTGGTATAGATCGCAGAGCTCTGTGTTGTATCTCCTTCTCCACGTCTGACCATCCTTAATGGGTCTGAAGATTCTGCAGAAGATCTTCCTTTCGAAGCTGTTTATTTTGTTTTCATCCCGTTTAGCGAGCGTCCAAGTATATTAATTCTCGAATCAATTGTATCTCAATAGAGACGAAGATGCAAATTGGAAACAGAATATGGTCGATCAAGGTGTTTACAGGACTTATGACCTGTCATTGGTTGGGTTAAGTGCACGCTTTATGGAATACAGCATGCCCCATTCCACCTTATTTTTTCTTATGACCACCATGTCTTACAAAAATTTTGGAAGTTGTATATATGTTAATCTCCAACACCACCCTTTACATGGTAGTATATTCAATCTACACACTAACGCCATCTATGAAGATTGTATTTTAAGCATTAAGCAGAAGATCTTTTTAATGCAATGTGAAAGCATTTACCGCATTCCTAGAAACCGCCTGGAGATACTTAACGCCTGAAGATATTAATTCTCACCAACAAAATTAAATATTTAATTTTCAGAACAGTATTGACGATATTATTCTTCCTTGGCCTTCTAACATACTTTTTTTAAGAACTTCACTAAATTCGCCCTACCCCTGCTCCCAAAACTTATAAATATTTTCCTCCCTATCTGCCAAGAGACAAGCACACAAAGTTTTAACGACGCGTTAATTGCTTTCACTGTTTTAAAAATGTTTTCGCTTTGCGGTTCAAAAATATACATTGCGGAGTTTTCTCGAAACTTTCGTCCGTCTTGAAACTTTATTCCAAGTTAAGTTCATTGTTAAATAAACACAAAAGCTCAGAATTGAAGTTCATTTGTGTATTTGTAAGCCACAAAACGCGTCGAGATAATTTTTGAACGCTTGATTTACAGAATCAGAGATTTTTGAAGATGAAACAGGAAATGTTTATTGTTTCTTGAACAATGATGTTAATTATTTGTCAAGGTAGAAATGATAAATTGTTATTAATGTTTGTGGTTTTAATTTGGTTAAACTCCATTATATGTTATATAAATAAACCAGAAGGCTTTTTCGATTTTATGTTGATTTATTTACATATAAAAACCAATCAAATCAAACTAAACCTTATCGCCAAATAGTGTGTCCTTGAAGAGATGATTTCAAATAATTTAGGGGTGAGTAAATTATATAATGCTAATTTGGGGTTGTACTAATAGGTAATTATTGTTCTTCTCGTCGAGCTATCAAAAGAAGTAGAAGAAATGGAAGTATGATATTGAATAAATGTTATATGGAGTTATGTATAAAGGTGGAGAGGGTATAATCAGGATTAAGGAGAGGGGAAAGGGGAGGGGAAATTATCACCTAAAAATCAAACTAAACCTTATCGTCAAATAGTGTGTCCTTGTAGAGATGATTTCAAATAATTTAGGGGTGGGGAAATTACGTAATGCTAATTTGGGGTTGTACTAATAAGTAATTCTTGTTCTTCTCGTCAAGCTATCAAAAGTAGTAGAAAAGAAATAAGTATGATATTGAATAAATGTTAAATGGAGTTATGTATAAAAGTGGAGGGGGTATACTTAGGAATAAGGAGAGGGGAGAGGGAAGGAAAAAGAGAGCAAAAATAACGGGAACATTTAAAACATATGAACATAACCCCACCCTTTTTAGTATATATGTGTATCACTTTATTTTATTGTATTGTTAAAATTTGTACATCGAAAATTGTAGAGTCACAACCGAAACGTGTCTAAAAAAAGGGTTGTAAAAATACGAAGTGTAGTTATATTTATTCAAAAATGTATCCACAACACAAAGCGTAGGCGAATATAGAAGAAATTAAAAATTGTGTTCTGTATCATTATTGATGACGTCACTAATTGAAAAGTAAGAAATTTGGCGGGTTTTCTAAAATGGACATTTAGATTCCAAATTTGATTTGTTTGTTTGTAAGCCAACCGAGCTATCGTAAACAAGTGAAATAGAATTTAGCGATAAATCAGCAATTCACCGTCTCCGGAGCGTTGTTGATGATCAAAGTGTCAAATAAACCATTAAGTTGTCCTCTGCCAACCGCTTGTCCAACCACACTCTTGTCGCCATCCGATCCTCTCCACAAAGCTTCGTTTTGTAGATTAAAGTCCGCCACAGACGAGAAATTCCTCCCAATATGATATAAATTAGGAATCTATGTAATCAAATAAACACGATTGTTTAGTGGTTTTACTTTGATTTAATTTATAGGGTGCTTCAGACATTCTCAAAAGAACTCTTATGACAGAACGCTGGAACAGGTTGCAAAGTTTAGATATCTGAAAATGGATCTGCTCAGTCAAAATGATCTTGTCAGTGAAACAATAGGATAAGTCAACAAGGCTTCGGCGGTATCAGGTTGTCTCGAGGATATAATATGGAAAAACAAGTATATGAGAACTGACAGTAAGGTCAGAATATATAAAACCTGCGTAAGGCCTATACTGACATATACCATTGAGACCAGAGCGGATACCACAAGAACGAAGGCTAAAGTATGGGTGGCAGAGATGAGGACGCTGAGGATGATAGCAGGAAGGACAATTCGAGATAGGGAGGGTAACACGGCTATCCGCGAGATCTGCAAGGTGGAGTGTGTCGTAAAATGGGGCAGGCAACGCAGAAGATACTGGAATGCGCACGTGCAGAGGATGGATCCCACCAGAATCCCACACGCTGTGAGGCATCAGATTCCTGCGGGCTGCCGTCCCCCCGGAAGACTACCGAAGAGATGGAGAGAGATAGCTGGGAGTCAACCTGCCAAGAGAGGCCAGCCTGAATTCAGGAACAGACCAAAGGTCTATAAGGAGAAGAAGAAGAAGAAGACTAAGTGTTAATTAATTTGTTAGTGCTATGTTGGGATTTTTAATGTGTTTAAAGGTTAATATTTCTTATATTGTATTTGTATGGGATATTTTAATTTCATGCATTTCATTGTTGTACGCGGCAGTTTGCATTTCCTTTTACTTATTTAGTTTCACAATCCATCGCTAGTGGCGCTAGTTTGCATAAAAAAATGACACTTGGTTGACGCTTAACGTACTTCGATTCTGCCAGTTTCATAGACATATTTTGAGTATAAAAAAGCCGTTCTGTGCAAATAAAAAACATCAGCTACATTGCAAGGTGAGAATTACATCATATTCTATAATTTATTTTACGCCATTATATAAAATATTATGAAATATATCAAATTACCATTGTTGCAAATACTTCTATTGATAAATTAACTAACTAACTAATCATCACGTTGTTTCTCGGGGGGTAATAAAGAAGATGTAATGTCACACTGCTCTTTCTTGACAAACCTCTCGACCTTATTTTATATTCAAACATCGTAACACGCACGCACGTCGATTTTTCAGATTTCGAATGTGGCCGTTTAGTTTTTGATGAATTTGGTCAAGCCATGTATTCCTATGCCGTTCTCTGTTTCTTTTTCCATTTATACTAATTATTCACAACTTTTTTATCTAATCGTTACTAATCTAATCTAGGTTATTTTTCTATTTTACTTCAGATGCAATCATCTGCGTTTTACTACGGATACAATATTTCTTGATTATTTTGTCGTTCTGTATTCTCTTTTAATTATCTTTCAATGTTATTAGTTTAATTCACAAATTGTGTAACTAACTAACTAACTAGCTAACCATTACGCCGTCTCCCCCAAAGGGTAGGCAGAAAGAATGGACTGTCACACTTTAACCGATGCGCCACTCCATCCTTTTCTTTTCGCCCCGCGGGAGACGCGGTGTGATTGGTTGCGAACTTCATCGCCATCAATAGGCATCTCCCGCGCACAATTCGATCGTAAAACATCCACAAAATAAATCTCAAACAAATATTAAAATTAAAATAAATTAACACATAATGTTTTTTTGGATGGTGCACATACTCGTATTGTCTATTTAAATTATGTTCCACGTATCCACCGTTTTTTTTTAATTAGCTGTAATTAGGCACTTAAAACACACCAACACCAGCAAGAACTTTAAAATAATATTGAAGAAATTATTCAAATTGTCATGTATGTACTATAAATATAGCAAAAAGGAAGCGTTGCCGGGTCCGCTAGACATGCATAGATTTTCCACACATTCGTCTAAAAGATCTCACTTCTACGCCATTAATCCTACTTTTATCCTTCTTATGCCAGTTCCGCGTTGCATAGTTATTCATAATGTACTAGAACACAATTGTGCACTACCGTCTAAGATTATTGGATAGGCTTTTTTGAAATGACAAATCTAATTGCACAATTCACTTCGTTGCCTACCCAACCCTTCTATTAATATCAAAATAATTTAATTAATACGGATGAAAACGTATGTTTCAAATGTGACATTTGATAATGCCTTAGACAAACGAAACTTGTCATTCACATAAATTATTATAAAACTTTTGTAAAACATTCGTTATCATTCGTATTAAATATTTAATATGGAGTTTTAGATCTTTGTTCAAGAAACAATAAATTCTAAATATTTTATTACTTTTATTCTTCTACTTTTTCTTCCTCCGCCTATTCCTGTCCACTCCTGGACAAAGACCTCCTCCATTCGCTTCCATTTCACTCTGTCCTGTGCAGACTTCATCCAGGTTATTCCGACGTGTCTGTTTAGATCATCCTTCCACCGTAGATGCGGTCGCCCTGCACTTTGCCGTCCATGGTCTCCAAGTCAGCATTCGTCTTGTCCACTTTTCATCTGAGCCTGGCTATGTGATCTGCCCATTGCCATTTTAAAGTCGCCACCCGGTGGATGATGTCTGTGACCTTTGTTTTTTCTCTCACCGTATCGTTTCTGACTCTGTCTGTTAGGCTTATTCCTAACATGGCTCTTTCCATGGCTCTTTGGGTCACTCGTAGTTTCTCGGCACTTCTTGTTTTAACAATCTAACAGTTTCAAGATCATAAGTACCAATTGGCAGAACGCAGGCTTCATAGACCTTTAGTTTCAGGTTGATCGGTATTTTCCGGTTTTTAAGAATGTAACTCATGTTTCCGAAAGCTTTCCAGCTTGTATTGCAGCAGTGTATTATTATTATTGTTATTCACTTTTTTTTTTTAAAAAGATAACCTAAAATATATTTTTTCCTCATCTTTTTACCTTTAATTTTAGGAATGTAAACTGTTATTTCTAGGAGCCTGTTCCTGGGATTTAGATGTCCAACTGTCTCATCATCTTTTGAGTGGTCTTCCTGAAGGGTGATCACTCTTTCGGAACACGCTCTTTCCACATGATTTCTCCAGTAACGTCTGCTCAGTCTTTCTCAACGCACAACATCTTCGACATTGCTGATCATCCTTGTATCTGAATTTCTCTCTAAATCTCGAAGTTTCGTTTCTGCAAATTGATCGGTGAGTCCTCATTTCTTGTGGTTCGATATTTTTTTTATTTTTTTTAAATCACGAAATAAGGAATTAAATTCATAGAATCTCTCTATAGGGTCGAAGCACCAGTATTTGACCGCCCCCCCAGTAAATGGCCGTTGGTTAATAAAACAAAATATAATAAGAAATGCTCTATGTGTCCAGTCAAAAAACTTTAATCCCAAGAAACTATGACAAAAGAGGTAGGCAGAGACAACTGTTGGTAAGAAACAAAACTATCAGTTTTGAACTGTGCCTTGTCAAACGGTAAAAGTGCGTCTTCCCGTTGTTGTTTTGAGATTGCTAGTAGTTTTTTTATAAGGAAAAGGTGGGTAAGTTTTTTTTTAATGTTATTTCTTGTGCAATTCTTTGAATATTTACATATTTTTATATGTTAGGGTGTTTCATAATGTGACAATGTAACAAAATCTATGTATTGTATCAATATAACCTGAAGTGGTCAATTACTGGTGATTGTGCTATTTTTTTAGAGAAATATTAATTTTAATAGTAATACTCATATTTCAATAAAAAAAGTTAGAGAATTTAGAGAAGTCAATGTGTTTTTTGTTGTTTTATTTTATTTTATACACTGAAATAATGAAATTAATGCCTTTTATGTGGATTTCAGTACAAGTTGAACCTTAAACGGTCATTCATTGGTGCTTTGACCCTATATTAGGTGTTCCCGGAATTAATTTCGTTTTAATAGTAAAATTTTAACATGTTTTTTTTTTCAATTATTATATAATATTGGCCCCCGTTGGTAACAAATGCTCCTCACTTTACTGATAGAGTAAGATGGAATGAAATTTATTATGGATTAGGCTAATGCGACAATTTTCATTATTTTTCTATCATTGAAAGACATTAATCTTCCTGAGTGCCAATATACCATCCCCTTTACCTGCACTGTGTTTATATAACTCTTATCTCGCCGCCACAGCGCGGCGGGCGTTGTCCTGAAGTCAACTTGACCGAAAATATCCGGCTGTATCCGATAACGTAATATATCACCACCCGTATCTACAAAACCAGTTTGAGTTTCGAATCAGTCTAGTGTACCGTTATAACGTTTTGTGCTTTGTGGGTACATGGTCCAAGAGTCCAGAGGCGTAACCGTATTTTTTTTTAAATATGTGAATTTAAATATGACGCAATATTACCGATCGTCGAAGATCCCATTTATATTTGGATCCCTATCAGAATGCACTTTAATTATTGTTTTACGATACTCCACTGTTATGGTTTTTTGTACCGTGAAGGAATAAACATTTTCAAATATTTTTACGATAATCTAATGATTTTACTGAAATCTCTTGATGGAAGTTCTTTTTAAATAATAATTAAATAAAACGATGTTTTAACTACTTCCACTATTGTCTTTATTTCGACAGCGACCGGTTTCGTCAGGCTTGCTGGCTACGACAGACTGGTGACACTGTTACAAACTTACTATTTTTATATATTAGATCTGGGGTGCTTAATAATAATATAATAATAATAAATTGGATGATGCGGGGCGAAAATAGAAGGATGGAGTGCCGCATCGGTTAAAGTGTGACAGTCCATTCTTTCTGCCTACCCTTTCGGGGAGACGGCGTGATGGTTAGTTAGTTAGTTAGTTATTATTATTAAAACCTATCCAAAAAAGCTAGAATGGCAGTGCACAATGGTGTTCTTCTACCGACCCTTATGTATGGAAGCGAAGCATGGAACTGGCAAAAGAAAAATGAAAGTAGAATAAATGCAGTAGAAATTAGATCTCTTAGACGAATGTGTGAAGGGCGCATTGCCAATTTGGAGTCTGTCCAAAAATAATTTTTAAACCCTTAAAGACCGCGCATTATTCCCATCCCGTTTTTTCAGAAGCTTGGAAGTTCTATAGTATAATGAAAACAAGCAAAAAATAGTTTAAAAAAATAAATTCGTATGCATGGAAATAATGAATGAAGAAAGAATGGTAAAAAAATTATATGTTAACGATGTAAATGGAACCAAAAAAAGGAAGACAGAGGAAAACTTGGCACGATCAAAT
This sequence comes from Lepidostoma basale, assembly GCA_022606425.2. Lineage (NCBI taxonomy): Eukaryota > Metazoa > Arthropoda > Insecta > Trichoptera > Lepidostomatidae > Lepidostoma > Lepidostoma basale. Next base: position 637,009 of record JAHDVF020001145.1, on the reverse strand, counting down.
AAATCAAATATTGAATGTCGGCCATGTGAGGAGTCAGAGGTATCGAGGAGTAAGAGATGTATGAATGTTGAGGAAGCGAGAGAATATGTCAGGAAAGAAAAGTGTGGCAGTCCATTCTTTCTGCCTACCCCTTCGGGGAGACGGCGTGATGGTAAGTTAGTTAGTTAGTTAATTTAATTGGATGATTTATAGAGCGCCATTTTTATGAATTAATCATCTCAAGGGCGCTGGTAATCATGATTCTTTACAAAAATAATATTGAAATTAATTTGTAAAATTAGCTGAATAAAAATATTGGTTTTAACAAGTTAAAGCATAAAATTTGGAGAGCCATCTTCAGGCGTTATCTAGCAATGTAAGATAACTGCGTAGCCTTTCACATTGCATTAGTAAAGATTTTCTGCTTAATGCTTACACCTAATCTTAATGGATGGCGCCAGTGTAGATTGAACTAAAAAAATGTGAAGTGTTTCTCAACATGGTGGCATATATACATCTTCCAAAAAATTGTCAGACGTGGTGGTCGTAAGAAGGGCGGAATGGGGAATATTGTTAACATAAAGCGATCGCTTAACCTAACCAACGACAGGTCATAAGTCCTGTAAGCACCTCGACCACCATATTCTGTTTCCAAAAAACAATTTACATCTTCGTCTCTATTGAGATACAATTAATCCTTAAAAATACTGGTATTTAAGTTATTTAAGAGGATGCGTATTCAATATAATGGATTTTTTTTTAAAGCTGATATATTTATTCTTATTATTATTATTATTTTGTTGAATCTCTCTTTACGTCATTACAGCGTGAACCAAATCGATGTAAAGGTTATAGCTATTATATTGATTCTCGTGACATGTGATGGGTAGCTAATTTATCGCCATTTAATTGTCACGTGAGTTCTGCACTAGACCAAAGACAGTGGGACAATCACACTGCCATCGCTGGAAATCGAACCCGGGACCTTCGGGTTGGCAGTCAAAGCACTTACCACTCGGTCACGAAGGTCGTAACAATGACGGGAAAGATTCATATACAATATAACGTTTGAAAATTTTATACTTTAATTTTAAATATTACCTACTGAATTTAAATATAATAGGTTATATATTTTGGTCCGTTTGGTTGGCGTCCCCTTTTTTAGGTTTTCCATCCATTAGTCCATGTTTGAGCTGCAAAGGTGTGGAATCACAAAAAAAAATCATTCGTGTTTCGGAATATTAAATATTTTTCTATAATAAATAGCTTTTGCAAAAAGCATTCAACTTTATTATTTATACTTTATTTAAAACAGAAAATAATATTAAAAATTAAACATCAACACAAACATGTTTCGGGACACAGAAGTCCTTCATCAGTGTTGTTAAATGTTATACAGTCGAACTCTGTTATTACGAACAAGGAAATAGCGAGATCTTGGATGTAACGTGGAAAAAGATACTTGATGTCTACATATGATTTTTTTTTAAGCATTTTCGAGTCATAGCAAAATTCATGTCACGTCACTGTTGTAAAATAGTCCCTTTATTGTATCATCCCTTATCATTTCCACGAGGAGGACAATGTTTGCTGAAAGGGTGGTTCAATAAATACCACAAAATTTAATTTGATTCTCTCCGCACCACATCGCACATGACACTCCATCTTTTTGGCAAAGGGAGGATCGTGGTGTTTTTGGTTATATATAACTATATACATTTATTGTATTATACTACGATTTTATTATTGATTTTATTATTTTTTTTATTGTATTATAATTCTGATTTTGAAAATTTGGTTTGGTTCATGTGGTGCTCCCGTGAATTTGGAGAAATTACGTGTATAAGTGAATTGTTTTGGTCAATTTGATTGTTGCCGCACTTTATAATAGTTAATTGTGAAACGTAATATGTTTGTACTGTTTTGATGTCAAAATTATACAAGTTTTTTCGTTTATATAAAGAATTTTGACAGGTGTAAAAATAAATTTTTCATTTGTTCCAATGACAATTTGAATAATTTATTCAATATTCTTTTAAAATTCTTGCTGGTGTTGGTTGGTTTTAAGTGCCTAATTACTGCCAAATAAAAAAAGTGGATACGTGGATCATTAATTAAATCATAAAACAGCTAATTTAAAAAACGGTGGATACGTGTAACATAAATTAAATAAACACAAAAGTCCGGATCGTCCATGTCAACATGTGCAACATCGGAAAAACATTATGTGTTATTACATTATGTGCTAAATTTAAAAAACGGTGGATTCGTGGAACATAAATTAAATAGACAAATGTGCCCCATCTAAAAATAACATTTTGTATTTAATTATTTTTATTTTGTTATTTTATTTTATATCATTGTATTTTATATTATTTGTTTTAGATTTATTTTGTGGATGTTGGAAGATCGAAGTGTGCGCGGGAGATGCCTATTGGTGGTGATGAGGTTCGCAACCCATCACACCGCGTCTCCCGCGGGGCGAAAAGAGAAGGATGGAGTGCCGCATCGGTTAAAGTGTGACAGTCCATTCTTTCTGCCTACCCTTTCGGGGAGACGGCGTGATGGTTAGTTAGTTACTACGATTTTTTTGTATCATCTTCAGCTTGAAACCGTCCACTTCGTCTGCTTGTCAAATCAAATATATTTTTTTAATTTATAACATCTGTCAAAACTGACCATATTTGTAAAAATGTTTAAAACAGTTGTCTTTTTCTTTTTTATGTGCTTTGTATATAGAACACTAACTTTAAAAAAGTAATTAAATATCAGACATGTTTCGGACAACCGGTCCTTTCTTGTTGATATTATAAAGATACATATTTAAAATATTATAAAATTAGTCCATTGTTTTGGCCGAAACACTATGATGATACCTTAACATTTTAAACTGTTAAATTAAATAACTTTGTTTTTTTGTATCACAATTGTATCATCATCATAGTCTCTTTATTTATTTACATTTAAAATATTATTTTTATAATAAATCTTTATAACATATATTTTTGTGAATGTATACTTATACTTGTATACGAAATTCTGGATTTTCACCAAAGGGTGGTCAATTCAAATTTAATTGTAGGTATCTCAATAGAGACGAAGACGCAAACTGAATATGGATGATCAAGGTGTTTACAGGATTTTACAGGACCAAAAATTTGTCATGCATGATCATAACAAAGGTGGAATGGGGAATGTTGTAATTACATAAAGCGTGCGCTTAACCCAAACAATGACAGGTCATAAGTCCTGTAAACACCTTGATCATCCATATTCAGTTTGCGTCTTCGTCTCTATTGAGATACAATTAAACTTTATAACATATCTCAAAAATGATCATATTTGTAAACAATTATATAATAGTCCATTATTTTGACCGAAACACTATGATACCATAACATTCCATGCTGTTAAATTAAATAACTTTGTTTTTTGTATCACAATTGTATCATTGTAACACCTGATGATGTCAACATAGGTTGATGAAACATCTGTCGCGTAAAATAAAATACATTTGTGAAACAAAAAATACATATAACCCAATTGATTTTTTTTTTTAATAAATTAAATAAAAATAATTTAAAAAAAATAGTTATTTAATTTAACAGTTTAATTTTAAATATGTATATTTATAATATCACTCCCCAATTTTCCCAAAAGATATGTCGTGGGATAGAGCCCTAAATAGTTACAATACTTCATGTAGAGATACCTTAGAAACTTTTTCTGAACCCTCTCCAGCATAAAGGAATATCTTGCCTTTTGTGGACTCCATATGAGTGTCTGTCAATCCTAGGTAACACGCATCCATTTCGTACTAGCGGTCTCTTTAATGTCGTCCCTCCATCGAAGTTGGGAACGTCCTGGGTTTCGAGTCACGGTTGTAGGATGCCAGCAAAGGAGGCGTTTTGTCCATCTATCGCCCAAGCTGCGAGCGAAATTGCCTGTCCAGAACCATTTTAGCGCGACCACCCTTACGATTATGTCCGACACCCCTGTTCTGGCTCTAGAAGTGATCTTTCTCACTCTGTCCGCTATACTGATCCCCAATATTGCTCTTTTCGTAGCTATTTGGACAGTTCTTTATTTATTGGCGCTGCTCTAATACAATGTTATCGTTTCAAATCCATATTTTAAGATAATCGAATGATTTTATTGAAATCTCTTGATGGAAGTTCATTTTAAATAATAATTAAATAAAACAATGTTCAAAACTGAACAAATCCATGAAAATTTTGTTTAAATAATTATTTATTTTTATATACAAGAACTAACAAAACACTAATGGGCTTCTGTGTCCGAAATATGTTTATATGATATTTTAATATTAATCTTTCGAAATGAAGACACTCCGCGCTATTCTGGGCAAAACACTGAGGGACAGAATCAGAAACACAGTAATACGTGAGACCTGCGGTACTGAAGATATTGTCAGATGGGGCAGGAAAAGAAGACGCTTCTGGCGCGACCACGTAGAACAAATGAGCGACGATAGACTCCCCCAAGCAGCCGCAAACAACGTGCCAATGGGGACTCGCCAACCCGGAAGACCTGCGAAGAGATGGTGAGACAGTTGGATTTCTGTGTCCCAGGAGACTTCGACGCCATAAAAACAGATTCACAGATCTATTAAAAGAGGAAGAAGAAGAAGAAAATGTATAAATCGAAGTCGTGTAATTTACACCATTAACTCAAGAACGGCTGGACCGATTTTGATGATCTTTGATTTATTGGATTTTTCTCCATTCCAAATAGCAGAATAACTATTAAAACATCGGGAAAAATCACAAAAAATACTGAAGAAAATTCATTTTCTCATGCATTTTGAATGGAACGGCTTTTTGATGATATGAAATAAACCCTCGCCTCAAATCAATGGCGCTATGTGTTATTCACTATGACGATCAACAAATCACAAGGCCAATCCTTGGGTGTGTGTGGCCTGAATCTAGAAAATGAATGTTTCTCTCACGGTTCATTGTACGTAGTATCACGTGTCTGCAAACCACCTGCTTTGTTCGTTCTCGCACCTGACAACAAAACGAAAAATTTCGTATATCACAAGATGCTTCAATAAAGGTAATTGACCCGAGTGCAACCCATCCAGCAAATATAATAGTTTAACAAAAAGTAGTGCAACAATGCTACGCAAATCATTTCGATTCGCTTCAATAATGCAAATCCATTGCTGCCGCCACGTGAATTACTTTCATTATTATTCATTATCGTTATTTTCATCATTATTTTTGCACATTTATTGAACTTAATTCATTTTGAGTATTCATTTGAACTTATTAAATAACTGAATTTATAAGGATTAATTGTATCTCAATAAAGAGAAGATGCAAATTGGAAACAGAATATGGTGGTCGAGGCGTTTACAGGACTTATGATCTGTCATTGGTTGGGTTAAGCGCACGCTTAACACGCAAGAGTGGTCGAGTCGAGTGGAGTGGAGAGCCCTTGTCAGACGTGGTGGTCGTAAGAAGGGCGGAATGGGGAATGTTGTATTACATAAAGCGTGCGCTTAACCCAACCAATGACAGGTCATAAGTCTTGTAAACGCCTCGACCACCATGTTCTGTTTCCAATTTGCATCTTCGCCTCTATTGAGATACAATTGATCCTTAAAAATGATAACCCGCAATGGATCAAATCCAGTTTTCGTTTACAATTATTGGTATGCATTCAAAATGTTAACTGAATTTAATTCAACTAATAAGTTAACACAACATCTATTGAGGCGGTACGAAGTTCGCCAGGTCAGCTAGTTTTAAATAAAGTTAGTAATGCTTACACCTATTTCTAATAAATGGCGCTAGATTGAACTAGTAACATGTGAAGTGTGGTGCAACATAGTAGCATATATACAACTTTCAAAAATTTGTCACACGTGGTGTGTTCGTAAGAAGGGTGGAATGGGGAATGTTGTTAGCGATTGCTTAACCCAACCAATGACAGGTCATAAGTCCTGTTAACGCCTCAACCACCATATTCTGTTTCCAAAAAATAATTTACATCTTCGTATCTATTGGGATACAATCAATCCTTAATAAAGTTAGTGTTGCTTACAAATTTATCAACATTGTTCAAAAATATTCTTTTTAATTTTTCCACTTTTGTCATTATTTCGAAACCATACGTTTACACCCACAAAACGCAGTGAAACCAAATAGTAATTTTAAATTCATTTATTTATATACATTATTTTTATCTAACTTTTAATAATCATCATCATCATCAGCTGTCTGTCATCCACTGCTGAATGTAGGCCTCTCCCAAAGCATGCCACCGCCCCCTATCCATTGCCGCTCCCATCCATCCATGTCCAGCAATCCTTTTCAGATCGTCGGTCCAGCGGGCAGGGGGACGTCCAACTCTACGGAATCCTGTACTCCAGAACCCGTCTTCCCCGTCGGCTGTCGGTTCTCCGACAGATGTGGCCAGCCCACCGCCACTTCAGCCCGTCTATCCGTAGAGCTACCTTTAAGAATGAGAGAATATGATCGAGAATAATATTTATATTTTTAAAGCAAAATCGAACACAAATGCTCCCGCAACAAAAATACATTCAATACGCATTTTTAAATTTAGAAGCGATATTTCTGAATATAATAAATCTTATTTTTATACATACAAAGCAGACAATAATTCAATGGCAGTTAAAATGCCATTAGTGTCTTATTGAAAGCGATTCTGATTTTCTAAAAGCACTGATTTTATTATGTAAATTCTTTAGGCTCTTTGAAAATTTTCTTTGCACATTCTTGCACCTGATTAACCGCTGGGAAACGAAATACGAACCAAAATAAGATTAATGTATTATATACGCTAGATTTACAATTATTTTTTGAGTAAAATTGTGTTCAATTCACAAATTATTTTAACTTTGAAGTCAATATAATATTTACTGCCCGATTTTTAAACATGAAATCTTATTCTTGTCCTGTCACACCTCCGTGGTCCATAGGGCCTCAAGGAATCTTCTCCACCCGACTCTATCGCATGTCTGATGCTTAACATCATCCCAAGTGAGGCCTGCTGCCTTAACGTCGTCCTGTAGGGCTCTTCTCCAGGTGGCTCTAGGTCTGCCTCGCTTTCTCTTTCCCCCATAGGGGACCAGTCTAGTGCGCCCTGAGCGATGCAGGCTGGGTTCCGTCTCAGAGTGTGACCGATCCACTGCCACTTGTATAAGTATATGTATTCTCCTCAATATAATTCTCGCAAGGATCTTTGTCACCAGGGACAGGAGAGTGATTCCCCTCCAGTTGCTCCAGCTGCTCAGGTCTCCCTTTTTGGGCACTGTTACAAGGAGTCCTTTATAATCATCATTACTCATCATATCAAACATTAAATAGTCCACTAAATTTCAACACTATCGAATGTAACTAACAAACCAACTAACCATCACACCGAAAGAATGGACTGCCACACTTTAACCGGTACGGCACTCCATCCTTCGCTTTTCGCCCCGCGAGAGATGCGGTTTAATGGGTCGCGAACCTCATCGCCACCAATAGGCATCTCCCGCGCACACTTCGATCGTCCAACGTCCACAAAATAAATCTAAAAAAATATTATATAAAATACAATGATATAAAATAAAATTACAAAAAAAAGAAACTTTTAAAGTGTCTCCCCGTCCATCACGTAACTAACCATCACGCCGCACACTGGAGCCGAATTAAGAATTGTCGGAATAAATTATTTTTGTGGTCTTTTAAATATGAAATAAATAAAACAATGTAAATAAATTGTTATAAAGTAATTTTAAAAAGAAAAACAGGATTTTTAAAAATTTTATTCACTATCTGAAGAATTTTCGGCTTCGTTTTCACTGATCGTGGATTGCGTGGAAACGTCGGACGTTATAATATTAGGTGGAGCCAATAGATCTAAAGTATCCTTTTCAAAATTTACATCTTTCTTTACAGATACTTCTCGCAAGCTGCTAATAAGAGGGTCCGAAGATATTAAAAGTAAATTTAATACATCTTCATTAGTTTTTATACGTGACATTTTTCGCGAGAAGCATTCTCTGTATCTTTTGAACTCTTTGTTTCTTGCTTCTTGGGCCTCTTCACTTAGCTGGCCTATAGGTAATAAAGAATGCTTTATTATTTCTGGGCCGTGAATTAAAACTTTGTGAATAGTTGGAGGCATCGGGTACCACGCATATTTTCCCGCAAAGAGTTTATGGGTCTACAGTATCGTGTCTTTCATTTTGACAAAAAACTATTTTATTTTGTAATATTAAATTGTCCGATATCAATCTTAAATGTACTAAAGACGATATAAAAATATTATTATCCTTAGAATTTGGATCGCTACTAAACTTCTGTTTGTATTCTGACTGTGCAGATCCGTCGAAGCATATTAAGGTTATATTTTTTATATTTTCTGATTTCTGAACTTCTAAAATTTCTTTGTGAGCTTCCAAAAGACGAATGGCAGTATGATCAAGTAAAATTTGCAATTTAATCTCAGCAAAAGTATCTGTGACTGCAATGCTTTCCTTTGGTGGATAACATTCGCTTTTCGCCTGTTGTATTTTTTTGCAAGATGGAAATAGAAATTTGTCATGTTCTCGAATTATATTGTATTGATGTTTGGTGAGTTTTACTCCAATAAACATTAAAAGAGCTTCTTTTTCTGTAAGCTGCTAACCTTTTAGAGATGTTAATTTTCTTGTATGCATTTTTGTATGAGGCAGCTGTGGGTAAAGTTGTCGTAACTTCCTGCAAAACTTTGGAGGCATCCACTTGACCAGCAGCTCGCAAAGTCACCTGTACTGCGAATGTTCATTCCTTAGGAGAGTGCTTTGATCTCAAAGATTTAGTCTTTTGGCGTTTAGCTCTATCACAAGATTCTTCAAAATTTGTTTGAGGGCGACCCACTTTTTTACTTAAAACAATAGAAAAGTTATGAAAACCTATTGAAGTATCTAGGCAGTCATTATTAAAAACCAAATATCTGTTCGCTTTTCTGATAGCCTTTTGCCACTTCTTCTTAAAATCAGACACAAAAAATGAAATTGTTTTATGAAGGCTTGGTAATTGGTCTTTTAGACATTTAGTACGTATTTCGACAAATTTCTTCAAACATGATACTTGATCAGCCAATTTAACGTAGCCAGATTGTCTCATTTGATCAAATAAGGTACGTCTACTTATAAAAATATTAGTTGTACCTGATCCTGAAAGAAAAAATAATAATTGAAATTAATTTAAAATAACTCATAAATGCTTTCTTTTTTACTATGTTTCCACATCCTGGACAAAAGTGACCTTTAAGTGAAAAAGCGCAAATATGCGCAAAATGTTTTTTATATTTCCTTAAGAACAATGATTACGTAAGCAAATAAGCCCAAAATTGCAGACATGATATGAACTGATATCAACTAAAACTTTACATATAAAATCAATAAACTAAAAAAAAGCAAATATTTTCCCCAGTAATGTAAATACCCCTTTAAAATATTACATTTCAGAATATATCAAAGATATTTTCAAAAAAAATATGTACCAACATGTGGGTGATAATGCCATATTGAAATAATAACAAAATTTGGAAGCACTATAAAGTATTTGCCACTCGTACAAGGTGACTTTTCGTATTGAAATCGCAGACGGCAAAAGCTTCACCTATGACGGACAAGTTTCGACTGGAACAGGGATAAAAGTTGACTTGCACCATGACTTTAGAGTACTGAGCTGTATGCCAGGTATATTTAACTATCAATTCCAGGAATTATTTGTGACCTAATATTATTTCAAAAAAAGGGGTTTATTCGCACAATTCCTGGATCGGCCCCAGTGTGCGCCGTCTCCCCGAACGGGTAATAAGAAAGAATGGAATGAAACACTTTTCTTTCCTGACATATTTCTTTCGCTTCCTCAACATTCATACATCGTGTCATGCACGCGCGTCAATTTCTCTGATTCCTCACATGGCCGACATTCAATATTTGATTAATTTGATCGGGCTACGTTTTCCTCGGTCTTCCTCTATTTCTGGTTCCATTTAGATCGTTAACATATTATTTTTTACCATTCTTTCTTCATTCATTCTTTCCATATGTCACCATCTTAATGATCCTTTCATTATTATGTTCATAACACCATCATTCGCACCGTATTCACTTCTTATATTTTCATTCGACACTCTATCATACACAGAGTTTCCACACATTCGTCTAAGACATCTCATTTCTACTGCATTTATTCTACTTTCATCCTTCTTTTGCCAGTTCAATGCTTCGCTTCCATACATAAGGTTCGGTAGAAGAACACCATTGTGCACTGCCATTCTAGCTTTTTTGGATAGGTTTTTGTTTGCGATGACAACTTTAATTGCACCATTCACTTTGTTGCCTGCCCCAACCCTTATTTCAATTATCTATATTATATTTTCTAATTACCACCTAAAAGACAGTTGGACATGTGTATCCCAGGAACAGGCTCTGAGAATTAACAGGACACAGTCCTAAATAAAGCAGAAGAAGAAGAAGAAGATATTTTCTAAAATGTAATTCAACAAGAGTGACTTATTTAAAATAATCATCCCAGTCTGAATTATACATTAAGCAAAAAAGGCTGCACTTTAGAGATATCTCGAAATTAGAGTGCTGGGGTAATATTATTTGGGTCGCCTAGCAGCAACGTCACTCGAACTTTTCCCAGTGGGACGGGTTTAAACCATAACATCCCTGCGCCAGCCCTGCTTACGAAGTAGATTTTTCAAATTTATCACTTTCATTCTACTGCATTAACTTCTAATACTTGCATTTGACACTCTATCTCTACAGTATTAAAATACATTCATCTGTTTATTCTACTCTCATCCTACTTTTGCCAGTTTCTTGTTCCTCTCTTACTGTAAACTGTTTATATAATGATAATCAAACCGGAAACTGAATATGGTGATCGAGGTGTTTATAGGACTTATGACCTGTCATTGGTTGGGTTAAGCGCACGCTTAGTGTAATTACAACGTTCCCCATTCCACCTTTCTTATGACCACCATGACTGACAAGTTTTTGGAAGTTGTATATATGTTAATATCCAACACCACAATTCACATGTCAGTTTTAATTTTACAGACCAGCACCATCTATGAAGATTAGATTTAAGCACTTAGCAGAAGATCTTTATAATGCAATGTGAAAGGCTACCGCCATTAACGCACTGCTAGATAACGCCTGGAAGTGTCACTCCAATTTATATGCTTACTGTTAATATAATGTTTTTTTAGAGGTATACAATACATATTTAAAATGAAAAAAAACGCATTCAAATAATTTTAATGTCTATGATATTGGCTTTATTTAACAGATAATTTTATGACATTATTGTTTAAATATGATTTCGGGCATGTGAGCGCCACGGCTAGCTCGAATGAAGCGCAATCGTGAAATCCAATTTTTGATAATTTGTCTTTGTGGATGCGTATTATCCACTAGAGTGTACGTGGTGCGAAAACGATTCATGGTCTTCCGAATAAATTGCTCGGATGGAAGATTATGTCGACCGTAAAATGGACGTAGTACACGATAAGTTTGGCGAACCGAACAAAATTAACCTTTAGTTAGTTATAATATTTATTTCTTTAACATAAACTTTTGAATTAAAGATTTCGATTATCTTATAAACACCTTATCAAAATTTACAATCTAAATGATTTCAAGTTATGCTTGAATAATGCTATTTTGACATAACAGGTGAATATTCGACCTAAAGGCTCTCTCCTCTAGCTTGGTATTTAATATAATATTACATAATAAAGCATATACATAGCACACCCTTCACACGGCTCCCCTTTGTTCTTCAACCCCCGACCCCTGTAATTAATGGCATAAGAAACATTAAATTCTGTAGACTGACATTATCGTAAGCAAAATTAAAGCAATAAGGAAAAGTTTTGAGAAAATTCTTTATAGGCTTTCTCGAAAAAATCCTTTGAAAGTTTATTTTTGGATGACATACATTATTAATTTTGACATTCACATTTATGTCGCGTTGAAAACCTTATTTTCTTCTTCTTCTTTTAGTGTTATATCCGGTCCCCCGCATTTGTCTACGATAATGAAACGTGGCATGATTTTATTTTTGTATATTTAAACTAACTAACCATCACGCCATCAGGCAGAATGAATGGACTGCGACACTTTTCTTTCCTGACATTTTTCTCACTTCCTCAACATTCATACATCGTGTTATGCACGCGCGTCGATTTCTCTGATTCCTCACGTGGCCGACATTCATTATTTGATTTAATTGATCGTGCCATGTTTTCCTCGGTCTTCCTCTATTTTTTACCATTCTTTCTTCATTCATTCTTTCCATGTGTCCAAACCATCTTAATGATCCTTTCATTATTTTGTTCTTAACACCATCATTCGCACCGCATTCACTTCTTATATTTTCATTCGACACTCTATCATACACAGAGTATCTACACATTCGTCTAAGAGATCTCATTTCTACTGCATTTATTCTACTTTATTGCGTTGCGTTTTTTATACTAGTCTTTTTTTGGTTAAGTTATTATTATATATTCACACCTGAAGATGGAGGTATCCTCCGAAACATATCGTGTTCTTAAATATTTTGTGGAAAATAAACAAAGTTTTTTTTCTATTTTCCAAGTGATTTAGTAATGAGTGTTTTTTTTACTTTGTTTGTCTTACAAATTTTACTGCTTCAACGGTCGCAGTTGTGAAGTATTTGATTTATATATTTTTACGCGGAAATATGAACCCAAAAATCTCTATTTTAAGACGAAATACACGAATCCTTTGGGGTTGATCAAATTTCAGATGTATTGTATATTAAATAAGAGCACCCCTATTGATAAAGACGTCATAACAGATCAAGAAAATAAATACAAATTGAATTTTATTTTCCTTCTCTTTATGTAAATGTCAAACAGTATTGAGTAAGGGTTTCAGACCAATTTCCGACATTCAAAAAAGTTCCATAAATTTTCCCAAAAATAAATTGAACGATCTTGCGGGTTTTCACAAAAGATCACTTCGGCTAGAAAACGGATAAAAAATTGCAATTTTTAGAGATGCGAAAATTTGCCGAATCGTCAATATATTCCGAAGAAAATGATTCACATGGAAAAATTTGCAGGTGCTTTTTGCTGTGTTAATACCAATGCCGTCTCGAATCTATGTTATCAAGCCGCAATGTTATGTTTATAACTCTGGGTCCATCGATCTGACAGCTGTCAAATGTCAGACAATTTTGGTAAAAATATCGCGAATTTTTCAAAACAATTAATAAACATAAACATTTTTAACGATATTATTGCGTTAGGCATTATTTTTACAAATTTTGAACTTTCTGTGCTACAAATTTTGAAGTTAATATATAATGATTTTGAGGTCATATTGTAAGATTATTTTAAACATTTTACATACCAAAGTTGTACACAAACTATAATATTAGGTCCTTACATATGAAATTGGCGTTTTGTATGGGAGGAACATAAAGTTGATTTTTTTTTAATATAATATATTTATTTAATCAAAGTATGTACCATTGCTATCTATGCACTTTTGCCATCTCATAGGTAGTTCATCGATCCCTTTACGCAAAAAACCATTCGGACGGAAATCAATAAAATCTTTGAAGTCAGTTTGGACTGCCCCATCGGAGTTGAATTTTTTCCCTTGCAAGAAGTTATCCAAATTTCGAAAAAAATAGTAATCTGTTGGGGCAAGGTCCGGAGAGTACGGTGGATGTCTTAGACATTCAATTGAAGCTCTTCTAATTTGGTAGCCGTCTGTTGTGCAGTGTGTGGTCTAGCGTTATCATGAAGCAGCAGTGGCCTAGAGCGATTAACCAGCCTCGGTTGTTTAGCAGCTAGCTTTTCCATCATGGTTTGCAGTTGCTGACAATAGACGTCTGGCCAGATTTAAGAAAGCTGTAGTGAACGACACCAGCACTAGTCCACCAAACGCTCACAAGTAACTTTTTTGGAGTCAATTTTCGCTTGGGGCATGGTTTAGCTGGTTCGGCTAGGTTCAGCCATTGCGATGAGCGCTTCCGATTATCATACAGGATCCACTTTTCGTCACAGGTAATGATTCGATTCAAAATCCCTTCATTATTGTGCCGGTTGAGTAATGCAACGCAGCAGTCAACGCGCGTTTGTTGATTTGCTTCACTCAATTCGTGAGATACCCATCTTTCAAGCTTTTTCACCTTCCCAATTTGCTTCAAGTGGATTAAAACAGTTTTATCACTAACACCGCAGCCTGCAGCTAACTCGGACGTGGTTTGCGATGGATCCGCTTCCACAATAGCCTTCAATTCTTCATTATCATCTTTGGTCTCCGGCCGTCCACGGGGCTTGTTCTGCAGGTCGAAATTTCCAGAACAAAAACGTTGGAACCAAAAACGCACTGTGTTTTCTTTTGCGGCACCGTCGCCATACACATCATTAATACTTCGAGCCGTTTCTGCAGCACTGGTGCCACGGTGGAACTCGTACTCGTAAATAACGCGATATTTCAAGTTTTCCATTTTGTAAACTGAGTGACGCAAAAAAAAAAACAATTGAGGAAAAAACAAGAGAATTATAATTTTCGAAACACAAATACTTGAGTAAATAGCTGTATAAATTTGAATTTGGAATTCCTAATCAAAGAGAAGATATTTGAGATCAAAGTTGCCAGTACGGCAAAACGCCAATTTCATATGTAAGGACCTAATATATTATTAAAAAAGGATCCCTGAGATGGTTCAGACATATGGAACGAATGGATGAGAGTAGAATGGTTAAAAAGTTGTACACAAGCAGCGTGAGTGGGAAAAGAAGCCGAGGTCGACCGAGGAAAACATGGCATGACCAAATTAATCAATTACCAAAAGGCGGCCACATTCGAAATCGGAACAATCGACGTGCGTGCATGGTACGATGTATGAATGTAGAGGAAGCCTGAGAGGTATGTCAGGACAGGCCAGTGTGGCGATCCATCCTCTTCGGGGAAATGGCGTAATGGTTAGTTAGTTAGTTAGTTATATGTGTTCAATATATAACTAGTACTTTTATAAAGTAAACACACTGAAGAAAATGCATATAAATACTTTACAAATGGCCCGGCACGAGGAGAAAGAAAAATTGACATACTGGCACTGCGGAAACACAAATATGGTATATTAAAATATTTGTAGAACGTATATAAGGAATAATAATACGACCGTAGTCGTATTTTACATTTATTTCACATTTATAATCGAAATAAAATACAAGATCACGGCACGAGACACATACTTACGGCCTACAATAGTTCCATGTTGCAAATATTATACTATCTATGTGATTACGGCCTGGTAAATACTTTCAAGACGGCATACCCTTTGCAAGTCGACACCCGCAAGTTTTGATAGCTAGCCCAACTTGACGTAGCATTGGGCTTGTCTTTTGATCTGGTCCTCGTATGTAAACATTGAAAGATACTTGTGAAAGTTTTCTAGTAAACATATTTTTCTTATTCTTCTTCTTCCATTGCCTATTCCCGTCCATTCCTGGACAAAGTCCTCCTCCATTCGCTTCCATGTCACTCTGTCTTGTGCGGACTGCATCCAGGTTATTCCGACGTGTCTGTTCAGATCATCCTTCCACCGTAGTTGTGGTCGCCCTGCACATTTCTTTGCCGTCCACGGTCTGCAAGTCAGCAGTCTTCTTGTCCATTTTTCATCTGAGCTGCCCATTGCCATTTTCGAGTCGCCACCCAGTGGATGATGTCAGTGACCTTTGTTTTTTCTCTTACCGTATCGTTTCTGACTCTGTTTCTTAGGCTTATTCCTAACATGGCACTTTTCATGGCTCTTTGGGTCACTCGGTCACTGAGTTTCTCGGCATTTTGTTTGGACAATTCTTATAACTAAGCTAAAAAGATCGGCTTCTTATTTAGAATCAGAAATAAATTGCATATAAATAGTAGAAAGCTGGTCACTGATGCTTTAATATTGCCTCACTTTAATTATTGTTCTTCTGTATTGTTTTAAGCAAATAAATTAGATATTGATAAACTGCAGGTTTTACAAAATAAAGGAATGAGGGCTATACTTGGTTGAGGTATACTAGGATTTCAACAATGTTAAACAAATGAAAAAATTTAAATTCAAGAAAACTAGTTCTTTACAACACTTTGATTATTGTTTATAAAATTAAGAGTAATATGGTGCCTGCATATCTAACTAAAAATGTAACATATAGTAACGAAATACATGACTATTTGACGAGAGGTCGTTATAGATTCCGACTCCGGAGACCCAGACTTGAAAGTACAGAGAAAGGTGTTTTTATAGAGGATTTAAATTATATATAACAAACTGCCACATGAGGTAAGAGATGCCGATTCTCTTGCGATCTTTTGTCGAAAATGTTTTCAATATGTTCTAAGTACCGATATTTAATGTTTTTGATGTTTTTTTCATTTGCGATTTTTATATTATTAATTGTTTATAAATTCAAGCATTAATTATATCTCAATAGAGACGAAGGTGCAAATTGGAAATAGAATATGGTGATCGGGGTGTTAACAGGACTTATGACCTGTCATTGGTTGGGTTAAACGCACGCTTTATGTAATACAACATTCCCCATTCCACCCTTTTCTTATGACCACCATTCCAAAACTTTTTTGACAAAGTTTTGGAAGTTGTAAATATGTTAATCTGTAACACCACCCTTTACATGATAGTTTCAATCTACACACTAGCGCCATCTATGAAGGTTGGATTTTTTTTAAGCATTAAGCAGAACATCTTTTTAACGCAATGCGAAAGGCTACCGCCATTATCGTATTGCTAGATAACGCCAGGAGATGTCACTCCAATTTATATGCTATAATTTGTTTTGGTTTTTACAACATTTTTGAATGTATACAAATACTTGTAGACGAATACTGGATTTTACCCATTGCGGGTTATCAATTCAAGGATTAATTGTATCTCAATAGAGACGAAGATGCAATTGTAAAATGTTCCAGTTTTTTTTATAACTTTATTAAATAAATAAACCAATTAAACTATATTAATGATGAGCAGAGCTTTAAACATTAACGAATCCAAAAAAACTTTAAGCTGATCTTACTCCATTCGATGTTTCAAAAAAGTATAATTTGTGATTTAATTGTATCTCAATAGAGACGAAGATGCAAATTGGAAACTGAATATGGTTGATCAAGGTGTTTACAGGACTTATGACCTGTCATTGGTTGGGTTAAGCGCACGCTTTTTGTAATTACAACATTCCCCATTCCACCTTTCTTTATGACCATGTATGACAAATTTTTGGAAGTTGTATATATGTTAAAGTCCTATGCCAGATTTCACATGTCAGTTTCAATGTGCCATCTATGAAGATTTTGATTACATACTCGTATGTTAATCTTTTTAAGATTAAGCAAACAAACAAACAAACCATCACGCCGTTTCCCCGCAGGGGTAGGCAGAGAGAATGGACCGCCACACTACTCTATCCTGGCAAACCTCTCTAGCTTCCTCCACATTCATACAACGAGTCATACACGCACGTCGATTCCTCCGTCTTCTAACATGACCAACCTTTAAAATTTGAATAATTTGGTCATGCCATGTTTTCCTCGGTCTGCCTCGACTTCGTACCCCATTAACATCATTAACGTATACTTTCTTAACCATTCTCTCTCCATCCATGCATTCCATATGTCCGAACCAACGCAGCGATCCTTTCATAATTTTGTTCATAATACCTTCTTCCGCTCAACATTCGTTTCTTATATCAGCATTTGAGATTCTGTCGTATATCATTCTACCACACATACGTCTTAGGGACCTCATCTCTACCGCATTTATTCTACTCTCATCCTTCTTTTTAAGATTACTCTATATATAATCTACATAC
Organism: Lepidostoma basale; assembly: GCA_022606425.2. Taxonomy (NCBI): domain Eukaryota; kingdom Metazoa; phylum Arthropoda; class Insecta; order Trichoptera; family Lepidostomatidae; genus Lepidostoma; species Lepidostoma basale. Next base: position 619,126 of record JAHDVF020001145.1, on the reverse strand, counting down.
TAACGCCATCTATGGAGATTTATGTTTATTAAACATTAAGCAAAATATCTTTTTAATCATGAATTGATAACCCACGGTGGGTGAAATCCAGTATTCGTATACAAGTATAAGTATACATTCACAAAAAAAAAGTATAATTTGGTTCACATCCGTGAATATTTCACTGGTTGTAACTAGTACAAATAATTTAGCCATCCCGTAGGTAGTCTTTACGACAGTGCTGACAGCCAAGTATCTGTGGTGTAACACAATGTAATGGGACCCCCACGGCATTCGAACTTCAAAGTCTTACTTTATTTTGTCCGGTTTTTTCCCTCTGAGAGTGCTTCCCCTACACAGAGCATTTATTTTTATTAACTACTGTAGAATAAAGCCGTTGTCATTTGCAAAGAGCTTTCATTTTTATTTGACTACATTTTGCTGGAGAGATTTGAATGTTTGACGCTAAAAACAGATGTACCTAACAATTTACTTAACCGTCGCGTTGCCATGTGGTCAATTGAGTTTCCACTGCCAATTTAAAGTTGATTTTCTTAAAACCTATGGACCCTAATATTATAAAAAAAAATGTAATCCTCCATTGAAGTGTTCTCAATATTTCGTAATAAAAAAAAAAGCAAAAAATTACTTCCTTCATCCCAAAAAAAAATATTTTCTAAGACTGCCCTCACCTTCATTCGTGTTAAGGTAGAATTTGTTTTGCTAATATTTACAACTTTATCAAAAGTGACAAATACTTACTCGCTGTTTTGAACATATTATAAATTATATCTTTGACCTTTTCAATAGGTACGTAATGATACCGACTGGATGAAAACGCACCACGTAACTTAATAATATCAGAACTGTGAAAATATTAACACTTTACCAAAAGGGACAAATATTAATACGTACTCGTTGTCTTGAACGTACTATACATTTTGCCTAGGTGCCTTTATCTTCGCCCCGCCGGCCCGGCGTGCAGACAAGTTTCGACCCGACTTTTAGTCGATTTTTAGTCGCCCGTATGTTATGACGCATTACATATCAGAAATCGCATGGTTCCAGAAAAAAATTAATAATGATATGTTTTTCAAATAATCCATGTATGTTATAGATATCGATCTATTCCTAATGAAATTCCCTACAAGATGACATAAATTAAATTTTGATTCATCTAGTCATATGCTTGATATTTAGATAAAGTTAGCGGTAAACTGAACTTACCACATGGGAGCAAGCGTTTTGTTTTGAACACGGTACGTTAAGGGTTAATAAAATTTGTATTTTATTAAACTAATAACACTTTGTTAAATAATCGTATGATTTTACTAAAATCTCTAGATGGTTGTTAATCTAACTAAATAACCATCACGCCATCTCCCTGAAAGGGTAGGCAGAAAGAATGGACTGTCACACTTTTACTGATGCGGCACTCCATCCTTCTCTTTTCGCTCCGCGGGAGACGCGGTGTGATGGGTTGCGAACCTCATCGCCACCAATAGGCATCTCCCGCGCACACTCTGATCGTGCAACACCCACAAAATAAATCTAAAATAAATAATATAAAATACAATGATATAAAATAAAATAACAAAATAAAAATAATTTAACACAAAATGTTCTTTTTAGATGGTGCACATATTGTCTATTTAATTTATGTTCCACGAATCCGTCATTTTTTTAATTTAGCACATAATGTAATAACACATAATGTTTTTTTCGATGTTGCACATGTTGACATGGACGATCCGGACTTTTGTGTCCGGACTTGATCCGGACTTGATGGTTGTTCATTTTGAATAATAATTTAATAAAACGATGATTTTAACTACCTCCACTTTTGTCTTTATATCAACAGCGACCCGTTTCGCCAGGCTCGCTGACATCGACAAACTGGTCTGGTTTCACCAGTCTGTCGATGCCAGCGAGTCTGATGAAACCGGTCGCTGTCGAAATAAAGGCAAAAGTGGAAATAGTTAAAAAAAACATCGTTTTATTAAATTTAATTATGAAATTTTATGTTCATATAACCTCTTTCAAAATGATCTGCCCGTTTTACTTTTATAAGAGTTCATATTATTTTTTTATAATTAATGTGTAAAATTTAACGACATTATCTTTATTAAATAAATAATCTTTCAATTGAGTTAGTTACTGAATTTTGAAACGTTATATTTAAAGAGACATCCAGACAGAGTATTTATTATTCTTCTTCTTCTTTCTGTGTCCTGTCAGGTCTCCCTAACGTTGACTATCACTCTTGAGTAGGCCTCATAGTGATGACCTGGGGGGAAATATCCAGAGTGGTATCCCCTTGCCTTCTCTGGAGGATTTTCTGTCGGGGTTATATTCCCTTAGCTGGGTGTTTCCAGTTTTATGTCGCTGGAAACTCGCCATTCGTCCTCTCTCTATCTGCTATGGCACTAAGTAATATGTGCCACATTGCCCGGGGTTCGCGGGGTCTTTAAAAAGACCTCTTGTGGACGGTAGAGAGTTGGACTTGATAGTAGTGTTACTGTTGTAAATGCAATATGGCGCCTTACGACATTTTGTAGAGGCATAATTTCTAGCAAAAAATACCCAACATTTTGAATGGATAGGAATTCTTGTAGGCAAATACTGGATTTTACACATTGCGGATAAATAATTTTTTTATAAGGATTAATTGTATCTCAATAGAGACGAAGATGTAAATTGTTTTCTGGGAACAGAATATGGTGGCCGAGGCGCTTACAGGACTTATGACCTGTCATAGATGACGCTAGTGTAGAGTGAACTAAAAAATGTGAAGATAGGCGCAGCATTCTAGCATATATCTTCTTCTTCTCTGGTTTCAATCCTGGGATTGGTTTGCAGCAATTTCCTACATTATTCTCTTCCATTTTTCCCTGTCTTGTGCGGCTCTTTTGAAATCTGCATATGATGAGCAGTGTACGTCCACCAACAGGTCCTCCAGGTACTCTCGGCGTGGGCGTCCCCTAGAGTTTGTCCCCTCGATCATACCCTCCATTATGGCATACAAGAGACCTTCTTGACGTATTACATGGCCGATCCATCTTGCACGCCTTTCGGACAAGGTCCTGAGCAGGTGCCTTCCTCCTTCGATTCCTTGAAGAACTTCCTCATTCGTGATGTGGTCTCTCCAGGAAATTCCAAAGAGTCTTCTATAGGACCACATCTCAAAAGCCTCTAGTCTCCGCTTATCCCTTTCGGATAGGCACCATGTCTCGCAGCCGTACATCAAGACACTCCATACATAGGTCTTGATGAGGAGTATTCTCAGTTTTAGGTCTATATTATTTGACTCTATTATTTTCGACCTTTTATTAAATGCAAGCCTAGCCTGATGTATACGGCTGTCGACCTCGCTCTTAGACCGACTGTCCCATGTTATTTTGCTCCCGAGGTAGACAAACTCCTTGGTGTTCTTTAGTGGAACTCCTGACATCACTACTCTCATCTGATGTTGCGTTCGGCCTACAGTCAGCAGCTTTGTTTTGTCCTTATTTATCTTCATGTTGTAGCTATCTTGAAGAATGTCTTGCAAAGTATCTAAGGCCTCCTGCAGTTCCTCCTCACTTTCAGCAACCATAGCAATATCGTTAGCATATATACAACTTCCAAAAAATTGTCAGACGTGATGATCGTGAGAAGGGTGGAATGGGGAATGTTGAACATAAAGCGATCGCTCAACCCAACCAACGACAGGTCAGTCCTGTAAGCGCCTCGACCACCATATTCTGTTCTCAGAAAACAATTTACATCTTCGTCTCTATTGAGATACAATTAATTCTTAAAAAAATATCCCATCGTAGCCCTACTGCATAGTATTTATTCTACTGAAATTAATTTCAAAAAGCGAAATTACGTTGTATGATAAGAGTTTTTTCAAAGAACTACATATATTAAGTGAAAATGAGTTTTCTTTAGAAACTATTGTTAGAAGTCCGCACAAAGAAAATCACACTTCAGCACAATGGCGACACTTTTGTAAGAGTTCATTTTATGCTTTTCGTAGTTCTATTTTTCTCTTTTCTACAATGTTCCATTTACTGTAAAGCTATCTATTCTAGTACATAGTACACAGGATATCAGTGTATTATATAGATTTCAAACAAATCTACGCTTTAAAAAATTTTCTGACTAATAATTGTTATCATCTAGCCTCTAATTACCTTTTCATGTTAAAAATGCCTTTTTTCCTTTATTGATTTCAAAATAATATGATCTTTGCTGGTGATTATCTCAAGGATATTAAAACTAACTATCTAACTAACCATCACGCCGTCTCCCTGAAGGGGTAGGCAGAAATAATGGACTGCCACACTTTTCTTTCCTGACATATTTCTCTCGCTTTATCAACATACATCGTGTCATACATCGTGTCATGCACGCGCGTCGATTTCTCTGACTCCTCACGTGGCCGATATTCAATATTTGATGTTTTTGATCGTGCCACGTTTTCCTCGGTCTTCCTCTTTTTTGTTCCATTTACATCGTCAACATATAATTTTTTAGCCATTCTTTCTTCATTCATTCTTTCCATATGTCCAAACCATCTTAATGATCCTTTCATTATTTTGTTCATAACATCATCATTCGCACTGCATACACTTCTTATATTTTCATTCGACACTCTATGATACACAGAGTACACATATCCACAAATAAAAAGAATTGGAGAAAATATGACCAATGTATAATAGATTTATTAAACAATTTTTTTTTTTTAATTTGTGTCCAACACGATCTTTATTTAAAAATTATAATTAAAAAAACAAACATATTTCGGACACAGAAGCTCTTAAATATTTGTAACCCTGATAAAGGACTTCTGTGTCCGCAACATGTTTGTTTTTTAATTTTATTTATTTAATTAAGTTCGTATTGTACACGAAGTTTCAAAAAACGTTATTCAATTAATCCGCATCACAAAATTATATGAATATAGAAGAAATGTAGATTAATTTTATATTACGGACCCACAATATTCTTATCACTCTAATGAAATGAATGGGGTATGTATTCTACCGGAGCAAGGGTCCGTAATTCTAGTATTATTCGAAAAGTCAAACCCCGATCATTGCATAATACAAGTGCCCTATCCAATACTTTATCTATTCAATGCAAACAGTCAGAGAGCCAAAGAGAGCGGGGTGTATACGTGGTCCTGTATAACATACATCTGTGGCTGTGTGACTCACCTGACCCACTTCGGGACAAAGTTAGGTATTTATGATCCCTTGGAGTATTTTTAACATACGTGAAACACGGAATTACACAAGCCTTTGAATATTTTAAGTACGATTGTAAATTCGATAAAAACACGCTTTTTTGCTTTATAAAGAAGTTTAAGAAATGACGACCATCGTGGCCGAGTGGTTAGTATGCCACACCGTTCATGTTCGATTCCCAGCGATGGTAGTATGATTATCTCACTGTCTTTGGTATTTTTCTTCTTCCTCCTAGTTTAGGTCGTATGCCCTGTGACGGTGGGCTGTCCTGGGATGATGATGTCAAGCCATCTCTCCATCTCTTTGGCGGCCTTCCTGGTAATCTCTTGCTGCTTGGGTTTTCATCTTTAACAATTTTAGCAATTCTTGTGTTCTCCATGCGGTCCACGTGGTCTCTCCAAAAGCGCCTTCGCTTGTTCCCCATCTCACTGTGTCCTCAACACCACAGACAGATCTTATCGTTTCATTTCTGATCCGATCTCTGAAAGTTTTGCCTGCGATGGAGCGTAGGGTTCGCATTTCTGCTACTCTAAGAAGGTTCTTAGTTCTATTGGTATCGGTTCTGACGGCTTTGACTCCATTCTGTACGTCGATGGGGCGAACGCATGCTTTGTATATCTTGACTTTACTTTCGGTTAGCATTATTTGTTCCTGATGGTTAGTTTTTTTGTTATTCATTTTTAATACAAAGCCTCCGTAGTGATCTCTAAAATGTGTGTTTTTTAATTTTATTTTGTCCAATTCCAAAAAAATTTAATTAACTAACTACTTACCAGAAGAGGTAGGCAGAAAGAATGGACTGCCACACTTTAACCGATGCGTCACTCCATCCTTCTCTTTTCGCCCCCGCGGGAGACGCGGTGTACTGGTTTGCGAACCTCATCACCACCAATAGGCATCTCCCGCGCACACTTCGATTGTCCAACGTCCACAAAATATATCTAAAACAAGTTACATCAAATACAATTATATAAAATAAAATAACAAATAAAAATAACACATAATGTTTTTTAGATTGTGCACATGTTTGTCTGAACGATCCGATTTTTTGTATTTATTTAATTTATTTTCCACGCATCCACCACACTGTTTTGATTAAATAAGTTTTTTTTATTTTATAAAGTATAAAAAATTTTGACAGGTATTTTTTCATTTGTTCCAATGACAATTTTAATAATTTCTTCAATAATATTTAAAAGTTACTACTAGGTGATTTCATACTTGTATTTAAACATATTTAAATAAAGAAGTTAACCATAATTCTTATAATTGAAATTTCTTTGCCGAGGTTCATTGTCAATAGGGAATTTATTTAAGTAAAAAAATCCTGTGTAATTTAATTTGTATATAAATTAATTTCGCTCGATTTTGGCTTAAAAAATCAAGTGGAATAAAACTGAACCATCAAATATTTTATAACACGTAAAGTTATTTTTGATGGTGCACATTTTGTCAAATAAATTTATTTAAATTAATCAGGGAATATTTCGAGAACTCGGCCGTGCTAGAGGGTGTTGGTATTTTTGTCCCTGATAGATTTCTCCGTCAGCGACAGCACAGATTGTTTTACCTACCGGCCACCAGAACCAATCTGCCTCGGGTGACGCCGGTGGGAAGAGCAATTAGTCTGCTGAACGCGGTCTCCTCGGAGATCGACGTCTTTCATATTAGTGAAGGTACGTTCAGGAAACAAAAACTCTTGACTTTAGAAAGTATCTTATCTTCCTAATGTCGAACCATCTCTAATGCGTGTTGGTACTGTATTTTTATAATATTTTATCTGTACTCAATAGATGCCTTAAACATTTTTCTGTTTGTAATGTCTTTTGAGTTAATAAACTGATTCGATTTGAAATATAATTAAATTTCGAAAAATCTGATCCAATTTTAAAATTATAATAATGGAGCATACACATGCAAACACATACAAATGCCGCATCTAATGTATGTATATGTATACAAGGATACAGCAAGGACGAATTTTAAATTAATTAACCCAACCTTCACATTTTAGGGCAAGAATGTCAACCTTTATTATTGCCCTCAAAATACTAATTATAGTAATAACATTGTCTTAGCGAATATTTAAGTAAAGTCGGTACTCCGATTAGGAAAACCCAATCGTGGGATTCCGCTCTATTTAGGGAATTCTGAATCTCGAATAAACCGCAAATAAACTCGATTTTTTTTAGTTTAAATGATTAGATGGCCTTTGCAGCAGAGTGGCAATAGTTATGACTGCCACACCAAAAGTCCTGGGTCCAATTTCTGGGTGAGGGCATTGTGAAAAAATGAATCTTCTTATTTTTGTTCTGTCACACCTCCGTGGTGCATAGGGTCTCAAGGAACCTTCTCCACCCGACTCTATCGCATGCCTGATGCCTAACATCATCCCAAGTGAGGCCTGCTGTCTTAGCCTCGTCCTGCAGGGCTCTTCTCCAGGTGGCTCAAAGTCTGCCTCGCTTCCTCTTTCCCCCCATAGGGGACCAGTCTAGTGCGCCCTGAGCGATGCAGGCTGGGTTCCGTCTCAGTGTGTGACCGATACACTACCATTTACTTCTAGCGACTTGTTCTCTAATTGGCTTTTCGCCTGCCATGGTCCGAAAAAGGCATTAGACACTGTTTGGGGCCAATAGATCTTGAATATTGGGCGAAGGCGCCTATTTATAAAAATCTGGAGTTTTCTAATAACGTCCGCGGTAGATTTCCAAGTCTCATATCCGTACAGCAGTACGCTTTATACGCTATTGCTGAATATTTGGGGCTTGAGTTTACTCGAAATGATACTGGAACGCCATACAGGGCGAAGCATAGCGAAAGCTGTGATAATAAATAAATAAATAAATGGACTGCCACACTTTTCTTTCCTGACATACTTTTCTCTGTTCCTCGACATCGTGTCAAGCACGCACGTCGTTTTCTCCGATTCTTCACGTGCTCGACATCAAATATACAAGTATATGATTTATTTGATCATGCCACGTTTTCTTCTATCATCCTCTTTTTCTATTTCCATTTACATCGTTAACATATACTTTTTTTACCATTCTTTCTTTATTCATTATTTACATGTGTCCAAACCATCTTAATAGAAGAGAGCAGAATAAATGCGGGTGGTAGAACGATGTACGATATTAGAAAGGAATGTAGAGCGAAAGAAGGTATATTATGAACAAATTTTTGAAAGGATTGCTGCGTTGATTCAGACATATGGAGCGCATGGGTGAAGAAAGAATGGTTAAAAAAGTATACGTTAACGATGTTAATGGGGTAAGGAGTCGAGGCAGACTGAGGAAAACATGGCATGACCAAATTAAACAAATTTTAAACGTTGGTCATGTCAGAAGCCGGAAGAATCGATGTGCGTGTTTGACTCGCTGTATGAATGTGGAGGAAGCTAGAGATGTATTTCAGGATAGAGTAGTGTGGCGGTCCATTCTCTCTGCCTACCCCTGCAGGGAAACGGCGTCATGGTTTGTTGTTGTTCATTATTTTGTTCATAAAACTTTCATTCTCAAGTTTTCTCTATATGTTTAAAATGTCTAACCACAAAGCGAGCGCTTCACATGAAAATTAAAAAACGTTTATCTTTACTACACATATTTCAAATCAAATCAAATGAAATCAGTTTATTTACTCAAAAGACATTACAAACAGCATAAATGTTTAACGCATCTATTGAGTACAGGTAAGATATTATACACATACAACAAAATACCAGGAACGCATTAGTGACGGTTCGACATTAGGAAGACAAGATACTTTCCAAAGTCAAGCGTATTTGTTCCCTGAACGTACTTTCACTAACATGAAAGACGTCGATCTCCGAGGAGACCGCGTTCAGCAGACTAATTGCTCTTCCCACCGCACCGGTGTCAACAAAGGCAGATTGGTTCTGGCGGCCGGTAGGTAAAACAATCTATGCTGTCGCTTTCGGAGATATCTATATATTTGGTAATAAATACAGCATAAAGGATATCTTCTTCTTCCCCTCGATTTAAAATGTTGGATAATATATTTTTTTTACCAGGGATTCGTTTCCCTAATATATTTTAACAGGCAAAATCACTTAAAATACCTTATCTCGAATAAGAACCCGACTGAGCTATCATTAAGTTTCTTAGGTTCACTTAATATTTATGCTGGCCCCACTTTATTCAAAGAAACTTTCGCACAAGAACTACTTTACTAGACTTCATATATTATTTAAAAGAAAACCTGGAAGATGTGTCCTTTTCTGGAAAAATCCCTCTCGGTTATCCTCGGTTAAACAGAGCAGCATTTTTTTAGAATCTACGGAAACAAACCTAGATGTAAAAATATATTTCACCTTAGAATCTTAAGATGAAAGAAATTTGTTTTATTCAGTTGAAGAATTAAGCAAGATTTTTTTTAATATGCATTGTCTTCTGAAACTTATAGAAATAATTCAAAGAAATTATTCAAATTGACATAGGAACACATACACATAAAGATTCGAAAAATCACGAAAACTTGACATTTGAAATATTATATTATTGTAACACCTGATGATGTCAACATAGATTGATGAAACAGCTGTTACGTCAAATAAAATACAATTGAGATACAAAAAACAAAGTTATTTAATTTAACACTTTAATATTTTTATTCTTATTAATTATTTAAAAACTAGTTTTACCCCATTATTCGACAAACAATATCATTCTTATTCTTTCTTGAACAATGCTGTAAAACTCCATATTAAACAATTAATACGAATGAAAACGTCAGTTTTATAGAAATTGTATTATGATATATGGAAATGACATGTTTGCCTTTCTAAGGCATTATCATTACACAAGAATTTATCAATGAAAGCGAAAACGGTCGTTCACAAAGGAGTTCTGGTCCCAACCCTGATGTATGGAAGCGAAGCATGGAACTGGCAGAAGAAGGATTTGAGCTGAATAAAGGCGGTAGATATGAGGTGCCTAAGATGTATGTGTGGTCGAACGATATACGACATAATCTCAAATGCTGATATAAGAAAGGAATTTATAGCGGAAGAAGGTATTATGGACAAAATTATGAAAAGACCGCTGCGTTGGTTCGAACAAATGGAGCGCATGGATAGAGAAAGAATAAGTACTGAGGAAAACATGGCTTGGCCAAATTAATCAAATTTTAAAGGTTGGTCATGTTAGAAGTCGGAAGAATCGACGTGCGTGTATGACACGCTGCGAATGTGGAGGAAGCTAGAGAGGTGTGTCAGGATAGAGTAGTGTGGCGCTTCATTCTCTCTGCCTGCCCCTGCGGGGAAATGGCGTGATGGCTTGTTGTTTTTTATGGTTGTTCTGAAAAAATAAAATAAAGCTTCTAGAAAACGAACGCTTTCATTCGTATTAATGATTTTTATTTTATAATGTAATTATAGAATTATGTTTTCATTAAGCAATTTTAAGTGTACTTTAATTATTTTTATATCTATAGTAATATAATATAAACATTTAAGCCATTCTACTTTTCTTCCTGGAGATTTGTTTCCTTCACAACTTCAGTTTACATCTTCTTATGTCGCCTTGTATGCAATCTGAGAACACTAAAGATAAACTTTATTTCTACAAATCTACATAGATGGCTGACTGAAACTGCCACGTGAAGATAAATATGGATTTTGAAGTATATATACATCTTCCAAAAATTTGTCATGCATGATCACAAATAACAAAGGTGGAATGGGGAATGTTGTAATTACATAAAGCGTGCGCTTGACCCAACCAATGACAGGTCATGGGTCCTGTAAACACCTTGATCATCCATGTTCGGTTTCCAGCTTGCGTCTTCGTCTCTATTGAGATACAATTAAAAATTTAAACTTTATTTGTACAACTTACAAGTTCTTTGAACGAGAAACTATGTAGAGCTATGAAAAATATTGATTTGCTAGGATTGGTTCACAAACACTTGAAATTTCAGCTTAATTTAGTCACAAAATAAAGACTAATATAAAAGAAATCAAAAATATTCAACTGAATTTGTCTTCATGCATTAGGCAAAAGACACCTTCGTTTATTAGGCAAAATACACCTTCATGTATTAAGCTAAAGACACCTTCGTGCATTAGGCAAAAAACACCTTCATACATTAGACAAAAGACATCTACGTGCATTAGGCAAAAGCCACCTTCGTGCATTAGGCAAAAGACACCTTCATTCATTAAGCAAAAGACATATTCGTGCATTAGGCAAAAGACACCTTCGTGCATTAGGCATAAGACACCTCCATATTTAAGGCAAAAGCATTATAAAATTATGTAACAATCAACAGCAACAAATCATCACGCAGTTCCCCGGAGGGGTGAGCAGAGAGAATGGACCGCCACACTACTCTGTTCTGATACATATGATCATCAGCCGTCTGTCATCCACTGCTGAATGTAGGCCTCTCCCAAAACCCGCCACCGCCCCCTATCCATTGCCGCTCCCATCCATCCATGTCCAGCAATTCTCTTCAGATCGTCGGTCCAGCGGTCAGGGGGACGTCCAACTCTACGGAATCCTGTACGCGGTCTCCATTCTAGAACCCGTCTTCCTCATCGGCTGTCGGTTCTCCGACAGATATGGCCAGCCCACCGCCACTTCAGCCCGCCTATCCGTAGAGCCACCTCAGTCACCTTGGTTTGTTGTCGAATAAATTCGTTTCTAAATCTGTCCCTCAAGAACATTCCAAGCATGGATCTTTCCAAGCTCTTTTCTATTCTGATACACGTCTCTATATTTCTTCCACATTTATACAACGAGCCATACACGCAGATCGATTCTTCCAACCTTTGTCATGGCCGACATAAAATTTTGATTACTTTAGTCACACTATGTTTTCCTTGATCTTCCTCGACTCCGAACTACACAATTTTCATCGTTAATGTATACTTTTTTAGATATTTTTCTTAACCACGTGTGCAAACCAACGCAGCAATCATTTCATAATACTTTATTTCGCTCTAAATTGTTTAGTATTTATCCTACTTTCGACCTTCTATTGCCAGCTCCAAGCTTCACTTCTATACATAGGGGTTAACACTAGAACTCTATTTTTCCATCTCTTGTAAACATGCTTTCCAAATCAATAAAATCGAAAATATCAACTGAACGGAAATATCTGTTATAATAAGAATAAGGGATCATTACAAAATTAATGTCTTGCAAAGTGGGGGGTGGCCCGAAAAAGTTTGAGAACCAGTTTTTTAGAGTTTCCGTCCTTGGTGGGGAAAATTAACGCGTGTAATAAAGAGGCGGAGTCCCTACTCGTTATAAGTCTTCTCAAACTGTAATAGGGAAACTTCCGGAATTCAATTTCATTCGCTTTGTGGCAGGTAAGACATCAAAAAATCTGCAAACCAATAAAATATACGTATTCAAATCTGAGCGACTCGAGTGATTCCAGGGGTTTTCAATCAAAACTTTTATTTAAGAACGATCTCTGAAAAGTTTTGCCGTCTGTCTGTAATGGGCGCGATATACCGACGAAGGGGGGTGAATGCGGATGTATATTGTACAGCAAATGTGGTCGCCTTTTAGTATTTGATTAATGTGTTCATGTCACGCTTTCCTTGGTTGTACACAACTTCCCTTTCCACTCACACTGCTTGTATACAATATGTATCCATTCTTCTCTCGTCCATTCGTTTCATATGTCCAAACTTTCTCAGGGATATTTTTTTTAATTTGACTTATGATGCAATCATCTGCCTTACATTTTTTCGGTATTCCATCGTTCGGTTTTCTATCATATATCGTTTTCCCGCACATTTTTCTCAGTGATTTCATTTCTACGGCATTCATCCTTCTTTTGCCAGCTCTAATCTTCACTTTCAAATCAATTCAAAACAGATTATTTCATCAATACCTAACTAACTAACTAACCAAAACGCCGTCTCTCCGAAGGGGTAGGCAGAAAGAATGGACTGCCACACTTTTCTTTCCTGACATATTTCTCTCGCTTCCTCAACATTCATCCATCGTGTCATGCACGCGCGTCGATTTCTCTGACTCCTCACATGGCCGACATTCAATATTTGATTTATTTGATCGTGCCACGTTTTCCTCGGTCTTCCTCTATTTCTGGTTCCATTTACATCGTTCACATATAATATAATTTTTTACCATTCTTTATTCATTCATTCTTTCCATATGTAAAAACCATCTTAACGGTCCTTTCATTATTTTGTTCATAACACCCATCATTCGCACCGCATTCACTTATTATGTTTTCATGCGACACTCTATCATACACAGAGTATCCACACATTCTTCTAAGAGATCTCATTTCAACTGCATTTATTCTTCTTTTACCAGTTCCATGCTTCGCTTCCATACATAAGGGTCGGTAGAAGAACACCATTGTGCACTGCCATTCTAGTTTTTTTTAATAGGTTTTTGTTTGCGATGACAACTTTAAGTGCACCATTCACTTTGTTGCCTGCCCTAAACCTTCTTTCAATATCCCTTTCCACTTTTTGTAAACATACTACCTAAATACAAATTAATTTATTGTATATGATGCTAACATTGGGTATCGAAACAGCTGTCGCGACATTTCATAAAAAATAATCAATTGTGATATCATATAACAGTGGTTCAATTAATCATTTAAAAATATTAAATCTTATTTTTTAAATTTATAAAAAAATCATCTCATTGTGCAATAAGGTGCTAAAACGTTATTGTTTTGGTAAGATTGTATAGAGAAAATATTGTAAAAATATCTCTCAGTTGATACTTTATCTCCCGCCAAAATAAAATACGGGAGAAAATACGCTAACAGGAGCAAGATATGTAAAAACATCTTTTCTTGTATTCCTGTTGGACCCAAATCACCCATGCCGTTTAGAAAATATGAAATCTTTTAGCAAGAAAGATGGGAATTCTCGAGATATGTACTGAGAAAGTTCTCGTGAGATTGGAGAACACGGCAGAAACGGAAAAGCGATAAATTCATCAATTCATAATACGAATGAAAACGTCTGTTTTCTAGTACTTTTAGTATTTATTGTTCCTTGAACAATGTTGTAATCTTCTTCTTCCTCGGCCTATTCCCGTCCACTCATGGACAAAGGCCTCCTCCATTCGCTTCCATGTCACTCTGTCTTGTGCAGACTGCATCCAGGTTATTCCGACGTGTCTGTTCAAATCATCCTTCCACCGTAGTTGCGGTCGCCCTGCACTTCTCTTTGCCGTCCACGGTCTCCAAGTCAGCAGTCTTCTTGTCCACTTTTCATCTGAGCTTCTGGCTACGTGACCTGCCCATTGCCATTTTAGAGTCGCCACCCGGTGGATGATGTCAGTGATCTTTGTTTTTTCTCTCACCGTATCGTTTTTGACTCTGTCTCTTAGGCTTATTTCTAACATGGGTTTTTGGGTCACTCGTAGTTTTTCGTCCTTTTTTTTGGACAATGTTACAGTTTCAAGACCATAAGTATCCAACTGGCCGAACGCAGGCTTCGTAGACTTTTCGTTTCAGGTTGATCGGTATTTTCCGGTTCTTAAGGATGTAACCCATATTTCCGAAAGCTGCCCAGTTTAGTCCAATTCCTTTTTTTAGCTCTGCAGTTTGGTTATCTCGGCCCAATCGAATATTGTGTCCCAGGTATGTATATTCATGGACAATCTCATTCTCAATCTTGTTGCAACCCACGTTGATTTCAAGCCTTGTTGCCAATGTTGTAATACTCTTAATAAACGCTGCTGAACACGATGTCCTCGAAGATCGACATCTTTCATATTAGTGAATGTACGTTTGAAGGAGTTGGTCATGTTAGAAGTCGGAAGAATCTACGTGCGTTTGTCTCCTTTGTCTCTTTTGTGGTGTATTTTTCTTTTATTTTAATCATTTATATAATGTTTCTGAAATTCAATACTAATGTACGGCGGAACATAGAAAGAAAAGAGGGTAGATTAAATGTGGTCTGGCACCCCCCAAGTCCCGGAATGACTGGGGACAGGCCTAGGAAATGTACGAGCGAGGCTAGCGAAAAGGCGCCGCTACGCCCTATAACAGGCTCGGGTATGTGGCTAGAACTTCTATGTTCCTTTAAAAAAAATCGACTCGACTCCGTGGCGCTATGTGTTATTCGCCATAACGATCAACAAATTACAAGGCCATTGTAAATACATCAATGACTTTAGAATTTACTTTACAATCTTCAATATGAGAAGAAAATAGCTCAGTATTATGAACAAGTTCCGTCCAGGCTCAAGACCAAGTCTTCTGGATCAGAAACCAAGAGTTCCATCCGCTAGACCACCATCCGACTCATATTCATTCAACATTTATAGTTTCTTAGAAAATTCTCTTTCCTCTAAGCGTTTCTTTTTCTTAGCCCATTAGCTTTGGAGGGTCCTAAATTGTATATAGAAGCAAAACATAATGGCGAAACATCGATAAATATTGCGAGAACTGTCGACGTTTTCAAATATTTATGAGGGCTTTATTTCCGATAATGTCTCGGGATAAAGAAAATTTTCATCTCCTCGTTGTGGATGTCTCTCTTCATTTGTCCTCCATTCCAAAAAAAAGCGATAAAAGCTTCGCTTAACTTTCACGATTCATAGGACAAGCGTTGACATTAAAAGGCTTCGCTCCAGACTTGTGTCTTATCCCCTTCAAGCTTACAACACGATTTATAATTGTATCGACACGTCACCATCTAAGATATTCGTCACATAGACTAATTACAATTTTAATTTGCGGATAAGAAAGGGTGGGTCCACACTATCCCTTCTCTTAAAAGCTTTTATTATTATTATTATTATTAACAGTTAAAATTTAATTTAAATTTTAATAAGGGTTGGTGCGGTTAACAAAATGAATAAAGCTTTAAAAATATTTGGAGACAAGAATTTATCAATGAAAGCGAAAACGGCCGTTCACAATGGAGTTCTGGTCCCAAGCCGAAGGAAATGAAATGCCGAATGGAAACGAAGCATGGAACTGGCAGAATAAGGATGAGAGCAGAATAAATGCAGTAGAGATGAGGTCCCTAAGACGTATGTGTTAGAACGATATACGACAGAATCTGAAATGCTGATATAAGAAAGGAATGTAGAGCTGAAGAAGGTATTATAAAAGGATCGCTGCGTTGGTTCGGACATATGGAGCGCATGGATGGAGAAAGAATGGTTAAGAAAGTATACATTAATGATTTAAATGGAGTACGGAGTCGAGGTAGACCGACGAAAACATGGCATGACCAAATTAATTAAATTTTAAAGGTTGGTCATCTTAGAAGTCGGAAGAATCAACGTGCGTTTATGACTCCCTGTATGAATGTGGAGGAAGCTAGAGAGGTGTGCCAGGATAGAGTTGTATGGCGGTCCATTCTCTCTGCCTAACTCTTCGGGGAAACGGCGTGATGGTTTGTTGTTGTTGTTATTTTAAAATTTAAAACGCTATTAAGGGGGATAGCCACTGTGACGGTAGAAAAAATAAAGTGATTTGGGGAATTTTTTAGACCGGGATAATTATAGAAGATAGGGATCGCGTTTTTTTTTATTTTATAAAATGTACATTTAACATAGTTTTTGTATTTTTTAATTTAAAAATATTTAATTGTAACACAGTTATCTGAATTGCTGTAGAGTCTTCAAAAAATTCTCTCTCCACGGTCGCAACGATTTCTAAAAAAAGTGGTTTTCTGAAAAACAAAGTTCATTATAATTTGTATGAATGTAGTTTTCATTGTAAGTAGACGATTTTTTTTTTTTTTTACAAAATAACGACCGATTGAAACGTTTTCTAATTTAATGCCGTTTTTTTGTATTCAAGCAGTCTTAAAAAATAATAAATCTCAAAATTTTCAAAATCAGTTACGTTTAAAAAAAAGTTTAAAATCGGTTGATTATTGCTCGAGTTATCGATGTGAACAGTTAAATAAAGGCGTTTTTTTTTAAATCCATTTTTTTTTCTATAAAATTTTCTAAAATAGGGGTATTTATACTTACATCAAACTATCGAGTCCTGGACCATATCTTCCTCTTTATCTCCAGTGGTGTCCTTGACTTTTTTCAAATTTATTAACCCTTTCCATGCGATTCTCAGCAGCTTTCACCCGGTTAGCGTCGCGGTCGGCGCGGCGCAAGGACAGTCGGTCTACCTACTCTCACTAAAATGGCTGTCGGAATTTTGACCTAAAATTTTAAAGACATGTTTTCGAAGGTATAAACTTTAAATTTAAACAACAACAATAATTCACACAATCACAGTGGCTATCCCCCCTAATGGTATCACAAATTTTGTTGAGGAATCGAGAGAAGCTATACTCACTCTTCTACAAAATACAAAATTACATACCAAGAAAAGAAAAAGTTATGATGTAAGAAGCGTATGTTAAAAACCGACTGACATAAATGATTCCCTTCTGGGGGACAGGAAACCAAAAGGACATCTCCAGACTCCAAAGCCAACAAAATAAAATAATAAAATTAGCTTATAACATTAACTATCTTACCCCAACCATACAAGTATACAGACAAACAAACCAAATGGACATATCAGACCTGACCAAATTTGAGACCTTGAAAATTGTACACATAGTGACCATGCAAAAGACAACAGACAGCAGCTACAAATTAACTAAAAATTCAGACGTACACAGACACTGGACCAGGAACTGTGACAGATATCACTTACCGAATGCACGAACTAAACAGGACAATCAAGGATATTGAGCAATGGACTGAAACTTTACAATGAACTACCAAAAGACACAAGGAGTCTCACTACAAATCGATTTAAATTATACCTGAAACATTACATAATTAAAAATAAGATCTAAAAATGTATCCAAAGAACCCAATTGTTTTTTTTTTTTTTAATAAATTAAGTAAAAAATAAAAATAAAATAAAAATTAAAAGTGTTTAAAAAAAGCATTCTTACGGCCTACGCCTTCGGTGAAACGGTGTGATGGTTAGGTTAGGTTAAGTAACATAAATATATATATGAAAAACCCTTCGTCTTTATATTTATGCGATTTAAGAATAGTTTACTAGAGAAATCGTTGTCGTCTTATCGTCTAAAAATACATATAGTATTTATAGTACGTATATATTTAGATTCCACAGCCTCAAATTTTAGGGTCTTATGCTACGTAACAATGGAATGATATATATTCTCAACCATTTGGTTTTATACTCAACAAGACAAGTCTTTTATATAACGTACACGTATTGTTCAAATGTGGAATAAAAAATTCAGACTAAATAAATCAAATGAAATATTTTCAATATTTTTTGGGAATGTATAGTTATACTTGTATACGAATACTGGATTTCACCCCCCGTGGGTTATCAATTCATGATTTAATTGTATCTCAATAGAGACGAAGATGCAAATTGGAAACTGAATATGGTTGATCAAGGTGTTTACAGGACTTATGACCTATCATTGGTTACCTATGCCAGATTTCACATGTCAGTTTCAATGTGCCATCTATGAAGATTTTGATTACATATGTTAATCTTTTAAAGATAACTCTATTATAATCTACATACTAACGCCATGATCAACCATATTCAGTTTCCAATTTGCATTTTCGTCTCTATTGAGATACAATTAAATCATGAAATATTTTCAGGTTATTTATAAATACAATTTGTAATTTATTTTCATAACTTTGAATACAAGTTTTATTTTGAGTAGTTTTTCATTAGATTTAATAATATTCACTTGGTACGTTCAAACATGTATCTGAATAGTTTGAACATGGAAATACACTGTTTTAACAAAATTCCACCAACCTTTAAATTGTATTCAGATAAGATAAAATTTGGGATGATTTAGAATTATTTAAAAGTGTAAAAAAAAAGCGTTTCAAGGTGCAATCTTATCATTTCCCAGCGTGATCTATACATTTCATAATGCAAAGTAATCAATACGAATGAAAACGTCTGATTTCTAGAAGTTTTATTATAATTTATGTGAATGACATGTTTCGCCTGTCAAGGGCATTGTCAAATGTCTCAGACAGGCGAAACATTTCATTCACACAAATTTTAATAAAACCTCTGGATAACAGACGTTTTCAAACGTATTAATTATTTAATGTGGAGTTTAACATCACTGTTTAAAAAACAATAAATACGTAAACAATTCATTTCAAGGTGCGATCTAACGATCTCAAAGTGCAAACTAATCATTTCAAGGTGCAAATTAATCATTTCAAAGTGCAATCTTACCAATTCAAAGTCTTCTTCTTTTTCTTCTTATTCTTAGTGTAGGCCTATTGGTCTGTTTCTTAAGAGGAATTGGCCTCCTGCGAAGTCGACTCCCAGCTGTCGATCCATCTCTTTGGTGGTCTGCCCGGGAGTCGTCGTGGCTGGCCATGTAACACAATGAAGGGGAGTCTGGATGGATCCATTCTCCTCACTTGTGCATACCAGTATCTTCTCCTTTACCTTCCCCACCTAACGACATCTTCGACCTCGCATATCTCCCTTACCCGTGTATTCCTTATCCTCTCTTGCAGTGTCTTGATAGATTGGCTACCTGTCACATGTCACGAGAATCAATATAATAGCTAAAAAAAAATTGTATACAGTAATTGGGTCCAAACGACCTGTTGTGTACATAAATAATAATAATAATAATAATAATAATAATTTTATTAATTCAATTTATATTTATAAAGAGTATATGGTATCAAACAGTGCAAATAATTACAAGTCATATTTTATACTGTTTAGCGTCATAGCAAAATTAAACTACATTTTTCTGAATCTTGTATAGCTTAAAGGTTAGAATTGTATATCTCGACTCTGTGCTCGATATTTCTCTGTCCATTAAGCGAGAAGATCTTAGTGGCACCGCTTACGATATCTTTCCGAGTTGAGATGCTGGTGGGATGTGATATCAATTCTGCTTTACGGGTTTTTGATACTTTCTGATACATCGGGCAAAGAACGAATATTTATGAAATCTTTTCGGTGTACAGATTTTCCGATGCTGTTACCGTATTTCATGAAGATTAAAACTTCTAGCGCAAACTTGATTTCCTACCATTTTCGGGAAATATTTTATCTAAGGAAAAACGCTTGAAAACATATGTTTGGTATATATCTTATCAATCGAAAAAACATTTTGAAATGCTTGTGCTTTACTTACAATTTTTGTCTTTATTTCGACAGCGACCGATTTCGCCAGGATAGCTAGCATCACCAGTCTGTCGATGTCGGTTAGCCTGGCAAAACCAATATCGGTCGAAATAAAGACAAAAATTGGAATGTGTAACTAAAAAAATTCAAAAGTCCATTGTTTTGGCCGAAACACTATGATACTTTAACATTTTAAAACTGTTAATTAAAAAACTTTGTTTTATAACTGTTAATGAAAAAACTTTGTTTTTATATCACAGTTGTATTTATTTTACGACAGCTGTTTCATCAACCAATGTTGACATCATCAGGTGTCACAATGATATATCAAATGTCAAATTTTCGTATAAAAAGTTCATTTTATTTCAATATTTTTTTATAAATAATTAATTAATAATAATGCAACATTAACGTGAATGGTGAAAACTGAGCAAATATATGAGTTTGTGTATTTAGGTAGTATGTTTACAAAATATGGGCGAGTGGAGAGGGATATTGAAAGAAGGGTTGGGGCAGGCTACAAAGTGAATGGTGCACTTAAAGTTGTCATCGCAAACAAAAACCTATCCAAAAAAGCTAAATTGGCAGTGCACAATGGTTCTTCTGCCGACCATTATGTATGGAAGCGAAGCATGGAACTGGCAAAAGAAGGATGAAAATAGAATAAATGCAGTAGAAATGAGATCTCTTAGACGAATGTGTGCATACTCTGTGTATGATGGAGTGCCGAATGAAAATATAAGAAGTGAATGCGGTGCGAATGATGGTGTTATGAACAAAATAATGAAAGGATCATTAAGATGGTTTGAACATATGGAAAGAATGAATGAAGAAAAAATGGTAAAAAAAATATATGTTGACGATGTAAATGGAACTAGAAATAGAAGAATCTATTCACGCTAATGTTGCAGACTGTCATGATTTCTTTTTTTTTCAAATATCATTACTTTGGACTAATTCACATGCATCATCAGATCATTTTGCATGTATACATTATACAAACTATTCACCAGGACTTGTAGTTCATGCTCGTTGTCTGCATGTAGGACAGCGTCATCCGCATACAAGAGACAGCTTACTGACACTCTGCTCATTTTAGCACCTACATCTAACCCTTTCAGATCTTTTATACAAAAGCTGAACAATGTCGCGATCCGTCCTCTCTGCCTACCCCTCCAGTGAAACGGCGTGATCGTTAGTTAGTTATAAATTACTGATTTCATTAATTAAAGTAAAGATGGTAGTGCATAATAGTGTTCTTGTTCCAACCCTTATGTATGGAAGAAAAGCATGGCCTTGGCAAAATAAGGATGAAAGCATAATAATAAAAGCAATAGAAATGAGATCTCAAAGACGAATGTGTGATGAATCTGTACATGATAGAGTGTCAAATGCAAGTATAAGAAGTGAATGCGGTGCGAATGAAAGTGTTATGAACAAATAATGAAAGGGTCGTTAAGATGGTTTGGACACGTGGAAAGAATGAATGAAGAAAGAATGGTAAAAAGGTACCAGTGAAGACAGAATGGTGAAGAAGGTATATTGTAAGCGACGTGAAATCTAGAAAACGGACATTGTCGTCAATATTTAATACTTAAAATGACGTTTTAAGTCATTGTTCGAGAAACAAAAAAAAAAAATGTTCTTGTAAGAAAGGGTTACGAAATCAGGGTTGCCACATTTTTTTTTTATCGCTTAATCTTTTTTATAGTTCGATTAAGGTGGAGTTTTACATCATTGTTCAAGATACAGTATATAAATTTCTTTCTAACCATCTTATTACGTCCTAGTTGTCTTAAATATTTCCATCAATCAGCTTCTCTGTTCATAACGTCTGATGTCTCTAGTATTTCGCGGCGTCTTCTAAATTATTATATCAATAAACTGTACCCTCGCCTTCGAAGAATGTTCGTACGAGGTAATCTTTGTGTGGAACTTGATATTTCAAGTGAAAATACTGCCATCGGCTTATTACCATCTTAAATTTATTCTGTTTTGAAAAACGAACATTTTCAACATCTTTTCCACACGTTAAACATATAAGGTGTTCCAAAAAATCACGTTGAAGAAATACTTTTGTATTTAACACATTATTATTATATTGAAGATAAAATAATATGCTATTTCTTTTATTTTTGCTCTCACTTTGTGTTGTGGATTCACATTTGAATAACTTTTTGGTAACATTGTATTTTTTACAACTTGTATGTTTCTACGTATAATGTTAGATAAAGGCCACCTACTTTGGGAATTAAAATAACATTGTTTAAACCACTTTTTAATAAATAAAATATTAAAATACACGACATGTTTCAGAGGATACCTCCATCTTCAGGTGTAAAAATATAACAAAAACTAAACAAAGAAACGCATTGAAAATTCGATACAAAAATTCAAATTTAAAAATTAAGTTGGGCTATTTGTTATAAGTAGGTACTAACAATTATTTTTTTACAGTAAAATAATAAATAACATTAAATAATAAAAACGCATGATGATAATATAATTTAGAAAAAACATATAATACATTTGAAAAGATATGATTTATACAATAATTAATAAATGATTAATTTGCATTTGATTGGGAATGGGAGCTTGGGAGATTAAATGTAGACAAAGTATTTAAGGAGAAAGGAGTAAAAGGAGGAATCTAATTATTATATATATTTTCACTCAATTTCACCGACTTGAGGATTTCTAAATTTTCAAGTTTGTTTAATTTATTGTTATTGTTAGCTGTGTGTAGAAATTTTGTGTCATTTTTATCGAAACTATGGTCAAATTTGATACGATGGTTAGCCATCTCAGAAAAATCAGAATGTTTGGTGAAAGCTTGTTTATGTTCATTGATACGTGTTTTAAATGGCGTACTCAAAGTCATCACACAGAAGCAAAGATGGCAGTACACAATGGAGTTCTAGTGCCAACCCTCATGTATGGAAGTGAAGCTTGGAGCTGGCAAAAGAAGGATGAAAGCAGGATAAACGCCGTAGAAATAAGATCACTAAGAAGAATGTGCGGGAAAACGTTGTATGATAGAATACCGAACGATGAAATAAGAAAGAAATGTAAGGCAGATGACTGCATCATGAATAAAATTAAAAAAGGATCCCTGAGATGGTTTGGACATATGGAACGAATGAATGAGAGTAGAATGGTTAAAAAGTTGTACACAAGCAGCGTGAGTGGGAAAAGAAGCCGAGGACGACCGAGGAAAACATGGCATGACCAAATTAATCAATTACTAAAAGGCGGCCACATTCGAAGTCGGAATAATCGACGTGCGTGCATGGTACGATGTATGAATATAGATGAAGCCCGAGAGGTATGCCAGAACAGGCCATTGTGGCGATCCATCCTCTCTGCCTACCTCTCCGGGGAAATGGCGTGATGGTTAGTTAGTTAGTTAGTTAGTTAGTTGGTCCTGTTTTGCCTATGTAAAAAGCAAAGTATATTACTAAGGAATTCCACAGTGTTAATGCCTTTACTTTCAATAAAAGGCTACCTATTTCTGAGCTTTGAAAGCTTTAATTCATTCGCTATAGTAGCGTTTTGCTGGTTAATTATGCGTACTTAATTTCCAGGGAGTTACGAGATTAATATGTACATAGTAATATGTTTGTATATAATATTAAATTATATTATATTATATGCGAATTTTGCATTTTCGTACGGAGACATGCCTAAATTAGTGGATCCATCATTTACCCCAATTAAGAAATCTGAAATTTAATTATAAACACTCAATAGATTGGGGTTGGAAATACATAATTTTAGCATTTATTTACTTGATACATCGGTTCCCAACGGGGGCGATATTGTCACCTAGCCAGCACTGGAGCTTTTAATGGGGGCGATAAATGCGTCAGCAAAAGGGGGCCACTGTGACGTATGCATTTTAATCAGTTATAATGAAATACTTTGAAAATTCTTTATTCATGTTAGGGGGATGTGGTTAGAGTTAAAAGCAGTGGAAGTTTCAGCGTTTATTTTTGGTTGTCGATGGCGTTACATTGGTGTCAAAGTGGCGCAGCGGGTGATGAAGGTCAGTGACGGTGCGCGGGTGTTGTCAGCAACGGGGGCAGAGTACGGGCGGTGAGCAGCTGAAGATGATGACACACTGGGCGGTGGCGTCGGTCAGCTGGAGCGAAGACTTGTCGGAAGTTGCGTGACGTAGCAGGGTCGATAATAGCGTAGCTCGGCGGAAGAGAGTCGGAGGTTTCTCGTACGTAGACTTGATAGCGTAGACTCGTGTCTGCTAGAAGTCGCAAGAAGGAAGGAATGATATGGTGGTCGGATGTACCGCTTTTATATACTTTGCTTCCCTTTGCACACGATGCTCTGCTCTAGTGACCTAGAACCTGTGCGAATGAATCCGGGCCCTGAGTCATCACTTTTGGCCATGCAATGTATGTCATCATTGCGATAAGTAGGTCCTAAGTCAGGCGTTTTCGGTTATCCGTGTAATATATTTCATCATGAAATATGCTTGTTCAGCAGTCGAAGTCCACTTATGTGGGTCATGCATTTAACCTACACATGTATAAACAATTTACGAAACTATCTAAATATATATTTTTAGTTCAATCTAGAGATTGCTTTGCAGTATAGTTTATTTACATCTTTGTGTTTTTTTTGGATGCCACTGTTTTTTTTAATGTGATAGTTTCCCGTTGGTTTCCTAAATATAATATCTAAATATAAACAGTTCTTTTGTGTTTAAATGTACATTCAAAAACAAAATATTGTATAAAAACTGAAAGTTAAAGCATAAAAATTGGAGAGTTTTCTCCAGGCGTTGTCTAGCAATGTGTAATAATTGAGTTTTATAGCCTTTCACATTGTATTAATAAAGATTTTCTGCTTAATGCTTACGTCTCATCCTTTTAGATGGGGAATGGGGAATGTTGTATTACATAAAGCTTGCGCTTAACCCAACCAATGACAGGTCATAAGTCCTGTAAACGCCTCGACCAACATTTATTCTGTTTCCAATTTGCATCTTCGTCTCTATTGAGATACAATTAATCCTTAAAATGATAACCCGCAATAGGTAAAATTCAGTATTCGTCGACAAGTATTTGTATACATTCAAAATGAGTTAATAAATTATTTTCAATAATCCATACCACAATTTTTGTTTCATATGAAAGCATATCTTTATTTTCATGTTATGTATTGTACATGATTTCCATAAATTAATGTTGGAAATTCAGCACCATAGCGTACTTGCATCTAGTCTTTTCACTGTAGAATTTTCATTGAAATGAAACATTAAGCGTTCAATGTATTCAAGATTACTAAGTTTAACAATCAATTGTTAGCCTTTTTTTATTGCCGCACATCCGCCAAAAGATATTAAGTTTCTTTGTAAAAACGATATTGAAAAGCTTCGGAATTTCCATGTCACAATAAATTTTCCCAATCTAGTCCGTGGAGACATGCCTTGTCAGTTTTTTGATGGATTACATTATTTTGGATATGCGCCCATTAATCAAAATTTGGATATTCGAAATTCAAACACAATTGACAAACGATTAAGATTATTTTGTATCCTCTAAAGCAGGTCCCCAAACTTGGACGAATATGTAAAAAGGAGTGTCAAGTGCGAATGAAAGTGTTAAGAACAAAATAACGAAAGGGTCACTAAGACGATTTAGACACATGAAAATGTAATGAGGATAGAATGGTGAAGAAAGCATATATTAACGACGTAAACGGAACTACGAATAGAGGTAGACCGAGGAAAATGGGACACGATCAAATCAATCAAATATTTAATGAAACCTCATTTTTTCCCTCATATCATTTGGTTTATTACTTATAAGTAACGGTTTTCTTATCACGTTTTTTCGTGAAAAATTACGCTGCGGTCTGAAACATATTTTTGGAAAGTTCAAAAATTATTGCAGACACAAAAGTGGTTCTGTGATATGGAGTCCTCGCGAGGCGATATATTCCGTTATGCTGGAGAGGGTTCAGAAAAAAATTCTGAGGTATCTCTACATAAGAGAGTGTGGTAGTTATCCGTGACTCTATCCCACGGCATTTCTTTTGGGAATGCTCGGAACCAATTCTTTACAGCTTCGAAGAGATGGGCATCTCATTACCCATTTCTTTAGATTTTTCAGGGAATAATTCGAGAACTCGGCCGCGCTAGAGAGTGTTTGTCTTTTTGTCCCTGATAGATACCATCTCCGACAGCACAGTTTGTTTTACCTACCGGCCACCAGAACCAATCTGCCTCTGGTGACACCGGTTGGAAGAGCAATTAGTCTGCTGAACGCGGTCTCCTCGGAGATCGACGTCTTTCGTATTAGTGAAGGTACGTTCAGGGAACAAATACTCTTGACTTTAGAAATTTTTTCGTCTTCCTAATGTCGAACCATCTCTAATGCGTTCCTGGTATTTTGTTGTATTTTTATATTATTTTACCTGTACTCAAAAAATTGCCATCAACATTTTGCTGATTGTAATGTCTTTTGAGTTAATAAACTGATTTGATTTGAAAAATTTTATGGTGTTATATCAAGCACATTGTAAATAATGAAAATTTTAAAATAGTGATTTTTTTAATGAACCGTATATGTTATGTATATAGATTCCACGTATATTTGTGTTTTTGACCGGATTCGGCTGCTCGTTGCCATCTTCTGGTAGCCGATCATATCAGAAAGCTGAGCTGCCGAAACCGGTCGAAAACACAAAACGACGAGGAATTTAACCAAATATATTTAAAAAAATATTTAAAAAAATTCCCGTTTTATATTTTCATTATTTCCAAAAAAGTGTTGTAAAAATATAATGTTTTTCAATAATTTTCATTTATAAAAGAATAGTTCATATATATATTATTTGTTTTAGAATTATTTTGGGAATGTTGGACGATCGAAGTGTGCGCTGGAAATGTCTATTGGTGAGGTTCGCAACCCGCGTCTCCCGTGGGGCGAAAAGAGAAGGATGGAGTGTGACAGTCGGTTAAAGTCCATTCTTTCTGCCTACCCTTCCGGGGAGACGGCGTGATGGTTAGTTAGTTAGTTAGTTAGTTCATATATCTGTATAGTGTTGTCTTGTGTTTATGTTCAAAGTTGCTACTGTCCAAAAATTGTTTGTGTTTAGCATTTTGTCAAAATTTGCCTATACACTAGGTGTAAGAAAATTTTATATTGTGTAGGCAGGGGCATCGTGGATAAAATTAAAAAAGGATCCCTGAAACGGTTTGGACATATGGATGAAAGGGTGAGAGTAGAATGGTTAAAAAGTTGTACACATGCAGCGTGAGTGGAATATTCTCTTGGGAGTTCACTTCTTTCAGCTGATTGGCGGCCGTATACAAAACTCGGATGTCCTGAGTGATGTAGGTCTATTTATCCTTGATAATTACCTTCGTCAAAGACAGCACAGATTGTTTTATTTGCCGCGCTGCAGAACCAACCTACCAATGGTTATGCCTGTGGGTAGGGCAATCTTATTGCTTAATCGGGTCGCCTCTGAGGTCGACATATTTCGTGATTGTGTGAGTTGCCTCAGGGATGCAATATCAATGTATCAAGTATGATTATTTCTAATTCTTAAGCTAATTTTTTTTTATGCTTCCTTTTTAAATTCTCATTATGTAATTGCAAACGATCTGGAAATATGTCGGTAATGTTTGTTATTTTTATTAAAATTAATGAAAATGAAAGAAGCCACGGACGACCGAGGAAAACATGGCATGACCAAATCAATAAATTACTAAAAGGCGGCCACATTCGAAGTCGGAATAATCGACGTGCGTGCATGGTCCGATGTATGAATGTAGAGGAAGTTCGAGAGGTATGCCAGAACAGAGCATTGTGGCGATCCATCCTCTCTTCCTATCCCTGCGGGGAAATGGCGTGATGGTTAGTTAGTTAGTTAGTTTAGGCATGGGGTCTACTGCAAAAAATCGAAGTGGTTTGGACAAAAAAGTTTGAGAATAATTGGTCTCTAGGATAGGGATCTAGCAGAGAAAAAAATGCATTATAAGGGGATATTCATGCTGTATAAACTGAATATGTAATTTTTTCGGGAATTCTTCGGTACATAAATCACACATATTATATTATATATGGTCGTTTATTATTGTAAGGGCTGTAACAGCTAAGAAACCCCGTGTGGCTAAATTGTCCAAGTTCGATACTTACCCTCTGTACATAAATTAAGGGCTAGTTAAGGTCTATTTGCGAAATGCTCGAAGGAATTAGACTTGTCGAGTCTTACTTGAGTTGTGAACTAACTCAGTGATGACTCAAGTACCTTGAAGTGAGGCTGTAGCTGCCAATTACTCGGCACATCATTAAGTTGTTTAACTAATTCGCCAACTGTCAAATTATCTTATTCTCGGGTCGTCGAACTTCCAATATCATGATCTCTGGGAAACTTTCGGGTATTTGAGATGAAAATTATAAAATTTGAATTGTCCAATATTGTAAACCACTTGTACACGACCACGCGTTGCTGTGGCTCAGTATATTTTAATGGAAAAGAAAGAAAGAAAAAAGCATACATTTCGAATATGTTTACATCATGAGGGAATATGGTAGCTAACCGTGGCTCTATCCCACGGCATTTCTTTGAGGAATCCTGGGAACCAACTCTTTGCTTAGTTGGTGTTGGTCTAGGGGATAGAACGCTTGGCTCCTGATCCAGGGGGCACACGACCAGGTTCTTTCTTCATAATAATGAGCTATTTTCTGCTCACATTGAAGATTGTAAAATAAATGCTAATATCATTGATATAAATCCTCGATTTTAGTCTTTTTTTTTTTAAATAATAAAATTAATATTTTAATAATACACTTTTAGTCATTTGTATTTACCCCGCTTTATGTGATAACATCAACCGGTTTCGCTCCCGCCTGAGCTTCGTCAGGGTGAGAGAGTACTCTCTTATATTTGTGCAACCAAGAGGGACCCAGACCACATTTATGCTACGCTACTCGAAGTCCCACCGGAAAGGAAAGAACGGAAATTGACTTCGAAAAGGGATTTTGGAGGATTGTAAATAGTACCCCTAAGAGTGGTCGTAAGCCTTCAACGTTTTCACAGTAGCTTAGCCGACTAGGTTTCCTGTTCAAATTCCGCGTAATACTGTTTATTTTTTCTAGAAATCTGCTGGCTATTGCACTTTCTTACTTTAACTATCGACGACTCTAGGAGTATTCTACAATAAATTCCTGAAAAATCTTATCCCGAAGTCAATTTCCTATGTCTTTCCCTCCCTTTGTTAATGTATTGACGATATTCAAATGGCATCGTGGACTTACATATTCTCTATAGATATTCTTCTCCTTCTTCGATGGCCCTACAGCCCATATCGAGCCTTAGCCTCCAGTATTTATTTATTTATTTATTATTATGATGATTTGTATTTTAAGTGAGCCGTTTTGTAAAATCAATTACTCCAAGGGTGCACTAGGAAATGACTGACCGAACAGTGCAGTCTTCAGATGTTTCTTAAATTTAACGTCACTATCCTCATACTTAATACTAACATGGAGGCTATTCCACGCCAACGGACCCGCAACGCTGAAAGCACGATCATAAAAACATGCTTTATTGGCTCTGACTGGAATCGCTATGATGTTTGCACTTGTTTCTACTGATCGGAGTGAACGTTGCCTTTCCGTTGGCATGGGTGTCACGCAGAGGTCCGATATATACGCTGGCGCTCTCTGGTGTCGAGCCTTAAACACTGTCAAACACAATTTATATTTTACTCGCTCTCGGATTTTAAGCCAATGAAGGTCCTTCAGGAGCGGTGTGATATGACAGTATTTTTGTTGCCCCATAATCAATCGGGCAGCAGCATTAAATACGCTTTGTATTCTGTTTAATTGATTATTTGGCAATCTAGCGTACATTCCGTTGCAATAATCTAACCGTGACACTACAAAAGAATTTACGAGGGTCTTAGCTTCACCAACAGGTAAACATCTCCGTATGTGCTTTAGCTGTCTCAGTTGGAAGAAACCAGACTTAACACGCCCTGATATGTGCGTATTGTAAGACAGATTGCCATCTAAATGAAATTTAAACTCTTTGAAGGAGATATTTCTATCCCTCCTATTTTCAAAGGGTCAGAATCTAGAAGATGTTGTCGCCGAGGAGAGGCCACCCACATGAGTTCTGTTTTTTGTGGGATTTATTTTAAGTTTATTCTCGGCCATCCATTCTGAAACTCGGTCATCTTCGCCTCCAACTCCTCCTGTCCTCCGCTTTGACCCTCTAATCTGACACTCGTAACAATTTCGCCCTATCTTCATCCTCCCATCGAGCCTTGGTCGTCCAATTGGTCTTCTACTACCTGGTGCCACTCCAGTCTTTTTAGGGTTCGCGATGACGGCATCCTCTGCACGTGACCAGCCCATCTCAGTCTATTCAGTCTGACCTGTGTGGAGAGACTGGGAGCGTAAATATGGTACAGCTCGTCATTATACCTATAGATATTATATAAAAGATACTCTATAGATATTAGGCAAATATAAACAGTTTGGGTTTTTAAATAAAACCCTTTTGTAAATAAATGTACGTTCTAAAAGATACTTCATCTTATTGTAAAGGCACTACTTTATCACATAAATTCCAGGATTCGTTCCCTCATACATATGTTGATCCTGGTAAAATAAGGATCGGCCATTGAATGGAATATTTGAGAAGAGATTTCACAAGTTTGAATCTAGAAAAATCTTTTCTGAATTTAAAACTTTTCAAACGCTATTTTATTTTATAATTGACTTTTTGGATAGACAATTCATTGATGAAATTATTTTATATATTGTTTCTTGAACAATGATGTAAACAATGATGCATTTAAAATTGTTTATACGAATGAAAACTTATATTTTCTAGAAGCTTTATTATAATGTTTTGTATATGAAGACAACATATTGGACTGGTTAGCTAGATTTTAGTTTTTATTTATTAGTTAGTTAATGACCTCCCCAGAGCAGTAAGGTCACAGGTGGATAGGGCTGCAGCGGTTGCAGGCTGCCTGAAAGATGTCATATGGAGAAACAAGGACATGAGGACTGACAGCAAGGTACGCATCCATAAGACCTGTGTGCGACCAATCCTCACATATGGCATTGAATCGAGGGCAGACACTGTCAAGACAAAGAGCATGCTCAGGACAACCGAGATGAAAACACTCCGCGCTATAGCTGGCAAGACCCTACGTGATCGAGTTAGGAATGAATAGTCGAAGATGTGGTCAGATGGGGACGTCAAAGACGGCGATACTGGCATCAAGACGTAGAAAGGATGAGCTCAAATATGATACAACACATAACTCCCCATGGAACGCCAAACGGACAACGCCGACCAGGAAGACCCCCGAAACGGTGGAGAGAAAGCTGGAGTTCAGCGTCACAAGAGAACCCGCCTGAAATAACAGACTCCTGAGTCTACCAAAAGTGAAGAAGAAGAAGAAGAAGTTAGTTAGTTTTTACTTATTCCATCATGGTTAGTTAGTTAGTTTTTATTTTCAATTTTCAAAGTGTATCACTTTTATTTTGAATAATAATTAAATAAAACGACGTTTTTTAACTACTTCCACTTTTGTCTTTATTTAGACAGCGACCGGTTTCGCCAGGCTCGCTAGCATCGACAGACTGGTCGCTGTCTAAATAAAGACAAAAGTGGAAGTAGTTAAAAAACATCGTTTTATTTAATTATTATTTAAAATGAACTTCCATCAAGAGATTTCAGTAAAATCATTTGATTAACTTTTATTTTGGTTTACACTCTTTTGTTATGTTTTATCGAACCAACCGGTTTCGTTTCCACCGGACCTTCGGTATAGTAACAAAAACAAACTGAAGCACCTGAAGTTTTATTAACTATATAACATCCATTTTCTTACATAGTTCGCGCAACTCAGAGTTATACGAGTACCTATCTCGCATAACTCTTTCGAGTTATCAAATCGAATCAGTTTATTAACTCAAAAAACAATACAAACAGCAAAATGTTTAAGGTAGTCTGGTAACTTAAGCCGATTTTCATGTCTTTTTTGGTGTGCGTTTTTTGTAGGAAAATATAAATGAATCGTTTTGGAAATTAAGGATGTTTTTACTTACATATTAAAGATACAAAAAATGGAATTTTCTTTAAGTTTATTATTATTATAATATTATTATTAATCGAAGTTGGCACCTCGAAAAAAGAGCGCATGGGTGGCCCGGGTGATTTTGGCTCTTGATACAGAAGTTAAATTTCATGGATAAACAACAAAATGGCGGACTTTGAAAAAAATAATTAGCAAAGAACTAACTAACTAACCATCACGCCGTCTCCCCGAAAGGGTAGGCAGAAAGAATGGACTGTCACGCTTTTACTGATGCGGCACTCCATCTTTCTCTTTTCGCTCCGCGGGAGACGCGGTGTGATGGGTAGCAAAGAAGGGGTTGTAAAATAAAAAGTTTGGGGTGAAAAAATGTCTCGGTAGTTCTGACGAGAATGACATGTCTGTAGATTTAGAATTTTCAAGATTTTTTTGTTTCAGAAAACATCAAGAGCCAAAATCACCCGGGCCACCCAGGCGCTTTTTTTTCGAGGTGCCAACTTCGATTAATAATAATAATAATAAACTTTAAAATATTTTAAAAAAAAAATTGTATCATTAATATGTAAATAAAAACATCCTAAATTTTCAAAACGATCCATTTTTATTTTCTTACAAAAAAAACGCCCTCAAAAAAAGACATGAAAATCGGCTTAAGTTACCAGACTACTACCTTAAGGCATCTATTGAGACAGGTAAAATATTATAAAAATACAACATAATACCAGGAACGCATTAGAGATGGTTCGACATTAGGAAGACAAGATACTTTCTAAAGTCAAGAGTTATACGAGTACCTACCTCGCTATTTATGATATTATATTCACTGAGGGCAATCATTTAGTTTTATCAAATCAAATTAAGATCATTTATTGCAATGAATGCTTAAACTGAAAAGATAACTATTATAATAAAACGCTAGACTTATCGTGTCTGGAGCTTTATCAGCGCTATCTCTGCCGAGCTTTCGGGGCGCAAACAATACAATCTTATAAATATGCGTACTTTCTATGGGCTGGTTCATTCATGAGTATATTGTTCAAAACAAAATGAAGTTTTTCGAGCAATATTTCTATTGTTATACAGAGGGCACTTAAATCGTAAACGATTGAAATGGGCCTATAAAAAACCCCTTGTTACCGAAGATTTTATTGTGTCTTTAAACATTTTAGTATTGTTTCGACAGTAAGAAAACCCTGTTTGACTGTCAAACAAAAAATTTCAGGCGCCTAAGAAAATACCAATTAGAAAAATAAAAAAAGCGAATATAAAAAAATATGTTTCAATCCTAGGAATTCGTTTGTATCTAAATTTAATATCTTTGCTGGTTCTTGTGATGCCATTTGGGCCTTAAATGTGGTAGTTTCTCGCTGCTTTTCACATATTTTTATACAGCAAGTTATTTAAACCCAATTTTTTTTAAATCGCTCTTTACATCATGACAGCAAGAGCCAAATCGATGTAAAGGGTATTATAGCTATCATAGTGATTCTCGTGACACGTGATGGGTAGCTAATCTATCGCCATTTTATTGTCACGGGAATTCTACACCAGACCAAAGACAGTGTGACAACTACACTGCCCTCGCCGGGAATCGAACCCGGAAACTTCGGGGTGGCAGTCCACTTACCACTCAGACACGAAGGAAGAATGTATAATAATTAATAAAATGATGTTTTTTAACTACTTCCATGTTTTCATTATTTCGACAGCGACCGGTATCGCCAAGCTAGCTGGCATCGGCAGGATGGTGACTCTATTGCAAACTGAGTCCTATTCCTGAGATCAGGGGTGGTAAACATGATTCTATACAAAAATAATCTTAAAATAATTATGTAAAGTTTACTGAATTGAATATTTGGTGTTTAAGTTAAATTTAAATTCATACTATTTTTCATAATTATTTTAAGATTATTTTTTAATAGATACATGTTTACTACCCCTAATCTGTATGTAAATAAAGGACTCAGTTCGCAATAGTGTCAGCGAGCCAGTCGATGCCAGCAAGCCTGGCAAAACCCGTCGCTATCGAAATAAAGACAAAAGTGGAGGTAGTTAAAAAAACAGAGTTTTATTTAATTATTATTTAAAATGAACTTCCATCAAAAAAATATCAGTTAAATCATTTGATTACCAATTAATCCACATCCAATCCATATGTGATAGGTAGTTAAAAAAAAATTAAACATACTGTCATCGCCGGGAATCAAAACCTGGATTTCATACATAAACTTTCGTGGCAGACTGGCAAGAGCTATGACTGCCACCAAGAAAGGCCCCGGTTTCGGTTCTCGGCGATGGAAGTATTATTATCACTTTGCCTTCGATCTGGTGTAAAATTCACGTAACAATAAAATGTGGATACGTAAATATAAATTAAATAAACACAAAAGTCCGGATCGTCCAGCTGACAATATGTGCACCATATATAAGAATATTATGTGTTAAGTTATTTTTATTTTGTCATTTTATTTTATACCATTGTATTTTATTTTATTTGTTTAAGATTCATTTTGTGGACGCTGGACGATCGAAGTGTGAGCGAGAGATGCCAATTGGTACCGATGAGGTTCGCAACCCATCACACCGCGTCTCACGCGGGGGCGAAAAGAGAAGAATGGAGTGCCGCATCGGTTAAAGTGTGGCAGTCCATTCTTACTACCTACCCTTTGGCGTGATGGTTAGTTAGTTAGTTAAACGAGTAGAATGGAAATCGATTAGTAACCAATCACATGTTATGAGAATCAATTGCTAAAAAAATGTATAAAAAATTGTATATATAATTGGGTTCAAATAACCTGCTGCATACAAAATTAAAATAGTCCATTGTTTTGGACGAAACACTATGATACCTTAACATTGTAAACTATTATATTTAAAAACTTTATTTTATTTATCACAATTGTATTTTATTTTACGCGACAGCTATTTCGTCAACCAATGTTGACGTCATCAGGTGTCGCAATTGTAACACCTTGATAAATTTGATACACCTGAAAGGTTGACGAAACAGCTGTCGCGTAAAATAAAATACATGTGTGATACATAAGACAAAGTTTTTTAATTTAACAATTTATAATGTTAAGGTATTTTCATTATTCACAATGAACTTGAACTGACGACCTTCGTGGCAGAGTGGTTAGAAGCTCTGACTTCCATATCGAAGGTCCCGGGTTCGATTCCCGGCGATGGCAGTGTGATTGTCACACTGTCTTTGGTCTGGTGTAGAATTCACGTGACAATAAAATGGCGATAGATTGGCTACTTATCACATGTCATGTGGATCATCAATATAATAGCTAAAAATAATGTGTATGGAGTAATTGGGTTTAAGCGACCTGTTGTATACGAGAAAAAAAAAAAAAAAAAAAACTTCTACTATGAAATTTCAAATAACAAAATATTTTTTTAAATATATAGGTATGTAAAGTTTCAACTAACTAACTAACCATCACGCCGTCTCTCCGAAGGGGTAGGCAGAAAGAATGGACTGCCACACTTTTCTTTCCTGACATATTTCTATCGCTTCCTCAATATTCATACATCGTGTCATGCACGCGCGTCGATTTCTCTTAATCCTCACATGACCGACATTCAATATTTGATTTATTTGATCGTGCCACGTTTTCCTCTGTCTTCCCTTTTTTGGTTCCATTTACATTGTTAATATATAATTATTTTACCATTCTTTCTTCATTCATTCTTTCCATATGTAAAGTTTTATTTTTTACATATTTCATGCATACGAAGCTATTTTTTTGACTATTTTTTGCTTATTTTCATTATACTATAGAACTTCCAAGCTTCTGAAAAAACGGGATGGGAATAATGCGCGGTCTTTAAGGGTTTAAAAATTATTTTTGGACCAACTCCAAATTGGCAATGCGCCCTTAAGCCTAGCATTTCCCATTCCACGTCTACTCCTAAATTTATCCCCCTAACTCCGTGTATTGTACTCTTGAATTCCCCTGAAGTGATTATGTCATTCAAATTTTTTTTACTTTTGAACTAAAAATTCTTCTTCTTCGTCTTCCTCTTAGGTCGTATGACCTGTTTGTGACGGTGGGCTGTCTTGGGATGATGATGTCTAGCCATCTCTCCATCTATTCGGTGACCTTCCTGGTAATCTCTTGCTGCTTGGGTTTTCATCTTTAACAATTTTTGCAATTCTTGTATTCTCCATGCGGTCCACGTGATCTCTCCAAAGGGGCCTTCTGCTTCTTCCTCATTTCACTATATCCTCAACACCACAGACAGACCTTATCGTTTCATTTCTGATCCGATCTCTGAGGGTTTTGCCTGCGATGGAGCGTAGGGTTCGCATTTCTGCCACTCTAAGAAGGTTCTAAGTTCTATTGGTATCGGCTCTGACCTCTATTCCATTCATCATGATGGGGCGAACGCATGCCTTGTATATCTTGACTTTACTTTCGGTTAGCATGTATTTGTTCCTCCGTATGATATCGCGCAAGCAACCAGCCACGGCTGTCGCTTTGATTGTTTGTGCTCGCACTTCGTCAAATAGGTCACTGTAGCTACCGTTGTAGGACACTATTCTAACTTGACATACATAATTCTACCGCCTCTTTTTTTAATATAACTGGTAGTTTGAACCCAATTATTGTAACATATACAAATATTTGTGAATGTATACTTATACCTGTATACGAAATCCTGGATTTGTTCTTAACAAATATTTGTTCTTCAAATATTCTGGTCAAATTCTTTGGCATATAGAATGGAATAATACTCCTAGCGGCTTCTAACAATATGTTAGGCGACAGCCTTCGCATTGTGTTAATAAGGTAGTTTGCTAAATGCCGAAAATCATTCTCCATAGATGGCGTTAGTGGGTCGGTTGGATAGGTTAATCTTGAAAAATTCACAAGTGCAACCAAATCTACATAGATGGCTGACTGAAACTGACACGTGAAGATAGATATGGATTTTGAAGTATATCTTCCAAAAATTTGTCATGTATGATCACAATAACAAAGGTGGAATGGGGAATGTTGTAATTACATAAAGCGTGCGCTTAACCCAACCAATGACAGGTCATAAGTCCTGTAAAAACCTTGATCATCCATGTTCAGTTTCCAGTTTGCGTCTTCGTCTCTATTGAGATACAATTTTAAAAAAAAAAAGTAACATATACATTTGGTTTTTTAAATAACAAAAAAGTTTCTTCTGTATTCACCATAACTTTCATTTTAGCACATCATATGTATGTTTCCTTATCATTATTAATCGCTCTTTAAATCTTTAAAGCACGAGCCAAATCGGTGTATAGGGTAAAGTTATTATATTGATTCTCATGACATGTGATAGGTACCTAATCTATCCCCATTTTACTGTCACATGAATTTTATACCAGACCAAAAGCAGTGTGACAATCACACTGCCATCGTCGGGAATCGAACCAGGGCCTTCAGTGTGATAGTCGTAGCTAATAGTCACTCAGCCACGAAGGTCAAAATTCAATTCTTCGTTCCATTTTCGCTCTCATCGTGAGTTAACTTTCAAGGTCCACGTTTCACATCCGTACAATAAAACAGACCACACATAGCATTTGATCATTCTCTGGCGGAGTTTCAAGTTTACGTTATCATTGCAGAAGAGTGCTTTCATTTTATTAAACGTAGCTCTAGCTGCCTCAATTCTGCATTTTTTTTCCGTTCAAATGCAATACTGACCTACTGTAGTCAAGAAGAGCTGTTCCGAGCGGCGCAGGACAGGGAGAGATTCGCCGAGGTGATTGGGCACTTGAAGAAGAAGAAGAAGAAGAAAAATGTAAATAAATTCTCAAATTATTTACTGAACATAAAACACGAAAGTGTTCCCAGCACACTTGGGTTTTTCAAAAGATTTAATAATCCGTATAAGCTGAACCCTTTTACGTACAAAATGTAAAGAAAAAAACTTTTTGATGTCTATGAAGGAACGAAAGTCCATTAATATTGAACCGAAACATCGAAGGGTCGCGGAATCGGGCGTCGGCCGTTGGATTTATTCGATGGAAGAAAATGTCTAATCCCAAACGTCACTTGGAGCTTGACAGCTCTGGGACCGGAAAATTTGGGACATAGGTGCGAGGGCGACCTTCGTCCAGGGCGTAAACGCTGCTACATCGAGCGGGCTAAAGGTCTTTCATCTGAATTTTTCCATCCGAAATTGAAGAATTACTTTTTAACATGTGTAGTGAGACCATAAAGTTTGCGTCCTTGAGCGTTAAAAAAATAATTTTAGATTAAATTAATGGATTTCACACTGTCCATTGTGGCGATTTTTTTAAGAATTAAAACACTGGTTTTTCCACTTTTGACTTTATTTTTCTAGTCGTGTTTCGAAGGTGTATCGGACGTATGCATATAAATTATTATTTTATTTATTTTATTATTGTTTTTCATTATTCACAACTGTACTAATTTGCTTGTCATTTGTTAAAATAAATAAGGCGGTCGGTAAGGAGTGGAAGCGCATAGTAACGAAGTTGTGTGCTGTAAATAAATCTAATTATTCTCGGAAAACATTGGCCGTTGGTCGCGCGATTTTTAACAGCCATAAACGCCGTGGTAACAGCAGCTGCGAAGAGTAATTCTCAGAAACAGAAAAACCGTTAACAACGCTATCGCTAGCTGCCGGGGCTATATAAGCCGGTCTTGTTTGGACTCGGCCCTCACTTTCACACGCTGCGCGTCTGGAGGCTTTGCGCTCCTACCTACGTGAAAACCAGTCCTTGTAAGGGATTTGAGCTTCTGCCACAATTCTCTTTGCTTCAACTCCTACACCGATTGCCGCAATATAATAAAACTTGGTTTTATTACAAACAATAATCATCACGCCGTATTCTCCGCTTTTACCTTCTATCACCGCCGCCGGAGACGAAAAACAGTCAGCGGTCTAAATAAAAATTAATAGTACGGGGGGAGCAATCCGGCTTATACCTTCATCATATAAACTGGTTAATATTACATAATTAATATTTATATCGTTCTCCCGAAGGTGTAGCCCTCCTTAACATGTCGAGAAAAATTAACTCAAAAGTGGAAAAAACTGTATTTCATTCATAAAAAAATATTCATTAAAAATAATAGTCCATTTTTTTCGCCGAAACACTATGGTTCTTCAACTTCTGTCTATGGTATCACATTTTTTTCATTATTTGCGACAGCTGTTTCGTCAATATAAGTTGACATTATCAGGTGTTACAAAAATTTTTCATCTATTAATTAATGAATTTTCATGAACCTTTATGTGCATTTTTCCAATTTTGAATCATTTTGTTGAAAGCATTTTGAAGTTGTTTAAGAAATTAATAACTATACAAATTGATATTGGAACAATAAAACGAAAAATAATTTACAATTTAAAAATACTTATCTAATTTTTAATTATCACAATTTATTTTTTTGAGATTTTCACGACAGCTACACATCAGGTACGTAACTAAATTTTAGATACATACAGAAACACTATGATACTTTAATAATGTTTTACATTTTAAACTCTATTATTTTACATTTCACCATTTATTTTTATTGAATGGTCACAACAGCGGTTTCGCCAACCTATCTTGGCATCATCAGGTGTTACAAACAACTAAATATTCAACAAAAATACTTAAATTATATTAGGAACAAATCTTCTTAGTGTGGTGTTTTTTCGATCTTTATTATCAACTAGCTGACCCGGCAACGCTTCGCTATTGCTAAATTCGAGTACATAAATAAACCCAATATATATTCAAAAAATACAATGAATTATAAACTTGAATACATATTACTAATGTAATAGAAAAACAATTTTTTGAATATTTTATATGAAATTTAATGATCAAATAAACAATATTATATCACATTTGCAGAAAACATTCATTATATTAAAGAAACAAAACTCTTGATTTTGTTGTCCATGAAATTCACATCAGAGCCAATAAAGTAAGTTTCTACGATCGTGATTTCGGCACTGCGAGTCCGCTGGCGTGGAATAGTAATATAGATGATAATACTACATAAGCCTCCCTTCCCGACTTCCACAACTGTATCCCTCGCCGC
This sequence comes from Lepidostoma basale, assembly GCA_022606425.2. NCBI lineage: Eukaryota > Metazoa > Arthropoda > Insecta > Trichoptera > Lepidostomatidae > Lepidostoma > Lepidostoma basale. Next base: position 578,663 of record JAHDVF020001145.1, on the reverse strand, counting down.
TCTGCGCCATTGACCTCCTGCCACTCGTTTAATGTCATCAGACCATCTTGCTTGTGATCTGCCAGAATTTGTGTAGCTGTTTCTCTTTCGCCACTCCAGGCCAGAAGATCTTATCACCCGTTGTCCTTGCTTTATGACCGATCCCATTCCATTTAAACATTAGTTATTTTACACGCTGCATCGGCAACTTTGGTCCGATCCTTGATTCATCAATTTTGGGCCCTGGAATTAAAAAAAAAAAAATTGAATTGCCATAAGGCGGACACCGAAGAGGCGCATAAGGCAAAATTTAAATTTCCATACAATGAATGAATTACAACTGTTTTTCACTTGTTTGCTGAAGATATTCTTCATATAAAAGGCAGTTCATGCTATATGCATAATAATAATAATAATAATTAGGCTAATTTGTCAAATTAACTAACTAACTAACTAACCATCACGCCGTCTCCCCGAAAGTGTAAGCAGAGAGAATGGACTGTCACACTTTTACTGATGCGGCACTCCATCCTTCTCTTTTCGCCCCGCGGGAGGCGCGGTGTGATGGGTTGCGAACCTCATCGCCACCAATAGGCATCTCCCGCGCACACTTTGATCGTCCAACACCCACAAAATAAATCTAAAACAAATAATATAAAATACAATGATATAAAATAAAATAACAACATAAAAATAATTTTACACAAAATGTTCTTTTTAGACGGTGCACATATTGTCTATTTAATTTATAATATGTTCCACGTATCCACTGTTTTTTAATTTAGCACATAATGTAATAACACATAATGTTTTTTTCAATGTTGCACATGTTGACATGGACGATCCGGACTTTTGTGTTTATTTAATTTATGTTACACGTATCCACCATTTTTTAAATTATCTGTAATAAGGCACTTAACCAGCAAGAACTTAAAAACAATATTGAAGAAATTATTCAAATTGTCATTGGAACAAATGAAAAAATTATTTGTACACCTGTCGAAATTCTTTATAAAAACGATAAAACTAATAAAACCTTTTAATCTGATTAATTTGTCAAATTAATTAAATTAATCAGATTTTAAAGGTTGGTCATGTTAGAAGTCGGAGGAATCGACATGCGTGTATGACTCGTATGAATGTGGAGGAAGCTAGACAGGTTTGCCAGGATAGAGTAGTGTTATGTTGAAGAAATTATTCAAATTGTCATTGGAACAAATGAAAAATTTATTTGTACACCTGTCAAAATTCTTTATAAAAACGATAAAACTGATAAAACCTTTTAATCTGATTAATTTGATTAATTTGTCAAATTAATTAAATTAATCAGATTTTAAAGGTTGGTCATGTTAGAAGTCAGAGGAATCGACATGCGTGTATGACTCGTATGAATGTGGAGGAAGCTAGAGAGGTTTGCCAGGATAGAGTAGTGTTATGGTCCATTCTCTCTGCCTACCCCTGTGGGGAAACGGCGTGATGGTTTGTTTGTTTGTTTAATTTGTATAATCGCCGTTTTCGTGAATAGCTCACCTCAAGGGCGCTTTGACAATGTTTTTAGTCATGAAAGGTGCATGTGACAACAGCGAAATCACGATCGTAGAAACTTACTTTATTGGCTCTGATGTGATTTTCATGGACAACAAAATCAAGAGTTTTGTTTCTCTAAACATATGAATGTTTTGTGCAAATGTGATATTGTGTAATGTAAAAATGAGCCGGTTCTCATTCGCCACTCCAGAGTACATCTAATTCACTGATCATCCGTTGTTTGATTGATCTAATTCCATTTTAACGAAGTTATTTTGCACGCTGCATCGGTAATTTTCGTCCCATCTCTGATCCGTTACTTTATTTTCCTAGAAATAAACGGAAAAAGTCATAAGAATTGTGTCATTCATTCATATTGTAATTCATATTGTATATCATTAGAACTTTCTTACCGTTGCTGTGGTAATGTAACAATTTCCCTGACCAAAGTATGCGTATAAAGAAAACAGCAAAATAGAATAAACTGAAAATATATTTATGAATTAGAAATATAAATATTATATTATACTTACGAAAGCAAGTTTCTTCATATTCTTGTAGAGCTTCGACGTCCAATATTTTATATTTTCGCTATCATCCTTTGAAATAACCTGAAAGCAATTTAATTATCATTGAATATTTTTAATCCCAGAAACTTCATAACCTAAAAGTACCGAAACTTCATACCTACAAAATATTACGACGTACAAAGAGATTGACAGTTCAGAGACCACGTGACCAATCGAACGGCTAGAACTCTAGAAAACGAATATCATTAAGTAATCACCGTCGAACGTAAGAGAAACGAATAAGTTTCAGCCACACGAAAAAATAAAATTTCGTTCATAACCTCAAAATGACGTGTAAAAATTATACTCGCCAAAATTAAGAAGTATAATTACCTGTCTGCATTAATGAACATTAAAATATGGCCAATAAAATAGACTGTACCAATTAAACAACCAATTATTTTAGTACGTAATAAGTAAAACGTATTAAGTATTATACATCCCAAAGTAAACGCAATATATTGGACTGTCAGAAAGAAAAACACATTGTTGCCACTACACAAAATTACATGGAGACTGAATTCTCTCCAGACCGTGTCAAACGAATATAGACTCAAAAGATTGATACTCAGGTGATACGAACATTAAGGTCTATATTCGTTTGCACTACGAAAATTTTCAATTAATTGATTAATTTATAAAGTTAATTAGAGCTCGATTAATAACGAAAATATGCCTATGACGACCGCTAAATTCCACTTAGTCCATTCCCCAAGATTCAGAAGGATCTGATGAGGAATCACCGAGAAAGAAGGAGACACACACAACCCAGATTGTGTTTTATTTATATGTAGATGTTGTGAAAATACAATATTTGTAAAAAAAATTGTAAAAATACAACATTTTTTTAATTGTCAGTAAGCAGTATTTTTTTAAATTGTGAAAATACATAACAAACGAACTAACCATCACGCCGTTTCCCCGGAGGGATAGGCAGAGAGGATAGATCACCACATTGTTCTATCCTGACATAACTCTCGCGCATCTTCTACATTCACAAAATGTGACATGCACGCTCGTCGATTATTCCTACTTCAAACATGGCCGCCTTTCAGTAATTGATAATTTTGGTCATGCCATGTCTTCCTTGGCCTTCCTCGACTTATTTTTCCATGCACACTACTTGTATTTATCTTTTTAACCATTCTTCCCTCATCCATTCGTTCCATATGTCCAAACCATATTGGTGACCCAATTTTATTTATCACGCAAAATACTTAACTAACTAACTAACTAACCATCACGCCGTCTCCCCGAAGGGGTAGGCAGAAGGAATGGACTGCCACACTTTTCTTTCCTGACGTATTTCTCTGGCTTCCTCAACATTCATACATCGTGTCATGCACACGCGTCGATTTCTCTGCAAAATACTTCGTCAATATTTCGTCGCGAAATACTTTATTTTTTTAAATACTGAAAATACAGTATTTTTTTAAACAAACAAACCATCACGCCGTTTCTCGGCAGGGGCAGGCAGATAGAATGGACCGCCACACTACTCTATCCTGGCACACCTCTCTAGCTTCCTCCACATTCATACATCGAGTCATACACGCACGTCGATTCTTCCGGCTTCTGATATGACTAACCTTTAATATTTGATTAATTTGGTCATGCCATGTTTTCCTCGGTCTACCTCGACTCCTTACTCCATTAACATCGTTAACGTATACTTTTTTCAGTATTTTTTTTTAAATCGTGAAATTTTTTTTTTTAACTATGAAAATACAATATTTTAAAATAATCGTGAAAAAACATTTTTAGAAAATTTTGAAAATACATTTTTTTTTTAATTGTGAAAATGTATAATAATATTTTTATTGAATCAATTATTTTTTAAATATTGAAGATGAGTGAGCTCCTTATCTACAGCAATCAACATTAATTTATTGTAAAATAAAGTTATTAAAGTATGTTTCCAATTAATACTGGAGATGAAGCATACACAATCAATGTTCAACACATTTGACATTTTTTTGCACAGCATAGATAAAAAAAAGTTCGACGAATATATTAGAAAACTTGGAAAACTAATTGAAAAACCGTGAAAATAAATTAATATATTTTCACTTCTTTTTATAACTTTTCGCCGTTGATTAGAATTCAAATTTATTCGAAAAGTGTGTACCTTGAAATTTATAACGTAAATTGACATCTTAAATGAGAGGGGAGAATCAAAATACTAACTAACTAACTAACCATCACGCCGTCTCCCCGAATACTTGAAAGAAAATTATAACCCCCGAAGCTTTGAAGAAATGGCTGTAGCTAATTTGCTAATGGCATTAAATTTAAGATAATATTAATTCAATAAATTTGTCAATTCCAGTGAGAACCTGAAGATTGATTTAACAAGATAAAAACAGAAAAAGTCGTTTTTAAAAAAAGGTCGTAAAATGAACAAGGTCTTGCTAATTTTATTTACATAATAAATTACCTTAATTCATGAAAATAATAATTGTTTAAGAAAATAAGTAAAACTCAACATAAGAAGTTTCTATAGGATTTCTTTATTTCTTATTCGGTCACGAAGGATCCATTCTCCTCACGTGTGCATACCAGCATCTTCACCTTTTGCCTTCCTCACCTTATGGCACCCTCGACCTCGCATATCTCCCTTATCCGTGTATTCCTTATCTTCTCTTGCAGAGTCTTGCCAGATATATCTCTGAGCGTCTTCATTTCTGACATTCTGAGCGTGTTTTTTGTGATCGTGGTGTCCGCCTTGCACTCGATCGCATATGTCATGATGGGTCGCACACAAGCCTTATAAAATTTATATTTTCTTCTGAGCTTTGCTGCTGATTAGTTGTGATCAAATCGTTTCTCATTTACTTAATGAAAGGGGGGTGGAGTAAAGTTAAAAGGAAAGGGTAATTTTAATTTAATAAGGATTTTTATACAATGGAAAAACAACAATACTAGGACTTGAAGCTTATTCCGTTGTTTATAATATTTTTATTATTAATAAAGGATTCTTCAATTTCTAGAAACATTATTTTTAGGAAAGAACGCAATATTCCGGTCCACCGTCCATAATGATACCCCAGTATCCCACACGTATGCGTAGGAATAGAGCACACAACAAGAAACTTTTATTTCCTGAGGCAATGTTGACTGAGTTTGTTATAAAAATGTCCCCGGAGGCGAAAGCGCTTTATATTGTTATCAACATTATCGTCAAAGATTAAAAAAACGTTGCTTCTTTCTTTTTACCCAAGGGAAGTTTTTTTGTTGTTCTCTTTTACGTGAATAAATACACGAGTTATTTGTAAGCGTGGGAAACTTTAATATTTCGGCACGTTGTGAAAACCGAGAAATATAAAGTACTGTAATAGTTTATCAAATGTAAAAATTATGAAAATCAGTATTCTCCTCCTTCTCCTTCTCCTTCTCCTTCTCCTTCTCCTTCTCCTTCTCCTTCTCCTTCTCCTTCTCCTTCTCCTTCTCCTTCTCCTTCTCCTTCTCCTTCTCCTTCTCCTTCTCCTTCTCCTTCTCCTTCTCCTTCTCCTTCTCCTTCTCCTTCTCCTTGTCCTTCTCCTTCTCCTTCTCCTTCTCCTTCTCCTTCTCCTTCTCCTTCTCCTTCTCCTTCTCCTTCTCCTTCTCCTTCTCCTTCTCCTTCTCCTTCTCCTTCTCCTTCTCCTTCTCCTTCTCCTTCTCCTTCTCCTTCTCCTTCTCCTTCTGCTTCTCCTTCTCCTTCTCCTTCTCCTTCTCCTTCTCCTTCTCCTTCTCCTTCTCCTTCTCCTTCTCCTTCTCCTTCTCCTTCTCCTTCTCCTTCTCATTCTCCTTCTCCTTCTCCTTCCCCTTCTCCTTTATCTTTGGCCTCCCGGACTAACTCCTTCACACTTCTTATTTCGTTCCAATATCTAATTACATAAATCAATTCAAAAATTGCCAGTGACTTTATACACATTAAAACCAAATTAAATCATGCACGTTTTAATACTATCTGCTCATTTTTTCTTAAACTCTTTTCTTATTACCGTTTCAAACTTTTTTACTTGTTTTTATGAGGCTTAAACATTATTAAACCTCTCTTTCCGGCTAGTTTTCCGGGAGGATAAGCTTCTACATTGGTTCGATCCATTTGAAACCTTTCATTCTACAGCTGTAGAGGTATACTCTTGTAAATATGAGAATGTTCTTAACTTTTTTTCAATTAAAATCGTATCCAGTGGCTTATGTCCGATCACATTGGAGGCACGCTAACAATATTTAAATCGATAGGGATTATAAGTTGCAATCATTATTTTTAGTCCTGATCTTTTACTATTTATGTCGAACCTATTAAGCATTTGTTTAAGGTCGTCTTCATTTTCTGCCAGTATAGTTGCATCATCAAAAACAATGCTGCGACCAGTTCTTGTATATGATGCAGAGTGTTGGGTACTGAGCAAAAGGGATGAACATGCACTCCTGGTCTTTGAAAGAAAGTTTACAAAAATCTTTTGGGTCTCTCTGTGGAGGTGGAGTGTGGAGAGTGAGGTATAATCAGGAGCAGGAAGGACTTTTCAATGAGCCTAACATAGCGAAGTTTATAAAAATACAGCATCTTCGATGGTTGGGACACCTCCAGCGAATGGAAGAAGATCGAATCCCAGGGAAGATTCTCAATACACGACCAGATGGAAAGCGAAGTGTAGGAAGGCCAAAACTGAGGTGGATGGATGATCGGGAGGGGTGATACAAATTGGAGAATGCGGACGATGGACCGGAGAAAGTGACGAAGTTTCAGGTTTATGTTGTCATAGAAACAGAATTAAACGTAGCTCTTGCTGCCTCAATTCTGCATTGTATCTCTACATCTGGGTCAAGAGATTGTGTTAGTATGCTGCCGAGGTATTTAAATTTTTCCACCCTTTCAATGTTACGGCCGTTCAAATTCAATACTGACCCACTGTAGTCAAGCCGTCCGAATGTCATCCATTTGGTTTGACTAACATTTATTGTTAGCCCCAAAAATCATGGTATCTCAACACAGCTTTCTTCTTCTTCAGGCTTCTTTCCTTCACTGTTGTATACAGGCTACTTCCGTTTCTCTCCACTCTTTCCTGTCATGTTCCTTCCATCCAGGTCGTCCCAACATTTCGGATAGTATCATCTTTTAGGTGGGCTCCCGACACACCTTTTCTTCATCAAAGACCTCCATTGGAGTATTGTGTGTCCATCGGGTTCTGTGATATCTGGCTATATGTCTCGACCATTGCACTTCTGTTTAGCTATATGATCCATGATACCGGCAACTTTGCTTAGGCGTCACAATTTCGTATTTTATCTCGAAGACTCACGCCGAGCATTTGACCCTCCATTGATAGTTGTGTACATTTTATTTTGTGGCACATTTTGCTATTAGTGTAGTTTGTCTTGAGACTGTATTTCAGTATCGTCAATATACACACATCGAACATTTTTCTTTTCACACAGGGCTCAAGACTAAAATATTAAATCTCAGATATATGCGTGTAGTATCGTTTCGGAAACTTTTTCTGAACTTGTTTCGTAAAATCCCAAACACTTTTGTTGGTCCCCTTAACAATTCAAGTACCGTTTTCAAGGCGAATTTCATCCACTGCCTTAACGTAAATCGTTCAATCTATTCGCAAACTTTTCAAAGAACATCCTACGTAATCAAGAGTGTTTTGTTTATTTTGATGGGCAACTGTTTAACTCCCGAATAAAGGCAATAGTCATAATATTTTGATTATTTAGCACGATCGACAATAGTAATTGATTAATATGATTAAAAACATCCCATTTTTCTGTATTTTATTTTACTTTGTGTTGTGGATTCACGTTTGTGTAATTTAATATTGCATAAGTTTGTTGTAAGTGAAAAAAAATCACATGAACAACAGAACACGAATCAAGAGAAGAAAGTTTTCTTTCTGTTTTCACAACAAATTAAAGAAATCAGTAAACAGTTAAGGCTTCACATTAAATATTTCCGCTAAGGTTACGGAAATGTCCGAGTGGAAATGTCGATAGAATAAATTCTTTCGCACGACAGCATCGGTAAATTTCCCCTCGGATTTATTAGAACAGCGTGCCGTAAACACCGAACATGGTCAGATGTAATAGGAAAATCCGGGTACCCATTCTCGATTCAGTCTTAATAGAAAATATTTTTATTTATTTATTTATTATATTTAAAAATATATATTAAAACAAAATTATGAAAGGATCGCTGCGTTGGTTCGGATATAAAGAGCGCGTGGATGGAGAAATAATGGTTAAGAAATTATACGTTTACGATGTTAATGGAGTACGGAGTCGGGGTAAACCAAGGAAAACATGGCATCTTTTACTTCTTCTGAATACTCATGTTAGAAAGGGTTTAGAAAAGATTTCTGTGACATGTTGAAATTAGCCATCACTGAAAATAACGTGCGGACATTTCAAGCGTGCCAACTCACGAATTGCGAAAACATGTCATGAATTGAGACATGAATTAAGTTTGTCGTAAATAGTGTAAAATAATACCAACGAACTTTTTAGTGAGGTAATTTAGAACATTGTGAACAAGAAAGAGTTTTTAATTTGGGTTAAATTTTTGTACGTATTTTAAAGCTATGCTTCTATTACCCATGCCCCATTATGCGGCCCATATTCAATTGAACCTGTATTTTTATGAAAAAAAATATGTTGCTATTTGAAATTTCATGATACAAGTTCATTGTCCCGACCAGAAGATGGCAGCGAGCTGCCGAAACCATTCGACGACACAAAATATCGTTGGATTTTAACTTAATACAGGGGTCGGCACTCGAAGTGTTACCAATTGAAAATTCTGTAATTTTGTCAAATATCATTTTTTTTAATTAAAAACTTCAATATATCATAAAAACATTTCAAATTTTTAAAATAATATGTTATTGTTTGATGTAGCTACCTTTAGCGCGGATAATAGCATCGAGTCTGTCCAAGAAGGCTTTACACGCTGCACGAATGTGGGCTGATGGTATTTTGTCCCATTCTCGGCGAAGAGCAATCTTTAAGGCGTCGACCGTCTCACATTTTTTAGCTGATACTTTGGGCTCTAGAATGGACCATATGGAAAAGTCCATTGGGTTTAAGTCCGGGGAATATGGAGGCCACTGTTTTGATGAAATGAAGCTGGGAACTTTTTCTTGTAAAAAACGTTGGGTTTCACGGGCTTAATGGGATGGTGTCGAGTCTTGTTGAAACGTCCAATGGTTTCTACTGATTTTTTTACGTGCCCAAGGTAACAATGTATCATTTAAAATCTTTTCACGGTAGATTTGTTAATTTACCTTTACGCCCTGTTCAATGAAAACGAGTGGTGAGCGTCCTGTGGCAGTTACCGCGGCCCAAACCATCACTGATGCAGGCGCTTGCTTTTGCATAGCAATCCGAGGGTCCAAATTGTCTCTTGATTTGCATTGTAACCATTCACGATCGTTTTGTTTGTTTACATATTGCTGAACCGTAAAAAAAATGTCATCAGAAAAGACCAAATTTTCCAGCTCGGCACCGACGTGCAAGTGTTTTAACACCTTTGCTCTTGCTAGGCGAACTGCCTTTTGTGCAGACGTTTAATCTTGCACTTTTTATGTGTTGTAGGGCTTCAATTCGTAGTTCATTTTTTTAATATGCGCCCCATGCTACGAGCAGACACATTGAGATTTTTTTGCCAATTGAACTGCGCTTTGTCTTGGATTGCGTTGAATTCTGGCCTTCACCTTCCGAACCATTTCTATCAAATTTTAATTGTATCTCAATAGAGACGAAGACGTAAACTGGAAACTGAACATGGATGATCAAGGTGTTTACAGGACTTATGACCTGTCATTGGTTGGGTTAAGCGCACGCTTTATGTAATTACAACATTCCCCATTCCACCTTTGTTATTTGTGATCATGCATGACAAATTTTTGGAAGATGTATATATACTTCAAAATCCATATTTATCTTCACGTAGCAGTTTCAGTCAGCCATCTATGTAGATTTGGTTGCACTTGTGAATTTTTTCAAGAATTAACCTATACAACCGACCCACTAACGCCATCTATGGAGAATGATTTTCGGCATTTAGCAAACTACCTTATTAACACAATGTGAAGGCTGTCGACCAACATATTGTTAGAAGCCGCTAGGAGTATTATTCCATTCTATATGCCAAAGAATTTTGACCAGAATATTTGAAGACCAAATATTTGTGAATGTATACTTATACCTGTATACAAATCCTGGATTTACACCAAAGGGTGGTTAATTCAAATTTTAATTGTATCTCAATAGAGACGAAGACGTAAACTGGACACTGAACATGGATGATCAAGGTGTTTACAGGACTTATGACCTGTCATTGGTTGGGTTAAGCGCACGCTTTATGTAATTACAACATTCCCCATTCCACCTTTGTTATTTGTGATCATGCATGTCTATCAATGCCATTTCTATCAATGTTGCAGTTTTTGGATGTCCACCTCCATGGCGTTTTTTTATGCTACCAGTATCATTGTAACGTGAAATGGTCCGATACACAAACATTTTGTTCACATGTAAATGTCGTAGCTCATTAACAACGGCTGGTTGCAATTTTCCAGCCAAATACAGGACAATAACACTGTTGAGTTTTCATTCCATTACGAAAACTTTTTTTAACTATGACGTAAAACAATATGCTTCCGTAGAATTGTTAACAATATAACAGACTAACACGTGTCAAAACATGAGCGCACTATCGTAAGCTGTTTGGTTACTACAGCAGCGTGAAGTTGGTAACACTTCGAGCGTCTACCCCTGTATACATTTTTAAATGATTTGTTCAATTTTTTTATTATTATTTTTATGAATTTAAACCGTTTTATCCACTTTTGAGTTTCTTTTTCTTGAAATATTTCGAATGGCTTACACCAGTGATTCCCTGAAGTGGTCTACATAGACCTCCAGGGGTCCACGACAAGTTGCAAGGGGTCCTCGACAATTGCAAAAAAAATGGGGGGTCCATGAGATGTAAATGGGGGTCCACGAGATGGTTAAACTAAATTGAAGCCGAATATTGAAATACAATACAAATATCGAGCTCAGCGACTTCCGGCCAGTAGAATTCGGCAGCGACCAATTTTTTATAGCTCATTCGAAAAATCAATTTTAGGAAGGCAGGAGGTCTACACAAAATAAAAAATCGGCAAGGGGTCTACGGGACCAAAAGTTTGGGAACCTCTGGTTTACACCTTCTCAAGTTTATATCTTTCTCCCGATGATGAAGGTATAAAGCCTTCGAAACATGTCGTGAAAAATAAGCTCTAATGTGGAAAAAACAGTGTTTTAATTCATAAAAAAAATCGTCTCTATGGAATTACACAGTGTTATAGCTTCAAGTTTATCTAATACTGATCATTTATTAATTGTATTTAATATCTTTCTTCTATTATATTATTTTATCGTCCTTTCTACTTACTTAGAGTATTGACACGCAAGATATATTTTTAGGGTTGTTTTTGGTTTGGTACGCCAAAGACATATAACTTCTTACCTGCGTACATAAGTACACACACAAAATCGTATTTATCGATACGTGAATTTGAAATTAGAATTTAATTCGAAATTAGAACAAAGGGATCCACTACGTGTTTTACTATTTCCATTAGCAATCAACAAATTTTGAAACTTCTATAGCTTCCCTTTTATGTTACCCTTAAAGTTTATTTGTAAAATAACTATTAAACATCACTTGATTAGGGTAGTAATTATTATTATCCGCCTCAAACGTGGTGATAGCCTGAATGTAATATCTTGAATTGCGCCATTTCTGAAATCACGTACAAGTCCTTTGAACGTATTCAATCTACGCTCTAGGACAGTGTTCCCCAACCTTTTCACACCTGCGGATTGGTAAAAAAAAAATGTTAACTAATACGAATCACTCACAAGCAGGTTCCAAAATTGTTTTTTTTGCTCCCAGCCAGGACAACTGCCTTATACCAACTCCCCGACGTCCCTCCACTTTACCATAAACATAAATAGTGTTTAACCCTTAACGTACCGTGTTCAAAACAAAACGCTTGCTCCCATGTGGTAAGTTCAGTTTACCGCTAACTTTATCTAAATATCAAGCATATGACTAGATGAATCAAAATTTAATTTATGTCATCTTGTAGGGAATTTCATTAGGAATAGATCGATATCTATAACATACATGGATTATTTGAAAAACATATCATTATTAATTTTTTTCTGGAACCATGCGATTTCTGTATATGTAATGCGTCATAGCATACGGCCGACTAAAAATCGGGTCGGGTCGGGTCGAAACTTGTCTGCACGCCGGGCCGGCGGGGCGAAGATAAAGGCACCTAGGCAAAATGTATAGTACGTTCAAGACAACGAGTACGTATTAATATTTGTCCCTTTTGGTAAAGTGTTAATATTTTCACAGTTGTGATATTATTAACTTACGTGCTGCGTTTTCATCCAGTCGGTATTATTACGTACCTATTGAAAGGTCAAAGATATAATTTATAATACGTTCAAAACAGCGAGTAAGTATTTGTCACTTTTGATAAAGTTGTAAATATTAGCAAAACAAATTCTACCTTAACACGAATGAAGGTGAGGGCAGTCTTAGAAAATAATTTTTTTTGGGATGAAGGAAGTAATTTTTTGCTTTTTTTTTATTACGAAATATTGAGAACACTTCAATGGAGGAATACAATTTTTTTTATAATATTAGGGTCCATAGGTTTTAAGAAAATCAACTTTAAATTGGCAGTGGAAACTCAATTGACCACATGGCAACGCGACGGTTAAAAGAACCCACGTCATAAATAGTGTCAGGCAAATAACTCTTGTCATAAATAGTGGGGTATCAACAATGAGAGTCCTCTCACGATACTCCCATATTAAATCGATTAAATAAAAATAAATAAAACAAAAAAAACATTTATAATTGGACACAGGGTATAATTGGAAACGACATTTTCTTGATACGTGTTTAAGTTTAATTTTTAATTTTTTTTTTCCATGTATACAAAAAGTCGTTTTGAACCCAGTTTACAATATATTTTAGCTATTATATTGATTCTCATGACATTTGATAGGTAGCCAATCTATCGCCATTATACTGTCACGTGAATTCTACACCAGACCAATGACAGTGTGACAATCACACTGCCATCGCCGGGAATCGAACCAGGGACGTTTGGTATGGATGTCAAAGCTCTTACCACTCTGCCACGAAGGTCATGCCATATTATACCACACTCGAGATCGGTTGACGGCTTTACCATACTAATTGAGAATTCCACTTCTCTTTATGTTTAAGTTCCTCAATTCCCACCTATTATTAATTAAAAATACAAAAAATAGCGGGCAAAAAAAAAACATATTTAAAATTATTGCACAGCAAATTTCTTAAAATTTGGCGTACTGTTTGAGGCCCGGAAAAAAGTCTGTCAGTCGGAGCACCAGTTAGGGAGCACTGCTCTAGATCACAAGTGAGATAATGAAATTAACTGAAGAAATATTTATTTGCTTGAAACATTGATTTTCTTTATCGTGCTTTTCATTTTATAAGCTTTGTATAAATAGGAATTACGTTTATAAAGGACGCTCTGGTGGAAAGATAAATAGAAAAAGTTATATAAAATCTAAAATGCCAAATCGTGTGTTTCCAAAATGAAACTTATAAATACAATGATGATATTTATTATTTAAATATTCCATTGTTTTAGCCGAAACACTATAATCAAAATTATTTTATGTTAAAATATAAAACGCTGTTTATGCTGTCACAATTTTTTTTCGTGACAGCTGTTTCGTCAATTTATGTCAAAGGTTCGAAACATCACGATAATTAATTTTAGCAAAAAATTTAATTATTGTAACACTTGATGATGCCAACATAGGTTAACGAAACAGCAGTCGCGAAAAATAAAAACATAAATTGTTATCTGTTTTTTTTAATGTATACAAATACTTGTAGACAAATACTGGATTTTACCAATTAACAGGTAAATCATTATTAAGGATTAACTGTAAACGCCTCGGCCACCATTGTCTGTTTCCAAAAAAAAAAATGTCTCTATTGAGATACAATTAATCCTTAATAAATTGTTATACCATAAATAACTAACTAACCATCACGCCGTCTCCCCGAAAGGGTAGGCAGAAAGAATGGACTGTCACACTTTTACTGATGCGGCACTCCATCCTTCTCTTTTCGCCCCGCGGGAGACGCGGTGTGATGGGTTGCGAACCTCATCGCCACCAATAGGCATCTCCCGCGCACACTTCGATCGTCCAACACCCACAAAATAAATCTAAAACAAATAATATAAAATACAATGATATAAAATAAATTAACAAAATAATAATAATTTAACACAAAATGTTCTTTTCCATGTTGACATGGACGATCCGGACTTTTGTGTTCATTTAATTTATGTTACACGTTTCCACCGTTTTTTAAATTAGCTGTAATTAGGCACTTAACCAGCAAGAACTTAAAAATAATATTGAAGAAATTATTCCAATTGTCATTGGAACAAATGAAAAATTTATTTTTACACCTGTCAAAATTCTTTATAAAAACGATAAAACTAATATAATTTTAACAGCAAAACAGTACAAACGTATTACGTGTCACAGTTATCTATTATAAAGTGCGGCAACAGTTAAATTGACCAAAACAATTCACTTATACACGAAATATCGCCAAATTTACAGGAGAACCACACCACATGAACCAAACCAAATTTTCCATAAATAGCGTTTTATATTTTAACTATTATTTATTATTAAATATTTTTTATACTATGATTTATGGGAATGCCATGTTTCACCTTATTAAAATAAAAATTCTAAAAAACCGACGTTTTCATTCATATTAATTGTGGAAGATTCGCCTTGTTTAAGCAATTATTAGATGCAGCTGAAATCCGACACGTTGTTGTTTATATAGCCGGGATAATGAAGCAAAATACAGTACATAGATTAACAAGCGTGGCTAGAGGCAAGAGAGAAAACCTCCAAATGTGAAAGTGTTATAATTTTATTTATTTATTTATTTACTTGAAATAGTACACATGACAATAAACGCATGTTTTAAAAAAAACTTTAAACAATTAAATATAATAATCTCCATAAACACTAATATAAGGTTACATATTTGTTACACATCAAGCGAAGCATGGAACTGGCAAAAAAAGGATAAAAGTAGAATGAATGCAGTAGAAATGAGATCTCTACGAATGTGTGGATACTCTGTGTATGATAGAGTGTCGAATAAAAATATAAGAAGTGAATGCGGTGCGAATGATGGTGTCATGAACAAAATAATGAAAGGATAATTAAGATGGTTTGGACATATGGAAAGAATGAATGAAGAAAAAATGGTAAAAAATTATATGTTAATGATGTAAATGGAACCAGAAATAGAGGAAGACCGAGGAAAACGTGGCACGATCAAATAAATCAAATATTGAATATTGGCCATGTGAGGAGTCAGAGAAATCGACGCGATGTATGAATGTTGAGGAAACGAGAGAAATATGTCGGGAAAGAAAAGTGTGGCAGTCCATTCTTTCTGCCTACTCCTTCGGGGAGACGGCACGATGGTTAGTTAGTTATTTGTTTCATTCTTTTCTAAATGGCCATATTCTGCTCACATCTGACTTCCTCCGGAATATCTTCATACATTTTAAGAGCCTTCTGATATATTCTAAGATTAAGAAATAATGTATTTTATGACTACTTATGTATAGATTGTTAGCTGATGCTATTATTTAATCAAAAAGGTGTTGAAATAAAGTAACAAAAAATAAAGTAAAAACATTATTTACAAAGCAGACATATGTTTAGACATGTTAATTTTCTTTAATATTCTCAACATTTTTATGCTTTTAAATACTTCTTATTCTTCTTCTGCATTACATAGGCTCGACGATTGTATATTTCTATTGTGTATCTGTTATATGAGAAAATACAATGCAGAATCAATAGTTCGTAAACATTATTAATGATCATAAGTCCCATACGTAACCACAATGTTTTGTTTGTTTCAGGTATTCGAAGAAACAACATAAGAAGAATTTATCTCCGAGCCATAAGTATCCGAGAAAAGAAAACAAAACATAAATTGGAAATCTATATTTCCCTCAAATCTGTCGGAATCCTTCGGAATTTTATACCGCCAAAGTTCCAGGCGTATGGAAATCGTGGAAACCAGATATATTTTATGATTATGAAGACATATCCCGAGAAGTACATTTCCAAGACTAATAAACTTGTCTGAATCTTCGGCGGAAAATTGTGTTGTACTCCTTTTTCTATGCTTTCATGGTTTTTCATCCTTTCCAGGGAGGCGTTAAAGCACGGTTGATGTGTTTTTTTGCATTATTACAATATATAAAAATCGAAAAAACATTACCACGTAAAAAGACAGCTTTTGCTTTGTTCCTTTTATTTTGTTTATTGACAATCTAGGAGTTATACTTTCAAAGAATATTTTGAATGAAGAACTTTAAACACTGTTTTATCCGCTATGTATACATAAAGTGTGTGTTTTTATACATACACATTGTTACATAAAGGATGTTTTAATTAGAGGTATGCAAATTCAAAATGAAAATGAAACACATTAAAATAATGTTAATGTCTATGATATTGGCTTTATTTAATAGATAATTTTATGCTATTATTGTTTAAATATAATTTCGGGTATATGAGTGCCACGGCTAGCTCGAATGAAGCGCAATCATGAAGTCCAATTTTCGACACCTTTATTGACCAACTGGGTAAAATGGCAAAACGTATTGACTACAAATCAACTGTCAACTGTTAAATTGACAGTCTGTAGAAGCAATGTTGCCAGTTTAAAAACCAAACCTCTAAAAAAACACAGCATACATATAAAATATTTTTACAAAATTAGATCATACACGAAATGTTTGAAATGTGACCTAATCCTTCCTCAGGCGAAAATATTTAAAATTAAAATTAAAATAAATAACTTACCACCACCGTAGGCATAAAGAATGAACTTCCACACTTGTCTTTTCTGACTTACTTTTCTCACTTCCTCATACTTGGTGTCATGCACGCACGTCGATTTCTCCGACTCCTCACGTGACCAAAATTCAATATTTGATTTAACTAACTAACTAACCATTACGCCGCCTCTCCGAAGGGGTAGGCAGAAAAAATGGACTGCCTCACCTTTCCTTTTCTGACACTGTGTCATGCACGTGACCTGTGTCAGGCACGCTCATCGATTTCTATGACTCCTCACGTGGCCGACATTCAATATTTGATTTATTAGATCGTGCCATGTTTTCCTCGATCTTTTTCTATTTCTGGGTCCATTTACATCGTTAACATATATATTTTTTTACCATTCTTTATTCATTCATTCTTTCCATATGTCCAAACCATCTTAATGATCCTTTCATTATTTTATTCATAACACCATCATTCGCACCGCATTCACATCTTATATTTTCATTCGACACTCTATCATACACAGAGTATTAACACATTCGTCTAAGTGATCTCATTTCTACTGCATTCATTATTGATTATATTTGATTTATAAACGGTTAAATTAGAAAACTTTGTTTTATGTATCACAATTGTATTTTTATTTTTTGCGACAGCTGTTTCGTCGACCTATGTTGACATCATTAGGTGTTACAATAATATATATTAAATGTCAAATTTTAAAAACAAAACATTTTATATAATATTATTGTAAACCTGATGATGTCAACATAAGTTGACGAAACAGCTGTCGCGAAAAAAAAAAACAATTGTGATACATTTTTTTTTTTATTTAACAGTCCATAATGTTAAAGTATCAAAGTGTTTCGGTCAAAACAATGGACTATTTACGAAACGACCTTCGCGGCCGAGTGGTAAGTGCATTGACTGCCACCCCGAAGGTTCTGGGTTCGATTCCCGGCGATAGCAGTGTGATTGTCACACTGTCTTTGATCTGGTGTAGAATTTACGTGACAATAAAATGGCGGTAGATCTGCTACCTATCACATGTCACGAGTATCACTATGATAGCTATAATACCCTTTACATCGATTTGGCTCATGCTGTCATGATGTAAAGAGCGATTTAACAAAATAATTATTATTATTATTCTTAATTTGATTTATTTGACGTCCGTCCCTAAGACGTATGTGTGGTAGAAAGATATACGACAGAATCTCAAATGGTGATAGAAGAAAGGAATGTAGAGCGGAAGAAGGTATTATGAACAAAATTATGAAAGGATCGCTGCGTTGGTTCGGACATATGGAGCGCATGGGTGAAGAAAGAATGGTTAAGAAAGTATACGTTAACGATGTAAATGGAGTACGAAGTCGAGGTAGACCGAGGAAAACATGGCATGACAAAATTAATCATATTTTAAAGGTTGGTCATGTAAGAAGTCGGAAAAATCGACGTGCGGGTATGACTCGTTGTATGGATGTGGAGGAATCTAGAGAGTTGTGTCAGGATAATGTAGTGTGGCGGTAATAATAATTATTATTATTAATTTGATTTATTTGACTCCGTCCGTAAGACGTGTGTGTGGTAGAACGATATACGACAGAATCTCAAATGCTGATATAAGAAAGGAATGTAGAGCGGAAGAAGGTATTATGAACAAAATTATGAAAGGATCGCTGCGTTGGTTCATCAAAAAAACAATGGTCCAGTGAACCAGTCTTATTAGAGATATTTTTGTCTTGCCAAACTTGGTGAGCTTTCTCATGCCAGTTTTAGCTATTTTCATGTTAGATAATTATTAAATGATATTAACGTAATACGCTTTAAGGCTTTTAGCGTCGTTTGTACCCCGGAAGCCCAATTTGTTTTCAAGGATGAGTCTCAAAACAGCGTTCTAATTGACATTTCAAAACTCGAATGACATTTCGAATTTCGGACATAACATTATTAAAGGAGGCTATAAATTACGGTAACATGAAAGATTTCTAAAATTGAAACAGCAGCGTAGTAAATTATGTCTGTGTTTCGGCCGGTACGCTCAATGCCACATAAATAAAGTGTAAGAGCGACTTACGTGCAATAAATTTAAGACTTACTCGAGTTGAAGATATTTAGAACATACAAAATATGAACGGAATCGGATACCGAGCAACGAAATACTAAATCATAACTAAATTCCTTGAGCAGCGTTTCCTAAACATTTTCTGGAATGAGACCCTTCGCAAAACCCTGAAATTTTAACGGAACACTTAGCTATTTAAATTTCTTTCAAAATTTATACACTGTTAAAATATCACAATTTCTTTTTATGCACTGCGAGTGTCGCGACAGCTGTTTCACCAACCGATATTGGCATCATCAGGTGTTACTTCTGTAGGTGATCCACATAAGTGGACTTCGACGCTGAACCAGCATATTTCATGATGAAATACGAGTATATGACACAAATAACCGAAAAACGCCTGACTCAGGACCTACTTATAAAAACTGATGAGTCGGGGCCCAGATTTATTCAGTTTGGTCACTAGGTCACTAGAGCAGAGCATCGTGTGAAAATGGAAGCAAAGCATATAAAAGCGGTACATCCGACCACCATGGACAGTATTCCTTCTTGCGACTTCTAACCGACACGAGTCTACGCCGTCAAGTCTACGTACGAGAAACCTCCGACCCTCCTACCAAGCTACGCAACTTTCTACACTGCTACGCCGCGTAACTTCCGACGAGTCTTCGCTCTCGCCGACCGACGCTACTGCCCAGTGAACCGTCAGCCCCAACTTCTATCGACGTCCAGGCGCACGCTCCATCGCGAGTACATAATACTGTTAACGTATGATTACTTGTGACCTACAATAAACGCTGAAACCTCCACTGCTTTTAACTCTCACCACATCCCCCAAACTTTTTCTTCGATGGCCCGCCCATATCGAGCCTTAGCCTCCAGTATTCTTCGCCTCCAACTCCTATCCTCCGCTTCGACCCTCCAATCTAACACTCGTAATAATATTGCCCCATCTCTCCCAACTTCATCTTCCCATCGTAGCCTTGGTCGTCCAATTGGTCTTATTCCACCTGGGTGCCACTCCAGCAACCTTTTTGGGGTTCGCGATGATGGCATCCTCTGCACGTGACCGGCCCATCTCAGTCTATTCTGGTGGAGTAGAGAGACTGGGAGCTTTGTATATATGGTACAGCTGGTCATTATGCCGCACTCTCCAGCCTTCACCGCCATTCACAGGTCCCAGAATTCTACGCAGCACCCTTCTCTCAAAAGTATCCAGTCGCTTTGCGGATTTCGCTGTCATTGTCCACGCCTCACATCCATAGGTCACTACTTTTGGTGTTACAATAAACTAAAGTAAAAAATAAAAAGACTTACTATTTATACGGCAAGAAACTCATTAGTGTGGTTAGTTATAGAAAAAAATAAGTTTGAGAAATCTGTTGACAATTTTGCAAACAAACTTAACAATTCCCATCTTAATTAATACGAATGAAAACGTCAGTTTTCTGGGAGTTTTATTTTATTTTATAGGAATGACATATTTCGCCCTTCTAAGGCATTATTAAATGTAGCGAAGAAGCTTAAGCTTAGAAGCGGCTATAAGCTTAGAAGGTGAAACATGTCATTCCCATAAAATATAATAAAATCTAGAAAACTGACGTTTTCATTCGTATTGGTTATTTAATATAGAGTTTTACATTATTGTTCAAGAAACAATAAATAATTCCCACCTTTGTTGTATTTGTTTGTAAAATTGTCAACAGATTTCGCATACTTAATTTTAACTATGACTTACCACGCTTTTGCTCTATAAACAGTAAGTATTTTCATTTGTTACTTTAGTTTGTTGTAACACCTGATGATGCCAACATCGGTCAATGGAAATCATACAATATATTTATACGTACAGCGCGATGAATTTATATATTTGAAGGTGCAGCGCGATGAAATCATATATTTTAACGTACAGCGCGATAAAATCATATATTTTAACGTACAGCGCGATGAAATCATAATGTGTGACGGCTAGCCAATAAAATTATTAGAATTATGTTAAATTATTTCATCGATTTTTCGGTACAAAAGGAAGAAGGCTTTGTGTGCCGGGTAATGTTTTCTTTATGAAAATTTAAAGAGCCCTATTGTGAGTTATAAAATAAACATTTGCGGGATCCGTACAGCACAATCGCGCATCATTAAAAATGTTTGTTTCTAACATAATACGCCGTTTTTAATAACGGACGTAACAATATCCAAGAACGCGCGCATTCAGCTGATGAAATTTTTCATGCTTAATTTCGCGAAAAATTGTTCCATCGTTTCCGGCTTTAGCAAAACAAAATTCATTTCATATTATTTTCTTGCCTCTTATACACACAACTCGTTATAATTATAATTTTCTTCTTCGGTTCTTTACATCATTACAGCGCGAGCCAAATCGATTTAAAGGGTATAGCTATTATATTAGGTCCTTACATATGAAATTGGTGTTTTGTATGGGAGGAACATAAAGTTGATTTTATTTTTAATATAATATATTTATTTAATCAAAGTATGTACCATTGCTATCTATGCACTTTTGCCATCTCATAGGTAGTGCATCGATCCCTTTATTAAAAAAACCATTCGGACGGGAATCAATAAAATCTTTGAAGTCGGTTTGGACTGCCCCATCGGAGTTGAATTTTTTCCCTTGCAAGAAGTTATCCAAATTTCGAAAAAAATAGTAATCTGTTGGGACAAGGTCCGGAGAGTACGGTGGATGTCTTAGACATTCCAATTGAAGCTCTTCTAATTTGGTAGCCGTCTGTTGTGCAGTGTGTGGTCTAGCGTTATCATGAAGCACCAGTGGCCTAGAGCAATTAACCAGCCTCGGTTGTTTAGCAGCTAGCTTTTCCATCATGGTTTGCAGTTGCTGATAATAGACATCTGCCGTGATCGTCTGGCCAGATTTAATAAAGCTGTAGTGAACGACACCAGCACTAGTCTACCAAACGCTCACAAGTAACTTTTTTGGAGTCAATTTTGGCTTGGGGCATGGTTTGGCTAGTTCGGCAGGGTTCAGCCATTGCGATGAGCACTTCCGATTATCATACAGGATCCACTTTTCATCACAGGTAATGATTCGATTCAAAATCCTTTCATTATTATGCCGGTTAAGTAATGCAACGCAGCAGTCAACGCGCGTTTGTTGATTTGCTTCACTCAATTCGGGAGGTACCCACCTTTCAAGCTTTTTCACCTTCCCAATTTGCTTCAAGTAGATTAAAACAGTTTTATCACTAACACCGCAGCCTGCAGCTTACTCGGACGTGGTTTGCGATGGATCCGCTTCCATAATCAATTCTTCATTATCAACTTTGGTCTCCGGCCGTCCACGGGGCTTGTTCTGCAGGTCGAAATTTGCAGAACGAAAACGTTGGAACCAAAAACGCACTGTGTTTTCTTTTGCGGCACCGTCGCCATACACATCATTAATCCTTCGAGCCGTTTCTGCAGCACTGGTGCCACGGTGGAACTCGTACTCGTAAATAACGCGATATTTCAAGTTTTCCATTTTGTAAACTGAGTGACGCAAAGAAAAAAAACGATTGAGGAAAAAACAAATGAATTATAATTTTCGAAACACAAATACTTGAGTAAATAGCTGTATAAATTTGAATTTGGAATTCCTAACCAAAGAGAAGATATTTGAGATCAAAGTTGCCAGTACGGCAAAACGCCAATTTCATATGGAAGGACCTAATATTTGATCGTGCGACGTTTTCCTCGGTCCTCCTCTATTTCTGGTTCCATTTACATCGTTAAAATATACTTTTTTTTTACCATTTTCTCTTCATTCATTCTTTCCATATGTCCAAACCACCTTAATGATCCTTTCATTATTTTGTTCATGACACCACATATTCGTCTAAGAGATCTCATTTCTACTGCATTATTCTACTTTCATACTTCTTTTGCCAGTTCCATGCTTCGCTTCCATTCATAAGGGTCGGTAGAAGAACACCATTGTGCACTGCCATTCTAGCTTTTTTAGATAATCTATTGCCATTATATTGTCACGTGAGTTCTATGCCAGAACACAGACAGTGTGGGAATCATACTGTCATCGCAATTGAACCCGGGAACTTCGGTGTGGCAGCCATTAACATTCTATTGCCACTTTGCCACGAAGTTCATCATATACACATGATGAGCATTCTTCTTCTTCTTCCTTGTTGTAGACCTATGTTTCTGTTCTCCAGAGTATTGTTCCTCCTGTGAGGTAGACTCCCAGCTGTCCTTCCATCGTTTAGGAGCTCTTCCACGAGGACGAGTCCCATGAGGCTGAATATGTAATGCAATATAGGGGAGTCTGGTGGTGTCCATTCTTTGAACATGACCGCACCAGTCCCTTTTTCGCTATCTGCTCCATCTGATAATATCGTCAAACTCACGTATCTCATTTATTGTTTCTTGAACAATGATGTTAAACTCCATATTAAATATTGAATATGAATGAAAACGACAGTTTTCTAGAAGATTTATTATATTTTATGGGAATGACATGTTTCACCCTTCTAAGGCATTATCAAATGTGACAAAACTTCAACTCGTCGCAGTTTATATACACTAGTAAATGTAGCAAAATATGATAATTAACGAAAATTGATGTGACTTTATATATTTTTAACAAATAATTACATATTTGGGTAGGTCCAGATATATTGGAAAGTGTTTCTTGGAACTCGTTACTTGGACCTATCCAAATAATTATTTGTCAAAAATGTATAAAGTCACATAAATTTTCGTTAATTACCATATTCTGCTCCATTTACTAGTGTAAGTTTCGTCACATTTGATAATGCCTTAGAAGGGCGAAACATGTCATAAAATATAATAAAACTTCTAGAAAACTGACTTTTTCATTCGTATTAAGTAACTCAATAAATATTTATTGTTTCTTAAACAATGATGTTAAACTCCATATTAAATAATAACTCCGTATTAACATGAATGAAAACGTTTGATTTCTAGAAGTTTTATTATATTTTATGGGAATGGCAACCTTCGCCTTTCTAAGGTATTTGATAATCCCTTAGAAAGGCGAAACATATCGTTATCATAAAATATAATAAAGCTTCTAGAAAACGAACGTTTTCATTCAAATTAATTTTATTAAACGATCTCTTGTTTATATTTTACACTGAAAAGGGACATTTGATAAAAAAAAAAATTTGTTCTTTTTTACAGAATCGATTGTTCACACTTCAGTTGAAACAGACAAAAATGTTTATTTAAACCAGTGAAAAGTGTTTCAATTTAAATTTGTGGTTAAACAGTGATTGAGTGACAATGTCAACCCCAGCGGTGATTATACCCCCTATAGGGACTAAAGGGGTGCAAGTGTTGGGGGTGACAGTGCCTCCAGCCAAGATACTCCTCAACACCAACAGCAAGCAAAAACCTTCCATCATCATATACCCTACAGGTAAGTAAATCATTTTAACGATTTTAGTAACTAGAAATGTGTGGAAATTTTGTGTATGATAGAGTTTCGAACGAAAATAGAAATAAAAAGTGAATGTAGTGCGAATGAAAGTGTTTTGAACAAAATAATGAAAATATCATTAAAACGGTTTCTCCTACTTCTTTTTCTTCTTCTTCTTCAGCCTATTCCCGTCCACACCTGGACAAAGGCCTCCTCCATTTGCTTCCACGCCACTCTGTCTTGTGCATACTGCATCCAGTTTATTCCGACATGTCTGTTCAGGTCATCCTTCCACCGCAGTTGCGGTCGCCCGCACTTCTATTTGCCGTCCACGGTCTCCAAGTCAGCAGTCTTCTTGTCCATTTACCTTCCGAGATTCTGGCTACGTGACCTACCCATTGCCACTTTAGAGTCACTACCCGGTGGATGATGTCAGTGGCCTTTGTTTTCTCTCTCCCCGTATCGTTTCTGACTCTGTCTCTTAGGCGTATTCCTAACATGGCTCTTTAGGTTACCCGTAGTTTCTCGGCACTTTGTTTGGACAATGTTATAATTTCAAGGCCATAAGTAGCAACTGCAGAACACACGCTTCATAAACTTTGCTTTTCAGATTTTCCGTTTTTTTATAGATGTAACCCATTTTTCCGGAAGCCTTCCATCTTAGTCCAATTCTTCTCTTGAGCTCTGCGGTTTGGTTTTCTCGGCCCAATCGAATATTATTATTATTTTATTATGATTATTATTATTATTATTTTGTTGAATCGCTCTTTACATTATTACAGCGCAAGCCAAATCGATGTAAAGGGTATAGCTATCATATTGATTCTCGTGACATGTGATAGGTAGCTAATCTATCGTCATTTTATTGTGATGTGAATTCTACACCAGACCAATGACAGTGTGGCAATCACACTGCCATCCCCGGGACTCAAACCAGAGACCTTCGGTGTTTCCGTAAATGCACTAACCACTCGACTACGAAGGTCGTCAATTTACCCAATTATTTAATTCTTTATTTTATTTATCTTATTTTTATATTTATTATATATCTTCCCGAGAAACGCATAGCACATATCCGTATACATATCAAAGGCGTAGATTAGGTTTTTCAATAAAATATCAATGATCCGTTAAAAATAAAAACTAATGAAGTGTTGTTGGTTTTTTCAGTGTCTCCTGAGTCTGTCATTGTCCCTATCGTCTCCTGCATCCTCGGCTTCCCCCTTCTTGCTCTTCTGGTCATCTGCTGCTTGAGAAGGAGAGCCAAACTTGCCAGGTAAGCATAAAAGTCTTTCGTTTTAGAATATCATATGCGGATGTTTCCTTATACCTTCTTCCCCATCTTCCCTAGATGTTACAAAGAATTTCCAGAAGTATCACTTATCTTACGTCCCTAGATCAACATTGTTATCTGTAACATAACCAATAAGTTAGTTTAGAAAAATATTTCAAGATAAGTTATATATAAAGCAGTGTTTCCCAACGTGGGGCGTACACCCCACCTTACTCACCTTACCTTACGTTAGTTATCCTATCTCTAAGGTTTTTCCCTAGGATGTTTTCACGTAGGTAGGAGCGCTAAAACCTCCCGACGCGCAGCGAGTGAGTGCGTGTGTGAAAGTGAGTGCCGATTCCAAACACGACCGGCTTATTTAACCTCCGCGGCACCAAGTAACTAGCGATAGCGTTCTCTACGTTTTCCGTTTCTGAGAATTTCAGTACACTCTTCGCTAGTTGCTGTTGCCACGGCGTTATGATTGGCTGTTAACGATGGCGCGACAAACGGCCATTGTTTCCGAGAATACTTAGGTTTATTTTGTAAGGGCTTTGAGCTACTGCCACCACTCTCTTCGCTTCAACTCCTGTACCGATCGCCGCAATATAATAAAACTTGGTTTTATTACACACAAGTATCATCACGCCGTATTCTCCGCTTTCACCATCTACATTACATCTGGAGACGAGCAGCAGTCAGCGGCCTAAATAAATGTTAACAGTACGGGGGAAGCAATCTGTCCCGTACAACTTCAATAAAACAAACGTTTTCATTCTTATTAATTATTTATTCGACGTATTATCTTCGTCTTGTATATTTCAAATGCATATTTTATTCCTTCTTGTGTTATAATTCTAGAACCCACAGGGGAATTCCTTCATAAATTCGGCCACCCCCCCTCGTCCACAATATAAACCTTCCAACCATGCCTATATCTCTCCTAAACCACTTGCACGTTTTGCTAGTATTGAATTTGGGTAGGAATTGCCATACTTTCATTAGATCATATGAACGTGGGACGGACAAAACACAGCAAATGATAAATCAACAACCATCTTGTTTTGAATAACAAACTATACAAAATATTATTATTGAATAGTTTCTCATTATTGATAAGGCTTCATACCCGCAAGCTGGCTTTTACATATATAATTTAAACACAGTACGCTCTACATAAATGCGATAATATTGCCCCACTTTAATTATTATTCCTCTGACAACATTCTGAATGTATACAAATTCTTGTAGACAAGTACTGGATTTCACCCATTGCGAATGAATTATTTTTATTTTATAGGGATTAATTGTATCTCAAAAGAGACGAAGATATAAATTGTTTTCTGGGAACAGAATGTGGTGGCCGAGGCGCATACAGGACTTATGACCTGTCATTGGTTGGGTTGAGCGATCGCTTTATGTTTAACAACATTCCCCATTCCGCCTTTTTTCTTATGACCACCACGGCTGACAATTTTTTGGAACTTGTATATATGGTACGATTCCATGCCTATTTCTACATGTTTAAGTTCACTCTACACTAGCGACATCTATTAAGATTGGAAAGCATTAAGCAGAAAATCTTTGTTAATGTACTGTGAAAGTCTCTGCAAATCATACAGTACTAGACTACGCCTGGAGATGTCTCTCCTCTATTATTTTATACAACATTTTGAATGTATACAAATTCTTGTAGACAAATACTGGATTATAAGGATTAATTGTATCTCGATAGAGACGAAGATGTAAATTGTTTTCTGGGAACAGTATTCGCCTACAAAAATTTGTATACATTCAAAATGTTGTATAAAATAACTGGTCAAAGTAGGCATAAAATTGGAGAGACATCTCCAGGCGTAGTCTAGTACTGTATGATTTGCAGAGACTATCACAGTACATTAATTAAGATTTTCTGCTTAATGCTTTCCAATCTTAATAGATGACGCTAATATAGAGTGAACTTAAATATGTAAAGATAGGCGTGGAATCCTACCATATATACAAGTTCCAAAAATTTGTCAGACGTGGGGGTCATAAGAAAAAAGGCAGAATGGGGAATGTTGTTGAACATAAAGCGATCGCTCAACCCAACCAATCATAAGTCCTGTAAGCGCCTCGGCCACCACATTCTGTTCCCAGAAAACAATTTACATCTTCGTCTCTATTGAGATACAATTAATCCTTATAAAATAAAAATTATTCCTCTGTATTGATTTTCCCGCACATTCTTCTCTATGAGTGATCTTATTACGGTATATGATAGAATACCGAATGAAGAAATGAGGAATAAATGTAAGGAAGATGATTGCATCGTAAGTAAAATTAAAAAAGGATCCCTAAAACGGTTTGGACATATGAAACGAATGAACGATAGAAAAATGGTTAAAATGTTATATGAAAGCAGTATGAGTGCAAAGAGAAGCCGTGGAATATCAAGGAAAGCATGGCATGACCATATTTCCTTTTCTCTTGGGTATGCTGGGGTATAACTCCCTCGAACTGAGAAGGGTAGGATTAATGTCAACGCATTTTTTCAAACTGATTCGGGGCTCTATTGAAAACCCCTATGTTCTGGAGCAAATAGGTATTTTTGTTCCTGATAATTACCTGCGACAGCTCCGACATCAATTGTTATTTGCTCCGTCACGCAAAACAAACTTGCCTTTGGTGATGCCAGTAGGAAGAGTAATTCGGACGTTGCATCTAATCGTCTCGGATTTGGACATTTTCAGTGTCAGCGAGGCAATATTCATAAAAAAATATTATAAATTCTGGAAAGAGAGCCTCACTGGCATCGACATATTTGGGTTCCTTCTGATATGTATGATTTTTGGTTTCATATTGTTATATCTTTGTCTTATCTTTGTAACACTGCTTTGTGTCCAAATGAGTCGCCTAAATGTTTTTCGTTTGTTATGTCTCATTAAAGGATCGCTGCGTTTGTTCGGACATATGGAATGCATGGTTAAGAAAGTATACGTTAATGATGTAAGAGGGGTACGGAGTCGAGGTAGACCGAGGAAAACGAAATGAAATGAAAATA
Source organism: Lepidostoma basale (assembly GCA_022606425.2). Classification (NCBI taxonomy): domain Eukaryota; kingdom Metazoa; phylum Arthropoda; class Insecta; order Trichoptera; family Lepidostomatidae; genus Lepidostoma; species Lepidostoma basale. The sequence continues at coordinate 549,833 of JAHDVF020001145.1, read as the reverse complement.
AATTAAATAAACCATCGCAGAAAACATACGCTCTCATTCGTATTAATCATTTTTAGTATTAATCAGTGGATTATCACATTTTATATGTTGTATTTGAAGTAAGCTATTGTACAAAAAGAAACCGACCTAAAGCCAACTCTGCCACAATACAACTATTCTCATTTTCTCTCATTCTTGGGTGGGTATATTCGGTTCTTTCGGCGTGAAATACTAAGTATATATTTAAGGGTTACTGCGTATGCCTGCAGGTTAGGTTATGGCGGGGATTATTACAGAATATTTCTGTGTGTGGAGGGGGTGAATGTTGAATATTTTTAGAGCCCCTAACGTCGGGAACAATAGACCTTTATTTCGTATCAAAGGGGTCGCAAACGCGGAGCTAGAAGAAAATAATTACTTCGTTCTCTCGCAAATAAAAATGTATTTAAAAAAGCCAACTGCGCAAACATGTCATTCTTCATTCTTCTTCTTCTTCTTCAGCCTATTCCCGTCCACTCCTGGACAAAGGCCTCCTCCATTTGCTTCCATGTCATTCTGTCCTGTGCAGACTGCATCCAGGTTATTCCGACGTGTCTGTTTAGATCATCCTTCCACCGTAGTTGCGGTCGCCCTGCACTTCTCTTCGCCGTCCACGGTCTCCAAGCCAGCAGTCTTCTTGTCCATTTTTCATCTGAGCTTCTGGTTACGTGACCCGCCCATTGCCATTTTAGAGTCGCCACCCGGTGGATGATGTCAGTGACCTTTGTTTTTTCTCTCACCGTATCGTTTCTGACTCTGTCTCTGAGGCTTATTCCTAACATGGCTCTTTCCATGGCTCTTTGGGTCACTTTCAGTTTCTCGGCACTTTTCTTGGACAATGTAAGAGTTTCAAGACCATAAGTACCAACTGGCAGAACGCAGGCTTCATAGACTTTTCGTTTCAGGATGATCGGCATTTTCCGGCTTTTAAGGATGTAAGCTCAGGTTTCCAAAAGCTGCCCAGCTTAGTCCAATTCTTCTTTTTAGCTCTGCGGCCTGGTTATCTCGGCCCAATCGAATATTGTGTCCCAGGTAAATATATTCTTGGACATTCTCAATGTCATTCATATATATTATAATAAAACTTGTAAAAAACAGACATTTCATTCGTATTAATTATACCTTAACCACTTCAATGCCGTAAGGCCACTGGTGACCGCTACGTAGGCGCACTACCAATACCGAAAGGCCACTTTTTATTAAAAATTATTCCAGAAGGAATTTTAATAATTTTATCATTTTATAGGTAAGCTTTAAACATATTGCATAAAATCCATTAGCCCTATTATTTTTTTAAGTTATTAAAAACATGCGGTATGTGAGTGTTCCTAAGCTTAACATCACAGTACTAAAACGGTTAAGTAGCAACTGCAAGTTGCTATTATACCCTCGAAACTGTAACATTGTCCAAACAATGGGCCAAAAATCTACGAGTTATCCAAAGTGCCATGGAAAGAGCCATGTTAGAATAAGCCTAAGAGACGGAGTCAGAAACGATACGGCGAGAGAGAAAACTTTATCAATGTATTACTACCAATATTCCTTCTTTCTGTAATTTTTCTAGTAAATATAATTCGGTTCATTTAAATTGTTTTTTAGCCCTGCGGCTCGATATAACACGTAGGTAGGCTTTGGCTTTCTATATTTCTCCTGCGCTCTCGAGAACAAATTGGGCAAGCGCTATAATACTCCTTTTCGTTTATGAGCATTTATCACACTCGTTTGCATAAGTATGAAACTAGATAGTCTTCTTCTTCTTCAGCCTTCTTCCCTCCAATGACCTCTTCCATTTTCAAATCAAAACACTGATACTTCTTCTTCAAGTGCCCTGTCGGGTCCCACCTACGTTGGCGATCACCTCGGCGAACCTGTCCCTGTCCTGCGCCGCTCGGAACAGTTCCTCCACACTTCAGATGCCGGTCCACTCCCTCACGTTTCGCAGCCAGGACATTAGTCTCCTTCCGGGCCCTCGGCGTCCCTCAATTTTTCCCTCCAATATCAGTTGGGAAAGGTGGTACTTTTCCCCACGCAGTATATGACCCAGATGTGGGATCTTTCGAACCTTGACAGTTGATAACAGTTCGCTGTCAACTCTAGCTCGCCTCAGAACTTCGGTATTGGTAACCATGTCTGTCCAGGGAACTCTGAGCATTCGGCGATGGAGCCACATTTCAAATGCTTCCAGTCTATTCATTGGGTTAATTTTCAAGGTCCAAGTTTCACACCCGTACAATTAAACAGACCACACATAGCATTTGATCATTGCGGAGTTTCAAGTTTACGTTATCATTGCAGAAGAGTGATTTCATTTTATTAAACGTAGCTCTTGCTGCCTCAATTCTGCATTTTATCTCTACATCTGGGTCAAGAGATTGTGTTAGTATGCTGCCGAGGTATTTAAACTTTTCCACCCTTTCAACGTTACGGCCGTTCAAATGCAATACTGACCCACTGTAGTCCACTGTAGTCAAACCGTCTGAATAAACATTACAAACAAATTTCTTCTATTTTTCTTTTTCTTTTTTATTTACTTTGTATATACAACACTTGTATTTAAAAAATTTAAATTACATAGACATGTTCAATATTATAGTAATAGAAATATGACTTTGAGCATTCTCGATTTAAATTTCGAAACTACCGTTCCTTTTATGTTATTTCGCTTCCACAGCGGTTTCATGACGCGGCAAGGTGTGGCAAGTAATATGAAAACTTCCCACGAATCTCGTCTATTAGGCTCACCATATAGGAGTTTATTAAGTTCGTAGTGCCTGCCTACAGAGAGCGAGCTTTTAATAAGTTAAACACTGCTAGGGGTGTGGAAAAACGGCTGCCACGCGTTTCCTACAAACTTCTTTGAATGTTATTATACGAGTGTTAACTCAATGCGACCCCGTATATTACCCTACGAATTTTTATACGCCTTCCTTCTTATGTTCATTAGATGGAAACAAAAGATAGCAGTGCTTTTTTCTTTTTTTATTAACTTTATATATGGGTGGTTCAGAATTAAGTCCATCGATCCTGATTCTGAGATAATTAGACCTAGAGTTAAAAGACTTTTGTAAAATCCAGGGATGTTTTCACTGCAAACACTTAATTTATTCAAGAATCTCTATAGAGACGAAGTATCTCAATAGAGACGAAGATGCAAATTGGAAACAGAATATGGTTGATCGAGGTGTTTACAGGACTTATGACGTGTCATTGGTTGGGTTAAGCGCACGCTTTATGTAATACAACATTCCCCATTCCACCTTCCTTCTTATGATCACCATGTCTGACAAACTTTTTGGAAGTTGTATATATGTTAAACTCTAAGACTACTCTTTACGTGGAAGTTTATACAATCTACATACTAACGCCATCTATGAAGAATTGTGTTTATAAAGCATTAAGCAGAACATCTTTTAAACACAATGTGAAAGGCTACCGCCATTAGCGCATTGTTAGAAGCCGCCTGGAGATGTCACTCCTATCTATATGCCAAACTTGGACCAGTTATGTTTACAACATTTTTTTTTAATGTATACAAATACTTGTACACGAATACTGGATTTCACCCATTGCGGGTTATCAATTCAAGAATTAATTGGATCTCAATAGAGACGAAGATGCAAATTGGAAACAGAATATGGTTGATCAAGGTGTTTACAGGACTTATGACCTTTTATTGGTTGGGTTAAGCGCACGCTTTATGTAATACAATTGCTTTATTTATTTTGATAGTACATGAATCAATTTAAATAAATACACAAAAAATTAGATACACAAAGGCTTTATTAATATTAAAAGTACAAATATAAAAAAATAAAATGGAGATGATTTACTATTATTCTGATTTTTTTCCTTACGCAAATGAAACACTTTTAAAAAAATCAAAATAGAGCAACATTAAAATACAACATTAATCGTAAATAACTTCATCGTTTTCAAAATCTTCCTCACTTTGGTCATGGTCACTTGGTTCTGACTTCCCGGGTTTCATTTGTCACTGAATTTAGACTTGTTTTCTTTTTTCTTTAAACACCTGTATAAACGCCCAACACTAATTTGTAAAGTCTCATGCACTGGACGAACTAAAGTCTTCACCTGAACTCATTTTTAGCAATCAACAGTAAAAATAATATACCTCTGATGGTGAACGAGCTGTTAAATTGGCCATGATTCACTAATATTCTGAAAGGTTTCAAATTTTGATTTCTAATCAATAGTAGTATTGTCATTTATGGAAAAAATTGAAGAGCTACTATTCTGTTATTAACACACAACATAGAAATCTGTTTTATCTACCTGTAGAAACACTAAACTCCAAATTTATAAAATTTGGACTTGATCCATTAATATTCTGACCCACCCATATGCAACAAAGAGCAGAGCAAGCGAGGAAAACATGACACGATCAAATCAATCAAATCTTAAATGGCGGCCACGTGAAGAGTCGGAGAAATCGATCAGCGTGCATGATACGATGTATGAAAATTGAGTAATCGTGAGAAGTATGCAAGAAAATAAAATTGTGTCAGTCCGTTCTTTCTGCCTACCCATACGGAGAGACGGCGTAAACGTTAGTTAATTTTTTATTACATATGACCTGTCATTGGTTGGGTTAAGCGATCACTTTATGTTAACAACATTCCCCATTTCGCCCTTCTTACGACCACCACGTCTGACAAATTTTTGGAAGTTGTATATATGCTACTATGTTAAAACACTTCACATTTTTTAGCTCAATCTACACTAGCGCCATCTATTAAGATTTAAAAAAAATAAACAAATAAAAAATAAAATAAAAACATTTACGTCTTCGTCTCAATTGAGATATACAATTAATCCTTTAAAAATATGATTAACCCGCAATAGGTGAAATCCAGTATTTGTCTACAAGTATTTGTATCCATTAAAAAAAATTAAGTTAGTTAATTAGTTTATTATATCGCGTGCATGACACGATGTATGAATGTTGAGGAAGCGAGAGAAATATGTCAGGAAAGAAAATTGTGTCAGTCCGTTCTTTCTGCCTACCCACACGGAGAGGCGGCGTAAACGTTAGTTAATTAGTTAGTTAGTTTGTTATATAATCAGTTTTCTAGGGCCCTTCAAAATTTTAACCTTTTTTAGAATCCTTTCATGAAATGAAATGCAATTAATAACGAAACACGATTAAATATTAATCACATTTAAAGATCAAAACGTATTGTGGAAAATATAACTTTTCCGAAACATTAATTAAAGCTATCAGATCTGAGGGTGTTGATAACCGTGCCAAATTACTTTTCCTGAAGAAAAATCACTTTTCTCGCAAGGTTTGCGTCGGGAAATTTTATTTTTCCCCAAAAACAAATGAACGCTTGTTTTTGTGGCCACGTTAATATGATAATACCACTGAGGAAGGATATTTCAGAGGGGAGCATATGCAACTTTTTTGGGGTAAACTAACTGAGGTCATAGTTTAAAAAGTGTAACTATTAGCATACATTTAACACTTAACTATCTTAAATAGTCCATTGTTGTGCCCGAAACACTATGATACTTCAATATTCTTCCTTCTAATGTTTCAATCCTGGGATTGGTTTGCAGCAAAGTTTATCAATATCTTTGCTGGTTCTTGGAATGCCACTTGGGCTGTTTTAATATGGTAGTTTTCCGTTGCTAAATATTATTAGGTATTTACATAAATTATTATTAGGTATTTTATATTTCTTCTGATGAAAGCAGAATAAATGCGGTAGAGATGAGGTCCTTTAAAATTTCTTGATTCGATAGGTGTACTTTGAATACAAAAAGTTTGCTGTAAAGGGTAGAAAAATAGGGCATCAAAGGAAATATGTATTGAACCATGAGAATAGAACCATTCAATATTATTACTGTTAAAATGTAAAACATTGTTTTAATATCACAATTTCTTTTTATTCACTGAGAGTGTCGCAACAGCTGTTTCGCCAACCGATCTTGGCATCATCGGGTATTACAATAAACTGTTCATCATCAGATGTTAAGTTTATTGTAACACCTGATGGTATATTTTCTTCTATATTCGCCATAACTTTATAAAACTAACTAACTAACCATGAAGGCAGAAAGAATGGACTGCCACACTTTTCTTTACTGACATATTCTCTCACTTGATCAACATTCATACATCGTGTCATGCACGCGCGTCGATTTCTCTGACACCTCACATGGCCGACATTCAATGTTTGATTTATTTGATCGTACCACGTTTTCCTCGGTTTTATTCTATTTCTAGTTCCATTTACATCGTTAACATATACTTTTTTTACCATTCTTTCTTCATTCATTCTTTCCATTTGTCCAAACCATCTTAATGATCCTTTAATTTTTTTGTTCATAACACTTTCATTCGCACCTTTCATATGATTTTATTTGACACTCTACCATATACAGATCATCAACACATTTGTCTAAGAGATCTAAATTCTGCTGCATTTATTCTACTTTCGTCCTTCTTTTGCCAGGACCATGCTTCACTTCCACACATAAGGGTCGGTGCAAGAATACCATTGTGCCCTGCCATTTTAGCTTTTTTGGATAGACTCTTATTTGCAGTGACCACTTTAAGTGCACCATTCACTTTGTTGCCTGCCCCAACACTTCTTCCTATTATTATTATTATTATTTTGTTAAATCGCTTTTTACATCATGACAGCATGAGCCAAATCGATGTAAGGGCTATTATAGCTATCATAGTGATTCTCGTGACACGTGATAGGTAGCTAATCTATCGCCATTTAATTGTCACGTGAATTCTACACCAGACCAATGACAGTGTGACAATCACGCTGCCCTCGCCGGTAATCAAACCCGGAACCTTCGGGGTGGCAGTCAATGCACTTACCACTCGGTAAACACTTCTATATACGTCCCCACTCGCCCATCCCTTGTCAACATACTACTTAAATATACAAACTTATGTACTTGTTACAGATTTTCATCATTCACGCTAATGTTGCAGACTGTCATGATTTCTTCTCTTTCAAATATCATTTTACCTCGGACATAATTCACATTCATCATCAGATCATTTCGCATGCATACCTCATACTTACTGGACACCAGGACTTGTAGTTCATGTTCGTTGTCTGCAAGTAGGACAGCGTCATCCGCATACAAGAGACAGCTTACTGACAATCCGCTCATTTAGGCATTTATAATAATTATTATTTTTATTTTTATTATTACGTACATTAGCGTAATAAAAACGAGAGTCACATTAATTTTTGGCTTCACATTTTTTAGCTTGTAATTCTCTCATTTGTCATTTTCGGGAAACACATATTTTTGAAGTTTCCAGAAGTTGGGAATACTTAGATGGAACGAAGAACTGGGTTACCGTATTTTAACGACATCTTGCCGCGCTAATCGGAGGTGTTTGGAGGGAATATTTTGCTTATACTCTATAAATTAACAAATACCCTAGCAAGGCGAAACATGTCATTCCCATTAAATATAATACAACTTTTCAAAAACATACATACATTTATTTAATCGCGTTCTAGGTTCTTGCACTCAGATTGTAATTTTTTTTTTTAGTTTATATCGTTCTCCCCATGATGAAGGTGTTAGCCTTCGAAACATGTCTAGAAAAATAAACTCAAAAGTGGAAAAAACAGTGTTTTAATTCATAAAAAAATCGGTATTAATTTATGTTATTAAATAATTATTATTTCGACAGCTGCCAAAACGCTGTCCTAGCACAAACTTTGGCGACCGAGCCTTCGCGGTAGCCGGCCCTTTAGCCTGGAACAATCTTCCAGTAGACCTTAAGTGCATTGAGAATCAGTCAGAGTTTAGATCGAGACTCAAAACGCACCTTTTCAAATTATCCTTTCCTCATAAGAAGGGTTGATCGAGTACGTTGGGTGCAGCCCTCATTCTAAAAATGTTTATTTTTACTAGTTCATAAAACAGAACATTTTTTACAGCGCTCTTGAGATGAGTATTTCATAAAAATGGCGCTCTATAAATTATCCAATTTATTATTATTATTATTATCTAATATGTATGGATACAAAATAATTTGTCTTGTTGATAAGAATGCCCGAAGCGTGTCTCTTATTTGTGATCAATATTCTGTCAGATCCTCTGTTGTGATGGATTATTCTATGTCACAAAGACAAAAATGTGATTCTTAATCAATCTCACATTTGACATAACATTAATTAAGCACAATTTTCCTTGTATTACAGTTTTTCGGCTCATTTACAACAATAGTATAGAAATATGTAATTACGTATGAAGCCTGGATTAACACTCGATTTACGGTGATTCATCATTTACCCGCGCTAGTTTTGAATTAAGATAAGGCAAAAGTTAAAAAGAACTAGTAAAAGAATTATGAAAGTTGAATAAATATATATTAATTTGATTTAATTAATACGAATGAAAACGTCAGTTTTCTAGAAGTTTAATTTATTTTATGGGAATGACATGTTTCGCCCTTCTAAGGCATTATCAAATGGACGAAACTACAACTCGTTGCAGTTTATATACACTAGTAGGCCTTTGTCCAGGAGTGGACGGGAATAGGCTGAGGGAGGAAGAGAGAAGAGAACTCTACTGCATACAAGTGTAACATTTTTGCTTATTTGGTTCTTGGTCAAGTCACTTGGGCCTTTGATGTGGCAGTTTCCCGTTGCTTCCACGTTTGTATACAACATGTTATTTGAACCCAATTACTGTATACAACTTTTTAGCTATTGATTCTCATGACATGTGATAGGTATCTAATCTATTGCCATTTTATTGTCACGTTTAATCACCAGACCAAAGACAGTGTGACAATCACACTGCAATCGTAACATTTTAATTTTTATAATGTAAATTAGTCTTCATCTTCTTTTTCCTCTTAGTTTAGGTCATATGATCTGTTTGTGACGGAGGGCTGTCCTGATGATGTCCAGCCATCTCTCCATCTCTTTGGCGGCCTTCCTGGTAATCTCTTGCTGCTTGGGTTTTCATCTTTAACATATTTTTGCAATTCTTGTATTGTCTATGCGGTTCACGTGGTCTCTCCAAAAGCGCATTTTGCTACTTCCCCATCTCACTATAACCTCAACACCACAGACAGACCTTATGGTTTCGTTTCTGATCCGGCCTCTGAGGATTTTCACTGCGATGAAACGTAGGGTTCACATTTTTGCTACTCTAAAAAGGTTCTTAGTTCTATTGGTATCGGCTCTGACGGCTCTGACTCCATTCCATACGTCATGGTGGGGCGAACGCATGCCTTGTATATCTTGACTTTACTTTCGGTTAGCATGTATCTTTTCCTCCATATGGTGTCGCACAAGTAGCCAGCCACGGCTGTCGCTTTGTTGGTTTGTGCTCGCACCTCGTCATATAGGTCACTGTAGCTACCGATCTCTATGCCTAGGTAAGTGAATCGCATGACTTGCTCAATAGGTGTGTTATCGATGATCAGTTTATATCTGAGCGGCTCTTTTGATATCGTTAAGCACTTCATTTTACTAATAGAAATCGTCATGTTATATTTTTAGGTGTGAGGTGGAATTTGTAGAGCATTCTCTGAAGGTCATCTTCATTCTCTGCTAATATTGCAGTCAACAGACACAGATCAGAACAGGCGTATATTTAACAAAGGAAATACCCACTACAACTGGCATAAAACAGGGAGACGGTCTCAGTCCTTTTTTGTTTAACATTATTATGGATAAAATAATAGAAAAGATGTCTTCATTGGACCAAGGTTACAGAATGGGAAAAAATGTTATCAATATAGTATGCTATGCTGATGTAAATTAGTAATTTAATATATTCCTAGAGTAGTTGTGAAAAGTATGGCGAACATTATCGTTACCTCTCGCTGATGTACGAAGACACTTTAGAAAATTAGTCTGTACAATATTATCTTCTCGGAAGAATGAAAGTGTCGGAGTATCGTGAAGAATAGGGCGGAATCTCAGTGATTAGCAATAATTATATCCACTTAATCAAAGGTCTTTGTTTCTCGTACAAATACAGAAAACCTCTACCCAGTTGAATAACCGTCATTATCGTTCGTTCAAAAGAGTGGCGTAGTATAGGAAACTAAGCCACTTTTAATCTCATTCTACGGCACTCGTATTAACCGAATTTTAAAATATAAATCTACCTACTTTATCACTTTATTTATTTACTCCAATGTTATTACAAATGTTCTGGTTCTGATTTTGAAAATTTGGTTTGGTTCATGTGGTGCTCCCGTCAATTTGGAGAAATTTCGTGTATATGTGAACGGTTTTGGTCAATTTGACTGTTGCCGCAGTTTATAGTAGTTAATTGTGACACGTAATACGTTTGTACTGTTTTGATGTCAAAATTATACAAGTTTTTTCGTTTATATAAAGAATTTTGACAGGTGTAAAAATAAAATTTTCATTTGTTCCAATGACAATTTGAATAATTTCTTCAATATTCTTTTAAAGTTCTTGCTGGTGTTGGTTGGTTTTAAGTACCTAATTACTGTTAATAAAAAAAAGGTGGATACGTGGAACATTAATTAAATCATATAATAGACAATATGTGCACCATCTAAAAAGAACATTTTGTGTTAAATTATTTTGTTATGTTATTTTATTTTATATCATTGTATTTTACATTAAGTGTTTCAGAATTATTTTGTGGATGTTGGAAGATCGAAGTGTGCGCGGGAGATGCCTATTGGTGGCGATGAGGTTCGCAACCCATCACATCGCGTCTCCCGCTGGGCGAAAAGAGAAGGATGGAGTGCCGCATCGGTTAAAGTGTGACAGTCCATTCTTTCTGCCTACCCTTTCGGGGAGACAGCGTGATGGTTAGTTAGTTAGTTAGTTTATTACAAACATATTTATAGTTTAAGGCATTTATTTGAGAAAGGTACAAGGAACCCATGAGAGATAGTTCTACTTTAGGAAGACAAGATACTCTCTAAAGTTAAGAGTGTGTGTCTTCTGAACGCACTTCCACTAATATGAAAGATGTCGATCTCCGAGGGGATCATGTTCAACAGACTGATCGCTCTTCCCACCGGCGTCATTGGAGGCAGGTTGGTTCTTGCGGCCGGCGGAAATAACAATATATGCTGGCTATGTCGGAGATATCTGTCGGGAACAAAAATACCCACACCCTCCAACGTGGCCGAGTTCTCAAAATATCCCCAGATTAATATAAAGATATGGATTATGAGAAACCCGTCTCTACGAAGCTGCAGAGAATTGGACCCCAACATTCCCATAATAAACCCTGTGGGATAGAGCCATGGATAGCTACCATACTCCTTCGTGTAGAGATACCTCAGAATTTCTCTCCAGCATAAGGGAATATCTCGCCTCGTGCGGACTCCATATCACAGAACCACTTTCGAGTCTGCTATGAACCAATTAATTGTATAGTAAATAATAAAAGAACACCATTCATTGGAAAATTAAACACAGGTTAAATAGGGCACCCTCGTACGCTATGAATGACAGCCAACACAGGAGTTAACTAACTAACTAACTAACTAACCATCACGCCGTCTCCCCGGAGGGGTAGGCAGAAAGAATGGAACGCCACACTGTTCTGTCCTGACATACTTCTCTCGCTTTCTCTACATTCATACTTCTTGTCATGCACGCACGTCGATTTTTCCGACTCCTCACGTGACCGACATTCAACATTTGATTGATTTGGTCGTGCCACGTTTTCTAGCTCCGTTCACGCCGTTTACATATACCTTCTTTACCATTCTGCCTTTACTCATTCTTTCCATGTGTCCAAACCATCTTAATGACCCTTTCCCTATTTTGTTGATAACACTTTCATTCGCACCGCATTCACTTATTATACTTGCATTTGTTACTCTATCATATACAGATTTGCCACACATTCGTCTTAGAGATCTCATTTCTACTGCATTTATTCTACTTTCATCCATAAGGGTCGGCACAAGAACACCATTGTGCACTACCATCTTAGCTCTTTTGAATAGGCTTTTGTTTGCGAAAGAGTGCTTGTTGTTAAAGTTTATTTATTTATTTTGATATTCTTCTTCTTCTTCTTAGTGTAGGCCTTGTGGTCTGTTTTTTAAGAGGAATTGGCCTCCTGCGAGGTCGACTCCCAGCTGTCGATCCATCTCTTTGGTGGTCTGGTCGGGGGTCATCTACCTTGGAGATGGCCCACATAATGAAGTAGAGTCTGGATGGATTCATTCTCCTCACATTACAGTATAGTGGCCTTTACGTTCCCCGACGACGACATCCTCGACCTCGTATATCTCCCTATCCTTGAATTCCTTGAATTTTGATCTTGACTGAATTAATTCCATTGCAAAAGCCAACCAAAAGTCACAAAAATATGTTTTTTTAACTTGCGCCACTAGCGATGTTAACCCTTTCAGCGTAATCGTTTGAGTGGTTTAATGGATGGTTCTATTTCCAGAGAACGCGCCAGGAGAAGGAACTGCGGCATGACAAGCGCAGGCCTCTCATTGGTCAGGCTGGGCGCCGGGCGGACCAATAGGACTGCCAGTATGGTCAAGGCGAGAGAGAGACCATCGCTGGACCTTGCTACGGTTCTCGAAGAGAGATCTGACATGGATACAACACAAGTAAAACTCTATTCTGTACCTAAAGTATTCCTCTTTTTCCACTTCTTCCTCTTTATCCACTTCTTCCTCTTCTTTCTCTTCGTCCTCTTCTTCTTCTTCTGGCTCTTCTTCTTCCTCTTCTTCCTCTTCTTCCTCTTCTTCGTCTTCTTCCTCTTCTTCCTCTTCTTCCTCTTCTTCCTCTTCTTCCTCTTCTTTCTCTTTTCTTCTTCTTCCTCTTCTTCCTCTAATTCATTTTCTTCCTCTTCTTCCTCTTCTTTCTCTTCTTCATCTTCTTCCTCTTCTTCCTCGTTTTCCTAGTCTTCCTCGTCTTCCTCGTTTTCCTCTTCTTCCTCATCTTCCTTATCTTCCTCTTCTTCCTCTTCATGTTCTTCTTCTCATTTTCTTCTTCCTCTTATTCTTCCTCCTCTTCTTCCTCTTCTTCGTCTTCTTCCTCTTCTTCCTCTTCTTTCTCTTCTTTCTCTTTTCTTCTTCTTCCTCTTCTTCCTCTAATTCATTTTCTTCCTCTTCTTCCTCTTCTTTCTCTTCTTCATCTTCTTCCTCTTCTTCCTCGTTTTCCTAGTCTTCCTCGTCTTCCTCGTTTTCCTCTTCTTCCTCATCTTCCTTATCTTCCTCTTCTTCCTCTTCATGTTCTTCTTCTCATTTTCTTCTTCCTCTTATTCTTCCTCCTCTTCTTCCTCTTCTTCGTCTTCTTCCTCTTCTTCCTCTTCTTTCTCTTCTTTCTCTTTTCTTCTTCTTCCTCTTCTTCCTCTAATTCATTTTCTTCCTCTTCTTCCTCTTCTTTCTCTTCTTCATCTTCTTCCTCTTCTTCCTCGTCTTCCTAGTCTTCCTCGTCTTCCTCGTTTTCCTCTTCTTCCTCATCTTCCTTATCTTCCTCTTCTTCCTCTTCATGTTCTTCTTCTCCTTTTCTTCTTCCTCTTATTCTTCCTCCTATTCTTCCTCTTCTTCTTCCTCTTCTCCTTCCTCTTCTTCTTCCTCATCTTTATCTTCTTCTTCTTCCTCTCCTTCTTCTTCTTCTTATTATTATTCGAATTATTATTCTTCTTCTTCTTTCTCTTTACCTTTTTCTTCTTCTTGGTCGTGCAACACTATAAGAGGGAATTTGGATGTATCCATTCTTCACACGTGTGCATACCATATCTTCTCATTTGCCTCCCCCAATCAAAGACATATCCGACGTCACATTTTCTAAAATAAAGGTATTGTGTGATTCTCAGCTGGACCAAGTGACGCCGGACCGCGAGGACCGCTTCCAGATTGGACGGCTCCTGAGCCATCCGGCTCGGTACTTCCTGGAGGGGGGGAGATAGCCTCCACTGGGGGAAGAGCCCTCTGGCATAGAGGGCACCCATTCCCCCTTGTGGAACACCCTCACCCATGCGCAGACCATCAGCATCCAGATAGACAGCTAGCCGATGAAGTGATGAAGACGATGACAAACAAATATATGAAGAAAAACTTTTTTAGATTATAATCCAATGATCTAACTTTGCCACAGTTTTCATTTACATATTTTTAGTAGAAGTTATATATTAATTAGAAGGATCATTAATATGGTTTGGACATATGGAAAGAATGAATGAAGAGAAAATTGTAAAAAAAAGTATATGTTAACGATGTAAATGGAACCAGAAATAGAGGAAGACCGAGGAAAACGTGGCACGATCGGATAAATCAAATATTGAATGTCGGCCATGTGAGGAATCAGAGAAATCGACGCGCGTGCATGACACGATGTATGTATGTTGAGGAAGCGAGAGAAATATGTCAGGAAAGAAAATTGTGGCAGTCCATTCTTTCTGCCTACCCCTTCGGGGAGACGGCGTGATGGTTAGTTAGTTAGTTCTATTTTTTCTGCCCACGATGGTTAGTTAGTTTTTAAAATTATACGTCAATCAATTTGTTTCATGCACAACTATTCTTTATTAAGTATTTAATAAACTTTGACAAATGTATTATTTCCTAACGCATTATGCGCGCCATTTTCTTTTTAAACTTAAAAATGCATATAAAAACTAATATATATATATGTATGTACCTCATATGTAAACTCTTGTAACCATACCATGAAATTTACTGGTAAAACATTTCATATGTTATATTATAGTGCGGACGAATTACAAGTCTTGGTGTCAAGAATGTATGAGGTATGCAAGTCAAACGATTTAATTATGAATGACGGAAAGTCAAAGGTGTTAGTTTTTGAAAGGGAAGAGCAAATGACAGTTTGTAATATAAGTGTAAACGAAGAGAACTGGGATCATTTGAGGGAATTTGTGTATTTAGGAAGCATGTTCACACCGGATGGCCGAACGGATAGTGACGTTGAAAGAAGGGTTGGTGCGGGTAACATAGTGAATGGAGCTTTAAAAATAATTATTGGAAACAAGAATTTATCAATGAAAGCGAAAATGGTCGTTCACATTGGAGTTCTGGTCCCAACCCTAATGTATGGAGGCGAAGCATGGAACTGGCAGAAGAAGGATGAGAGAGCAGAATAAATGCGGTAGAGATGAGGTCCCTAAGACGTATGTGTGCTAGAACGATGTACGACAGAATCCCAAATCCTGATATTAGATAGGATTTTAGAGCGAAATAAGGTATTATGAACAAAATTATGAAAGGATCATAAATATGGACATATGGAGCACATGGGTGAAGAAAGAATGGTTTAAAAAGTATACGTTAACGATCTAAATGGAGTACGGAGTCGAGATAGACCGAGGAAAACATGGCATAACCAAATTAATTTAATTTTAAAGGTTGGTCATGTTAGAAGCCGGAAGAATTGACGTGCGTGTATGACTCGGTTTATGAATGTGGAGGAAGCTAGAGAGGTATGTCAGGATAGAGTAGTGTGGCGGTAGATTCTCTCTGCCTACCCCTGCCGGGAAACGGCGTGATGGTTTCTTGTTGTTATTGTATGAAACTCAGTGCACGAGAGTAATCCCAATAATTCTACATAATTTTTATTACGTTGGGACCCTCAGTCTTGGCTTGGCAGCCGTTTGTAATGGAGCTCATGTCTGGCTAAGATGTTAATGGAGTGAGAGAAAGGATTTAGAATAAAATAACGAAGTCTATCCAGAAAAACGAAGACCACTTTATATTAAACCAGTTTTAACATATGCCTCGAAAGAATGGGTGGTGAAGAAAGTATTTGTCACTGTTGTAGACAGAGCACACGAAATAAAAACAAACCGAGGAAAACGTGGAACGACCTTATACATCAAATTTTCAATACCGTCTGCGTGGAGAGTAAGAAAGATCGGCCTGCGTGCAAGACATTATGTATGAATACTGAGAATGAGAAAAGTATGTGAGGATAGTATTATGTGGCGGTCCACCCTCTTTGCCTACATTTTCAGGCGAAAAAATATCTTTAGTTAGTTACTTTGAAATATGTAATTATGTATCGGATTCGTACTAAATCGTTAATAATGATATGATTAGATAGAAAATTAGATATATTTAAATTATTGCGTTTAAAAAAATTAGGACCATGCAAATGTTAACATAAATCGAAAAATACTATGGACGTCTCTACTCTAAACACGCTACAAGGCCCGTACTACATGACGAAGATGGTGATCCCAGAGCTAAAATAACCCGCCACCATACTGACGATCTCCCAGAGATAAACATAGATGAAATTGAGATGGCCCTGAGACAGCTGAAAAACAACAAGGCACCAGGAGAAGATGGAATCACCACAGAACTTCTAAAAGCCGGAGGACTCCCAATTCTATGCGCACTACAAAAAATGTTTAATTCCGTACTGCGTAAGGAATGCACACCGAAAGCGTGGAGCGAAAGTATCGTGGTCCTCTTTTTCAAAAAAGGAGACAAGACTTTGTTAAAAAACTACAGGCCGATCTCACTCCTAAGCCACGTTTATAAGTTGTTCTCAAGGGTCATAACAAACCGTCTTTCCCGCAGATTTGACGATTTTCAGCCTCCGGAGCAGGCTGGGTTCAGAGCAAACTTCAGCACCATAGACCACATCCATACAGTTAGGCAGATTATCCAGAAAACAGAAGAATATAATCGACCCCTATGCCTTGCCTTTGTGGACTATGAGAAGGCCTTCGACTCTGTCGAGACCTGGGCTGTTCTGGAGTCTCTGCAGCGAAACCAGATTGATTGGAATTACGTACAGGTGTTGAAATGCCTCTATAATAACGCCACAATGTCCGTTCAAATCCAAAACCAGAAGACCAAACCGATTGAGCTGCAACGGGGAGTCAGACAAGGGGATGTGATATCTCCGAAGCTGTTCACTTGTGCTTTGGAAGATATATTTAAAACTTTGGACTGGTCTGAACGTGGCCTCAACATAAATGGCGAATACATGTCTCACCTTCGTTTTGCGGATGACATTGTTATTCTGGCGGAATCTGCTGGGCATCTAGAAGGCATGCTAGATGAACTGAACACTGCATCCAGACGAGTGGGTCTCGGGATGAATTTGGACAAGACGAAAGTCATGTATAATGAACATATTATCCCGGGATCAGTAACCGTCGATGGGTCGGCTCTCGAAGTGGTACAAGAATACCCATATCTTGGCCAAATCATACAATTAGGACGAAACAATTTCGAGAAAGAAGCCAACCGAAGAATTCAGTTGGGTTGGGCAGCCTTTGGGAAATTACGTCATGTTTTCACTTCCAAAATACCACAATGCCTCAAGACTAAAGTCTTCAACCAGTGCGTTTTGCCAGTCATAACATACGGAGCCGAGACGTGGACATTGACAAAAGGTCTAGTCTACAGATTCAAGGTTGCCCAGCGCGCCATGGAAAGAGCCATGCTTGGAATAACCTTGAGGGATAGATTTAGAAACGAATTTATTCGACAACAAACCAAGGTGACTGAGGTGGCTCTACGGATAGGCGGGCTGAAGTGGCGGTGGGCTGGCCATATCTGTCGGAGAACCGACAGCCGATGGGGAAGACGGGTTCTGGAGTGGAGACCGCGTACAGGATTCCGTAGAGTTGGACGTCCCCCTGCCCGCTGGACCGACGATCTGAAGAGGATTGCTGGACATGGATGGATGGGAGCGGCAATGGATAGGGGGCGGTGGAGGGCTTTGGGAGAGGCCTACATTCAGCAGTGGATGACAGACGGCTGATGATGATGATGATGAAATGTTAACATGATTTTTTACACGGTAGAGTTTGTTGAATACCTTTGTATATATTCGTACCGCCTCAGAATCACTAAATGTTGCGTTAACTTATTAGCTGAATTAAATTCAGTTATTTATTAAGTTAAAATGAATTAATTTCAGTAAATGGGCAAAAAACAAAATGAAAAGTATTATAATTACATTGATATGAATGTAATTCACGTGGCAGCAAGGGATTTGCTTTATTGAAGCGAATCGTAGCATTGTTTCACATCTTTCTGTTAAACTATTATATTTGTTCAATTTCCAACTTCAGGTCAATAATTTCAAATAGAACATTCGATTTTTAAAAAAGACTTCTTTGTTTTTTTTTTATTTAAGTCCTTATAAAATTTTAAAAACGTTTTCATGTTCCTTGTTTATTGTATCCAGCAGGGTAGGCTCAGTAAAATGGTATTTTAAATGACTTCAAACTTTTTTTTTTAATATGTATGATAATTTCGCCGTGTTGATAGAACTCGGAAAGCCTAAGTGTATGTATTTATATTAAGAATATACGTATATATAAATAAGTACTCTCAATAGAATATAAAATTAAATCTGCTGCTTTTAAAATATACTTAACACAGGAACGCGCGTTTTTATTTTAGCACCGTAAGGGAAAGGTTAATATACATATCACAATTTATTTTTTTATTTTTTCTGATATTGTCGACAACTGTTTCGCCAACCTATGTTGGCATCATCATACAAACAACTCTCATTGTCGAACAGGCGAGAAGTATGCCAGACAACATTGTTGCGTCCCTTCTGTCTCCCCTTTTCAAGAAATGGCATGATTAGTTTAGCTGTTAAGTAAATCAGAGTTATTTATAACGCCTGATGATGCCAACGTAAATTGGCGAAACAGCTATCGCGGCAATTCCAGAGAAATTAATTACTAAATTATGATTTGTATTATGACAGCGTTTAAAAATTAATCGCATAATCATAGTTTTTCATTATTTATTTATGACCATATCGTACTTCAATCTTGGAAATTATCGTGAGGACTACGTGCTCCTGGCAGAAGACAAACGTGTTAGGTACGCAACATTAAATACTAGACTGGAATAAAGAGCGTGACGAAGTTACTCCGAGCAGCGCAAGACAGAGAAATCTTTGCAGATGTGATAGCCAACATCAAGGAAACCAGATATGTCACAAGAAAAAGATGAATTAATGACATTATTAGCATCTACAAAAACTTGATGATATACCTGTGGAGCAAGTAATGAGTTTCAGATATTTGAGAGTAGAGATCTGCAGCCAAAATGACCTATATACCGAAGTACGTGAACAAGTCAGTAAAGCCTCTGCCGTGTCAGGATGCCTGAAGAATCTGGTCTGGAAGAACAAGCACATGCGTATCGACAGCAAGATCAGAATTTATAAAACATGCCTGCGACCTATCATGACGTACGCTGTAGAGTCGCGGGCTGACACTGTGCGAACCAGGGGACTACTAAGAACATCGGAGATGAAGGTCCTGAGATCAATTACTGGAAAAACCCTCCGAGATCGTGTCCGCAACGCAGACATAAGAAAAACCTGCGAAATAGAGGATATCGTTCAGTGGAGTAGATCCAGAAGAAGATACTGGAGGGACCATGTAGCCCGAATGGATGGTGACAGACTTGCATATACAGCCGCTTATGAAATCCCCTCCGGACACCGCCCACCTGGAAGACCGCCTAAGAGATGGAGGGACAGCTGGAGCTCATCATCCGACGAGATATGATTTCTGTGTCACAGATCGTCAGATCTATTAAAAGAAGAAGGAGAAGAAAAAGAAAAACTAATACCCTGGAAACGAAATATGGAGCCAGCAAAAATGATAATATTATAAGAATTGAGTGTGTAATTAAACATTTTGTATAATTACTAGCTGCATTATATAAACGACCACGGAAGTATTATGAAAACTGAACGATTATATGGTATACACTGAAAATTTCTTCCATTTTTTTCGGTATTTGCGGAGATACTTGCGCACACAAGAATACACATTGTCTTTTATTTATATATGTCGCCGCGAAATTATGAAAACGGAGATTTGATCAAATCCCTAAGGTAGATGTTCAATTCACGTAAGATGTTAAAATTATAACTCTGTGGGGCGATTTTTCTAAGTGATTTGATCAAATCGCTTAACAGTTAAGTCTATCAAAAGAAATAGGTACTTAAGCTGATATTTTTTAAAACAAAAAAGATGTTTTTGAAATCATTTTTAGTTAATGCAATTAACATTGTATTTTAGATTGTTCACTTTATGTAATAAAACATTCCCAATTCCATCTTTTTATTTTCTCATGACCACCATGTCTGACAAATTTTTTGGAAGTTGTATATACTCGTATGTTAATCTGCAACACCACCCTTGGTAGTTTATTCAATCTACACATCTATGAAGATTGTATTTTAAGCATTAAGCAGAAGATCTTTTTAACACAATGTGAAAGGCTACCGCCATTTAGTATATTGTTTCTACACTTCTTAAATCCTTGACCTCCAAATAGGGATAATTTTCCAGCAATCTCACTCAGACTTAGGTTAGGTTAGGTTGTTTATTTCGTCTTTTCACTAAAACAGCTAAAGGATTTGATCGAATACCCGTTTTTATCATCTTCCTGCAACATATATAATATATTGATAGATGTTAAACTTTGATACAAGGAGTGAACACAGAGCAAAAGAAATCATTATAGGCAAAATAACGCTACATAAATGGTACATACGTAAAAATGAGAATCGTAAATGCCGGGGTAATCTAGAAATGAAATAAAATAGTAGTAAAACCGAATAATAAAAAATACGGAAGATACGCAAAATCCGCAAATACATGAAACGGAATATTGACTTCTTCATTTTGAACGTTTTCATGCGGATTTATTTTATGGTCAAGTGAAAGTACATAAAATGAGAAAGCCATAGACAATGGACAGTCGGCAAACCATCAAGGCGTTCAGAATGAATTTCGACCCTTCGAATGGCGAACCCATAATTACGAACCGCCTATAGCCACTATATACACTACATTATATAATAGAAATATATCCACAGAAGCAAAAATGGCAGTACACAATGGAGTTCTAGTGCCAACCCTCATGTATGGAAGTGAAGCTTGGAGCTGGCAAAAGAAGGATGAAAGCAGGATGAACGCCGTAGAAATGAGATCACTAAGAAGAATGTGCGGGAAAACGTTGTATGATAGAATACCGAACGATGAAATAAGAGAGAAATGTAAGCCAGATGACTGCATCATGGATAAAATTAAAAAAGGATATTTTAGATGGTTTGGACATATGGAACGAATGGATAAGAGAAAATGGTTAAAAAGTTATACACAAGCAGCGTGAGTGGAAAAAGAAACCGAGGACGACCGAGGAAAACATGGCATGACCAAATTAATCAATTACTAAAAGACGGCCACATTCGAAGTCGGAATAATCGAAGTGTGTGCATGGTACGATGTATGAATGTAGAGGAATCCCGAGAGGTATGCCAGGACAGAGCATTGTGGCGATCCATCCTCTCTGCCTACCCCTCCGGGGAAATTGTGTGATGGTTAGTTAGTTATCGAGGGCTGACACAAATAGAACCAAAGTACAATTAAGAACCGCCGAAATGAAGACACTCCGCGCTATTCTGGGCAAAACCCTGAGGGACAGAATCAGAAACACAGTAATACGTGAGACCTGCGATACCGAAGATATTGTCAGATGGGGCAGGAAAAGAAGACGCTTCTGGCGTGACCACGTAGAACGATTGAACGATGATAGACTCCCCCAAGCAGCCGCAAACAATGTGCCAATGGGAACTCGCCAACCCGGAAGACCTGCGAAGAGATGGCGAGATTACTGGGACACTCGTAGTTTCTCGGCACTTTGTTTGGACAATGTAACAGTTTCAAGACCATAAGTACCAACTGGCAGAACGCAGGTTTCATAGACTTTTCGTTTCAGGTTGATCGGTATTTTCCGGTTTTTAAGGATGTAACTCATGTTTCCGAAAGCTGCCCAGCTTAGTCCAATTCTTCTTCTATTCAGTTTCACATTGTCTTCGCTATTGTTCACAATTATATAATTTTATTAATAAAAGTTTTATTTTTATAAATAAATAAACATATTATAATGTACGATTTCTAGTTTTAGACTTCTGACTTTGACTCTAAAAAAAATCTAAATCGTTGCACTGCTGATTTCACTGTTTTAACCGTCGCGTTGCCATGTGGTCAATTGAGTTTCCACTGCCAATTTAAAGTTGATTTTCTTAAAACCTATGGACCCTAATATTATAAAAAAAATTGTAATCCTCCATTGAAGTGTTCTCAATATTTCGTAATAAAAAAAAAAAGCAAAAAATTACTTCCTTCATCCCAAAAAAAATATTTTCTAAGACTGCCCTCACCTTCATTCGTGTTAAGGTAGAATTTGTTTTGCTAATATTTACAACTTTATCAAAAGTGACAAATACTTACTCGCTGTTTTGAACGTATTATAAATTATATGTTTGGCCTTTTCTCATAGGTACGTAATAATACCGACTGTGGACGGAAACGCAGCACGCAACTTAATAATATCAGAACTGTGAAAATATGAACACTTTACCAAAAGGGACAAATATTAATACGTACTCGTTGTCTTGAACGTACTACACATTTTGCCTAGGTGCGTTTATCATACGTAAAATCTCGTAAAGTTTCGCCCCGCCGGCCGCCGGCCGCAAGACAAGTTTATACTTGGTGTCAGTCGCTCGTATGCTGTGACGCATTCCATATCAGAAATCGCATGGTTCCAGAAAAAAATTAATAAAGATATGTTTTTCAAATAATCCATGTATGTTATAGATATCGATCTATTCCTAATGAAATTCCCTACAAGATGACATAAATTAAATTTTGATTCATCGAGTCATATGCTTGATATTTAGATAAAGTTAGCGGTAAACTGAATTGACCACATGGGAGCGAGCGTTTTGTTTTGAACACGGTACGTTAAGGGTTAACTAATGGGTTTGCCGACCACTGGCCTAAATGATGTTTTTTCTTTAATTCAATGTGTCCTATTATCAACATGCCAGCCAGAACGCGGGGATTTCTAAGTGCAGCCGTCTTGTAGGGAGATAAGGCGTGCAAAAGAACTAATGGTGCTCGGATGGTAGATAAGGATAGTTCGGCAGCGGGTAGCCTAAGCAACCCTTCCGCTATCGGCACTCAGGCACAAAATCGTAAAATACTGCCGACTCACCCTACCACGAACCTCAACAGTAGCGGACTGAATATAAAAATACTAAAAGAATAAATGCTCCGTACGATACGAAAGAACTATTCGAAATTTCAAATAATGAAATAATAACATACATCAATAGTGACATCTGTGTATAAACGTGGATAACTTTTTCTACTCTGTCGGTAACAAATTAATTACAGTTTATATTAATGTCAGTCGGAGTTCTTATTAATTTGTTTTAAAACTGTAATTTTAAATTAACCCTTTATCTGCAATTTACGAGATTTATCGTTAATAAATAATTAAATGTGTGTCATGCCTATGTTGAGACATCTTAGGATCGAATATTTTATTACGAGTTTAGTTGTATATATGTTATTAATAAGGTTTGCTACGGCTTTATATATTTTCGGGCCTAAGTATTAATAAGCTTTATGAACAAAACTATACATATAATTGAATGTATGTGCATACATGACACATAATCACAATAATCTGAATGTATGTGCATACATGACACAATACATAAACATGGTGGATAAGTCATGATTGAAGAGTATGGCAGTGCCATCTTGACATTATATCAAGCCGCAATGTTCCTTGATATTGTCTATGGTTTGACTTGGGCTGAGGCTTTGCACTTCTTTGAGTCTCCTAGGGATTCGTACCGGCCGCTCTCGTTTATCAAGTGTATTTCGATAAATTTTTGGGTTTTCTTACATTATTTCCGGTAAAATCTTTACGAGAATTCATAAAAGGTGTGAATATATATGTATTTGATATGTCTGTGTTATAAATTTAAGTTACAGTTGATATATTTCCTGTTTTCAGTATCACGTGTGATTTGAAATTTCGAAGTGAGTGCTTTTTGTGTTATTAAATTTAAACAGATGCGTTTTTGTGATAAAACCATTATTTAATTAAATCAACGTGTACTTAGGAAATTGAAAATAGCTTTGTTTAATCCACTAATTATTAAAAAACACGACATGTTTCGGAGCATACCTGCATCTTCACTCTAACCTCCATAACATGAGCTCTCGTTTATCAAGTGTATTTCGATAAATTTATGGGTTTTCTTACATTATTTCTGGTAAAATCTTTATGAGAATTCATAAAAGGTGTGAATATATATGTATTTGATATGTCTGTGTTATAAATTTAAGTTTCAGTTGATATATTTCCTGTTTTCAGTATCGCGTGTGATTTGACATTTAGAAGCGAGTGCTTTTTGTTTTATTAAATTTAAACAGATATGTTTTTGTGATAAAACCATTATTTAATTAAATCAACGTGTACTTAGTGGATTAAACAAAGTTATTTTCAATTTCCTAAGTATATAACTATGGAATTCCACAGTGTTAATGCCTTAGCGTTCAATAAGTTAAATCAATGTGTGTTATCAAAAACAAAATAGTGTGTATTGAGATGTAATTCAAGCAATATGCTAAATATTTCAATTTCAATTGAATAACCTCAAGTTTGCCGTTTGCAGTTGTTCTTTCAATATAGATTATTTATATATTTTATTAATTTGTGTTAGTAATGTTGGATATTAAAAGTATAAATAATATATTTTTATTTAAATAAGTTATATGTTATCGTTTCGAATGTTATCATTTTTTTGTCATATATTCACAATGACTGTCTAATTTTTAGATGCCTAGAAAAAGGGAATATGTCTCCGGATTCAAATTCCCCCTCGATGCCGAAATGTCCAAAAAGTGGGTGTCCTGCATTCCCAGAAAAAATTTAGTGGTCTCACGACATATGATTGTATGTTCGAAACATTTTCATACCAGTGACATCCTTACAGAGGACAAGTTTTCTTTTGAAGGTATATATTTTTCTTCTTCCTTCTTTAATTAAAAGTAGTTTAAATATACAGTGATGAAATAAAGTGAAATTATAGCTGTATATTAGTTTGAAAATATATTTTTACATACATTTGAAAAAATACCGTCATAACTATATGAATTCGAATGTGCTTCAGATTTGCTATAGTTAATTGAGTAGGCACAATATGTAATGTTTTTATTTATACGGTTTTCAGACCAAGTACACATCTTGCCAAAGAAAAGAACGCGCCTTCGAAATGGAGCAGTTCCATCGATTTTCCCAAACTTGCCTTCGTATCTTTCCAAGCCAGAGACTACTTCACGACAAGATCCTTCCCAAAGACGAGCTGAGATTTTGAGGCGGTCTGACGAAGCAAACACCGATTGGCTCGTATCGGACCAAATTTCGAGGATGGAGGATATATTGAACCAACCGCTGAAGTTCAATATCAGGAATTGGGGATCAAAAATATTTGATGATCATATTATTTTATACAAATTAAATTTCAATCGTAAAGCTTCAATTTCACATTCCATTACAATAACTGATCAATTTGATATTAAAATATTTTATAATAAAAATGAGTTAGATATAAAGAAATTTCTGTGGGTTTTGGGGAAAGATTTAAAATGTGATCGGTTTTCAAAACTTGATTCTGGTACTGAAGACAAAAAAATTGTACAGTTCATTGAACAACAATTAAGTTTATGGGTTAGCTCAAAGAATAAATATTCAACAGAATTATTGATATTTAGTAGCTCAATGTTTTTTATGTATCCTGCCGCATATCGTTTTATACGGGATTCTGGTTTGTTAGTGCTACCTCACCCAAATTACATCAAAACATTTAATGTAGGTTCTAATTGCACTGGGATAATACATATGAAATATCTCGAAGAAACAATTAAAAGATTACCAGTTAATGAAAGGTTAGTGAATCTCTTATTAGATGAAATATATGTGAAACCAGAAGTTAATTATAAAGGTGGGAAACTCCAAGGGTTTTCTATGAATAAAAATTTAGAATTAGCCACCACGGTGCAAACCTTTATGGTTACATCAGTATTTTCTGGTAAAACTGATGTTGGTATTTTTCCTGTAAAAAATTTAGATAGTCATTATTTATTGGAAATCGTCACAAAGGTTTTGGGGGTACTCAGTAATGTGGGTTATGAAATTTTAAGTGTTATTAGTGATAATAATCAGGTGAACAGAAATTTGTTTAAAAGGATGTGTGGCGGTGTGATGAAATCAAGTATTCCCTCACCGTTTGATTCAAATAAAATAATATTTTTTTTGTTTGACACTGTTCACATTTTCTGTTGCAGACACTGGAACACAGCTTTATTTTATTTTTAATACTCCATTGTGAACGGCCGTTCACAATGGAGTTCTGGTCCCAACCCTAATGTATGGAAGCGAAGCATGGAACTGGCAGAAGAAGGATGAGAGCAGAATAAATGCGGTAGAGATGAGGTCCCTAAGATGTATGTGTGGTAGAACGATAAACGACAGAATCTCAAATGCTGATATAAGAAAGGAATGTAGAGCGGAAGAAGGTATTATGAACAAAATTATGAAAGGATCGCTGCGTTGGTTCAGACATATGGAACGTAAGGATGGAGAAAGAATGGTTAAGAAAGTATACGTAAATGATGTAAATGGGGTACGAAGTTGAGGCAGACCGAGGAAAACATGGCATGACCAAATTAATCAAATTTTAAAGGTTGGTCATGTTAGAAGTTGGAGGAATCAACGTACGTGTATGACTCGTTGTATGAATGTGGAGGAAGCTAGAGAGGTTTGCCAGGATAGAGTAGTGTGGTGGTCCATTCTCTGCCTACCCCTGCGGAGAAACGGCGTGATGGTTTGTTTGTGTTTGTTTGTTCAGTCTGTCGGTTTTCTTTGCCGATTCTTTCTGACAGTACTAATAGAATCGGTAGATCATAAAAACTCAATAAAATATATATGAATACAAAAACATGTTTTCAATCACCACCCTATTCCTTCATTACACTCACAATTTAATAAAGCTTCCATATGATATCATAACCAGCGATATTCATGTTCTTCTTCATCTTCTTATTCTTCTAATTGTAGATCTTGTGATCTGTTTATGCAGGATATCAACTTTCTTCCTGTGATGAAGACGACCAGCCTTCTCTCCATCTCTTTGGTGGTCGTTCTGGTGGTCGACGGCCCTCTGGAGTCTCGTGCATCACGTTATTAGGAATTCTTGCTGAATTCATTCTCTCAATGTGGTCCCTCCAGAATCATCTTCTCTACCTATTCCATCTCACTATGTCTTCAATTTTGCAGGATTTGCGAATTTCTTCATTGGTTATTGTATCTCTAAGAGTTCTCCCCACAATAAGTCGCAATGTTCTCAATTCTGCTTCTCTTAAGAGATGTTTGGTTCTGACAGTGTCTGCTCTTGCTTCGATTTCGTTAGAATTATTCATGTTTGAGAGCTAGAAATGAATTTACTCGACAAAGAACCGAGGTATCTGAGATGGCTTAGAAGGTAAGCAGACTGAAATGGCAGTGAGCCGGCCATATTTGTCGGAGGACTCACTGGTGACATGCGTTGGGAAAGGTTTACGTTCTGCAGTGGACGACGGACAACTTATTAGTCTTGTTAACTTCCATTTCACACACAACAATTGCACATGCTTTAATATGTAAAAAATATTTTCTTCTCTTTTGGATGAACTATTTTCTTATATACTATTTTTATTTTATTAAATGTACTTTTTCACATTGGATTCCTAGGTGTTTTGATACTTTGAAATAATTCGTGTTGTCATGCAATTTCTGCATAAAAATTAAATGATATAATATTATTTTGCGAAACTTGGGTTAAAACTTCAAGGCTGTGAAGTATTAAAATTACATAAAAATATTTCTTTGAGATATTACAATGAACATTATTTTATTTTCCATATTTTTTTCCATCGAATCAGATTTATTAAAATAAGTAATGCACATGATTTGATTGCGGGCCCGATTATTTCGCTCGTAAAGCTTTATTAATAAATATTGAAATTTTAAGTTTACTAGGAATGTCATGAAGAATCATTTGCATTCTTAAAATATATCGAATACAATTAAAAAAACATCGATTCATCGTAACAAATCTGTATGAAAGGTAAAGTGACAGCTGAGGCGAAGGCCTCCTCCGTCGGCCACATTGAATCGAACCCTGCGGCTTGTTATTACGTCAAGATGGCACTGAGTATGGCCAGTGCCAGTGCCATCTTGACATTATATCAAGCCGCAATGATCCTCTATATTGTCTATGGTTTGACTTGGGTTGAGGCCATGCACTTCTTTGAGTCTCCTAGGAATTCGTACCGGCCGCTCTCGTTTATCAAGTGTATTTCGATAAATTTTTGGGTTTTCTTACATTATTTCCGGTAAAATCTTTACGAGAATTCATAAAAGGTGTGAATATATATGTATTTGATAAGTCTGTGTTATAAATTTAAGTTACAGTTGATATATTTCCTGTTTTCAGTATCACGTATCACGTGTGATTTGAAATTTCGAAGTGAGTGCTTTTTGTGTTATTAAATTTAAACAGATGTGTTTTTGTGATAAAACCGTTATTTAATTAAATCAACGTGTACTTAGGAAATTGAAAATAGCTTTGTTTAATCCACTAATTATTAAAAAACACGACATGTTTCGGAGCATACCTCCATCTTCACTCTAACCTCCATAACATGAGCTCTCGTTTATCAAGTGTATTTCGATAAATTTTTGGGTTTTCTTACATTATTTCCGGTAAAATCTTTACGAGAATTCATAAAAGGTGTGAATATATATGTATTTGATAAGTCTGTGTTATAAATTTAAGTTACAGTTGATATATTTCCTGTTTTCAGTATCACGTATCACGTGTGATTTGAAATTTCGAAGTGAGTGCTTTTTGTGTTATTAAATTTAAACAGATGTGTTTTTGTGATAAAACCATTATTTAATTAAATCAACGTGTACTTAGGAAATTGAAAATAGCTTTGTTTAATCCACTAATTATTAAAAAACACGACATGTTTCGGAGCATACCTCCATCTTCACTCAAACCTCCATAACATGAGCTCTCGTTTATCAAGTGTATTTCGATAAATTTATGGGTTTTCTTACATTATTTCTGGTAAAATCTTTATGAGAATTCATAAAAGGTGTGAATATATATGTATTTGATATGTCTGTGTTATAAATTTAAGTTTCAGTTGATATATTTCCTGTTTTCAGTATCGCGTGTGATTTGACATTTAGAAGCGAGTGCTTTTTGTGTTATTAAATTTAAACAGATATGTTTTTGTGATAAAACCATTATTTAATTAAATCAACGTGTACTTAGTGGATTAAACAAAGTTATTTTCAATTTCCTAAGTATATAACTATGGAATTCCACAAAGTTAATGCCTTAGCGTTCAATAAGTTAAATCAATGTGTGTTATCAAAAACAAAATATTGTGTATTGAGATGTAATTCAAGCAAAATATTTCAATTTCAATTGAATAACCTCAAGTTTGCCATTTGCAGTTGTTCTTTCAATATAGATTAGTGATGTTGGATATTAAAAGTATAAATAATATATTTTTATTTAAATAAGTTACATGTTATCGTTTCGAATGTTATCATTTTAGATGCCTAGAAAATGCTGTGTTCCCGGCTGCAAATCCAACTATGCAAATCAAGGGGAATATGTCTCCGGATTCAAATTCCCCCTCGATGCCGAAATGTCCAAAAAGTGGGTGTCCTGCATTCCTCGAAAAAATTTAGTGGTCAAACGACATATGATTGTATGTTCGAAACATTTTCATACCAGTGACATCCTTACAGAGGACAAGTTTTCTTTTGGAGGTATATATTTTCTTCTTCCTTCTGTAATTAAAAGTAGTTTAAATATACAGTGATGAAATTGTGATGAAATAAAGTGAAATTATAGCTGTACTCGTATATTAATTTGAACATACATTTGAAAAAATACCGTCATAACTATATGAATTCGAATGTGCTTCAGATTTGCTATAGTTAATTTAGTAGGCACAATATGTAATGTTTTTATTTATTCGGTTTTCAGACCAAGTACACATCTTGCCAAAGAAAAGAACGCGCCTTCGAAATGGAGCAGTTCCATCGATTTTCCCAAACTTGCCTTCGTATCTTTCCAAGCCAGAGACTACTTCACGACAAGATCCTTCCCAAAGACGAGCTGATATTTTGAGGCGGTCTGACGAAGCAAACACCAATTGGCTCGTATCGGACCAAATTTCGAGGATGGAGGATATATTGAACCAACCGCTGAAGTTCAATATCAGGAATTGGGGATCAAAAATATTTGATGATCATATTATTTTATACAAATTAAATTTCAATCGTAAAGCTTCAATTTCACATTCCATTACAATAACTGATCAATTTGATATTAAAATATTTTATAATAATAATGAGTTAGATATAAAGAAATTTCTGTGGGTTTTGGGGAAAGACTTAAAATGTGATCGGTTTTCAAAACTTGAGAATTTGTTAAGTTCACTAGACAATACAATCATAGATTCACTAACAGCCACTGAAATAGTTAATGATGTAACAACAAAATTACAACAATTATATTCTGGTACTGAAGACAAAAAAATTTTACAGTTCATTGAACAACAATTAAGTTTATGGGTTAGCTCAAAGAATAAATATTCAACAGAATTATTGATATTTAGTAGCTCAATGTTTTTTATGTATCCTGCCGCATATCGTTTTTTACGGGATTCTGGTTTGTTAGTGCTACCTCACCCAAATTACATCAAAACATTTAACGTAGGTTCTAATTGCACTGGGATAATACATAAGAAATATCTCGAAGAAACAATTAAAAGATTACCAGCTAATGAAAGGTTAGTGAATCTCTTATTAGATGAAATATATGTGAAACCAGAAGTTAATTATAAAGGTGGGAAACTCCAAGGGTTTTCTATGAATAAAAATTTAGAATTAGCCACCACGGTGCAAACCTTTATGGTTACATCAGTATTTTCTGGTAAAACTGATGTTGTTGGTATTTTTCCTGTAAAAAATTTAGATAGTCATTATTTATTGGAAATCGTCACAAAGGTTTTGGGGGTACTCAGTAATGTGGGTTATGAAATTTTAAGTGTTATTAGTGATAATAATCAGGTGAATAGAAATTTGTTTAAAAGGATGTGTGGCGGTGTGATGAAATCAAGTATTCCCTCACCGTTTGATTCAAATAAAAAAATATTTTTTTTGTTTGACACTGTTCACATTTTTAAAAATATACGAAATAACTGGTTGAACACTAGGAATTCCACATTTTATATTCCATCATTTAACAATTTTCATGAATATAAAGTATGCAAAATGGAACATTTAGCTAAAGTTTATGAATTAGAGAAAATGTTACCAATAAAACAAGCCTATGCATTATCTCAGAAAACATTATATCCGACAAAATTAGAACGGCAAAATGTTCAATTAGTTATCAATTTATTCAATGATAAAAATATAGCGGCCTTAGAGTCATATCTTGGGGAAGAATCTTCAGGTACACGGGATTTTTTAAAAATTATTTGCGATTGGTGGACATGCGTTAATGTAAAGCATCCTGAAAAAGGTTCAAACTTACTTTTGCCTCTTGCCGAACCTATTCACAGTTTGGAGCAGAGTAGTATTCAATTCTTTTTAAAATTTTGCCAATGGTTACAAATATGGAATTCTCAAAATAGAGGCAGACTGACCAAGGAGACATATTCGGCTCTCTTCCACACCACACAGGCAATGATAGAGCTGGTGGAATATTTATTGAATAAGTGCAATGCCCAGTATGTTCTTCTAGGAAAGTTTCAGACCGATCCATTAGAAAAACGTTTTGGTGTATATCGCCGTATGAGCGGAACAAATTATCATATCTCCGTTCAACAAATTCTAGAATCTGAGAAAAAAATTAAACTTATGGGTCTACTTAAATTTAATTCTCATCTTTCGGGTGTTATTACCATTAGAGAAATTTTTTCATCTATGACTTCCATTGATGAAAACTCGGGAGACTTAATTTCAGATGAAGTGATTGATGACATATTGTTATTGAGCCATGAGGTAGAGATAGATGACCTATCACATGAAGTACTCGTATATATTTGCGGGTATGTTGCAAAAAAAATTACTGAAAAGTGTCAATGCGAAGGGTGCCTGGAGATTCTGACCTCTTCTCGTGATTTGATTGTAGATTATTCATCGAACGTATCTTATTTGGAAACCTTAAACCGCGGGGGGCTTAAATATCCATCTAGTCAATCTTTGACTGTTGGTCTGGTAGCTTATCAAATTTTCCAAACATTGATAACGGAAAAGTTTGAAGTCTTTTTCCAAAACTTAAGAAATCAAAAATATGTTTTGAAGACTTTAATACTGGAAAAATTAGAAATTGATAATTTTAAATCTGATGCATGCAACATTTGTAAATCTTCCATATTTTCACTTCTCGAAATGTCTACAACTGTATGGATAAATATTTTATTAAATAATTATTGTAAAACCAAAAATAATTTAAATTTAGAAATTAATCGAGCATCGAGTCAGAGCAATAAATATAGAAAATTATTAACACTAACCCAAATACAAAGTCCAACTAATTCCTATATATTTTTAATTAACCTTTGCATGTATTCATGGCCTTTTTGTACATTGTTTCAGATCTACTTCTTGAAAGAAGAAGCAGCGAGTTGCAGACACTGGAACACAGCTTTATTTTATTTTTAATACTCCATTGTGAACGGCCGTTCACAATGGAGTTCTGGTCCCAACCCTAATGTATGGAAGCGAAGCATGGAACTGGCAGAAGAAGGATGAGAGCAGAATAAATGCGGTAGAGATGAGGTCCCTAAGACGTATGTGTGGTAGAACGATAAACGACAGAATCTCAAATGCTGATATAAGAAAGGAATGTAGAGCGGAAGAAGGTATTATGAACAAAATTATGAAAGGATCGCTGCGTTGGTTCAGACATATGGAACGTAAGGATGGAGAAAGAATGGTTAAGAAAGTATACGTAAATGATGTAAATGGGGTACGAAGTTGAGGCAGACCGAGGAAAACATGGCATGACCAAATTAATCAAATTTTAAAGGTTGGTCATGTTAGAAGTTGGAGGAATCAACGTACGTGTATGACTCGTTGTATGAATGTGGAGGAAGCTAGAGAGGTTTGCCAGGATAGAGTAGTGTGGTGGTCCATTCTCTGCCTACCCCTGCGGAGAAACGGCGTAATGGTTTGTTTGTGTTTGTTTGTTCAGTCTGTCAGTTTTCTTTGCCGATTCTTTCTGACAGTACTAATAGAATCGGTAGATCGTAAAAACTCAATAAAATATATATTGAATACAAAAACATGTTTTCAATCACCACCCTATTCCTTCATTACACTCTTAATTTAATAAAGCTTCCATATGATATCATAACCAGCGATATTCATGTTCTTCTTCATCTTCTTATTCTTCTGATTGTAGATCTTGTGATCTGTTTATGCAGGATATCAACTTTCTTCCTGTGATGGAGACGACCAGCCTTCTCTCCATCTCTTTGGTGGTCGTTCTGGTGGTCGACGGCCCTCTGGAGTCTCATGTATCACGATATTAGGAATTCTTCCTGAATTCATTCTCTCAATGTGGTCCCTCCAGAATCATCTTCTCTACCTATTCCAACTCACTATGTCTTCAATTTTGCAGGATTTGCGAATTTCTTCATTGGTTATTGTATCTCTAAGAGTTCTCCCCACAATAAGTCGCAATGTTCTCAATTCTGCTACTCTTAAGAGATGTTTGGTTCTGACAGTGTCTGCTCTTGCTTCGATTTTGTTAGAATTATTCATGTTTGAGAGCTAGAAATGAATTTACTCGACAAAGAACCGAGGTATCTGAGATGGCTTAGAAGGTAAGCAGACTGAAATGGCAGTGAGCAGGCCATATTTGTCGGAGGACTGACTGGTGACATGCGTTGGGAAAGGTTTACGTTCTGCAGTGGACGACGGACAACTTATTAGTCTTGTTAACTTCCATTTCACACACAACAATTGCACATGCTTTAATATGTAAAAATATTTTCTTCTCTTTTGGATGAACTATTTTCTTATATACTATTTTTATTTTATTAAATGTACTTTTTCACATTGGATTCCTAGGTGTTTTGATACTTTGAAATAATTCGTGTTGTCATGCAATTTCTGCATAAAAATTAAATGATATAATATTATTTTGCGAAACTTGGGTTAAAATTATATAAAAATATTTCTTTGAGATATTACAATGAACATTATTTTATTTTCCATATTTTTTTCCATCGAATCAGATTTATTAAAATAAGTAATGCACATGATTTGATTGCAGGCTCGATTATTTCGCTCGTAAAGCTTTATTAATAAATATTGAAATTTTATGTTTACTAGGAATGTCATGAAGAATCATTTGCATTCTTAAAATATATCGAATACAATTTAAAAAATAATTTAAAAAAACATCGATTCATCGTAACAAATCTGTATGAAAGGTACGACCGAATGACAGCTAAAGTGACAGCTGAGGCGATGGCCTCCTCCGTCGGCCACATTGAATCGAACCCTGCGGCTTGTTATTACGTCAAGATGGCACTGCCAGTGCCATCTTGACATTATATCAAGCCGCAATGTTCCTTGATATTGTCTATGGTTTGACTTGGGCTGAGGCTTTGCACTTCTTTGAGTCTCCTAGGGATTCGTACCGGCCGCTCTCGTTTATCAAGTGTATTTCGATAAATTTTTGGGTTTTCTTACATTATTTCCGGTAAAATCTTTACGAGAATTCATAAAAGGTGTGAATATATATGTATTTGATATGTCTGTGTTATAAATTTAAGTTACAGTTGATATATTTCCTGTTTTCAGTATCACGTGTGATTTGAAATTTCGAAGTGAGTGCTTTTTGTGTTATTAAATTTAAACAGATGTGTTTTTGTGATAAAACCATTATTTAATTAAATCAACGTGTACTTAGGAAATTGAAAATAGCTTTGTTTAATCCACTAATTATTAAAAAACACGACATGTTTCGGAGCATACCTCCATCTTCACTCTAACCTCCATAACATGAGCTCTCGTTTATCAAGTGTATTTCGATAAATTTATGGGTTTTCTTACATTATTTCTGGTAAAATCTTTATGAGAATTCATAAAAGGTGTGAATATATATGTATTTGATATGTCTGTGTTATAAATTTAAGTTTCAGTTGATATATTTCCTGTTTTCAGTATCGCGTGTGATTTGACATTTAGAAGCGAGTGCTTTTTGTTTTATTAAATTTAAACAGATATGTTTTTGTGATAAAACCATTATTTAATTAAATCAACGTGTACTTAGTGGATTAAACAAAGTTATTTTCAATTTCCTAAGTATATAACTATGGAATTCCACAGTGTTAATGCCTTAGCGTTCAATAAGTTAAATCAATGTGTGTTATCAAAAACAAAATAGTGTGTATTGAGATGTAATTCAAGCAATATGCTAAATATTTCAATTTCAATTGAATAACCTCAAGTTTGCCGTTTGCAGTTGTTCTTTCAATGTTAGTGATGTTGGATATTAAAAGTATAAATAATATATATTTATTTAAATAAGTTACATGTTATCGTTTCGAACGTTATCATTTTTTTGTCATATATTCACAATGACTGTCTAATTTTTAGATGCCTAGAAAATGCTCTGTTCCCGGCTCCAAATCCAACTATGCAAATCAAGGGGAATATGTCTCCGGATTCAAATTCCCCCTCGATGCCGAAATGTCCAAAAAGTGGGTGTCCTGCATTCCCAGAAAAAATTTAGTGGTCTCACGACATATGATTGTATGTTCGAAACATTTTCATACCAGTGACATCCTTACAGAGGACAAGTTTTCTTTTGAAGGTATATATTTTTCTTCTTCCTTCTTTAATTAAAAGTAGTTTAAATATACAGTGATGAAATAAAGTGAAATTATAGCTGTATATTAGTTTGAAAATATATTTTTACATACATTTGAAAAAATACCGTCATAACTATATGAATTTGAATGTGCTTCAGATTTGCTATAGTTAATTGAGTAGGCACAATATGTAATGTTTTTATTTATTCGGTTTTCAGACCAAATACACATCTTGCCAAAGAAAAGAACGCGTCTTCGAAATGGAGCAGTTCCATCGATTTTCCCAAACTTGCCTTCGTATCTTTCCAAGCCAGAGACTACTTCACGACAAGATCCTTCCCAAAGACGGGCTGAGATTTTGAGGCGGTCTGACGAAGCAAACACCAATTGGCTCGTATCGGACCAAATTTCGAGGATGGAGGATATATTGAACCAACCGCTGAAGTTCAATATCAGGAATTGGGGATCAAAAATATTTGATGATCATATTATTTTATACAAATTAAATTTCAATCGTAAAGCTTCAATTTCACATTCCATTACAATAACTGATCAATTTGATATAAAAATATTTTATAATAATAATGAGTTAGATATAAAGAAATTTCTGTGGGTTTTGGGGAAAGATTTAAAATGTGATCGGTTTTCAAAACTTGATTCTGGTACTGAAGACAAAAAAATTTTACAGTTCATTGAACAACAATTAAGTTTATGGGTTAGCTCAAAGAATAAATATTCAACAGAATTATTGATATTCAGTAGCTCAATGTTTTTTATGTATCCTGCCGCATATCGTTTTATACGGGATTCTGGTTTGTTAGTGCTACCTCACCCAAATTACATCAAAACATTTAATGTAGGTTCTAATTGCACTGGGATAATACATATGAAATATCTCGAAGAAACAATTAAAAGATTACCAGTTAATGAAAGGTTAGTGAATCTCTTATTAGATGAAATATATGTGTAACCAGAAGTTAATTATAAAGGTGGGAAACTCCAAGGGTTTTCTATGAATAAAAATTTAGAATTAGCCACCACGGTGCAAACCTTTATGGTTACATCAGTATTTTCTGGTAAAACTGATGTTGTTGGTATTTTTCCTGTAAAAAATTTAGATAGTCATTATTTATTGGAAATCGTCACAAAGGTTTTGGGGGTACTCAGTAATGTGGGTTATGAAATTTTAAGTGTTATTAGTGATAATAATCAGGTGAACAGAAATTTGTTTAAAAGGATGTGTGGCGGTGTGATGAAATCAAGTATTCCCTCACCGTTTGATTCAAATAAAATAATATTTTTTTTGTTTGACACTGTTCACATTTTCTGTTGCAGACACTGGAACACAGCTTTATTTTATTTTTAATACTCTTACTTTTACTGAACGGCCGTTCACAATGGAGTTCTGGTCCCAACCCTAATGTATGGAAGCGAAGCATGGAACTGGCAGAAGAAGGATGAGAGCAGAATAAATGCGGTAGAGATGAGGTCCCTAAGACGTATGTGTGGTAGAACGATAAACGACAGAATCTCAAATGCTGATATAAGAAAGAAATGTAGAGCGGAAGAAGGTATTATGAACAAAATTATGAAAGGATCGCTGCGTTGGTTCAGACATATGGAACGTAAGGATGGAGAAAGAATGGTTAAGAAAGTATACGTAAATGATGTAAATGGGGTACGAAGTCGAGGCAGACCGAGGAAAACATGGCGTGACCAAATTAATCAAATTTTAAAGGTTGGTCATGTTAGAAGTTGGAGGAATCAACGTACGTGTATGAATGTGGAGGAAGCTAGAGAGGTTTGCCAGGATAGAGTAGTGTGGTGGTCCATTCTCTGCCTACCCCTGCGGAGAAACGGCGTGATGGTTTGTTTGTGTTTGTTTGTTCAGTCTGTCGGTTTTCTTTGCCGATTCTTTCTGACAGTACTAATAGAATCGGTAGATCATAAAAACTCAATAAAATATATATGAATACAAAAACATGTTTTCAATCACTACCCTATTCCTTCATTACACTCACAATTTAATAAAGCTTCCATATGATATCATAACCAGCGATATTCATGTTCTTCTTCATCTTCTTATTCTTCTAATTGTA
This sequence comes from Lepidostoma basale, assembly GCA_022606425.2. Classification (NCBI taxonomy): domain Eukaryota; kingdom Metazoa; phylum Arthropoda; class Insecta; order Trichoptera; family Lepidostomatidae; genus Lepidostoma; species Lepidostoma basale. The sequence goes on along the minus strand of JAHDVF020001145.1, from coordinate 511,944 downwards.
GATCTTGTGATCTGTTTATGCAGGATATCGACTTTCTTCCTGTGATGAAGACGACCAGCCTTCTCTCCATCTCTTTGGTGGTCGTTCTGGTGGTCGACGGCCCTCTGGAGTCTCGTGTATCACGATATTAGGAATTCTTGCTGAATTCATTCTCTCAATGTGGTCCCTCCAGAATCATCTTCTCTACCTATTCCATCTCACTATGTCTTCAATTTTGCAGGATTTGCGAATTTCTTCATTGGTTATTGTATCTCTAAGAGTTCTCCCCACAATAAGTCGCAATGTTCTCAATTCTGCTTCTCTTAAGAGATGTTTGGTTCTGACAGTGTCTGCTCTTGCTTCGATTTCGTTAGAATTATTCATGTTTGAGAGCTAGAAATGAATTTACTCGACAAAGAACCTAGGTATCTGAGATGGCTTAGAAGGTAAGCAGACTGAAATGGCAGTGAGCCGGCCATATTTGTCGGAGGACTGACTGGTGACATGCGTTGGGAAAGGTTTACGTTCTGCAGTGGACGACGGACAACTTATTAGTCTTGTTAACTTCCATTTCACACACAACAATTGCACATGCTTTAATATGTAAAAAATATTTTCTTCTCTTTTGGATGAACTATTTTCTTATATACTATTTTTATTTTATTAAATGTACTTTTTCACATTGGATTCCTAGGTGTTTTGATACTTTGAAATAATTCGTGTTGTCATGCAATTTCTGCATAAAAATTAAATGATATAATATTATTTTGCGAAACTTGGGTTAAAACTTCAAGGCTGTGAAGTATTACAATTATATAAAAATATTTCTTTGAGATATTACAATGAACATTATTTTATTTTCCATATTTTTTTCCATCGAATCAGATTTATTAAAATAAGTAATGCACATGATTTGATTGCAGGCTCAATTATTTTGCTCGTAAAGCTTTATTAATAAATATTGAAATTTTAAGTTTACTAGGAATGTCATGAAGAATCATTTGCATTCTTAAAATATATCGAATACAATTAAAAAAACATCGATTCATCGTAACAAATCTGTATGAAAGGTAAAGTGACAGCTGAGGCGAAGGCCTCCTCCGTCGGCCACATTGAATCGAACCCTGCGGCTTGTTATTACGTCAAGATGGCACTGGTATGGCGATATATTCCATCTGCCTGCAAATTCGGAGAAACGGCACGATTTTAAATTAGTTTGCAATCTATTATTGTTTATGGTAAAAAATCTTACCCGCTATAATGTTTTTCTATGGAAAAATTGTCGTCAGTACTAACGGACTCGACAACGTTTTGTTATTGCTATATTCGAGTGTATAAATCAAAATATATAAATTAAACAAATACAATTTTAGCGATATCGATCCATTTGTCCCATCCAGCATGGTGTTTCTTCAAATACATGGCGTTTAACAATGAAATCCGTTAATGATTTCAATGTTCGCTTGTCATTACGTCCAGTAATATCATTACGATCTACTGGCTATTGACGGCTGTCATTTAAACCGATTTGAGCGTCATCTCTCAGTGAATCACACGAAACACAATTTAATACTGACATCAAACAAAATGAGTACACACCAATATAGACGGGTATAATTTTTTTTATATACAACAGATTGTTTGATCCCAATTCCAGCATTTAATTTGTTTTTAGATATTTACGAGTATATTGATTCCCATGACATGTGATATAATCGCCATTTTATTGTCACGTGAATTCTACACCAGATCACAATGACAGTGTGACAATCACACTGCCATCGCCGGGAATCGAAACCAGGACCTTCGGTGCGGCATTCTTAGCTCTTACCACTCTTCCACGAAGGTCGTCGTATTTGCCCGGCTCACTAAGAATTCATTAATATGCAGTTTAACTCAGTTCATATCAAAATCTTTCGCCAAAGTAATATTTAAACAGTGAAAAATTCACGCCAATCAGTTCAGTTTTCATCTGGTTTATCGAAATCATAGCCACGAACATTGCCATTTATTTATATATATTTATTAGAATTATGTCTGCATTTCGCAACAGACTACAAGTCATTACAGAAATACAATGTTTGGTAATGAATAAGTTGTGATTTGAAACGAGGGATAATTGAAATCACACCCCGGCACTGGTTTGGACCTATGTCCACACTTTGTATATAAAATACCCAAATACCATATACGAGATTACCTTCCATTAGTGCGAATTGAAAGTGTATTGTTGGATTTATGTTTGATTAAGTATATACGAGTACGAGTATACTAGGCGGATTATGATGGATGCTGGTAAAGAAACGCTCTTAGATTTTAATTTAGAATAATCTCATTTTAGTAAATACTTCAAAACGTTATGCGTATAATAATTGAGGGTATTACTTGCAAACCCGGCAAACTCCACCAACAATCAAAAGTGAGATATGAATTGGGTCTTATTCATAATACATTTGCACACAATTTTTATTGATTTTCAGTTTCAAATTCGGCTTCATTCTGAAGAATTTTGCTATTAAAATATTGGGTTTGTTGCAAACATGGCAACCTCCACTTGAGTGTTACAAAGCTGGCAAACTCCAAAATGAAATTCATTATTTTACTTTAATTATCAACATAATGATGATTATTTCATGGCTGATTACTTTTAAAATACTAACTGGTTGAGATGAAAAAAATAAATATCGTAAAAAAGCGCATTTTATTAGCGTATCAGTTTTTTGCGATTTACTCAAAACATCTAATGATGGAGTGTGACAGGTTTGCAAATAATACCCTCAATTAAAGATGTATAAAACCATTTTTTAAAAACGCATATAGTGTTTTCAATGTAAATTTCTTAGATATTAATGTTTATCCGAATTAAAATGTTATTTATTGAAATCAAAAATATTAAGCCGTTATAGATTAAGTGTTCTTTTTATTTAGGTGTTTTTAATAAATATAAAAGTGGCTAAATATATTTAAACAAATTAATGTCGTTTTACTAATATTTCTTCGATATGTGTAACATTTCTAACCAAGCAACATTGAATTAAAAATCCGATTGACAACCCATAAAGTGGAGAATTTTCAACAAAACTAATTCTAATTTTAAAAACCAATGTTTCCAAATTTACAGGCTTCTATTTAACCGACACATCATGTCATAATCTAATATTTGCACCATGGTAGCAAAAATGTTTTAATATTTTATAATACATATGAGTTCATACTGTTTTCATAAAAAAAAATATGTATAATTAACATACATAAAATAAAACCACTAGATACTTTTAATACATATTTTATTGATAACATTTTTTAATTAACTCAAAAATGCATGCATATATTTAACATTATTTTCAGTTTCTTAATTGACACAGTGTAATAAATTTTTAATGTAAGTATTTAAAATGTGTATGAAATGTTAAAATATATTGTCTTATTAATATGTTTAATATTTAACTTTGTGAGAATTAAAACATTTAAAAAATATCATTCAATTGTTTTATTTTTGTAAAATTCATTACTATGTTTCACTGCGTCTACATCCAGCCTTAACATTTGCTTTATTCATATTATCATACAATTGCAAAATGGTAAACTTATTAGATGATTGTACATATATTGTGTCTATCACCTTGGCTTTGAGAATCCATTTGGTTACCTATAATATTTCAAATAAAGTGCCAAACGTCAAACGCCGGAAACCATAGAAAAAACATAGATAATATATATTGAGTAGACGGGTTCATTAAATTATGTTTAGACCACTCACTTGACGGAGTCTGACGATGATGGAACGGGGTCCATGAACGAGGATATGCTGGGAATCTCGACTCGGGATTGTCGAGATTCATCTCCCGTTGCCTCGGCGCCAAATGGCCATGATTTATAGATTATATGATTCGTTCGGGATTGAGAGTGTGATTATTAAAAAAAGTCAAGTGACTTAGAAAATTAGTTTATTATAAACAGGATTACATGAATTTACACAGGAGGGAGACCTAATATTAGATTACAATCAAAGACTTACTTGCTAAAAGCTGGTCAGCTTACTTAATTTACTGCGTAATGCTACTATCCTCGGGACGGCATCGCCGAGTTGCGGCTACGTTCATCCATCCGCGCACGAGGAACGTACGAGGTGGACGATGGGGGAGAGCCGTGGATGCTAGAGCCGACCTGGCGATGATCAGGCGAGGCAGACAACGGCGAAGGGTGACGTGGAGGCTGGCCGGATCTGAGGTAGCCGGCACCTGGCTGCTGATGGCGTCAATGTGGACGGCGACGGACCGCGTCAGGCGGCTTGGCATCCTCTTCCGTCCGCACCACGAGGGACGTGCGAGGCGGACGATGGAGAAGAGCGTGAAAGCGAAAGCCGGTCTGGTCTCCGGTTTCTCAGAAGCGTGGTCTCGCCCGGCCCTGGCGTGGTCAAAAATAGCGGGAACGCCCTTGGCCGACGCGAAACACCGGCGACCAGCGGGGCGCCGCGCCGGGGAGCGGCACGTCTGCCTCTTCGGGAGTCTGATTTCCTTGCCCCGGCACCTGGCTGCTGATCCTTTTTGTAGACTTCCGTTGTCAAAAAACATGGCCGCGCGTGTTGCCGCTCGCCATATCCGGTCGGCAGTACTCAAAGGTAATGTCAATACCAGGGAAGAAAACTATTTTTGGTCTAAATAAAAATAACCGCAGCCTCACAAAGTTGTCACTACACTATTATTGTTTTTTCACTGTCTTATCACTAAATAAAATTAAACTTGACTAAGATTACACAAGCCTCCAGAGAGAAAACGTATTTTCTACCATGTAAAATTTGTTTAGTGCAATCTCACCGAGTATGTCATAAAACATGGCTATATCACACTTATTCAAAAAAGTAAATCAGTTGATAACAGCACTATTTTTTTATTAAGAACATCTCATTGAAGTTCACAAAGTTAATTCTCATCGTTAGCTTGATTACTGAAGTTGAATAAGGTAAATAAGAAGAGTTATGGCAATTTTTCAGAGTAAAGGTCAATCTTGAAACAATCTAGCATCTTATAAATTATTAGGATTATTTTGTTTATACAGACAAATATGTATTACGTTTCACCTCTCCAATACATGTTATTTTACATTATGTGCCGCTCCATGGCAAAGTTGGTAATGTTTTTGTTTTAGTAGACATACAATTTTCTTAACAATTAATTGTTATTATTTATTTCCCCGTTTATAACCGTGTTCCATATTTTTTTCTCCAATAAATATCAATACTACAAGCGTTGTTTATAGAAAAAAAAACGTATGAAACAGTCACATCTAAGAATTTGGGGAATAAAAATGAAACTGATTAAAATTACATTTCTTTACCACTTATTACATCTTTTCTATATTCCGATTTTTTTTTTTAATTCAATCTCTGAATTTTTCTAAATAAATAAACTTAACTACTAAACATTTTCAGGGATGGTATACGTTTAATTCTCAATCCCCCAGTGATTTTTCCTTTTTAACATTATATATCTTTCAATGTATTTCAATCATATTGAATTGTTGTAATCGATTGTGGTCAATAATTAAAATGTACGTAGACTACTTTTTTTATCATGTCGCGTGTGTATTAAATGACTGTTAAATTGTGTCATACGATTGGAAAGATAAAACATTACCCATGTCTTAAAACGACCAAAATAATTTACAGAATGCTGGTGGTGTATCACACCTAAATCTTATATTTTTTATCATCAAAATTATCAAAATATATCACCACAGTAAAAAAAATGTCAATCTCTGGATAAGAAAAAATTGGGATAAATAAAATAATTCCTTAGATACAAATTTGACTACTGGCAACACTTGATACAGCCGCCATTACGGTCTTTTTAGATATCCGCCGGGCGGACGTCTGACGTGCTCTTTAACAGCTGTAAAGGCTGTATTTTTTCTATTAAAATGGTTTGTAAATCTTTCAAAAAATATATGTGTAGTCTTCAATGTTTATTTTCTTTGTTTTATTTCTAGTCTAAAAGTCAAACATTTTACGGATTACTTAGATAATTCGAGATTACGCGGTCAAAAAGTTCGCCATGCGAAGAAGTTGACATATTTCTTTTTTAAAACCTAGGAATATTCGGATCCGTAAAACCCGTAACTTTTTGATGTCGGTTAATTTCTTGTGCCCTCAGTTAATTTTATGTTTATAATAGTTTGTTGTGTATTCATAAATGATGAACAACTGACACATGCGCGTCATATGAGGCAGTTTCGGAGGTTGATTTCGTTCACCGCCACCATGTTCTATGGTGTCGACTGACACGACTTCATCTTACCGGGCTGCATTCTTGATTTGAAAGTGTCTCTGATCTAAAATTGTCTCGTTTAATCCGCGAATGCAATGTTTTGATGTGTTCTAACCTAACTTTTGGGGTTGCAGGGTTTCGTCAAGGTAGTGAAGAATAAGCAGTACTTCAAGAGGTACCAAGTTAAGTTTAAGAGGCGTCGCGAAGGAAAGACCGATTATTATGCGCGCAAACGCCTCACCGTTCAGGACAAGAACAAATACAACACCCCCAAGTATCGCATGATTGTCAGGCTGTCCAACAAGGACATAACCTGCCAAGTGGCCTTCTCCAGGATTGATGGAGACCGCATCATCTGTGCCGCGTACGCACACGAGTTGCCCAAGTATGGAATCACGGTAATTATTATTTTTTAATTACATCTTTCTACATTTAAGCGAGTTGTTACTAGATCAAGGATAAACCAAATCTTCATGTAGAAAACTCTACTTCTCTGTTGTAAAATTGTTATATACTAGTCAAAATTTGTTTAATGAGACTTCGTATGGATTACGAAAGTTAGTATAAACTCTGCTTAAGTTGGTTAAAAAAGTATAAATGGACAGTAAGCGCTGCATGGAATGGCTCCAAATATATCCAAACTCTGCATAATGGACAGCCTAAATACAAGGAAATCCACACTTTGCTCGGCGAACTCCTCGCCAATAGGAAGATTAGTTGAGCCAAAGCGTTGCCCTAATACAAATTTCAGGGATCGAGCGTTGGCGGTAGCCGGTCCATCAGCTTGGAACAATCTTCCTTCACTCCTCAGATGCATAAATAATCTGACAGACTTCAGATCTAAGCTGAAAACCCATATTTTTCATATTTCATACCCAATTTAAACATTTATACTTTACTTTTTAACTGATCGCTTTTTAAGCGGTCACATTTAGATTGTTAGATTTAAAACACGTCTTAATGCGCCCTTGAGGTGATTACATCACAAAAACAGCGTTTTAGAAGTTAGCATATTATTATTATTTATTATTATTCTGTGTCCCGAATCATTTTTTTTAAGTGTTGTGATAATACAAAGTTTTTCAAAAGATTATTCAATTAATCATTTAGTATTTAGAAATGATGAACAATAGACACATGCGCGTCATATGAGGCAGTACCAAAGGTAGTCTTTGTTCACCGCCACCATGTTCTATGGTGCTGGCTGCTACGGTTTCTTCTTTTTGGGCTGCGTTCTTGATTTTAAAGTGTCTCTGATCTAAAATATGAACAATGAATCCATTGCTATTATGCTATTCGTTGTGCATTTTATAATGAAATGTATTGTGTATGTGAGAAAATGACACCTAATGATCCATTTGTTTTCCCCGTGCAGGTGGGGCTGACCAACTATGCTGCGGCGTATTCCACGGGTCTGCTGCTGGCACGCCGACTGCTCAACAAGCTCGGTCTGGACTCCCTGTACCCTGGCAACCAGGAGATCAACGGGGCAGAGTACAATGTGGAGGGCGTTGAAGACGGACCCGGGGCATTCAGGTATACAGAATTACCAATTCCCATCAGAAGGAAGGACTTCCCGACTGCGTAGAAATTTTACTTCTTTTTAACCCTTACCACTCCATTATATTTTGATATTGTTTGTCAGCCAACTCTAATTTAAATGTCAAAATATTTTTATTGATAGGTAGTTACAAAAAAAAATCGTTAAAAATTCATTTGCAATGATTTATTCTTCAAATAAAAAACAATTTACAAAAAACATTATAGACTACTTATAGTTTTGCATAGAATGGTACATTTTAAAACAATCTCCAGGATGGAGACCAGGTTTTCTGGAACAGGTCTCACAAAACCACACTGTTTCCCGTCTTCCCCCTGGAATCTTTCTTTTACTGCACACAGTACAGTCTTTAGAAACATTGTCCAGTTTCGCAATGAAGTGGGGCTTGTACTCTAATCGCTCCTCTGCATGACGTATCACACGAAGTTCCTGCCATTTAAGGTTATGTGAATTTGCAAGGATTTAGGAAAATTAAATGTTTTTTTAACGAATAATCACAAGAATGTCAAGTTTTGCGCGCGAAAATACACCGCGCGCGCAAGTCTTATCTTATTGGCCGCCAGCCGACAACTGAGTTTTAGCGTACATATAGCGATGTCGGCTGGCATTCGACAAAGGAGTGGTAAGGGTTAAATTATTATCATCTGTCTGTATCCGTCCATTCCTGGACGTGGGCCTCCTCTACGTGTATTTCTGATACATTTGATGAATTTTTTTATTTTATTTTAGTTCTGTGTTTATAGATATATGCAGGGTCTTTCAATTAGGATACTCGATTTTATAATCAGAATATGGAATACTACTTTGTTGAAATGTGTGCCGTGGGTTAACTTGGTAACACACACGTATTTGGGAAGTCTATTTCTTTCACAAATCTAGTTGAATCTGCCAGATGATGTTCGTTATGTTGACATTGAGTACATCAATTATTTTCATTGTATACGCACAGACCTGCGATTTAAGAAAATAAAGAAGTCTGGGGTTTAATCGCATGAACTCAGTAGCCAGTTCACATTGGGGTTAAACGAAGCACTGATTTTGAAAATAAAATTTCATGGTTTGCTGCACACGTTTAACGCTATATCCTTACATGGTGATTTGCCATACACAACAATTCTGACAGATGTTGCGTTAACAACATGGCCGCTGTAATCTTAATGAAAGACCCTGTATATCATGTCTAACCATGTTTTAATGTTTGGTATAACTACTATGTGATTGGGGGTGCTAGTTTAGAAAAGGTTGGGAACCTATGGTGTAGAGCATTCCACTTTTTTCTATGGAAATCTTACCTGGGTAAGTCCACGCTAATTGCTGTCTGATCCAACATGATCATTCCGTGTCGAACGTGGACGACAGTAACTGCATTGGACTCTGTAATGTCTCCGGCATTTTGTCGAGATGTTTCGTTTAATGCTTACAATTCGATCATAATATCTTAATTTTGATATCGATTCATAGATTTCAAATCGTGCCTTTATTTCTGGTCCCCCATACAAAATCTTTATGTAACTTGTCCCAGTGATAATGCATATTTTCCTGCGAATTTTCATCCAGTTAATACTTTGGTCGCCAGCAATTTTGGGATACTTTTAATTTATAAATTGTCTTTTAATACTAAATATGATTATTTTATTAAAGATATATCCAAATCTTAAATAATATGTGCCACTGACTCACTCCCTACATAGTGTGGCAGTCCATTCTCTCTATCTAACCTTCCTGTGAGTCATGCCCTGATGCCCAGCTGGTTAAGGATCGTGAAATAAACGACAACATTGTGTTTTAGGTGCCACTTGGATGTGGGTCTGGCACGCACCACCACGGGAGCCCGTATCTTCGGGGCGCTGAAAGGTGCCGCCGACGGTGGGCTCAACATCCCGCACTCCACCAAGCGCTTCCCCGGATACGACTCCGAAGCCAAGAACTTCAATGCCGATGTCCACAGGTGAGATACCCCGTAATTTGTAATCTTATAGTCTTATGAGAGTATCCATAACCTTGCCCACTGCAACCGATCCAGTTACAATCACCAAAATGGCAAAAAAATATTTTTGCAGATAATTATGTCACATAAATAAAGTCAAAGCCGCATCAAGAGCAATCTCAGCCCTCTACCCAATGTTAGCTAGAAACAGTAAACTAAGCACCGACAATAAACTCCTGATATACAAAACGGTCGTAAGGCCGATCTTCACTTATGCAGCCCTAATCTGGGGCTATACAGCTTCGAGTCACATACGAAAACTCCAAATCCTGCAAAATAAGGTTATCCGTTTATCGCTTGGTGCGCCTTCATAGACCAGGATCAAACAACTGCACCTAGAATCGGGAATCCCGATGATAGATGAATTCATTCTGAAACTTGCCGAACATTTTTACAAAGGACTCCCTTCACATCCTAACCCCACAATAAAAGACCTCTCAAATTACGACCCAAACACCTCCAGCCGCCACAAGTGCCCAAAATCGATCCTCCTTCAGAGGAACACTCCGGGCCACACAAATCATGCCCCCGCATAAACTAACAACCTACCAAATCACCTTCCAACAATGTTCCCATCAGACGTAAGAGGAATAGCCACATGAGCTGAACCTCTGTAAGCCAGAAGATCCAAGTCCAAGTCCAGATAATAGGAAATGAACTTTCAATAGATTGATCACTTTTGATATAAATACAAGACAAATAACTTGAATAAGACTTAACCCATCGCACCACTAATAAAGAGGACTGAGAGACTGCCCCAGCTTCTGGTAATTTTCCAAGAAACATGCAAAAAAGCAGGTTTTTATTAATTTAATTTAATTATATATTGATTTTATTTTTTTCAATTTCGAAATCTGAATGAATCGACTGCACACTTCGCCTGCTCTTTGTAAAAATAAAAACTATCACATTTGCAAAGACTTGTACTCAAGTGTTGTTGGCACACGCACGTATCCCTAACAGTTTGTACATTTTAGGTACATTACTTTTTCTCAAGCGCGTACGTGATAGCGCAGAATGGTACAGTCAAAGTGAACGTATCACGTACGTTCAAATAGGTAGGGTGGTTAAAAATGCGTTAACCTGAATTGGAATTATTTGTCACCGTATTTTTGGAAGAGCCCAGATCTTTATCATTGCGAGAAATAATGGTTCAAATTTTTGTGGTCCTTTTGCTCCTCTCATCCCCTGAACTTGTGAACATTGCATTATTCAGGCAGCATATATTGGAGCTATAGAATATTCGATGCAGACATTTGGTTGTGAGAATCTATTTTGTACTTAAATATCTTCAAACCGGTCTGTCTCACAATACCTTACTTCCCTCATTGTGATCTGTATACTGATTAATTAATACAAATGAAAACTGTTTTCTAGAAGTTTCATTATAATTTATGGGAATGACATGTTTCACCTTAAGATATTATCTGTCTTAAAGGCGGGCCACACTGTTTTAAACAAGCTCTCCACATCGGTCTCCACCGGCGGTTTAAAACTGTGTGGACACTGGTTTGAAACCAAAATTTGTAGACGGACGCGCATAGTATGCGTGTGAATCCACAGTTGCAAACACGCATTCCACAGTTGTAAACACGCATTCCACCAGTCAAGGTCAGTTGCGTAGCGGCATCGGTGGAGTGCGGATGTATGAATGAAAATGGTGTCTACGCGAGAAAAAGAAGTGATCAGTGAATTTATTGAACTGTATAGGGACATGCCCTGTCTTTGGGACCTAGTCGACAACACACTGAGGTGGGAGCCTTGTTTTAAATAGTGTGGACGCCACACCAACCGCGGGCTCCACATCGCTCCACAAAGGTGACCCCTGTGGAGAGCTTGTTTTAAACCAAGTGTGGACGCTACACCAACCGGGGGCTCCACAGCTCTCCACCAAGGTCACCCATGTGGAAAGCTTGTTTCAAACAGTGTGGCACGGCCTTTAGACAATCAAAACGTGTCTTCTTCTTAGTGTAGACCTTGTGGCCTGTTCCTTAAGAGGAATTGGCCTCCTGCGAGGTGGACTCCCAGCAGTGGATCCCTCTCTTTGGTGGTCTGCCCGGGGGTCGTCTACCTTGGGGTTGGCTGTGCAACACAATGAAGGGGAGTCTGGATGGATCCATTCTCCTCACGTGTGCATACCAGTATCTTCTCCTTTGCCTTCCCCACCTGACATCATCCTCAACCTCACATATCTCCCTTACCCTTGAGTTTCTTAGCCTATCAGTCAAAACATGTCATTCCCATAAATTCTAATAAAACAAAACAGCCATTTTCATACGTATTAGTTATTTAATATGGAGTTTTACATCATTGTTCAAGAAACAATAAATAAATCTGTATAGTGGGATGTAATGTTAATAGTTGTATCTCCTTGCAGGCAGCACATCTTCGGGCTGCACGTGGCCGAATACATGAAGGCTCTGGAGTCCAGTGACGAGGAAGCCTTCAAGAGACAGTTCAGCAAGTACATCAAGCTGGGAGTCATCTCGGACTCCATCGAGGAGATGTACAAGAAGGCGCACGCCGCCATCCGGGCCGACCCGGCGCGCGAGGTCAAGGACAAGAAGGAGAAGAAGGACCAGAAGAGGTGGAACAAGGCCAAGCTGACTCTGGCCGACCGCAAGAACCGCGTCCGCCAGAAGAAGGCTGCCTTCCTCAAGTCCCTCAAGGCGGCTGCCGAGGAGCAATAGACCCTCAAATATATTGCACATTGACCCATCTGTCTGGTTTTATTTTTTTATACCAACACCACCCATCCTGCTGTCATTGTAGGAGTCACTGCATAGAACTCTACATCTGTGGTATTTATTAATACTAATTTAAAATTAAAATGAGTGTGAAATGTCTCACTAGTAAAGTGACAACCTTCGTAGCAGAGTGGCAAGAGTTATGACGGCCACATTAAAGCCAGGTTCGATTCCCAGCGTCACATTAGCTACCTATCACATGTCATGATGAATCAATAGCTATATGCCCTTTACATCGATTTGGCTCACCTTTATAGTGTAGCTGGCCACTTTTTACTTTAGTTCCTTACTACTAAATTATATGTAAGATTATGTATGATGAACTTGGACTATCTATCTGTCTGAACTGCAAATGTGGCCAACCATAATTCGAGACAATTTTTTACTGCAAATGAAGACTACCGGGGAAAAACAAGGAATGTCAGTAGAAGGTTAATTTGAATAAATTGAGAATAAAGCTAATCAAAGTCTATATATTTCTTAGCAATTAGCAATTGATTATCTGGCCATAGTCGATGACACACATGATTTTTTAATATGAAAATTTTACTGTGGATAAGATACCTACAAATGCCACTAGATGGCATTATTACATTTATTTTGAATTTTAACTGACATTCCTTGTTTTACCCCTGTAGTCTTCAAAAAAAAAACTCGGATACTCAGTTGGAGACCATGGGCAAATAGGCGAAGTGTCGGAAGGCCACCGATGATCAAATCAAAACAGGTTATTTTCTCAAAAGACATTAACTAACCATCACGCCGTCTCCCCGAAGGGGTAGGCAGAAAGAATGGACTGCCACCCCTTTCTTTCCTGACATTTCTCTCGCTTCCTCAACATTCATACATCGTGTCATGTTCATCTCAAAAGACATTACAAACATTTTTTATAGTTTAAGGCATCTATTGAGAACAGGTAAAACATAATAAATATATAATACCAGGAACGCATGAGAGATGGTTCGACATTAGGAATACAAGATACTCTCCAAAGTCAAGAGTATTTGTCTTCTGAATGTACTTTCACGAATATGAAAGACATCAACCTCCGAAGCGATCATGTTCAGCAGTTTGATTGCTCTCCCCACCGGCATCACCCGAGGCAGGTTGGTTCTGCATGTTTGGAGATAAAACAGTCTGTGCTGACGCTGTCGAAGATAACCATCCGGAACATAAAGATGGATAGCCTCCAAGATGGCGGAATTCTCGAAGAATCCCCTGAAAAGTCTGAAAATGATATTATCAAAAGGGTTGGAAAATCTTGGATACAAAGGGGGCAAGATAGAGACGAGTGGAAGAAATTGGAAGAGGCCTATATCCAGCAGTGGAGGGAAGAAGGCCAGCAAAGAAAAAAAGATAAAAAAAAACACCTTTCTCTGTACTTACGAGTTTGGGTCTCCGGAGTCTGAATCTATCACGACCTCTTGTCAAGTAGTCGTGTATTTCATAACTATATGCTACATTTTTAGTTAGATATGCAGGCACCATGTTACTCTTAATTTTATAAACAAAAATCAAAGTGTTGTAAAGAACTAGTTTTCTTGAATTTATTATTTTTAATTTGCTTAACATTGTTGAAATCCTACTATCTATATCTACCCCAACCAAGTATAGCCCTCATTCCTTTATTCTGTAAAACCTGTAGTTTACCAATATCTCCTTTATTTGCTAAAAATAATACAGAACAATAATTAAAGTGAGGCAATATTAAAGCTTTATAGACCAGCTTTCTACCATTTAGATCAAATATGTTTCTGATTCTAAATAAGAAACCGATCATTTTACCAATTTCCTTTATAACTTGCTTAAAATTTAGTTCTTCTTCTTCTTCTTTTGATAGATCTGACGATCTGTGACACAGAAATCATATCTCGTCGGATGATGAGATCCAGCTGTCCCTCCATCTCTTAGGCGGTCTTCCAGGTGGGCAGTGTCCGGAAGGGATTTCATAGGCGGCTGTATATGCGAGTCTGTCACCATCCATTCTGGCTACATGGTCCTTCCAGTATCTTCTTCTGGATCTACTCCACTGAACGATATCCTCTATTTCGCAGGTTTTTCTTATGTCTGCGTTGCGGACACGATCTCGGAGGGTTTTTCCAGTAATTGATCTTAGGACCTTCATCTCCGATGTTCTTAGTAGTCCCTTGGTTCGCACAGTGTTGAAATTTCAATTTTTCGTCGAATATAATACCCAGATACTTGATAATATCTACCACTTCTATCAATTCATCGTTAATTTTTGCTTTATTTCCCACAATCATGCACTTGGTTTTATCCTAATTTAATTTTAATTTATTCGAATTCAGCCACTCGTTCCCTTCTTTCAGCTCCGCTGCATTACCTCCAAACCCTTCTGCATCCATATGTCAAAACCATCTTGGTGATCCTTCTATAATTCATATGGGTAATTTTGAAATCATTTTAACTGAATTATCAATGATTGGATTAAAACAAATTATTTTTAATGTTGAAGGATTAATGTTTTATAATGTGCGTACCATTTTAAAAAAAGATGCCCGTGATTGTTTTTCAAATTTTGGAATGAATTTTATAAAATGTTTTTGATATATTTTTTAAAAGAAAATATAAAAATAATTTAATAAAATGCCTCCCTAGAACAGGTTACCCCAGTTGGGAGGTATTAAAATCATGTGCTTGGTAAATGATCAAGTACGAGGATCTTAATAGATGGCGCTAGTGTAGATTGAACTAATAACATGTGAAGTGTGGTGCAACATAGTAGCATATATACAACTTCCAAAAATTTGTCAGAAGTGATGTGTTCGTAAGAAGGGCAGAATGGGGATGTTGTTAACATAAAGCGATCGCTTAACCCAACCAATGACAGGTCATAAGTCCTGTAGATGCCAACATCAGTTTGCGCAACAGTTGTCGCGACACTCCCAGTAGATGAATAATAAAATTTGTGATAACGTAACTGTGTTATGAATTTTAACAGTTAAATTGTATTCAATTTCTAGCTACGTATGTACATAACCACGCAAATCTACCCGCAGACAAAGTATTCATCTGCCTTACATTCTTTGTAACGACTATCTTTACAAGGCTTTACATTTTGCAAGGTTCAATTATCCTACTTTCATTGTTATTTTACAAGGTTCAATTATCCTACTCTCATTGTTATTTTGCAAGGTTCAATTATCCTACTTTCATTGTTATTTTACAAGGTTCAATTATCCTACTCTCATTGTTATTTTGCAAGGTTCAGTTATCCTACTTTCATTGTTATTTTACAAGGTTCAATTATCATACTCTCATTGTTTTTTTGCAAGGTTCAATTATCCTACTTTCATTGTTATTTTACAAGGTTCAATTATCCTACTCTCATTGTTATTTTGCAAGGTTCAATTATCCTACTTTCATTGTTATTTTACAAGGTTCAATTATCCTACTCTCATTGTTATTTTGCAAGGTTCAGTTATCCTACTTTCATTGTTATTTTACAAGGTTCAATTATCCTACTCTTATTGTTCTTTTGCAAGGTTAAATTGTCCTACTTTCATTGTTATTTTGCAAGGTTCAACTACTTTCATCGTTATTTTGCAAGGTTCAATTATCCTACTTTCATTGTTATTTTGCAAGGTTCAAGTTTCACTTCCACACATAAGGGTTAGCATTAAAACTTTATACAGTAGAACGTCGTTTATCCGGACGTCAATTATCCGAACAAGCCGAGATGATGATGATGAAGGAGAACGAATCATTCAAAAGCCTTTACAGCCTTAGAAGAGCAAGAGGAAAGCAGCTCAACTCAATTGCTTTTATTAACACAAATCTGTGATTTAGCTGCAAAAAGAAGACGAGGAAATCTTTTAAAATAAAAATCTCTGATTATTTTTCTAGTACTGTAGAGTAATGTGCAAGCCTTTTTATGTACATATACTACATACATACTTGTTTCTGCAGTTAAATTTGTAATTTCATAATCAATAAAAAAAAGATTTACACCTTATTTTGCTAAAAGAATTGATTGTCCGGATAAACAACGATTACCGTTCTTTGCTTTGGTTGATAAACTTCTATAGGTAGCAATAACTGGAAGTATTCAGAGAAACTAAATATGTAATTACAAATGATTTTATTTTGTCTCGTGTACAAAGATGTTATGTTTTGTCATGTTTGAATTTAGAATAAGATACTATTTTTCTTATTCTTTTGCAGCCGCCGACAGCATAGATAGGATTCTCCCCTGGCCCGAATGTTAGCATCGACAGTACAAAACTGAAAAAATAAAAATAAAACCATTAAAAAATATATATCCAATATTTCACCACACTTTTTACAGATGACTAGTAAAGAAGTCGAGCACTTTAAAATCAGGCTTTCGCTCTAGGTAAGAAATTAAATCTGGCAATACTAAAATGAGATGTACCCAGGAATACCTTTGAAAATTAACTATATAACACGGTCAGCACTAGTTTCTTCCACCTAAGGCGATTAAAATCCGTCAAAAGGAGTATTCCCCATGACACTTTCAAAACTCTTGTAAATTGCTTCGTTGTGTCGGGACAAAAAAGTCCCATTTAACACAACATCTCAACACTGGCTTAAAAGTCCAGAAAGAATCCAGTATAAACTCTGCTGGAAAGTCTTCAAAGCGTTACATGGAATGGCACCAAGTTATATATCTGAACTCTGTATAACGGACAGCCTAAGTACAAGGAAATCCACACTTCGCTCGGCGAACTCCTCGGCAATAGGAAGATTAGTTGAGCCGAAGGGTTGCCCCAGTACAAATTTCGGGGATCGAGCGTTCGCGGTAGCCGGTCCATCAACTTAAAACAATCTCCCTTCACACCTCAGATGCATAAATGATCCGACAGATTTCAGATCTAAACTGAAAACCCATATTTTTCATATTTCATACCCAATTTAAACATTTATTTTACGGACAACCCTCATATATTGATTTAAAAAAAGGTTTGTTAGTCAACCAAAATGCATCGCTATGCAGGGTTAACACTCATCATACACTTGCGCTTTAAATATTATTTTTTTTCGGGAAATACAGAAATCCCCGTCAGTTGACATTCGTATTCACATTTGACGTGTTTGATTTCATTTGTAACGATAAGTTATGTGCCCACCCTGTCGCATCGTGAGAATTTAAGTTTTATTTTTTTCGATAAATGAAAGCATAAACGAAGCGCGGATCATTTATATGGTAAGAGTCTTTATTATATACTTTAACATATTTACAAAAAAGATGTATTTAACACATTGTTGTCGGCCGATTTCGCGCATTGTTTTAAGCCTGACGCGGGCCATTATTTAGCAGCCGCGCGCATATTTTTACATTTTCGGAAACTCGCCATAACTTTTATACTATACAATATAAAATTATGAAATTTAAAACACAGACTAACCTTAAACAATACTATCAAATGAAGAAGAAACATGGAGGATGACAGTTTTATATTCACTGAAAACTTGCGTTTATTTTGCACATAAAAGTTTTATAAAAATGTATGTAATAAAAAATCGAATTAAACACTAAATAAAACTCAAATATGTCACAATTTGGTTTTATGAATAGTTTTTCAACGTATGATATCTCTCAAAACACGTACCTCTGTGTAGAGGTATGCCACAAAAGTTGCACATAAAGTAGGTCTCACTTCTTTTGTCGCGCGCACCACGCACTCGGCATTGTCTTTGAACGTATTTATTCTTTCCCTTTCCAAGAATTCGTTGCACTGTATGGGCTTTCATATCCATAGAAAATCTTCCTGGTGGATCAATTTTTCTCCCTGGTCAAAGTCTCCCTGGTTCTTGGTTTGTGTCAATTTCAATACGATCACTTATCCAATATCGATCATCTTCTAAAATATATTTTTTGTATCGTATTGTATTTGGAAATCGAGATTTATAAACCGTAAAGGCATTGAATAATGGCAAATTCAAAAGGTACATAGCCACCCTTATGGTCCACTTTGTAGTTTTCAACAGAATGGAATAATATGATAAGTACTGATCAGCTCGATCTACACCCTTCATATACTTATTGTATTCTATTATTGAATTTGGTTTTACAATGCGTTCCCTGGAATGCCAGTTCATATTTTGGCTTTCGAGCATTTCTGCAGAGTGTATTGTCGAAATCATTCTGACATCTCTCTTCGATCGCCAGACTTGCAATAGGACATCTTTTTTACGGCGAAACATCATCTCACCCTTATTCAATTTCAGATTTTTCAAGGAATCTGGAAAACCTCGATTTTGTCAAATTGTACCGCAACTTCTTATTTTATACGACAATAGGGCCTCGCTTGTAGACACACTGTTATAAAAATTATCCATAAAGACATGATGCCATAATCCAAAATAAGTAAATAAAACAATAAATTTCAAAACTGCACACGTGCCCTCTAGTCGCTTCACAAACCATTCGCACTAATATCCCATATGTTTTTATCTTGCCCGCATTGTACACGCAAAAAGACAATCTTCCTCTCCACGGTATAATAGCTTCGTCAAGAGATATTTGTTGACGAGGCTTATATACGAGTACATCTATAAATTTTGGAAGCAATAAATCCAATACAGGTCGCACTTTACATAATTTGTCTGGATTTGTCTTGTGGTGGAATATTTTCATTGTTTGAAAAATGCCAAGACATCGTTTTTGAAAAAATAGGAACTTCTAAGAGTGGATCTGTGCTCCAAAATTTGTCTCTTCTGTCTGCGAGTTTGACCCATCAAAATGATCAAACCTAAAAACTTTCTCATTTCAACATCCTTCCATTTCAATGACTTTTTTTCTGCCTTGAATTGAGCAGCATTTTGGGCATGATATCTGTTGGACTCTTCCACCATGAACTCCATAAGTTAATCTCCAATGAACAATTCCACTGCATCAATGATATTATTTACAGTGTATTGAGGATTTAATCCGGGAGATCCCGAAAATTGTTCCAGTACTGGTGGACGATCAACACTACGCCATTCTTCATTTTCATCAGATGATGATTCCGAATCACTGTCACTAGAGTTGCTGACTCCCGACCATCCCTTCTTTTACATCAGGTAGAAAGTAATCCCTCGAAGCATCTTGAATAGAATTGAACATAATGGAAGCTATTTGGGATAACGGAAATGTTTGAAGGTTTTCAAATCGAGTAAAAAGCATGTATAAAGCATTTATAGTTCGTTATTTAACTTTTATGTGTCATTTTTGAAAAATTATTTTTGTACGGTATAAAAATTCAATATCAAAATTAGTACAATACATTTGATGGAACTGTAATAAATGCGACGACAAATAAAAAAATTTCTTTATTAAATATCAAAGCAGTGACATCTAGCTGCGGACAACAACAAAAAAATGCAGTTCAAATAACACAGAAAAACACGTGAGCCGACTTCTAGCAACAGACTACAAAACCCGGATTTTTACGGGTCCCGCAATCCAGCAGCAGTTCCGCAAAAACGGAAAAATCCGTGTCCCGACAACAATGTGTTAAAAGGTTTCGATTTTTCAAAAAAAATTGCCGGCCCTCGCGGGCTAGCCATATGAATAACATACCTCCCTGCATTTAAAAGGTTAAGAATTTTATTTGACAGAATTGCTGTTAAAAATTGTGCATGGAAACAATAAAGTGTTGCCAAAATACGAAGTCCAATTTTATTTACTCGAAAGCAAACATTTATAATTGGGTATTTAAGCACTTACTCCGTTGCTTCCTTTGTAACAGTCATATTTAATGATTTCATCTCAACCTCTATACACTTCTCCACATGCCTTTGCTCCAATGGTAAAAATGGGATATAGTAATCTATGACATGGGAATAGATCAGTGTTGATCCCTGGAACCCACCTAAAAGATATATAGAATTAAAAAAATATTCAATTTATTAAATAATGAATTAATGTGAAATGTATGACGTTATAATATAAATGTACAACAGTTTTGACTTATTAACACATTATGGTCTGCTATATTTCGCGCAAAACGAAGCTGGAAAAAAACGAAAAAAACCCAAATGTGAAATTTTGTTAGTTGGAACCCTCGTACTCTCAGGTGACGATGTGTCAATAAATGAAAACTTAAAATTGAATTCTTTATACCATTATTTTCGTAAGCATTTTTCTTTAAGATATTTTCAAAATCTGAGATCCTCATGGTGTCTCGAGAGATTTTCAAATTGTAAAATTGTCTAGTTATATCATCACCGTTCACGTTCGACAGAAAGATGAAGATGGCTTTTCTAAAAATATAAAAAAAATCATTAATATTACAGATACATAAATTTAAATTGAAGACTACAGGGGAAAAACAAGGAATATCAGTAGAAGGTTAATTTGAATAAATTGAGAATAAAGCTAATCAAAGTCTATATATTTCTTAGCAATTAGCAATCCATTATCTGGCCATAGTCGATGACACAGATGATTTTTGAATATGAAAATTTTACTGTGGATAGATACGTACAAATGCCACTAGATGGCATTATTACATTTATTTTGAATTTTAACTGACATTCCTTGTTTTTCCCCTGTAGTCTTCAATTGTATTATTAAATTAAACTAACCATCACGCCGTCTCTCCGAAGGGGTAGGCAGAAAGAATGGACTGCCACACTTTTCTATCCTGACATATCTCTCTCGCTTTCTCAACATTCATACATCGTGTCATGCAAGAGCGTCGATTTCTCTGACTCCTCACATGGCCGACATTCAATATTTCGCCTCTTTGCGAGAATAACGTGTTATCTAGAAAATTGAAAAATGAAACAAGATACTCGTCTGAAAGAGACAACCTGACAACACAATATACCACTGTTGTGTTGTCTCTTTCCCTCGTAAATTCTCTGTTTTTCACTTTAAAAATACCATGTTTTTGTAGAAAAAAATGTTGAATACGGCGGATTTGATTTTCGAAACGTTATTCTTGCAAAGAGGCGATTTGATTTATTTGATCTCTGTCTTCCTCTATTTCTAGTTCCATTTACATAGTTAAAGTATGCTTTCTTAACCATTCTTTCTCCGTCCATGCGCTCCATATGTCCGAACCAACGCAGCGATCCTTTCATAATTTTGTTCATAATACCTTCTTCCGCTCTACATTCCTTTCTTATTACAGCATTTGAGATTCTGTCATACACCATTCTACCACACATTCATCTTGGGGATCTCATCTCTACTGCATTTATTCTGTTCTCTTCTCTTATCCTTCTTCTGCCAGTTCCATGCTTCATTTCCAAACATGAGGGTTGGGACCAGAACTCCATTGTGAATGGCCATTTTCGCTTTCATTGATAAATTCTTTTATAAAATTAAAACTGTAAATATATTTTTTTAGCTATTATATTGATTCTCATGACATGCGATAGGAAGCTAATCTATACCATTTTATTGTCACATGAATTCTACACAAGACCAAAAACAGTGTGACCGTGTGTGGCAGTCATAGCTCTTGGCTCTTGCCATGAAACCATGAAACTACTTTAAATATATCACCACTTACAAACTATACACTGCAATTGCAGTGTATAGTGCACGGGCTCGATTTTTTGCCACTGCAAAAGCAGCTTCCCGATCCCATAAGGTTAAAATTAGCAAGTAGGATCAAATAAATGGTGTTCTTGTACCGACCCTTATTTATGGAAGCGAAGCATGGAACTGGCAAAAGTAGGATAAGAGAAGAGAGCAGAATAAATGCAGTAGAGATGAGATCCCTAAGATGAATGTGTGGTAGAATGGTGTATGACAGAATCTCAAATGCTGATATAAGAAAGGAATATAGAGCGGAAGAAGGTATTATGAACAAAATTATGAAAGGATCGCTGCGAATTAAGTAAGATAAAATAAATGGTGTTCTTGTACCGACCCTAATTAATGGAAGCGAAGCATGGAACTGGCAAAAGAAGGATGCAAGTAGAATAAATGCAGTGGAAATGAGATCTCTTAGATGAATTTGTGGATACTCTGTGTATGATAGTGTCAAATGAAAATATAAGAAGTGAATACGGTGCGAATGATGGTGTTATGAACAAAACAATGAAAGGATCATTAAGATGGTTTGGACACATGGAAAGAAAGAATGGTTAAATAAAATATATGTTAACGATGTCAATGGAACTAAAAATAGAGGAAAAGTGGCACGATCAAATAAATTAAATATTGAATGTCGGCCACGCAAGTCAGAGAAATCGACGCGCGTGCATGACACGATGTATGAATGTTGAGGAAGCGTGAGAACAGTGGCTGTACTACCATAGAAGCCCACAAGCCCGGCTTGCGTAAGAAATTTTGAATCAAAACCCCCAAATCTAAGAAATCGTGCCCCCGCATAAACCAACAACCCACCAAATCACCTTCCAACAATGTTCCCTACAGATTTAAGAGGAATATGCACAAGAGCTGAACCTCTGTAAGCCAGAAAAGGTTTTAATTCAAAATTTTGTTACGCAAGCCGGGCTTCTGGGCTTCTATGGCAGTACCGCCGCTGCGTGAGAAATATGTCATGAAAGAAAAGTATGGCAGTCCATTTTTGCCTACCCCTTCGGGGAGATGGCGTGATGGTTATTTAGTTAAGATAAAATAAAGACCTGTAATCAACACCGTTAACGATATGGTGGTAGTCCAAAAAGGGCTTCACAGCATTTAGGATATTCATTGGAATGTCTTGCACTTCGTCGAATACAAACAGCGCCTGTTCGCAACTCTTGGTGACACTTTGTATTTCATTCATCAGTTTCGCCTACAAAAAACAAGGTAAAATGATATGTTGAATCATTCAAAGGTTTTTAACCCTTAAGCCTTCGGTTGCCGAAATCCGATATATCGGCTTTCGTTACACTAGTGCGAAGTGTCAAATCCGACAGATCGAAGACATGATTTATAAAAGAATCTTATGCATTTTAGACAGTATGAGGGAGTGAGTCATTGCTACATTTGAATACTTCTTCCTCTTCTTCTGATTGTAGATCTTGCAATCTGTTTATGCAGGATATCAACTTTCTTCCTGTGATGAAGACGACCAGCCTTCTTTCTATCTCTTTAGTGGTCGTCCTGGTGGTCGTCGGCCCTTTGGAGTCTCGTGCATCACGATCTAAGGAATTCTTTCTGGATCCATTCTCTCAATGTGATCCCTCCAGAATCGTCTTCTCTGCCTACTCCATCTCACTATGTCTTCAATTTTGCAGGATTTACGAATTTCTTCATTGGGTATCCTATCTCTAAGGATTCTCACCACAATAGGTCGCAATGTTCTTATTTCTGCTACTCTTAAGAGATATTTGGTTCTGACAGTGTCTGCTCTTGCTTCGATTCCGTATGTCATTATGGGCCTGATGCATGTTTTATAAATTCTAACTTTGCTTTCTATTAGCATATGCTTATTGTCCCAGACAGTGTCCCTTAGACATTCGGAGATAACTGCAGCTTTATCAGACTGTTTTTTAACTTCATTATATAGATCGCTGCAACTAGATGTCTCCACACCCAGATATCTAAACTTCATGACCTGTTCTATGGGTTTATCGTCTACAACCAATTTGCATCTGAGAGGCTGTCTGGATATTGTTAAACATTTTGTTTATGCGATGGATATCATCATATTATACATCTCAGACGCAAGATGGAACCTATATTGAATACAAGGTATATAGAATAATATGGTAAGATATTGCGCACGTAGCATGCTATCCCTTTCTAATAATTTGCTGTCAAGTGACGTCATGTGGTGAACTCGAAATCGAAACGAAACTATAAACAAACCTAAATAACTATAAACAAGCTAAATCAAATGGAGTTGATTTGCCATATCCAGTTAAAAATCTTTTTATCGATGTAAAATGTTTTTCAAAATAAGAACAATGAACTTAAAGCTCATTGAAGATGCTAACTCTAAAAAAAGAAAAATAAAAAAAACAATAACTTAAATAAAGAAAACGATTTGTCATAATTTATTTAATACAATTACAAAAACTTCTTTTAATTAGACGTAATAAATAAACAAAGAAAAATTCCATACCCAATGTATAAATATATACTCAACTCATACTACACAACCTAATGCTTGGGTCTCCACGTGACGTAGCTGCGCAGTAGATGTCAAAAATAAAACGCGGAATATCTTACCATATTTATTCTATATACCTTGTATTGAATACATGTTTAATAAAATAATCATATTTAGAATTTAAAGATTTATTTAATGTAAAAAAAAAGTGGTTTTATTTTGTAGTTAATGGGCACGGCGTAAAAAAGAACAGTGTACAGCTTGCCACTAAGGGTTTAATGTCTGTTAATTTTGTTTAGATCACATAAATTTATTACACATTACTCGTAATGTCTGGACCCGGCTGGAAATATTTTTTGTGCGCGGCGATAAAATTAAATTATTGGCACGGCTTACAAATTTGACGATGGTCTTTAGAATGTCTCCGTGCGTACGAAACTACAGTAGTAATGTTGAGGAACCGAGAGAAATATGTCAGGAAAGAAAAGTGTGGCAATCCATTCTTTCTGCCTAACCCTTCGGCGAGACGGCGTGATGGTTAGTTAGTTAGTTAGTTTTTAACAATTAAAATTACAAGGATTAATTTTATCTCAATAGAGACGAAGATGCAAACTAGAAACTGAATATGGTGATCAAGGTGTTTACAGGACTTATGACCTGTCATTGGTTGGGTTAAGCGCACGCTTTATGTAATTACAACATTCCCCATTCCATCTTTCTTATGACCACCATGTCTGACAAATTTTTGGAAGTTGTATATATGTTAATATCCAACACCACAATTCACATGTCAGTTTCAATGCACCATCTATGAAGATTAGATTTAAGCTTACCTTATACACGTTTGTAAGATTTGGGTCAATGAAATCTTTAGCTGAATAAAATTTAAAATATTGGCTCTCCATCCCTTTCTTGTAGAGAGCCTTGGCTATGAGTGAAACCAAGAAGGTCTTCCCTGTGCCCGGCCAGCCGTGAAATGAGATGCCCAGGGCTTTCTGAGAGCTCTTTCTGTCAAGGGATTCCTTGTGCCCTTGGAGTATAGGAATGATCTCCAGCGCGAGGGGCTGGCCGAATAGATGACTCTTCAGACTAACGGTAAGATCTGAAATAACAAGCACAAAATATTTTATATCGACAGTCTGCAACATTTGTGTGAACGGTGAAAATCTGGAACAAGTGGATGAATTTGTTCAACATTTTGAATGTATACAAATTCTTGTAGACAAATACTTTATTTTATAAGGATTAATTGTATCTCAATAGAGACGAAGATGTAAATTGTTTTCTGGGAACAGAATGTGGTGGCCGAGGTGCTTACAGGACTTATGACCTGTCATTGGTTGGGTTGAGCGATCGCTTTATGTTTAACAACATTCCCCATTTCACATTTTTTCTTATGACCACCACATCTGACAAATGTTTGGAACTTATATAATATATGGTAGGATTCCACGCCTATCTTTACATATTTAAGTTCACTCTACACTAGAGTCATCTATTAAGATTGGAAAGCATGACAGGTCATAAGTCCTGTAAGCGTCTCGGCCACCACATTCTGTTCCCAGAAAACAATTTACATCTTCGTCTCTATTGAGATACAATTAATCCTTATAAAATAAAGATGAATTTGTTTATTTAGGAAGTATGTTTACAAAGGATGGGAGAGTGGTGAAGGATATTGAATGAAAGAATAGGGAAGGCAAAAGAATAAATGGTGCACATAAAGTTGTCATTGTAAACAAAAGCCTATCCAAAAAAGCTAAAATGGCAGTGCATAATGGTGTTCTTGTGCCGACCCTTATGTATGGAAGTGACGCATGGAACTGGCAAAAGAAGGGCGAAAATAGAATAAATGAAGTAAAAATGAAATTTCTAAGACAAATGTCTGATTAATCTGTATATGATAGAGTTTCAAATACAAATATAAGAAGTGAATGTGGTGCGAATGAAAGTGTTATGAACAAAATATTGAAAGGGTCATTAAGTTGGTTTGGACACATGGAAAGAATGAGTGAAGACAGAATGGTGACGAAGGTATATGTAAACGACATGCACGGAGCTAGACATAGAGGAAGGCTGAGAAAAATGTGGCACGATCAAATAAATCAAATTTTAAATGTTGGTCACGTGAGGAGTCCGAGAAATTGGCGTACGTGCATGACAAGATGTATGAATGTAGAAGAAGCAAGAGTGTGTCAGGACAAAACAGTGTGGCGTTCCATTCTTTCAACCTAACCCTGCGGAGAGACGGCGTGATGGTAAGTTAGTTTTTATTTTAATATTGACGGTAACATGTGTTTTATTGTTTGTTAAATTATTTCGTTGGATCGCTCTTTACATCATTACAACCCGAGCCAAATCAATGTAAAGGGTATACTAATGTGTAAAGGCAACAAGCCGTAACTTAAGTTGCGGCTGTTTAGCGTAACACGGCTCAAAGCATTCTTATAACTGGCCTCTATCATATACAATCACAGATTTTTCTCTATCTCTTTCCTTTACTGAGATATTCACTATCCCAATAGCCGCAAAATTGTATTAATTTGATACATGTTTTGGCAAAAAGCATAATTTTAAGTTGCTGCTTTTTACCACGGCACAGCCAATACTTGCGGGCTTTTGCTGCGACACAATATGTATCCTGGCAAATGACAGCAACTTAAATTGCGGCCCGTTACCAAATTATTCGTGCGACAGTCTAGCTAATATGTGGCGGCAAAACACATTTTCTTTAATAATATGAAGCTTACTATACTTTTATGGCAAAAACACGTCTTAATCATTTTTAAGAAACTTAGTTTGCATAAGAAAACTTATTTTAAATTATAAAATATAGCAAAAAACAAAATAAAACTATAAACCCGTTTATCTCAAAACTACTATTTTTAACTTGCGGCTATTTGCCTTTGCACAATAGTATAGCTATCATATTGATTCTCATGACATGTGATAGATAGGCAGCTAATCTATCGCCAATTTATTATCACATAAATTCTCAACCAAACCAAAGATAGTGATAATCAAGCAGCCATCGCCGTGAATCGAATCCGGAAACTTTTGTGCGGCAGCCGTAGCACTTGCCACTCGGCCACGGAGGTCGTCAAAATTCACCTCCACACTATTTTATTGATAGCTCGTAACATGCACGCTCTTTGAATTTTCAGAGTTTAAACAAAACCACCTTGGAGTAATTGAATAATTTGGTCATGGCATGTCTTCCTTGGCCTCCTTCAACTTATTTTTCCATACACACTACTTGTCATACAACAATCTTGACGACTGTCTACACCTCCAGTCGGACATTAATAATATTGTTAACTGGAGTCACAGTAATCAAATGCAATTCAATATCTCTAACCGCGTTATGCTATCTTTTACTAGAGCATTAAAAACTGTGTATTATAGACACACAATGAACAACCAGCAACTAGCAGATGTATCTACGATGAGAGATCTCGGGATCATCTATGAGACTAGGCTGACTTTTCGTGCACATATCGAGAGGATTTGTGGCACTGTACTTAGGATGTTGGGCTTCATCGTCCGGACCGGAAGAGTTTTCAAGGATCCTCTTGTGGTCAGAGTCCTATACAACGCATTGGTTCGGAGCAGACTCTAAAGTGGTTCTGTGTTATAGAGACCTCACAAGGCGAGATATTCCGTTATGCTGGAGAGAGTTCAGAAACAATTTCTAGGGTATCTCTACATGAGGGAATATGGAGCTATCCGGGGCTCTTTCCCACGGCATTTCTTTTGGGAATGCTTGGGACCAACTCTCTGCAGCTTCAAAGAGATGGGCATCTCATAACCCTTTTTTTTCCTTGTATACAACAGGTTGTTTAAACCCAATTACTGTATACAATTTATTTTAGCTATTATATTGATTCTTATGACATGTGCTAGGTAGCCAATCCATCGCCATTTTATTGTCACGAGAATTCTACACCAGACCAAAGACAGTATGACAATCACACTGCCATCTCCGAGAATCGAACCTGGGACCTTTGGAATGCAAGTCAGAGCTCTTACCACTCCGCCACAAAGGTCGATTCGATTCACTTCTATGTCCCAATCTCACAATACAGATCAAAATATGGTACATGATTTTATAGTCTACTAATTGTACTAACCATAGATACTGAAGGGTACGTAATCTTCATTACAACACTCTTGAAATCGGCAAAAGCCAAAATATGTTCCAGCTGCTGCAAGACCTGCTCCTATTGTCACTCCTAATGTAATGAACTCTGTTAAGACTCCAATTAGCTGCGTGGAAAGTGCTAGTGCACAAAACCATTTCTTTAGATTCATTATATCCGATCTGAAAATAAATAATTATACATAAACACAAAACACATTTAAGATTTCGAAACTAAAGTTTAGATCAGTGATTATTAACTGTCAATTCAAGAATTAATTGTATCTCAATAGAGACGAAGATGCAAATTGGAAACAGAATATGGTTGATCAAGGTGTTTACAGGACTTATGACCTGTCATTGGTTGGGTTAAGCGCTATGGTTAAGGTTAATGGGTGAAATCCAGTATTCGTGTACAAGTATTTGTATACATTCAAAAAAATGTTGTAAACATAACTGGTCCAAGTTTGGCATATAGATAGGAGTGACATCTCCAGGCGGCTTCGAACAATGCGCTAATGGCGGCAGCCTTTCACATTGTGTTAAAAAGATATTCTGCTTAATGCTTAATAAACACAAATCTTCATAGATGGCGTTAGTATGTAGATTGTATAAACTTCCACGTAAAGAGTAGTCTTAGAGATTAACATATATACAAAATCCAAAAAAGTTTGTCAGACATGGTGATCATAAGAAGGAAGGTGGAATGGGGAATGTTGTATTACATAAAGCGTGCGCTTAACCCAACCAATGACAGGTCATAAGTTCTGTAAACACCTTGATCAACCATAATCTGTTTCCAATTTGCATCTTCGTCTCTATTGAGATACAATTAATTCTTAAAATAATATTCAATCAATGTGATTGTGATCTTTATTGGGTTCGTTTTCGCCATCAATACCCTCTTCTGTGGAAAGAAGTAAAATTACCCATCATAGCATTTCCTTCGTCCTTGTTTTAGCTTGAGTCCATTGTTTTAGCGGAAACACTTTGATATTTCAACATTATTAACCGTTCAATTGAAACACTATTATATAATATTACAATTGATTTAATTTCTATAAAATTGTTGCAACAGCTGTTTTGCTAACCAATGTTGGCATCATTGGGTGTACAGTGGCGGTACTCCCATAGAAGCACAAAATCCCGGCTTGCGTAAGAAATTTTGAATCAAAACCTCTTCTGGCTTACAGAGGTTCAGCTATTGTGGCAGCTCTTGCGTCTGATGGGAACATTGTTGCGGTTATCAAAGTATATGGTGCATACAGTGGCGGTACTCCCATAGAAGCCCAGAAGCCCGGCTTGCGTAGGAAATTTTGAATCAAAACCTCTTCTGGCTTACAGAGGTTCAGCTCTTGTGGCTATTCCTCTTGCGTCTGATGGGAACATTGTTGCGGTTATCAAAGTATATGGTGCATACAGTGGCGGTACTCCCATAGAAGCCCAAAAGCCCAGCTTGCATAAGAAATTTTGAATCAAAACCTCTTCTGGCTTACAGAGGTTCAGCTATTGTGGCAGCTCTTGCGTCTGATGGGAACATTGTTGCGGTTATCAAAGTATATGGTGCATGCAGTGGCGGTACTCCCATAGAAGCCCAGAAGCCCGGCTTGCGTAGGAAATTTTGAATCCAAACTTCTTCTGGCTTACAGAGGTTCAGCTCTTGTGGCTATTCCTCTTGCGTCTGATGGGACCATTGTTGGAAGGTGATTTGGTGGGTTTTTGGTTTATGCGGGGGTATGATAACTTAGATTTGGGGGTTTTGATTCAAAATTTCTTACGCAAGCCGGGCTTCTGGGCTTTTATGGAAGTACCGCCACAGGTCATGACTGAGATGTGTTTATAAATTCTGTTCAGTAATAATATACCTTCTGTGAGTTTTGTAGACTAACTACAGCGAAGAAAACATGCACCTTTGGAATACATTTTCGTATGACTGTCTATTTATATTATACATATACCATGCATAAAAAATCAAATGGGCTTGCCCTACTGGTTAACCCTAGGCACGCCACTGGGTGCATGACTTTTAATCTACTTATCAGTTAAACATTAGTTTAACTGTTTGAAGCACTGTTATATTTATAATATCACAATTAATTTAATTTCCCAACTTTTGTACGAAGCACTTAATTTGTGGTGTGACATTATTAAATATAATAATAACACACTTGTAATATTTGTATCTAAACCACTTTTTTTGTTATTAACACCAACCGGTTTCGCTTCCGCCAGAGCTTTGTCAGGGTAACAGACAGTGGTGGTACTCCCATAGAAGCCCAGAAGCCCGGCTTGCGTGAAAAATGTTGAATCAAAACCTCTTCTGGCTGACAGAGGTTCAGCTCTTGTGGCTATTCCTCTTACGTCTGATGGGAACATTTGTGGAAGGTGATTTGGTGGGTTGCTGGTTTATGCGGGAGCATGATTACTTAGATTGGGGGTATTGATTCCCAATTTCTTACGCAAGCCGGGCTTCTAGGCTTCTATGGGAGTACCGTCACTGCGGGTGTAACAATCAACTTGATACAATCATTAATATAAATGAAGACGTCTGTCCTCTACGAGTTTTATTAAATTTTATATGGAATGACATTCTAAGGCATTATCAAATGTAGTGTCATTTATAGTCATATAAAATTTGATAAAACCCCTAGAACACAGACGTAATATTAATTTTTCTAGAGAGGTATGTCATGACAGAGCTGTATGGTGTTCCATCCTCTCTGCCTACCCCTCCGGTGAAACGGTGTGATGGTTAGTCAAAACAAGCAACGATATCAGAGAACTTGTTTGCCAATACAAAGTTTTATATATTGTTTTCCTCAAATATCATTTTCACAATATTAAGTCGTGCAAGCTCCACAATGGGATAACTAACTGCGAATAACAAAATATTACCATTAGCAAATAGGTGGTCGTAAATACCAGACAGCTTGTCCAAATCGTTTATAGATTCCCATAAATCTCTTCTAAAACGCACTGTTTAAAAATAAATTTGTTTTCTGTGTAATATTTCAATTTCTCTTAATAAGATAACCCTCATTTATGTATTCCATATTCCAGTCGGAAAAATCGACGTGCGTGCATGACGCCGTATGGATGTTGAGGACTAGAGAAATAAGTAGGGGTTGAAGAACGTGGCAGTCCACTTATCTTGTAAACGACGTACAGGTTAGAAAGTTCGGTCAATTTCTTAAAACACCTCTATTGTACACCACTGAACACAAATAATGTGGTTATTTTGGGATATATTTTACTAAAATTAACAAAACACTAAAAAATAAAAACCAATCGAAATAAAATCATTTAAAATTACTTAAACTGATATGCCGCAAGTTGCGGCCCGCAAGTGACAAATAGTTGACAAGTTGAGAGTTGTCTCTGCCACAACAGTCAACAATGCCGTCTTCGAAGTATTTACCAGGCCGTAAGCACCATAAACAATTTTTGCAACATGGAGATTTATGTGGTCGTAAGCCATATATTATGATTATCGAAATCCGTGAATTTACATGTGTCTCGTGCAGTCATCTCATTTTATTTCGATTATAAATGTGAAGTTAATATAAAATAAAAATAAGATTGCATAAATACTCCATATATACGTGTAACAAACATTTGAATACAATACATTTGTGTTTTCACAGTGCTGGTATTTCAATTTAGCTGCCTAACCTCTCTATGATAGTGAGCTCGGGAGGTACGGAAGAAGGTGTAGCCAGTAGATTCAACAAATCAAGGGGAGCTTTCGCAATGCTTCACCCTGTATGACGTTGCAGTATCATTTCGAGGAAGCTCAAGCTCCAAATATTTAACAGAAGCGTTAAAAGCGTACTGCTTTAAGGATGTGAAACTCAGGAAACTCCAGGTGTTTATAAATAGGTGCCTTCGCTCAATATTCAAGATCTATGGGCCCCAAACAGTGTCAAATGCCGTTCTCTGAACCATAGCAATCGAAAAGCCAATCAGAGAACAAGTCGCTAGACGCAAATGGCTGTGGATAGGTTACAATCTCAGACGAAACCCACCCTGCATCGCTCAAGACGCACTAGACTGGTCCTCTATGGGGGGAAAGAGGAAGTGAGGCAGACCTAGAGCCACCTGGAGAAGAGCCCTGCCAGACGAGGTTAAGGCAGCAAGCCTCACTTGGGATGATGTTAGGTATCAGGATGGAGAAGGTTACTTGAGGCAACCACAGAAGTGCGACAGGACAAGAAGAAGAAGAACCTCTCTACGCTGAAAATTCTACATAACATTTTCAAAGAATGTGATGTACCAAAAATATCAATGAAATAATATTGAATAAAATGTTTATGTTTATTAATTGTTTGGAAAAAGTCGCGATATATTTTTACAATTTTTTGTCATTTGACAGCTGTCAGATCAAACCGGCCCCATATTTAATTCAACATTACGGCCTGATAAACAAAGATTTCGAGACAGCATTGTGATATTTCGAGACGGCATTGTGGTATATCGAGTCGGTTCTGTGGGTTCATAGATGCTAGTATCGTTCGGTATTCGGGAATTTTTTTAAATAAATTATTACTTCTTCTTCATCGAGAACCATGTCAGGTCCCCTCGACATCGGCTATCACCATGGCGTAGGCCTCTCTGTCCTGTGCCTTCCACCCCCCCAAATTCCGGTCAACTCCTTGATCTTCTCGAGCCATCTGGGGTCTCCCAACACCGCCCTTGATCCTCCCCTTCGTGATGAGGTGCAGCAGATTGTATTTCCTTTGTGGAGAATGTGCTTAAATATGCTATCTTTCTAGACTTGACATCAGACAACAATTCTCTTCCTACTCTGGCTCTATGAAGCACCTCATTGTTGATGACCATATCAGTCCACGAGATCAGCGAAATTCCGCGATGGAGCCACATTTCAAGTTCTTCTGTACGGTTTATTGTATTCACTTTGAGTTCAAATTATTACTAGATGCTATTTTCTTAATGTGATTTATTTATTCAATTTATTTATTCAAAAAAATTATAAACATTACGGAGTAAAAACTCCAATTCGTTTATAATCACAATATACAGAAATAAAATTAACAATAATAAAAAAAAAGAATTACAAATAATATAATAAAAAAACAAATGAGAGCAAATAAGAAAAAATGAAAAACAGGAGACAATTAATAAAAAATATTCGAGAACAGTTGGGTAAAGATAAACATTGTTGTACAATTAGAAGAGAAGCAAATAGCAATTTAATACATAAAAGATAGATGCT
Source organism: Lepidostoma basale (assembly GCA_022606425.2). Taxonomy (NCBI): domain Eukaryota; kingdom Metazoa; phylum Arthropoda; class Insecta; order Trichoptera; family Lepidostomatidae; genus Lepidostoma; species Lepidostoma basale. Next base: position 478,043 of record JAHDVF020001145.1, on the reverse strand, counting down.
TTCTGAGGGTAGCCTCACTATCGTGAAAAATGTCCACATCCGAAGAGATGCGGTTTAATAGGATTATTGCCCTGCCCACGGGCATTACCTGAGGTAGATTGGTTCTATAGTGGCAGGTGAAATAATCTATGTTGCCTTTGTCGCAGATAATTGTCGGGGACAAACAAAGTCAAGTCATTCAAGTGATATAGCCATGTTTCATGGCATACTCGGTGAGATTGCACTTAACAATTTTTACATGGCAAAAAATACGTTTTATCTCTGGAGGCTTGTTTAATCTTAGTTAAGTTTAATTTTAATTAGTGATAAGACAATGAAAAACAATAATAGTGTACAGAAAAACAATAATAGTGTAAGTGACAATTTCGAGAGTGGCAACACTTTGGGGGGCGTGATCTCAACCTCCACCCTGCGTTTTTTTGGGGATTTTAAGTACTGCCGATCGGATATGGCGAGCGGCAACACGCGCGGCCATGTTTTTTTGACAACGGAAGTTGAAGAACGAAACCGGCAGTCGGACCGCGGACTTGGAAATCAGACTCCCGAGGAGACGGACGTGCCGCTCCCCGGCGCCCCGCTGGTCGCCGGCGCAGCGCGCCGGCCAAGGGCATTCCCACCATTTTACCGGGCGAGACCACGTTTCTGAAGGACCGGAGACCAGACCGCCTTTCGCTTCCACGCTCTTCACCATCTGATGGCGTCCGCACCATCGTCCCTCGTGGTGCGGACGCCATCAGCAACCAGGTGCCAGCTGTCTCAGATCCGGCCACCGCTGTCGCTGCAACGGAGACCCGTGCCCTCCGCAATCCATCATCCGCGTGATCCTTCTGTGCCGTGCAGCCTCTGGCAGTCCTCGTGCCGGCCAACTCGCCGCCACGCCTGCTTCGCGGTCGCCGCCGCAGATCACCGCCTTCGTTAGTTTTTATTCGTTTGCCAACGAATAGCATGTAAGTTCTCCATAGTTCTTGTAATATTTCTTTTACTTTTGTATATATTTTGTTAATTAAATGTAATTTTAGATAGTAAATATTGGTTTCAATCTCATATCATTATACATCCCGGAGCATATCTCATATAACATAATATTGACATTGGCGAATCACATGGGCAAACGTTAGGAAGTTGTTCGGATCGGAGTGAATTTCGATGAAATTCATCTTTTATCCCTTTGATCTCTACCCCCTCCCCCTAACAAGTGCACCCTTAGTTTATAAAACGGCGCACTTAAAATTATGGATCATCATAATAAATAAAAATAATAATAATACCGACCGGTTAAATGCTCATAACCGTTTACTCGAGACCGTTTACTCGAGACTGGCCAGAACACCCACATGAGCTGAAAACAAAAAAAAAAGATAAATATGTTTTGACAGATTATTTTTTGATTGCACGATTGACAAATTAAGCTTTGTTCTTTGAGTAGTAATCACAATAAACAGAAAATAAACGGTGGAAGGTAGTTTATTAATTAAAATGGAGATTTTATACAAAACTAAAAAACCTAGTGACTTACGGTGTCGACTTTGTTTACAATACAACATCGAAATGTTATCATTATTTGAACCCATTAACTCCGTTAACATATTTATAAAGGTTATGTTTTGCACTAATGTTATTATAAAAAAAGGTGATTATCTTCCCGAATTTATATGTAAAAGATGTTTCAGTGAACTGGAAATAGCCGATAGTTTTAAAAGAAGATGCGAATATTCCGATTCCGTTCTTAGAAAAATAGATATTAATTCTCTAAATGATGATTTTAATGCCGATAAAGCGGTGAAAATTTCTAGTAATTCACAAAACTTTTTTCATTCGAATAATGCCGGCGACGAAGACAGTAAACCTTTCAAATTATTAGTAAAAACAGAGAATGAATTCAATACATCTCAAAATGATATAGATTCCAACGCTTTCCATTCAGACAATGACAGCGATGAAGATTCTAAACCATTGAATATATTGATCAAAGCAAAGAAAAAAAATGAAATAAATAATCAAAAGCTTTGCGAAAATATCCAAATTAATACACAAATAGAAGATAAAGAGGTCTCTTTACAATCGTTTGAAAATGGAACAAATACAATTTCTAGTATTGCCAGCGTGGGCTTAAAAAATCAAAAGCGACGCATTCAGAATTTAAAATCACACAAGGGCCATAATTCAGCAAAGAATATTAAGGATCGCTCCGAATTCAAATGCGGAGCGTGTCAACTGAGTTGTCAGAGCAAGTGGATCTTGAAAGTGCATATGAGGACACATTCGGGGGAGCGGCCATTTCAGTGCGACATTTGTTTCAAGAGATTTGTTTCAAATTCCAACATGAAAATGCACAAAAAATTAACTCACACGGATGACAAACAGGTTATTACTTAAAATGTTATTTACTAAATACCAGGCATCTCCAGAAAGCAAGTGTACTGAATTTTTGTAGGTTATAATTTTTTTTATTTAAACAAAAAAATTACGTGGTTACCGTAGTACATATGTAAGCTATTTTTCGACATAGTCGCCATTCCTTTCAATGCAGGTGGTGAAGCGGGGTATCAACTTTTTGATGTCTTCCTCAACCCCTTCGTCCACTTCTCCACCTCACCTCCTCGTCGGTTGAAAACCTTTTTCCACCCATGTGCAGCTTCAGGGAGGTAAAGAGATAGTAATTTGAAGGTGCTAGGTCAGGGGAATGCACGGGATGGTTCAGGACATCTCATTTAAATGAGGCGAGCAGTTCCTTCTGGCATTGTCGTGCAGCAGGCAGACTCCCTTTGTCAGCATGCCTCTCCTCTTGTTCTGAATCGCCCTCTGCGATTTTTTTAGGGTCTCACAGTATCTTCCAGAGTTGATGGTCTCCTCTTGAGGCATATATTCAATTAAAATTATGCCTTGACAGTCTCAAAACACGGATGCCATGATTTTCTTGACTGAAATTGCGGTTTTGAACTTTTTGGCGGAGGGTAAAGAGGTGTGACGCCACTGTTGAGACTGCCTTTTGGTTTCAGGCGTGTAGTGTGCAACCCAAGTTTCATCTCCAGTAACGATGGAGCGGAGAAATTCATCTCCATGGAGTTTGCACCGCCTCAAAAACTCTTGCCCGGCGCCGCGTATGGCGTATGGCTAACTGTGCGCGGGAGATGCCTATTGGTGGCGATGAGGTTCGCAACCCATCACACCGCATCTCTCGCGGGGCGAAAAGAGCGCGCACGTCGCACTTGGCGGGAGATTGGATTGACATGTTTCACGAAACGTGTTGTCGCGTTGACACTTCTCAACGTACTGACCTCGAACCGGTCTCGTTGCGGAGGGGAAGGGTCAGGCTACACGGAAGTGAAGCCAACATGTTGAAAATAAAATTCATAGCGAGAGCTTCAGTACACTTACTTTCTAGATATGCCTCATATATTCTTTTTCCTCTTTGCTACAGATTATAGGTTCCCAACTTTTCCTGAACCACCACCATTACAAGAAAATAGTTTCCAATGCCCTCTCTCCCATAACAGCTTTACCAAATAATGAAATTAACTAACTAACTAACCATCACGCCGTCTCTCCGAAAGGGTAGGCAGAAAGAATCAACTGCCACACTTTATCCAATGCGGCACTCCATCCTTCTCTTTACGCCCCGCGAGAGACGCGGTGTGATGGGTTGCGAACCTCATCGCCACCAATAGGCATCTCCCGCGCACAGTTAGAAACTAAAACGTCCACAAAATATATCTAAAATAAATACAATGATATAAAATAAAATAACAAAATAAAAATAATTTAACACATAATGTTCTTTTAGATGCTGCACTTGTTGACAGTTGGACGATCTGGACATTTTATTTATTTATTTTTTAATATTTATTTATTTGACACATTCACCATGGAGTGTTTTGTGTCATACAAGTAATTTTTTGTTTATTTAATTTATATTCCACGTAACAACCGTTTTTTTTAATTAACTGTAATTAGGCACTTAAAACCATCCAACACTGCCAAGAAATTTTAAATATTATTGAAGAATTTATTCAAATTGTCATTGGAACAAATTAAAAAATTATTTTTACCCCTGTCAAAATTCTTTATATATAATTTTAACATCAAAACAATTTTTAACAACAACAAAAAATGTATGTAATTTTAACATCAAAACAGTAAAAACTTATTTCGTGTCACAATTAACTATTATAAAGTGAGGCAACAATCAAATTGACAAAAACAATTCACTAATGAAATAATTATTATTGGGGTTAGGTGTGCTCCAAGTGCGGCAAGGCCTTCAGCTGCCTGATGTACCTGCGAAGACATGCCGTGACACACCTGGAGACCAAGCCGCATGCGTGCGCCCTGTGCCCGCGGAGGTTCAGCAGCGTGGCTTCGCAGCGCGAGCACGCCGCACGCCACCGCGGCGAGCGTGCCTTCTGCTGCGAGGTCTGCGGGGCCGCCTTCGTCTCCCGCGTCAACCTCAAGCAGCACGTCCTCATCCACAGCGGGGCCAGGTGGGACTTCAAAAGGTCTGTATTGTCCGCAATTGCACACAAATCTATTTAGAGTTTCGGGCTACGATATTTATTTATTGTTGGTACACAAAAAAAACATCTAAAGTACAATGTCCGGTAGGTTGAACTCAACAAAATAAAAATAATACAATTCCAAATCACAGAATACGAAATTACAAAAACATTTTTACTTGAGAACTACTACAGAGCGATCAATATTAAGCAACATTTTGAATGTATACAAATACTGGATTTAACCTAATCTTAATAGAAGCGCTAGTGTACATCTTTCAAAAATTTGTCGGACGTGGTGGTCATAAGAAGGGCGGAATGGGGAATGTTGTATTACATAAAGCGATCGCTTAACCCAACCAATTGACATAAGTCCATATTCTGTTTCCAAAAAACAATTTACATAATTGAGATAAAATTAATCCTCAATATTAAGCAATTTAGAAGTAAAAAATATGTTTTTTCATAAATAATCAGGGAAACGGCTGAATGGTTAGTTACTTAGTTAGTTTTTTTTTTCTGAGAGCTACATCCCGGTGTGGGATTGAAATAAAAAATATTTGAAATTTCAAATCACAAAAATATATTTTTCTTTAATACCTATACCATTTGTTAAGAAACGTTATGATTTTTTAAACTAACTATAAATTTCGTAGTACTAAATAGTGACTGTTGATGATATACCTGTGGAGCAAGTAATGAGTTTCAGATATTTGGGAGTAGAGATCTGCAGCCAAAATGACCTTTATACCGAAGTACGAGAACAAGTCAGCCTATCGCCCTGTCTGATGCCAGTACCGACCTTTACAGGATTTGAGAATTGATTCTGTTGAATGAACATTTACATTTTTATAAAAAATCAAAAGGAATGAATCTAAGGCATTATGAAATCGGCAGGTACCAGTGTACGTTTTGCGAATACCGCGCAACGGGTCCGGCCGCGTTGACTAGACACGTTAGGAAACACACCGGCGAAAAACCCTTCGTCTGTACCCACGCCGGCTGCAAGTCTGCCTTCGCCGGGAAGTCTTCGCTGGAGTTGCATCTCAGGTAATGTTACAATATATTAAATCCTATTTTTCAAAGTTCTAAATTCTCCTTTAAATTCCGTTCTGGCAGCCGGTAAAACAATCTACACTGTCGCTGTCGGAGATATCTATCAGGGACAAAAAGATCAACATCCTCCAGCACGGTCGAGTTCTCGAAATATCCCCTGATTAATCTAAAGAAATGGGTTATGAGATGCCCATCTCTTCGAAGCTGCAGAGAGTTGGTCCCCAACATTCCCAAAAGAAATGCCGTGGTATAGAGCCACGGATAGCTACCATACTCCCTCATGTAGCGATACCTCAGAATTTTTCTTTAACCCTCTTCAGCATAACAGAATATCTAGCCTCATATAGATGCTCATCTATTCGAAACTGCAGAGAGTTGGTCCCGAACATTCCCAAAAGAAATGCCATGGTATAGAGCCACGGATAGCTACCATACTCCCTCATGTAGAGATACTCTTACTTTACTTCCTATGGTCATACAACTCTTGAAGAGTTTTAACCTCCTTGATGATTTTCCCCCAAGCTCCTCGATCCTGCACCTTTTGCTTCCAGCAGTCCGATTCACCCAACCTAGCCAGGTCAGCCAGAACATTGTCCATTAGGCGCTGTCTAGGCCTTCCTAGAGGTCTTACTCCAGTCAGTTTAGACGCGTACAGGGTCTTGATTCATGTTAGCTAGTAGAGATAACCTTCAGCATTGCGGAATATCTCGCCTCAATAATCTGGTGACACCGGTGGTAAGAGCAATCAATCTGCTGAACGCAGTCTCCTCGGATATCGACGTTTTTAGTATGTTCAGAAGACAAATACTCTTAATTTTAGAGAGCAGGCTCAGTTCAGTCTCAGGGTGTAACCGATCCATAGCCATTTGCATCTAGCGACATGTTCTCTGATTGGCCTTTTGGCTACCTAGTCGCAGAGAATGGTACTTGATACTATTTGGGGCCAAAAGATTATTGTTATAGTGATATTTAATTAGACATGTTATATTTACAGAATTCACACTGGCGAGAAACCGTATGCTTGCAGCGAATGCCCCGCGAAATTCTCCCGGGGAGACAAGCACAAGAACCACCTGCTTAAAAAACACAACATCTGTCGAGCGGAAAACAAGAGGTCGAGACTCATCATTCCGGGCCTGGCAGACAATAGTGCCACGGGCCAACCCGTTGCCGTGCACTGAGCTACTGTTACTCGCCAACCGGTTGACACGTGACATTATGACGAGTGGTGAAAATTTACTGCCAAAGTAAAAAGAGGAGTGGGATTCACATGCGGTAATGGCAAGAGTCGGAAGAGCGAATGATACATGTAAATTAAGCTTATGGATACAAAATAATAAAACACTTCATATTTAACGACGGAATGGTTATTATAATCGATGGCCCAAGCTTCATTAGGTTGCATTAATTATAACAACCATACCTTGGCTAAATACAAAGTGTTTTATTATTTTATATCCATAAGTTTAAAATGTCTAACCACAAAGCGAGTGTTAGTTATCCGTGGCTCTATCCCACGGCATTTCTTTTGGGAATGCTAGGAACCAATTCTCTACAGCTTCGAAGAGATGGACATCTAATAACCCATTTCTTTAGATTAATTAGGGGATACTTCGAGAACTCGGCCGTACTGGAGGATGTGCCCCGATAGATATCTACAACAGCGACAGCACAGATTGTTTTACCTACCGGCCGCCAGAACCAATCTGCCTGACAAATACTCTTGACTTTAGAAAGTATCTTGTCTTCCTAATGTCGAACCATCTCTAATGCGTTCCTGGTATTATGTTGTATTTTTATAATATTTTACCTGTACTCAATGCCTTAAACATTTTGCTGTTTGTAATGTCTTTTGAGTTAATAAACTGATTTCATTTGATTTGCTTCATAAGAAAACAATTAAATTAATCGAAAGGGAAGACTGGTATGGAAGTGAAGCTTGGAGCTTGCAAAAGAAGGATGAAAGTAAGATAAATGAGAACAAATCAAATCAAAAGGCAGGTTAGTTCTGCGTGACGGAGCAAATAACAATTGATATTGGCGCTGACGCAGATAACCATCAGGAATGAATAGACCTATTTGTTCCAGAACATGAACAAAAAGACCTATTTGTTCCATAACATGAACAAAAAGACCTATTTGTTCCACAACATGAACAAAAACACCTATTTGTTCCAGAACATGAACAAAAAGACCTATTTGTTCCATAACATGAACAAAAAGACCTATTTGTTCCACAACATGAACAAAAACACCTATTTGTTCCATAACATGAACAAAAAGACCTATTTGTTCCACAACATGAACAAAAACACCTATTTGTTCCAGAACATGAACAAAAAGACCTATTTGTTCCATAACATGAACAAAAAGACCTATTTGTTCCACAACATGAACAAAAACACCTATTTGTTCCATAACATGAACAAAAAGACCTATTTGTTCCACAACATGAACAAAAACACCTATTTGTTCCAGAACATGAACAAAAAGACCTATTTGTTCCATAACATGAACAAAAAGACCTATTTGTTCCACAACATGAACAAAAACACCTATTTGTTCCATAACATGAACAAAAAGACCTATTTGTTCCAGAACATGAACAAAAAGACCTATTTGTTCCAGAACATGGGGGTTCTCAATAGAGCCCCGAATCAGCGTGTATGAATGTAGAGGAAGCTGGAGCTATGTCAGGACAGAGCAGTGTAGTGGTAGCAGGTTGTGGACGTGGTGGTTAGTTAGTTTACTTATAATCCAGTGAATGTGAAATAAAATGATCACAAAAATTGTACCCTTAAGTTTATTGAAAGATGACATATTTATATGTATATTATCACAAAACATTTACTTAAAATTATATCCCGCACACGGAAGAATTACAAAGCATACAGAGATAATTAGAACGGGAAGTGATGAGTAAAGACTATCATAGAATGTGTGAGCGAGTGGTCTAGATGTCCACAGTGTTGGCGCCGCGGTTTTGCTGCCCCTCGGTCCAGGCTTTCGCGATCATTCTCTTCATATCGTCGTCCCCTGTTTCATACCTAAAAACAATAAAGTTCTTTAATATCATGTAGTGAAGGAGCAATTTAAAAACATGTAAGGGAGGTACGGAGGAAGATGTAGCCAGCAGACTCAACAAGGCAAGGGGAGCTTTCAAGAAAGATCAAGCTCCAAATATTCAGCAGTAGCGTTAAAAGCGTACTGCTGTACGGATGTGAGACTTGGAAATCTACCGCGGACATAATTGGAAAACTCCAGGTGTTTATAAATAGGTGCCTTCGCTCAATATTCAAGATCTATTGGCCCCAAACAGTGTCAAATGCCGTTCTCTGGACCATGGCAGGCGAAAAGCCAATTAGAGAACAAGTCGCTAGACGCAAATGGCAGTGGATCGGCCACACTCTTGAGACGGAACCCAGCCTGCATCGCTCAGGGCGCACTACACTGGTCCCCTATGGGAGGAAAGAGGAAGCGAGGCAGACCTAGAACTACCAGGAGAAGAGCCCTGCAGGACGAAGTTAAGGCAGCAGGCCTCACTTGGGATGATGTTAGGCATCAGGCATGCGATAGTCGGGTGGAGATGGTTCCTTGAGGCCCTATGCACCACAGAGGTGTGACAGGACAAAAAGAAGAAGAAGAGTGAAAGAGCAAGTCAAGCATAAATAATTACGTAGACCTGCTCCAGAAAACCTGGTCTCCATCCTGGAGATTGTTTTAAAAAGTACCATACTATGCAAAACTATAAGTAGTCCATAATGTTTTTTGTAAACTGTTTTTTATTTGAAGAATAAATCATTACAAATGAATTTTTAACGATTTATTTTTGTAACTACCTATCAATAAAAATATTTTGACATTATTTAAATTAGAGTTGGCTGACAAACAATATCAAAAAATAATGGAGTGGTAAGGGTTTAGTTAATATAGCATCCAAAGTAAAGATAGCCGCAAGATCCAATCCAAAAATGTGTTAATAAATCTAATTAGAAGTTGAAAATGGCTACTTACATGTTTCTCATCAGGCCCATGAGAGAGTCCTGCGGGTCCTTGTCCTTGTCCAGGCCCTCTGTCTTGAACTTATTGCTCTTGTTCTCTTCCACCTTTTTCTCCAGCTCCGTCATGTGTGACCAGTGGATGCTGGGCTTCGCCTTGGCTAAGAAGATCACTACCATATCTAAAAAATAAAAATCAAGAAATATACAAGTATAAAAAAAAAACAGACATTAAAATAGGCAGGCTGTAATGTACTTTGTATACCTTAAAAAAATAAGTAATCAGTTTTACACCAGTTGATTGTAAGACCTGACGATGCTAACATTGGTTAGAAAAACAACGAAACAACAAAGTCATGGACAATGACAGCGAAAACCACAGAGTGACTGGATACTTTTGAGAGAAGGGTGCTGCGCAGAATTCTAAGACCTGTGAATGACGGTGAAGGATGGAGAGTGTGGCATAATGACGAGCTGTACCATATTTACAAAGTCTCTCCACACAGGTCTGACTGAATAGACTGAGATGCAGAGGATGCCGTCATCGCAAACCCCAAAAATATTGCTGGAGTGGCACCCAGGTGGTAGAAGACCAACTGGACGACCAAGGCTGCGATGGGAGGATGAAGTTGGGAGGGATGGGGCGAAATTGTTACGAGTGTCAGATTGGAGGGTCGAAGCGGAGGACAGGAGGAGTTGGAGGCGAAGAATACTGGAGGCTAAGGCTCGATATAGCCTGTAGGGCCATCAAAGAAGAATAATGGATTATGTTCTGACTGATCTTGTTGGGTGAATCAGACTGCTGGTAGCAAAAGGCGCAGGATCGAGGAGCTTGGAAGAAAATCATCAATCAGGCTAAAACTCTTCAAAAGTTGTATGACCACAGGAAGTAAGTTAAAAAAATTACCAGTTTTTTGTTTCCAATGGCTGGCGGAAACATCAATGGGTTCCAAGAGTTTCTTAATAGTTAGGCTGTAGTCCTTGTTATCCAGTCCCTTGACTTGCAGCTCCATGGACCTGTCGGTGAGGACACAGAACACACTCTCCTTGGGCAGCGTTTGGACGTCTTTTAAGGTCACAAACACTTTGACATACTTATCGGATTGGTCCCAACCTAAAAAACAAAAAATCAGACTCATCAAAATACAAAAATTAACCAATTTAGTGCAACTTATTATATTCGCAGTCCAAAAAGAAATGGTGTTTTGAATTGCGACGATATTTGAACTTATAATCCTGTCGGGGTTAAATGCATAACCCAGATAAACATATTTCATGATGAAATATATGACACGAATAACCGAAAAACGCCGACTCAGGACCTACTTATCAAATCTGATGATTCGAGGGCCCAGATTTATTCAGTTTGGTCACTAGGTCACTAGAGCAGGGCATCTGTACAAAGGCAAGCAAAGCATATAAAAGCAGTACTTCCGATCACCCAATACGTCAGTCAATATTGCGATTTCTAACCGACACGAGTCTACGCCATCAAGTCTACGTATGAGAGACCACCGACCTTCCTACCGAGCTACACAACTGTCTACCCTGCTACGCCGCGAAACCTTCGACGAATCTTCGCTCCAGCCGACCGACGCTACTGCCCAGTGAGCCATCATCCTCTACTGTTCACCCCCAGACTCGAAATCCAGCCACGCTCCATCACGAGTACATAATACTGTTTACGTATGATTACTTGTGATCTGTAATAAACGCTGAAACCTCCACCGTCTTTCAACTCTCACCACAAACCACCACAATCCTTTTAGGTTTAATTCCTTACTACTAAATTTTATGAAATATTATGATGTACTGGAACTAACTGTCTATGCTGCAAATGTAGTCAGCTGCAGTTAGAGACTATTTTCTTTTACTTCATATGAAGCCCCAGCTGCACAGTGGGATTAAGAAACATGCAACACATTACAATCTTTTATTTATACACTACTAACAAGGCAAAAGAAGGATGAAAGTAGAATAAATGCAGTAGAAATGAGATCTCTTAGACGAATGTGCGTAAATCTCTTTATAATAAGGTGTCAAATGCAAATGTGAAAAGTGAATGCAGTGCAAATGAAAGTGTTATGAATAAAATAAGCTAAGGATCGTTAAGATGTTTTGGATACATGGTAAGAATGAATGAAGAAAGAATGGTAAAGAAAGTATATGTAAATAATGTATACAGAACTGGAAATAAAGAAAGACTGAGGAAAACAATGTTTTCTATTTTAAATAATTAAATAAATGTATAATTTAATTTAATTTAATAAAAAAAGGGATTTTTTTGCATGTTTCTCGGAAAGTCACCTGAAAGTAGGGCGGTTAAAATCTACTAGTATTTGAATCCAACTTTACAGGACGGACAAAAAACTGTCTGGTACAAAATTTTCCTACAATATATATATTTTTTTCAATACACATTTGTCATAGGGAGTACAATAGACAAATGTGTATTGAAAAAAATATATACAGGGTGTCCCAGATCTCGACGTCAACCCGGAAACAGGTGATAGGGCAAGTCATGCTGGTTATGAGAAAAATGTAAAAAAAATCTAAGTTTTGTATTTTAAAAATTATAGGCATTTAAAAAAAAAATCAACATCCTGTGATGGTCTTTTAACTCCCGTTTCTACAAATCCCAACTTTTAATAGTTTTTATTTTTATTATGTAATCCTGAATAATGCTTCTATGAATTGTTGCCTAAAATGTATAGCTAACTGCTCCAGCTTAGAAGTAAATGTTACTTTTTGCCCAACCAAGTTTTCAAAATTAAAACTACGCCCAATTTTAACTGACTACTGAAAATAAAATGTACTACGCTATTTTGGCAAGTAACTTTAAAAGTTGGCGCATTTAATGAGGATTCCAAAATAGTAGACACTTGCTTGATTATTTCTTAAATTAGGTGTGGACAATTTTTTTTGTAATACCAGCATGACTTGCCCTATCATCTGTTTCCGGGTTGACGTCGAGATCTGGGACACCCTGTATATTGTAGGAAAATTTTGTACCAGACAGTTTTTGTCCGTCCTGTAAACTTGAGGTCACTGGATGTGCGCTACTTCTGAAAAACACAATTCATTTGCGCCTTCGACTGGTTTCAAACCATCTTCCACCAGAATATGGCGAGTTGCCGAAACCGGTCGCAGATACAAACATTAGTGGATTTTAACTAAATATACATTTAAAAAAAAAATTTAAGAAAAAAAAAGCTATTTTCATTATATAAAATAGAATATCTTAAATGTGGCCTGGTATCCCCATTGATTCGCTTAAATGAAATTACTGTTAACGTTACTCCCGGATAGACGGGTCTAAGAAGTGAGCGAGGTTGATGAAAAGGCGCTGTTGCGCCCAATAACAGCCTCGAGAAAGCGGTGGGTCTTCTAATAACTAACTAACCATCACGCCGTCTCTCCGAAGGGGTAGGCAGAAAGAATAGACTGCCACACTTTTCTTTCCCGACATATTTCTCTCGCTTCCTCAACATTCATACATCGTGTCATGCACGCGCGTCGATTTCTCTGACTCCTCACATGGCCGACATTCAATATTTGATTTATTTGATCGTGCCACGTTTTCCTCGGTCTTTCTCTATTTCTGGTTCCATTTACATCGTTAACATGTAATTTTTTTACCATTCTTCCTTCGTTCATTCTTTCCATATGTCCAAACCAGCTTAATGATCCTTTCATTATTTTGTTCATGACACCATCATTCGCACCGCATTCTCTTCTTATATTTTCATTCGACACTATCATACACAGAGTATCCTCACATTCGTCTAAGAGATCTCATTTCTACTGCATTTATGTTACTTTCATCCTTCTTTTGCAGTTCCATGCTTCGCTTCCATACATAAGGGTCGGTAGAAGAACACCATTGTGCACTGCCATTCTAGCTTTTTTGGATAGCTTTGGGTCTTCTAATACTTTTCTAAAAAAGAGTAAAAGTTAATTTTCCACAAGAAAATGAATTCTCACCGTAGCCATTTAGCTTTACTTCGTAGCGTTTGGCTGAGGGGCTGGTGGGTTTGCGGCCCATCTCCTTGGAGGATGCTGGAGAAGTATCTTCCTGAAGTCGGAGAAGCTCCGTAGTCAGCTTCCTCATCTCCAGGGTTAGAACATCCATCACATGCTTCCGTGTGGCATGTTTCTGTAGATTCTCTAATTCCAAAATATCTCGCTTAACCTGAACAAAAAACGGCTTAATTTATTTTTTATAACCAACAAATCATGTATGGAAGTGAAGCTTGGAGCTGGCAAAAGAAGGATGAAAGCAGGATAAGCGCCGTTGAAATGAGATCACTAAGAAGAATGTGAAAACGTTGTATTATAGAATACCGAACGATGAAATAAGAAAGAAATGTAAGGCAGATGACTGCATCATGAATAAAATTAAAAAGGATCCCTGAGATGGTCCGTACATATGGAACGAATGGATGAGAGTAGAATGGTTAAAAAGTTGTACACAAGCAGCGTGAGTGGGAAAAGAAGCCGAGGACGACCGAGGAAAACATGGCATGACCAAATTAATCAATTACTAAAAGGCGGTCACATTCGAAGTCGGAATAATCGACGTGTGTGCATGGTACGATGTATGAATGTAGAGGAAGCCCGAGAGGTATGCCAGGACAGGTCATTGTGGCGATCCATTCTCTCTGCCTACCCCTCCGGGGAAATGGCGTGATGGTTAGTTAGTTAACTAACAAACTATCACGCCGAAATAGTAAGAAGATACAATATTTACAATACATCATGTGTGAGTGTCGATATGAAATGTTCTACTTGATAATGGAGGGAAAAATCTATCAGATGGATTATGTTTCAATATTAAGATAAAAGAACATAGAAAATGATTAGGACTTGATTTGCCAACATCTATAGATATGGATGGTATCTCAATAGTCAACTGCGCCGTTAATCTGCATGCAGAGATGGCAGAGAAGAAGAAACTCAAAATATAATAAGTAGGTAGAAAACATTTACTAAAATTCCCAATCAAATGACTTATTCATGAGAAGGAACGAAATGACTGTGGATTGGATTCACTTTTAAGGTTGGATTGAGAGAACGAAAGAAATAAAAACGAGATATTCCAGGATTTTAAGAATACAAAAGAGATGTTTCTTTTTTTTAAATAAAATGAATTATTGCACTCTATTGAAACTAAATGACAATGTAACGTTTTACGTGTTTAAATTAAGTATGTATTGAAATATTTCTCGATATATAATCGTTTTAACTAATAACTTTTTAAAGAATTAACAAGATTAGTTAAGTGTGAATAATACGGGCTGATTTTAGTATACAAAAATAAAATATTTATTTTACCTCGTCCAATCTAGTAGGGTTCATTTTTGCTTAAGGTTAGATTAACGTCTAAAAACAAACTATTTCGGTGTATTCTAGTAAGAAAAATGCGCGTGCAAAAGTGCACCACGAGCGAAAAACGGACACAAATTCGCGGAAAGAAGCTGTCAAAGTCGCTGAACAAAAAACCACAGAATACAAGAATATGCTAGAAATTTCTAGAATAATCTTGTCTCTGGTCTGTGGTTGAGCAAATAATTAAAGTACCTACTGACGAAAACTAGGATTTTTATTTTCTATTTAAATTCGGAAACATTAAATTATTTTACTTGTGCCATATAAGTTTTCCGATGCTGGACATTATATCTAAAAAGGCTTCCCTGTCTTGCGCCGCCCAGAATAATTCCTACACGCTCCTCATTCCACTCCAGTTTTTAATGTTGCGTTTAACGTTTGCTTTCTCCTAGGACCATGTCTCCTTCAATATTGCCCATTATCATCAGTTGAAGGATTTTATATCTGTCTCCACGCAAGATATGACCCAGGTAAAAAAATGTATGGATCTTAATACATTTCAATAACTTTGTAGTGCAATTAACTCTCCCCGGGACTTCCGAATTGCTAATCAAATTTGTTTTTGGTATACAAAGCATTCAAAATTTGTAAAATATTATTTTCTCGAATATTGTATAAGGACATCTTATATCTCAGTATTTTGATCTTACGGCCAATTTCTATAATCCCATCTATTTAATTAATAATGAATCAATCAAGCACATTTACCGTTATGCAATATTATTGTGGTTTTGTGATTCTCATAAAAAAAGTCAGCCAAACAAAGTAATTTTATATTTTTAATCGAAACCAGATTATTATAATTTCAAAGGTCTCCGACGTCATCAAGGTGTCCGTAACTCTTAAATGGCGATGGGCTGGACATGGCCCAGATGAATATTTATTTATTATTATGATGATTTGTATTTTAAGTGCGCCGTTTTGTAAAATCAATTACTCCAAGGGCGCACTAGGAAATGACTGGCCGAACAGTGCAGTCTTCAGATGTTTCTTAAATTTAACGTCACTATCCTCATACTTAATACTAACATGGAGGCTATTCCACGCCAACGGACCCGCAACGCTGAAAGCACGATCATAGAAACATGCTTTATTGGCTCTGACTGGAATCGCTAAGTTGTTTGCACTTGTTTCTACTGATCGGAGTGAACGTTGCCTTTCCGTTGGCATGGGTGTCACGCAGAGGCCCGATATATACGCTGGCGCTCTCTGGTGTCGAGCCTTAAACACTGTCAAACACAATTTATATTTTACTCAATTTATATTTACTTTAGCGGACAACGCGATTACCGTGTTGGTACCCGAGGACAGAACTGTGTGAGGGTCCATTATTTCTGCCTACCCTTTATTGGGAATTGGTATGATGGTGTTAGTTAGTTTTATAAAAAAATACACTATTATTTTGATATAATTTATTGAGGTATTTAGGGCAAGATGAAAATGTTACATTTTTACAAAAGTATACATAAAACAGACAAAATAATATGACCATAATAAATAATACTTGTTTTCAGTATTATAGACAAAAATCTACATCGCATAAATAGGTACTATTAGGAACTTATCAAAAGTTGACACAAATGTAAAAAACAGTTATTTTTTTTATTATTCACAAAAATGCATCAAGACAGTTTTTTTTTAACAAAATAAATAAATTTCATATCTTGTCCAATGAAGTATAAACACATGCTAATTATTTATTACGAATATCGATTTGTGACACACACCACCATGTTGTTACTTTATTATATTTTGATGAATGAAAACACTATAACTCAAGAGAATTAGGGGTTAATAAATTCTTTAACATAATTATGTTTATTAAGCGAATGTCGGTTCACCTAAAGGAAAAGGTGTATAAGGCGGCTGGGTGACCAGTCATGACATCCGGCTCGGAGTGTTGGCTACTCAGAAAACAATAGGAGGATAAATTGCACAGCTCCGGAATAAGGATGCTGAGGTGGTAGAGCGGAATAATGTAGCTGGACCACATCAGGGACATACACATCTGCATCAGCTTTAGAGTGAGGCCAATCTCGGGCAAACTTGAGAAGAACCAGCCACGTCATGCCCCACCCAGCTGACCAAGCTACAAGCAGTGGTGGTACTCCCATAGAAGCCCAGAAGCCCGGCTTGCGTAAGAAATTTTGAATCAAAACTCCCAAATCTAAGTAATCATGCCCCCGCATAAACCAACAACCCACCAAATCACCTTCCAACAATGTTCCTATCAGACGTAAGAGGAATAGCCACAAGAGCTGAACCTCTGTAAGCCAGAAGAAGGTTTTGATTCAAAATTTCTTACGCAAGCCGGGCTTCTGGGCTTTTATGGGAGTACCGCCACTGGCTACAAGGAGGGTAATGGAAGCGGACCCAGGGGACGTGGTAGGCCCAAGATGACATGGATAGGACTCTCAAAAGAGATTGGATCCCATCAGATGTCACCCAAGACAGACAGTCCTGGCGACTGCATACAAGAAGACGAAGATTATTGTAAGAACAATCTTTGGTTTCAAAATATAAAATGTTGAATAAACAAAAGAAAAAAATAAGGAATGCACGCGAAAAGTCAATAGATCAAACATAAAAAAATATTTTTAAATGCCGTTATATAATTATACACTAAACAATGTTTACAACGTAATCCTGTTTGTCTTTTTAATTATCATTTACATAAATATACAGGTACACAGATTAATTGGAATGATATTCATAAAATGTAAAATTATTTATATTATCAATAGTTAAATCACAGATAAGCAAAATATTAGGTACATAAAATATTTACAACAACCCGTGTGATTATTGATAAAAACATTTGTTTTCTAGAAGTTTTATTATATTACATGTGAGCGAAATGTTTCGCCCTGCTGGAGGATTTGATATTTTCTAACAGGACGAAACATGTCACCCTAGAAAACAGATGTTTTCATTAATATTAAATATTTGAACCTTGGAACTGATAAAAGAAGTATGAAATTAGGAGATCACAGAGAAGAATGTACAATGTATGATGGAATATCGATCAAAGAAATAAGGAAAAAATGTAAGGCAGAAGATTGCATCAATAAGTAAAATTAAAAAAAGGATCCCTGAGGTGGAGAGAAGACCAAAGAAATGGAGAGAAGGCTGGTTGTCTTCATCACAAGAACAAATTTGATATCCTGCATAAACAGATCATAAGATCTACAATAATGGGAAGAAAAAAATAACCCCGAGGTTTGGACATATGGAACGAATGAACGAGAAAATAATGGTTAAAAAGTTATACACACGCAGTGTGAATGGGAAAAGAATCCAAGGACGACCAAGGAAATCAAAGCAAAATAATAAATTATTAAAAGGCAGCTATATTCAAAATCAGAAAAATCGATGAGCGTGCATGTTACAATGTATTAAGGTTTATCCGTATTGAAGGTCCATCCTTTCTGCCTACTCTTTCGGAAATGGAGTGATGGTTAGTTAGATAGTATCATCATCATCGGCTGTCTCTCGTATCCGAGGAAGACTCCTTCACGGTTATGGGTTCACTAAATATGAAGTTTTCAGAAATCCTACTCTATGGTGCATTGACTCTCAAGATGGGAGTTATTAAATGGAGGTATTTGAAATGTGTATTCACTGTAGAATGCTAAGGATATCCTGGATTTACATGATGAGTAACATTGAAGTTTAATGTAGAGCTAATACACAAAGTAAATTGTACTCTGTAAGACTTACTTTGATCACATAATGACAGGAGAAAAATATAACATATACCAGCTGGTAAGAAATTCTTTCGTATTAGTTGAAAGTACATTCAGAAGATAACTACTCTTGATTTTATAGAGTATCTTGTCTTCCTAATGCCAAACCATCTCTCATGCGTTCCTGGCATTATATACAGGGTTATTGGTTATTGAATACATTCCTTCTAGGAGGTTGTAGGGGAGGTTATTTCCAATGATTTATGTCATGTAAGGCATTATACAAAAGTGAACCATTTTGAGATAAAACGAATTTAAGTTTTTTTTTTAATTTCTCGGAGTCATGTGTTTTAAAAATTTATAAAAAAACAACTGTCAGTTATAATTAAACTTTTAATTTTTTATCAATTAGTGAATACCAGAGGCATAGACAAAAACTAGATCTGTCAGTCCACATAAGGAAATATCAAACATTTTAATTATTTTTATTTACAAATTCTAATAGAAAGACGATTTAAAAAAAATAATCACCTACCAATCATATTTTTTTGTGCAGATAGTTTGAAAAACATCCACATGTTTTTAGCTTTCAAGCGAGGTATTTAAAATAAACATCGGTTTTAAGATTACAGAGAAATCAACATTACACTAGAAAAAGGTAGAAAATCGTCTAATTGATGCCTTAAACATTAATATTGTTTGTAATGTCAGTAGATATAATAAACTGATTTAATAAAGGGAAAGATTAAGAGAGGAAGAAGCATCGGAAGAAAAAAAATGGCTTTGAAACATCCAGGAGTGGAGACCCAATAGGACACCGAGAAGAAGAGATTTACATCATTGTTCAAGAAACAATAAACAACATAAGTATTGGAAAAAAAACTGCATGCTGACCAATCCAACCCATTCTCCTCATGGTAAATTGTGTAATAGCGATAACTGATTATCGCTTTATCCCCATATTATAATAAGCATGTATAACTGATTTTTTTAATGACCTTAGCACTTCACAAGTTATACTAACACAAAAGTAAATAATAACCTTCTATTCTAATTGATATGAAATACAATATTATCACGGTGTTTCTGTTTAATTTTATTAATCTAAAATCCACATCTAGTAAAACTCACAGCAAGCCTATCTATAATTTGTACTTTAAAAGCTAATATTAAAATGTGTACACGATGAGAAACATTTCAAATACTACTTCTTTAAAACATCTTCTTCATTATCCGAAGATTGATTTGGATTATGCAGTTTTCGGTGGTTTTTTAAACTCTCGGCTTGAGCAAACGATCTGCCGCAGTCCTGACAGCCAAACGGAGTCTCTCCGGTGTGGATTCGCTGGTGGGCCTTCAGATTCGTTAGCTGCGTGAATGTACGGCTGCATTTATCGCACGATAGCGGCTTCGCACCCGTGTGAATTCGTTCATGGAGCTTCAAATGGTATAACCTCGCGAAAGCTTGTCCGCAGTGGCTGCAAGAGTGTGGCTTAATACCCGTGTGGGTCTGTTTGTGAGATTTCAGATGGCTAGAATAAGAAAAAGTCTGTCCGCATTCTTCGCAGAAATACGGCTTCTCTCCTGTGTGAATAAGTTTATGAGATTTCAAATGACTAGTCTGCGTGAACAATTGTCCGCAGTAATCGCACGAATACGGGCGTTCGCCGGTATGCGTGCGTTTGTGGTATTTCAATCTGTATGCTTTGGCGAATAGCTGGCCGCACTCGTCGCAAGAGAAAGGTTTCTCTCCCGTGTGGATGAGCTTGTGTGTTTTAAGATGACTAGAGTACGTGAAGGCTTGGCTGCAGATGTTGCATCCATACGGACGCTTTCCAGAATGAACCCAGCCGTGTCTCTTGCAGTCATAAGAAAACTTGAACGCTTTCCCGCATTCTTTGCACACAAACGGTTTATCGGAGCTAGGCAAATTATCGGGCAGTGCAGTCGCCGATTTTAATTGAATAAGAGTTCCCACATTTCTACTATCCGGGGGTATTTTCATTTGCTTGACAAGTTTCAATCCATTCTTCAACGGTTTGATGACTGGCAAATGATCTTTAATAACAGGTGATTCCTGAGTGGTAATTGCTTGTCTACTCATCTTACACGGCTTGTAACACCCCGAATCATGGGAATACTTACTGAAGGTGATGTTGCAGAATTCGCAGGTGTGTAAGTTATCTAAAAATAAAGTAAATAGTATTTTTTTATGTACATATAATGAACTCTATCACAAAATTTTAATAACCAATGTTTTTTTACAACTTTCAATAGATTTCTACTAGCAAATTTCAATAACAGACTAAAACTGTTAAATACGAAGAAAAAAATACATGCCAATGAACTAAGCAAAAATAATGGACTGCTACACTGTTCTTTCCTGACATAATTCTCTCTCTTCTTAAACATTTATACGTGGTGTCATACACACACGTCAATTTCTCCAACTCCTCACGTGGCCGACATTTAATATTTGATTGATTTGATCGTGCCACATACACCGGTCTTTTTTAACTTCTATTTCCGTTTACATATACATAAGAACGTCGTTTATCCGGACTAATTGGGACCGGAGGTGTTCCGGATTATCAAACAGGCGCTAACTCTTTTAGCAAAATAAGTTGTAAATCGTTTTTTTTTCCTTGGTTCATTTATTGATTATGAAATTACAAATTGTACTGCAAAAATAAGTATGTATGAAGTACATGTTCATTGTGTTTGACAGTGTTTAAGGCTCGACACCAGAGAGCGCCAGCGTATTTATCGGATCTCTGCGTGACACCCATGCCAACGGAAAGGCAACGTTCACTCCGATCAGTAGAAACAAGTGCAAACAACATAGCAATTCCAGTCAGAGCCAATAAAGCATGTTTCTATGATCGTGCTTTCAGTGTTGCGGGTCCGTTGGCGTGGAATAGCCTCCATGTTAGTATTAAGTATGAGGATAGTGACGTTAAATTTAGGAAACTTCTGAAGACTGCACTGTTCGGTCAGTCATTTCCTAGTGCGCCCTTGGAGTAATTGATTTTACAAAACGGCGCACTTAAAATACAAGTCAACAGAATAATAATAATAATAATAATAAAAAGGCTTACATTACTCTACAGTACTGGAAAAATAATCAGAGATTTTTGTTTTTGAACAAGATATCCTTGTCTTTTTTATGTTCTTCATCATCTCGGCTTGTCCGGATAATTGACGTTCCGGTTAACTGACGTCCGGATAAACGACTATTGTACTAGCTTAAACATTCTTTCTTCATTCATTCTTTCCATGTGTTCAAATCATCTTAATGACCCTTTCATTCTTTTGTTTGCAACACTTTCATTTCACTGCATTCATTTCTTATATTTGTATTTGACACTCAATAACAGCGGATGGCCGAACGTGCGTTGAAAGAAGGGTTGGTGCGGGTAACGAAGTAAATGGAGATTTAAAAATAGTTATTGGAAACAAGAATTTATCAATGAATGCGAAAATGGCCGTTCACAATGCAGTTCTGGTCCCAACCCTTATGTATGGAAGCAAAGCATGGAACTGGCAGAAGAAAGATGAGAGCAGAATAAATGTGGTAGAGATTAGGTCCCTAAGACGTATGTGTAGTAGAATGATGTACGACAGAATCTCAAACGCTGATATTAGAAAGGAATGTAGAGCGAAAGAAGGTATTATGAACAAAATTATGAAATTTATCTGCAATGGGTAAAATCCAGTATTTGTCTACAAGAATTTGTATACATTCAAAATGTTGTGTATAATAACTGGTCCAAGTTAAAAGCATAAAAATTGGAGAGACATCTCCAGGCGTAATCTAGTGCTGTATGATTTGCAGAGCCTTTCACAGTGCATTAATAAAGATTTTCTGCTTAATGCTTCCCAATCTTAATAGATGACGCTAGTGTAGAGTGAACTAAAAAAAATGTGAAGATAAGTGTAGCATTCTAGCATATACGAGTATACATCTTCCAAAAAAATTGTCAGATGTGGTGGTCATAAGAAAGGGGGAATGGGGAATGTTGTTAAACATAAAGCGATCGCTCAACCCAACCAACGACAGGTCATAAGTCCTGTAAGCGCCTCGGCCACCATATTCTGTTCCCAGAAAACAGTTGACATCTTCATCTCTATTGAAATACAATTAATCCTTATAAAAAAAATTATGAAAGGATCGCTGCGTTGGTTCGGACATATGGAGCACATGGGTGAAGAAGGAATGGTTAAAAAAGTATATGTTAACGATGTAAGTGATGTACGGAGTCGAGGTAGACCGAGGAAAACATGGCATAACCAAATTAATCAAATTTAAAAGGTTCATCACGTTAAAAGCCGGAAGAATCGACGTGCGTGTATGACTCGCTGTATGAATGTAGAGAAAGCTAGAGAGGTATGTCAGGATAGAGTAGTGTGGCAGTCCAATCTCTCTGCCTACCCCTGCGGAGAAAAAGCGTGATGGTTTGTGTGTGTGTGTGTATCATATACAGATTTACTACACATCCGTCTAAGAGATCTCATTTCTACAACATTTATTCTACTTTTAATCTTCTTTTGCCAGTTCCGTGCTTCATTAAACTAACTAACTAACCATCACGCCGTCTCCCCGAAGGGGTAGACAGAAATAATGGACTGCCACACTTTTCTTTCCTGACATATTTCTCTCGCTTCCTCAATACAATTCATACATGGTGTCATGCACGCGCGTCGATTTCTCTGACTCCTCACATGGCCGACATTCAATATTTGATTTATTTGATTGTGCCACGTTTTCCTCGGTCTTCCTCTATTTCTGGTTCCATTTACATCGTTAACATATAATTTTTTTACCATTCTTTCTTCATTCATTCTTTACATATGTCCAAACCATCTTAATGATCCTTTCGTTATTTTGTTCATGACACCATCATTCGCACCGCATTCACTTCTTATATTTTCATTCGACACTCTATCATACAGAGTTTCCACACATTCGTTTAAGAGATCTCATTTCTACTGCATTTATTCTACTTTCATCTTTCTTTTGCCAGTTCCATGCTTCGCTTCCATACATAAGGGTCGGTAGAAGAACACCATTGTGCACTGCCATTCTAGCTTTTTTGGATAGGTTTCAATGTGCTTCATTAATTTATTGTGTAAACCTACCATCATAAGAATTACTACAATCAATATCGTCAAAGTCTTTGATATCAGGTTGGCACAGCAAGTCGTCATCTTCATCAGGATTCTCTGTTTCCACGATAGGCATACCATTCCCATTTTGTTTGACTTCTTGTGGATAGCATAATTTTTTGCCATTTGTCACAGGGAGTTCAAATTGGGTAGCCTGCTCCATCATCTGTAAAAAAAATTGTTTTCCTTATTTCATTGATTTGGTATTTCTTCTTCTTCTTCTTCTTTTAATAAATCTGATGATCTGTGACACAGAAATCATGTCTCGTCAGATGATAATAATAATAATAAATTGGATGATTTATAGAGCGCCATTCTTATGAATTAATCATCTCAAGGGCGCTGTAGTTCCATTTTATGAACTAGTTGAAGATACATATTTTAGTTAAGGTGAAAATTTTGGTTCAGAATAAAGATTTTGTTAAAAATAAAGATTTCGTTAAAAATAAAGATTTTGTTAAAAATAAAGATTTTGTTAAAAATAAACATGTTGTTAAAAATAAACATTTTGTTAAAAATATTTAAAAAAATTTAAATGAATGTTTTGTTAAGAATAAACATTTTTGTAAAAAATAAACATTCAGTTGAAAATAAACATTTTTGCTAAAATAAACATTTTGTCATAATAAACATTTTGTTAAAAACAAACATTTTGTTAAAGATAAACATTTTTGTTAAAAATAAAACATTTTAGTATGGAGGCTGCACCTGACGCAGTCGATCAACATTTGCATCAGGATAGGATAGTTTGAACAGGTGCGTTTTGAGCCTCGATCTAAACTCTGACGGGTTTTCAATGCACTTTAAGTCTGCAGGGAGAGCATTCCAGGCCGAGGGGCCAGCTACAGCAAAGGCCCAGCTGTCCTTCCAGCTCTCTGGCGGTCTTCCAGGTGAGCGGTGTCCGGAGGGGATTTCATAAGCGGCTGTATATGCAAGTCTGTCAACATCCATTCGAGCTACATGGTCCCAGAGCGAGTTACAAGAGCGTTCCGATGTTTCAAATTCTCGCCGGCCTTTAAGGGTTAAAGAGACAAACAGTAGATACATATTCAAGTAGTGAACGAACCATGGTTGTAGTAGGTATGTATGTAGTAGGTACCTGAGGGCACTGATATTTTGGAAAGGTTTGCATTTATGTATTATGAATTCCAAAGTTCTTTATCCAAAAATAATATTAATAATAGGCATTTTTTTTATTAATCGTAAATTAAAAAATCTTTTAAACATTTAAGTTAAAAAGTAAAAAATATTATTCAAATTAATAATAAATAAAAATTCATAAAAATGTAATTATAAGATCACCAGTGCATCGGATTGATGAAATTTAAAAAATATTTCTTTTTATGAGTCATCTACTCATGGGAATACAATAAAACTATTGTTTGTTTATAAAACAAATAAAAAATATTATCATATAACCCCGTTATCAGTTCAAAAGAAGACTGAAATCAATAACATTATCGATTCTTGCAAGCCTTTACAGTTTGCCAGGCAATTTATGAATGATAAAAATGTTTTTCAATTTCTAGCACTCAGTACTTACATTCTTCGTTATCAATATTCAAGTTCATCCGAGTACATAGTCAATTGCAAATAGTTTTTTAATCTGTCGGGATCCTTCGTCAAACCAATGATATCTTGACAGTTGAAGGCCGGAGACGCGAAAACAAGGCGCATGCGCAAAGTAAGAAATATTCATAAGCAAGTACTTACTAATTTTATCTTCTTCTTCTTCTTTTTGTCCTGTCACGTCCGTTGTGCATAGGGCCTCAAGAAATCCAGCTGCTGAATGCCTAATGCCTAATATCATCCCAAGTGAGGCCTGCTGCCTTAACCTCGTCCTGCAGGGCTCTTCTCCAGGTGGCTCTAGGTCTGTATCGCTTCCTCTTTCCCCCCATAGGGGATCAGTCTAGTGCGCCCTGAGCGATGCAGGCTGGGTTCCGTCTAGCTTCGAGTGTGACCGATCCACTGGCATTTGCGTCTAGCGACTTGTTCTCTAATTGGCTTTTCGCCTGCCATGGTTCAAAGAACGGCATTTGACACTGTTCGGGACCAACTACTGTTTATTTATTTTTATATACTGATCATAACAATACAATTGAAATAACATAATATAATGATTCTAAAAAAGTACATCAAAACCGTTAACTTCATTTGCTGCAGACGCTGTCTCGATAATAGCTGATTCTGAAGATGGCTTGCAAATAATGTTGTAATGGTATCACAAAGGCTTAATATGGTTATATCAATTAGCTAAGTAAAAAGTCTCATAATATCCAGACAACCCACGAGCTGTAAGCTGACTGTTGATGATACAGCTGTGGAGCAAGCGATGAGATTCAGATATTTAGGAGTGGAAATCAGCAGCCATAATAACCTTTATACCAGAGTACGAGAACAAGTCAATAAAGCCTCTGCTGTGTCAGGGTGTCTGAAGAATCTGGTCTGGAAGAATAAGCACATGCGTATCGACAGCGAGGTCAGAATTTAAGAAATGCGTGCGACCTATCATGAGGTATACGAGTACTGTAGAGACGCAGGCCGATACTGTACAAACCAAAGGTCTGCTAAGAACATCTGAGATGAAGGTCCTAAGATCCATTTACTGGAACAACTTTTCGAGATCTTGTTCGTAACGCAGACATAAGTGGAGTAGATGCAGAAGGAGATACAGGGGGGACTATGTAGCCAGAATGGATAGTGACAAACTCGCACACACAGCCGCTTACGAAATTCTCCCCGGTAACCCTCCACCTGGAAAACTACCTGAGAGATAAAGGGACAGCTGGACCTCATTATCTCAGGAGACATGATTTCTGTGCCATAGATCGTCAGATCTATTAAAATAAATAGAAAATTATCCAATGTAACATTAACGGAAAACGAGGTGTCGCGAGAAGACGAAAAACATGGCTAGGAAACCTCCGAGAATAATTCAGGTCAATAATAAAAGCACGGTATGCTGATAAATCAATATTTAAAGCAAAATTTTACGGACCACCCAAAAACCTTCGCAAAACACTAGTTAAGAAATTATCGTTAAACAACCCGATTCCATATATTATTATATAATACTGAGCTACATATTATTTTTCCTCGTGTTGAAATTTAAAAAATATTTTTTGATTTAATTCGATTTTATAATTCACTGATTAAAATCACTTGTTTTATAAAAATATTGAAAGTGAGTTCCACCGGCAATGAATGTATAATTGCGAGGACCCAGACGCTCCAGTTCTATTTCGTCATTAGCTCGAGGATCCTTCTCCACCCTGTTGCCTAATACCATTTCTAGTCAGGTCTGCCACCTTTCCCGTCCTGCATGTTTTTTATTCAGGGAACTCTAGGTCTGCCTCGTTTCCTCTTTCCCCATCTCTTTATAATTTATTCCCCCAAAAAATTCTATAATAAATATTTAGTTTTATTTAATTTGATCCTCAGTTTCGACCGTTTTAGGCAGTTCATTACCATCTTCTGGATACCTGAAGATGGTAATGATCATTAACTAAGAAATTTAAATTTACAACTAAATATAATTATAATGTTTTTACGCTGAATAGCGGTTGTCAATTTATCTTTATTATGTTAAGGGAACAAATTAAGTGTGTATCAAAATCGCGGTATTCGGTAGTTTAATAATATAATAACACAAAGATGAATTCAAATTAATAAATAATATTCTTATGTATATAATTAAAAATTTTATCTTGCATAACGTTCACTTGCCCTAAGAAATTATATGCTGAATATAAAATCACTTGTTGCCATATAAAGGAAAAAAAATACATGACTTGAAAAACAAGCAAAAATTTATTGTTATGCATTGTCAAGTGCTGTCAAAAATCTGAGACGGAGAAAGATTCGGTTGGAAATTGAAAAATGTGAAGTGTCGTCGCGTGTTTAGCGCTTCAAAATATTTTTTCGTGTTACCGTAGTTGACTTTCAATAAGCAAAAGTGAAATGCTTAAAATATTCTGTGTTGAAATCTAGATCTGAGTTTTATTTAAATAGTTGTAATGGCAAAATACAAACCTAGAGAGGTGAGCTATAATGCCCTGAGGAACGAGCACTTGCCCCCGATGGGCGGCGAGACCGGGGACTCGGAGGACGAGGAAGTGACCTCCTCCACACCCTACAATGACGCGGAGCAGGACGACGCTACCGTAGAAAATTTTCACTTCGTGCCTGATAATACCAAGAGTCGCTGGACGCACATCGAGGACCTGGATTCGTTCTTCACGCGAATGTACAGGTATTACCTGAAGGGAGGCTTCATGGCAATGCTGGTCTCCGATTGCTTCCAGCTGCTTCAGTATTGCTTCGTGGTTTCATTTTTAACTTTCCTAGTCCATTGTGTGGATTATCCCGTGCTCTTTCACGACGACTTAAATAACCCCAAGGTGAAAGCCGGGAATGTCAGCATATCAGATGTCATATTCCCCGGACCCGTATGTATAAACAGGATATCCGGGATGTGGTGGTTTCTGATAGCATTGTGCGCCATCATCTGCCTGGTCTGGCTCGTGAGGACCGTCTACAACCTCTACCACGCCTACGACACCAAGCTCTTCTACAACAACGCGCTCAAGATCAAGGACTGCGACTTGGGCTGGATCAGCTGGTACATGGTGCTCACGAAGGTTCGCGAGGCTCAGCGGGAGCTGCAGATGTGTATTCACAAGTCGCAGATCACGGAGCTGGACATCTACCACCGCATCCTCCGGTTCAACAACTACCTGGTCGCCATGGTGAACAAACGCCTGCTGCCACTGCACCTGAACATTCCTCTAGTCGGAGAAGTTCCTTTCTTGTCCAAAGGACTCAAATATAATTTAGAGTTATTACTTTTCTACGGCCCGTGGAGCCCCTGGGAAAACTGCTGGCAGCTGCAGGAGTGCTACAAGGACTCCTCCAAGAGGCTGGAGCTCGCGAGACAGCTCCAAAATCATATGCTCGTCCTCGCCATAGCCAATTTGGTGCTGGCTCCGTTCATTCTGGGCTGGCAGATATTGTATTTCTTCTTTAGTTATGCCGAGCTTATTAAGCGCTCCCCGGGAGCATTGGGGCTGCGCACATGGTCCCCTTTCGCCCGCATCTATCTTCGGCACTTCAACGAACTCGACCACGAACTTGTGGACCGACTAAATCGAGCGCACAAGCCCGCAACAAAGTATTTATCTAGTTTTCCATCGCCCGTAACCACTATAGTAGCTAAAAATATCACCTTTTTATCCGGGAGCGTGTTGGGAGTGCTCCTGGTTCTGACTGTCTACGACGAGAACGTGCTAACCGTGGAGCACATGCTCACCATCATGACATTTCTGGGCTGCATCTTGGCCGGCGCCAGGGCGTTCATCAGCGAAGAAGGGATCATCGGGCAGCGGAGCAGCGAAGAGCTGCTGGTGCAGGTGCTGGGCCACGTGCACTATCTGCCGGCCAGCTGGAGGGGGAATGCGCACACCAAGAACGTGGCAACCCATTTTCAGCAGCTCTTCCAATTCAAGGCGGCCTACATCATCAGCGAGCTCTTCAGCCCCGTCATTTGCCCTCTCGTGCTGTGCTTTTCATTGCGCTCTCGCGCTTTAGATATCGTAGACTTTTATAGAAATTTCACTGTGTCTGTTTTGGGGATCGGAGACGTTTGTTCCTTTGCACAAATGGACGTGCGCCGGCACGGCAATCCTGATTGGCCCGCAGGCCACGGCCCGAGTGCTAAAATACCAGAAAACGTGTCGCAGTGCAATCAGGGAGAGGACGGAAAAACAGAATTGTCGCTTGTCGCCTTCTCGTGCCGAAATCCTGCCTGGAGGATTCCCCAGTCGTCCCAAAGACAATTTTTGCAAACATTACGCACTGGCGTGACCCACGCGGCCAACAACTACCTCTCCAGCGCTTCTGTTTTGCACCAGAATCAACTGCAAAGAACGATTCTCGGATCTTACTTCCATCAGAGTATGTTCCACGGGGTCGGTGGACCTTCGACACTGCACCCAGCGTTATCTGTGTGGCACCAGAAATCACCCGACCGGCACCTTCCGAGCATGGACGAGAGTTTGCCAGAGGAATCGTCCGAAGAGCCTGTGGCGTCTTGTTCCGGCTCGAGAGGACAACTGGTGCCGGACAAGACGGAGAGCTCGGCCACGGAAGACCAGGAGATGTCAACGAGCACCCTACACTTGTACGACATCCACTTATCGCGCGTGCGGGTGCGCGGGGGACCAGGGTCAGGGCTGGGCGAGAGCCGGACGCAGTCCAACTTCTTCCCTCAGCGCTCGGCTAATGCAGAGGACACTCCTTTGCTGCGCAAGTTCCCCTAACCCTCGGCCCCAGGAGAGTGGGTGTGACGCAGAAGTTGTGCAATACTGTATCCTCTACGGGTGTGTGTATATAAACTGTGTGATTTAATTAGTAAATTTCTCATCTTATAATATACCGTTCAGCTCGTAATCTATCCACATTATTCCATACCGTTGTGTCTTACTCTTCATCGTCTCATTATTTTAAATGTTCGTTTTTAGTATTTACATCTAAACTAATGTGTAAAGGCAACAAGCCGTAACTTAAGTTGCGGCTGTTTGGCGTAACACGGCTCAAAACATTCTTATAACTGGCCTCTATCATATACAATCACAGATTTTTCTCTATCTCTTTCCTTTACTGAGATATTCACTATCCCAATAGCCGCAAAATTGTATCAATTTGATACATGTTTTGGCAAAAAGCATCATTTTAAATTGTTGCTTTTTACCACGGCACAGCCAAAACTTGCGGCCTTTTGCTGCGACACAATATGTATCCTGGCAAATGACAGCAACTTAAATTGTGGCCCATCACCAAATTATTTGTGCGACGGTCTAGCTAATATGTGGCGGTAAAACACATTTTCTTAAATAATATGAAACTTACTATACTTTTATGGCAAAAACACGTCTTAATCATTTCTAAGAACTGTATTCTTACTTTTGAAACTTAGTTTGCATAAGAAAACTTATTTTAAATGATAAAATATAGCAAAAAACAAAATAAAACTATAAACTCGTTTATCTCAAAACTGCTATTTTCAACTTGCGGCTATTTGCCTTTGCGCATTAGTAAACTACAATTAATTTACTTTGTCTTCACGATGTATATGCAACACTTGATATTAAAAAAAATCTTTTCATATATGGACTTATACCTTATATTAACATCCAAGGGGGTCGCGATGCCTAGGTTGAAAAACAGTGATTTGGAGTCGCACATGTTTGATCCAAATTCATATGGACTCATCTGGAATACGCCTAACTTCTCTAAATCCTAGTTTGTAAAAATCAAATAGACTCAATAAATAGTAATTAATTATCATCCTTCAATATTGTTTAAATCAAACTAATGTTCAAATGCTATTAACCAATTTCTTCTATCATAAGATTCTTATTGTTTTTTTTTTAAATACAGTAGAACTCCAACTATCCTAACTCTGACTATCCAAAACGCTTTCAGAATTTCATAAAATAAAAATTAAGACGGAAACGTAATGCGATTCACAAAATAATCCAATCAAATCAGTTTATTTACCCAAATAGCATGAATATTTAAGGCATCTATTGAGTACAGGTCAAATATTATATGCATACAACATAACACCAGAAACGCATTAAAGATGGTTTAAAATTAGAAAGACAAAAGACATACTTTCTAAAGTCGAGAGTATTTGTCCTCTGAACATTCTCTTATTTTTGTCCTGTCACACCTCCGTGGTGCATAGGGCCTCAAGGAACCTTCTCCACCCGACTCTATCGCATGCCTGTTGCCCAACATCATCCCAAGTGAGGCCTGCTGCCTTAACCTCGTCCTACAGGGCTCTTCTCCAGGTGGCTCTAGGTCTGCCTCGCTTCCTCTTTCCCCCCATAGGGGATCAGTCTAGTGCACCCTGAGCGATGCAGGCTGGGTTCCGTCTCAGAGTGTGACCGATCCACTAACCGTTCTCCAATTGGCTTTTCACCTGCCATGGTCCAGAGAAATGTATTTGACACTGTTTGGGGTCAATAGATTTTGAATATTGAGCGAAGGCACCTATTTACAAACACCTCGTTTACCAATAATGTCTGCGGTAGATTTCCAAGTCTCACATCCGTACAGCAGTACGCTGTTAACACTATTTGGAGCTTGAGCTTTCTCGAAATGATTGATTCTGGCAGCCGGTAGGTAAAACAATCTGTTCTGTAATAATGATTCTGTCTACGCCCGCTATTGTCCTTCCTTCCGCGAAGCCACCTGTCGCTGTTCTTGGCTGTTCACTTGGAAAACAGATGATGACAGTCAAACAGCTTACTTTGACCCAGATATACAACACTTACGTGTAAAAGTATTGCCTTTTCATTTAACTAACTAAAAGCTCTTTATCTTTCAAAATAGTTTTTTTCTCCCAATTCAACATACATACAGTAATTACTTAAAATAGACCCTTTTTTAAAATTAAAAATCCAATTATTCGAATTTTTGATTATCTGAATGAGGTCATCCCAAATGATTCGGATAATAGGAGTTATACTGTATATTTTTTATTCCTTTAGTCATAAAATCTTAATTTATTACATGTGAATTTTATTTATAAAGTTATGTACCAGCATATCAATATACCGTTAAAATAAAATGTTTATATTAATCCCATCAACTGATTATTTATAAAAAAATATTGTGTTTGCTTTTGATAATTAGCTATTGTGTTTTTGGTTTGAGTAAAAATTTTGTTATACTATTCTATCCATATTCTGCTGCTTCAACCGCTGTAGTCTTGTTGTGTTCCGTATTCAATATTTGAGTTTTTCTAAAACAAAAGAATGAGATAACATTTAATATCTGACTTTGACACTATTAGTGATTTGTTCCGTTTAATCTCAATTTGGGTAATGTTTAA
This sequence comes from Lepidostoma basale, assembly GCA_022606425.2. Classification (NCBI taxonomy): domain Eukaryota; kingdom Metazoa; phylum Arthropoda; class Insecta; order Trichoptera; family Lepidostomatidae; genus Lepidostoma; species Lepidostoma basale. The sequence continues at coordinate 445,357 of JAHDVF020001145.1, read as the reverse complement.
TTTATAGAGAATGCCTTGAAAGATTATGAAGTATTTAAAAAAATTATATATTTTTGATTAATACAGTCACGAGTGCATTGAAGTTTGTCATTCATGACACAATTAGTAACTAACTGATTAACTAATCATCACGCAGTCTCCCGTATGGGTAGGCAGAAAGAATGGACTGCCACAATTTTCTTTCCAGACATGCTTCTCTCGCTTCCTCAATAAATAATAAATAACCATGAAATATTCACAGAAGTAAAGATTTACTATTTAAAAACCGGGTTCATTGTATTATTATTATTTTGTTGAAAAACTCTTTACATCATTACAGCGTGAGCCAAATCGATGTAAAGGGCGAAAAAATATATACATAGAACCATATGAATAGGAATATGCCAGTTATTTCCTTGCTACCCTTACCGTAAGGGTATTCACGGATTCGCCATAATTGCATCCAAAGAGGTCTATCTCTTTTGCAACCTCATTTAAAAGACGATTCGCTTTCAATACAGGAGAACTTCGAAGGGCCTCTGTGCAGCAATTTGGGGCATAAAATAATATATGCCCCCTTGCTCTGCTATAACTATGGGATTTTTCTCTGGGGTTCCAAATGATGGAGCAGTACTCCAAATTACTACGCTCCTACACCAAATTACTGTACAATCGTAATCAGTCTTCTTCTTCTTTTTGTCCTGTCACCTCCGTGGTGCATAGGGCCTCAAGGAACCTTCTCCACCCGACTCTATCGCATGCCTGATGCCTAACATCATCCCAAGTGAAGCCTGCTGCCTTAACCTCGTCCTGCAGGGTTCTTCTCCAGGTGGCTCTAGGTCTGCCTCGCTTTCTCTTTCCCCCCATAGGGGATCAGTCTAGTGCGCCCTGAGCGATGCAGGCTGGGTTCCGTCTCAGAGTGTGACCGATCCATTGCCATTTGGGTCTAGCGACTTGTTCTCTAATTGGCTTTTCGCCTGCCACAGTCCAGAGAACGGCATTTGACACTGTTTGTCAGTAATAAATGAGAATCGAAATCAGTAATAAGTTTTAATTTATAATGTTATTTTTCTTCGCACTCGCTATAAATTTCACAATCAACAATACCAAATTGTTCCCCTTTTTTTTTCTACAACAAACCATCGCGCTTTTTCTCCTTAGGGGTAGGCAGAGAGAATGAACCGCCACACTACTCTATCCTGACATACCTCTCTAGTTTCCTCTACATTCATACAGCGAGTCATACACGCATGTCGATTCTTCCGGCTTCCGACATGACCAACCTTTAAAATTTGATTCATTTGGTCATGCCATATTTTCCTCGGTCTACCTCGACTCCGTACTCCATTTACATCATTAAAGTATACTTTTTTACCACCATTACCATACCATTCTTTCTTCACCCATGCGCTCCATATGTCCGAACCAACGCAGCGATCCTTTCATAATTTTGTTCATAATGCCTTCTTTCGCTCTACATTCCTTTCTAATTTAGCTATTCTCAAATTCATCGCACATCTCATTTAACTTCCCTTCCATACCTCCTCTTATGTTCCAATGCGGCACTCCACTCTCCTCTGTTCGCCCCCGCGGGAAAAGCGACGTGATGGGTTTGTTTTCTACACTACTGTCATACAACAATAATCAGAACAAAATACTTTAGAAATGGTCTCAGGCATCCGCATGAGAGAACGACACCTTCGGAGAGAATCAAAGTATTTCTTCTCAAAATATTCTTGTACTCACTCGTCTTGACGACATCCGGTTTTTACCTATTTATATAATAATTCCCCTTGCGAACATCTAAATGTAAAAATCATGTTAAATTGTCAAAGCACTGTGCCCATTTATAGTGCTTCTACAAGTGTTGTTATATTAACAATAATGTTTTTAATTTTAATCCTTAAAATGGCAATACAAACTTGGATGCAATTTTTTTAACAGTCTGAGCAATTTATATTTTTATTTTTCTAAATGGCAATATTTTTTTAAAATTAATCAAAAATGTATTATATAACATTATCGACTTGTGTTTAATGTAAGTAATTTTAATTGTGGGCATTCGATGTGTCATTTAATTTCATTTCGAATGTGAATTAACTTTAGTTCCAAATGCACAATTGAATTTTTAATGTTTTAAACCGGGACTATTTCGCGAAATTACCGAGATTCTGTTTTACCGTGGTGTGATTTCGGAAATGGAATACTCGGGATGTCTGGGTGATGGGTGGGTTTAATACTTAGCACTATCGTATTCCTTCATGTTTGAATTTGATATTTAAGTTCTAGCTCAACTGAAGAAATTCTTTCAAATTTGTGTTTTTTTTTTAAATGTAAATACTTTTTTTTCTAATCATTCTGTTTGTAATATTATTATTAACTTTGTTGTCTTATAATTTAACATTCAATGCATTCTAGTTGATACTTTGTTATTAATTTTATCTTTGACTTCAGCCTATTTCAGTCCACTCTTGAACAAATTCATTTGCTTCCACGTCGCTGTGTCTTGTGCAGACTTCATCTGGGTAATGCCAACGTATCGGCTAAGGTCATTATTCCACCGTAGTTGCGGATGCCCTGCACTTCTCTTTGCTGTCTCCAAGTCAGCAGTCTCATTGTCCATTTAACGTCTGAGTTATTTGAGTTGAAAGCCTATCCAAAAAAGCTAAGATGGCAGTGCATAATGGTGTTCTTGTACCTTTATGTATGGAAGTGAAGAATGGAACTGGTAAAAGAAGGATGAAACAAGAATAAATGCAGTAGAAATGATAGACTGTCAAATACAAGTATAAGAAGTGAATGCGGTGCAAATGAAAGTGTTATGAACAAAATAATGAAAGGGTCGTTAAGATGATTTGGACACATGGAAAGAATGAGTGAAGACATAAAGGTGAAGAAGGTATATGTAAACGACGTGAACGGAGTTTGAAATAGAGGAAGATCGAGGAAAACGTGGCACAATCAAATCAATAAAATATTAAATATCGGTCACGTGACGAGTCGGAGAAATCAACGTGCGTGCATGACAAGATGTATAAATGTAGAGAAAGCGTGAGAAGAATGTCAGGGCAGAACAGTGTGGCGTTCCATTCTTTCTGCCTACCCCTTCGGAGATACGGCATGATGGTTAGATAGTTAGTTGTCTGAGTTTCTGTTTATGTGACCTATCCAATGCCATTTTAGAGTCACTACACCGTGGATGATGTCAGTGACCTTTGTTTTTTCTCTCGTCATATCGTTTTTGACTCGCTGTTTCTAAGGCTTATTCCTAACATGGCTCTTTGAGTCACTTGTTGTTTTTTGCCACTTTATTTGGACAATGTTACAGTTTCGAGGCAACTGGTAGCACACATGCTTCATATACTTTTTTGTTTTTCTTTTTAAATCTTTGTAAAAGTAATGCTCCCGAATCCTGCTGTATATAGGCTTCTTCCATTCTGTTCCACTCGTTCCTGTCTTGTCCCTTCAGCATCCAGGTTGTTCCAGCTATTCGAGCAATGTCATCGGTCCATCTTTTAGCTTACAACTAACAGGGTTTAAACATACACAATTGAATTAAGTTATTCTTATTTTTCCTTGTTGTAGACCTATGTGGCCTGTTCTCCAGAGTGTTGCTCCTCCTGTGAGGTAGACTCCCAGCTGTTCTTCCATCTTTTAGGAGGTCTTCCACGAGGACGAGTCCCATGAGGTTGATTATGTCGTGCAATATAGGGGAGTCTGGTGGTGTCCATTCTTTGAACATGCCCGTACCAGTCCCTTTTTCACTGTCTGCTCCATCTTATAATATCTCCAACCTCACATATCTCTCTTATTCTGGTGTTCTTCATGCGATATCTCAGCGTCTTGCCTGATATCGTCAGTGTCTTCATCTCGGAAATCCTCAAAACATGTTTGGTATGTGTCTGCCATTGCTTCAACGCCATATGTTATTATTGGTCTTACGCATGCTTTATAGATTCTCATCTTACTCTTAATGGCCTTGTCTTTGTTTTTACATATTGTGGATTGAACGTCAGAGATTGCAGCTGCCTTGTTTTCTTGGGCTTGTGTTTCTTCCCGCAGATCAGCTCCTCCCACCAGATCTACGCCTAGATACTTAAAGGTCTATGGGTTGTTTTTCTATAACCAGGTCACATGTTTTGGGTGTTTTGGAAAGTTAAGTTAATTAATTAAGAACTGGTTGCAACGGTTTCATTGTTGCATTAGCTGTTACATAGTACGTTACACTAATCCGTCAACATTAAAAATTACATTTGCAGCCTTAAGAATTATAATTAATTCCTAAAAATAAAAATTACACAATATGCTGTCAAAACAAGATATTTACCAGAATGCATTTAATGTCATTAAGTTTAATAAAGAGTCAAAAAAATTATCTGTATAATAAATAAATAAATTTTAATTATATATAATCTTAAATTGTAACTAACCACTGCTAGAAAACAAGGGATTTGTATTGTAAATTAATTTATAAGTATTCTCAATATCGTGTTTAGTAATAATCTGTACAAGAGAAACATTGTTACCTATATATTTTTTTTGTATTGCAGAGGCTCTATATATAATACATAAGACCTTTTCTTCTTTTTGTTCCTCTCCTATCGGAGGTTGGACAATGTCGTGGCTATTTTTACTGTTGATACGGCAGCTCTAAACAGGTATGCTGTGCTGCAAATGAATCATTCTAAAAGATTTTCTATTTCTCCCGTCACCTTACTTTATTATTTTGTAACAGCTTTTTTCGACTCCTGGTCCCGTGCGTTTGCAGAAAGAAAAAATAATCGTAATGTCTAATATTTAACATATTTTTGTGTTAAACTGCTCTCTAGCAATATACATAGTGTATAAAATGTATTTTTGCATTTCTTGTATACAAATACATATAAATAAACTATCGCTTTCAAGATATGCAGTGGCGGTACTCCCATAGAAGCTCTGAAGCCCGGTTTGCGTAAGAAATTTTGGATCAAAACCTCTTCTGGCTTACAGAGGTTCAGCTTTTACGTCTGATGGGAACATTGTTGGAAGGTGATTTGGTGGGTTGTTGGTTTATGCGGGGGCATGATTACTTAGATTTGGGGGTTTTGATTCAAAATTTCTTACGCAAGCCGGGCTTCTGGGCTTCTATGGGAGTACCGCCACTGATGATATGACTAAATAAATATCATATTATTATATTGATATAATATATGCTTTATTACGGAGTAAATTAGATCAATTATCATCATCACTCATTAGTCGTCCAGTGTTAGACATATGCCTATCTTCCAGACTCCCACAACTCTCTATCCCTCGCCACTTTGTGCCATTGACCTCCTGCCACTCGTTTGATGTCATCAGACCATCTTGCTTGTGGTTTGCCCGGTTTTCTGTTGCCGGTTCTTGGTCTGGTCCATCGATCGTTGTCTTCACTATAAGCTATTTTTCACACTACATCAGCAACTTTGGTCCTTTCTCTAATCCATTCATTTCGTTTACTGTCTCGCAGACCGATATTCAACTTCCTCCTCTCCATTGCCCGCTGGATTACTCGAAGTTTCTGTACTGTTCTTTTTGTGAACGTGATTGTTTCAAACCCATATGTCAGTGTACCAATAGGACACACATGCCAAATATCTTTTTCTTCACGTGGTCTACGAATCATTTGGACCTAAGATCGATACTTTAGAGAAAAAAACTATAACATTCGTAAAATGTGCATAAATGATAATCCAACACAGTTGGCTCATAATTCTCAGTTTGAATGTCATATTAGTTATCCTTGATTTCCTTCTATAATCAATGTTTCTACTGTTCAAACACACTCATCGTATCGGCGACATCTTAGTTTTATAACTGTCAACAAAATGGCCGCTTGCTTATTAAACACACGCGGCGTGTTTATGTAATTTACTATGTTTCATCGCCATAACAGCCATTTTTTGTTATCCTTGAGGCTTTCTATTCATATTTACACTGATAATCCAGGAATTCCCTCGTAGCTGCACTAATGTGGCAAATAAACAAAGTACGAGGAAGCTACTAGTTGGCCTCGTAGGCAATAATGCAAGCACCAGTTGTCTTGTAGTTGCTAGTCAACTTGTTATCTGGTACGCTGACTAAACTTGTAGTTACTAAACTGTAAACTTGTGAAAGAAATTAAATAATCTTTTATTATCATGTAATAGAGATGTTTTGTTCTCGACAATATTGTATTTTGTTTCTCTACCCCTCACTTGATGTTGTCATTCTTTTAATTGTATATTATATGTAACTTTAGACTAACCAGCAGTTGTAGACGGAATTATTTGAACCTTGGAAGAGAGTGTTAAGTAACGATTAACCAAATGCCTGAATATAACGCCAATGTATGTATAGGACGTGAACTGTGTATCATAGCTTAGTGATACAAGAAATCAATTGTGATATACAAACATAATTTAAATAGGATTAAAATAAATGGAAATCAATAAATTTTGTTTTTATTTCTAGTAATTAAGTTATTTATTATTTGTTGCACTACTCCAACTTCATCTCTTTCATTTCCAGACCACAACCTAAATTATTACCATCTGCCTTATCAATAATGACCCTTTACCACCAAGTTATCCACCATCATTCAGTCCTATACCCCTCCAGCAATCAATGCGGCTAACTGGTCTTCCATTCCTTGACAATAATGTAAGACTTTATCATAAGCCCTAAATCTCCCCTCGCCTTCTTTTGGAGGGACACTCCGGGCCATACATTTAGTCCCATCAAGGAACCAGACCAAAGGTCTATAAGGAGAAGAAGAAGAAGGAATAGCCATTAGTAAGAACTTGTCTTATGAACTCTTCTTATTTAATTTTAAAGGTAAGAACTTCTTCCTTTTTTATGGCTTTTCACCGCTTGTGGGTGTTCTGGCCAGTCTCAAGTAAGGCTAGTTGTAGTTGGTATCTAATAATTATTTGTTAGTAGTGGGGAATTATGTTACAGGTATTTTATACAGGTTTTTGTTAGATGAGGAAATGACTGTGGACATGTTAGTAGGGAAGGGTATATTTAAGGTCAATAAGGTCTGGGATAAAATTTGGGTATTGTATTATTTAACGGGCAGTTGAAGAATATGTGGCCAAGATTTTCATCCTCGATGCTGCATTCACAAATGGCAGAGTCTAGAATTTGAATTTTGGTAAGATGCGCTCTGTGACAACAGTGTCCGATGTGCATTCTACTATTTAAATAATTTAAAGGATCTTGGATATTGTCTTTTCTATATAGTATATCTTTTGTATATGGAACTGTTTTTAATCTTGAAGGGTTGCCAAAGTGCAGAAAGTAAAATTTTTTTGTGAGAAGCTTCAAATGACAGCCACCTATGGGTGCCATTTCGAAACAACTGTATTTAAAGGTAAGAACTTCTTTAATGAAGGCGACACTTGTATCCAATGCGTGTTCTAGAACTGTCATTGGTTGGTAAATAAAACAAAATTGCAATGAACATGTATTTATTTTTCAAAACCACCTATAAACATGAACAAGATAAACAGATAACATATTTATAATTTTTTTATGAATTAAAACACTGTTTTTTCCAGCTATAATGCATTTTTCTCTAAGTGTTTTGAAGATATGATACCTTCAATACTGGGAGAACAGTATAAACTTCAATTTACATCGTTCTCCTGGTGATGAAGGTATTTCTTATTTTATGATAGTTATGCGTTTTCTTCTTTTTTTATTTTATTTTCATAAATAAACAAAATGATAGTGATATCGTTTTAATATAAGTTGCCTGACTTATGTTCTCTTTTTCATTGTATAAATATGATAATTATTACAGTGGAACTTGGTTAAATTTGCATGTTATAAACATTACTCGTTATATCAGAGAATTATCATCAGCCGTCTGTCATCCACTGCTGAATGTAGGCCTCCTATCCATTGCCGCTCCCATCCATCCATGTCCAGCAATCCTCTTCAGATCGTCGGTCCAGCGGGTAGGGGGACGTCCAACTCTGCAGAATCCTGTACGCGGTCTCCACTCCAGAACCCGTCTCCGACAGATGTGCCCAGCCCATCACCACTTCAGCCCGCCCATCCTCAGAGCCACCTTGGTTTGTTGTCGAATAAATTCATTTCTAAATCTGTCCCTCAAGGTTATTCCAAGCATGGCTCTTTCCATGGCGCGTTTGGGCGACTTGAATCTGTAGACTAGACCTTTTAAGTGTCCACGTCTCGGCTCCGTACGTCATGACTGGCAAGATGCACTGGTTGAAGACTTTAGTCTTGAGGCATTGTGGTATTTTAGAGGCGAGAACATGACGTAATTTTCCAAAGGTCACCCAACCCAACTGAATTCTTATATCAGAGAATAGGTATGTTTAAATGCTTACAAAAAAATACACATTAAATGAAGACATGAAGTATCCGTTTCCTCGTTACATTCGAGACCTCATTGTTTCCGTTATCTTAATAACCATATTTTTTCTTTGACTTTGACTATCACTCTATCAATTTTGACTTTGACTATCACTTGAGAGTAGGTGTCTCTGTCCCTGGCAGCTCGAAACAGCTCCTCAACGCTTATTAAACCAGTCCAGTTTCTTATGCTGTGGAAGCCTGAAGATTGGCTTCCTGCCAATACCTCGTCGACCCTCAACTATCAGGCGCAATGATTCATAGTTATGCTCCTGTATTTTAGTTTTTGTTTTAAAAAACTAAAAAATACAATAAATAAAATAATATCTAGAAATATGTCGAGAGAAATAAACTTGAATCTGGAAAACTCCGTTTAAATTCACAAAAAAATCATAATTATGGAATTCCGTTGTGTTAACACCCTAAGTTTATCAAAGATTACATGTTTGATTCTAACATTAAAGGTTTGTATACTTATTTATTATTGGCTTATCTATTTAAAACATTTTCAAATGAAAACTTAACCCTTTGAGTGTATCTTTTACAATAAGAAATATATATTTTTTAAACATCGATTTTATGTATACACTTTGGAATACATTATTAAATATGTCTTAGATATTGTAATAAAATTTGTTTAAATTAACTGATCAACTGTTAAACCGGTTTCCGAAGGGTTAGGCAGATAGGATGGACAGCCGCACTGTACCCTGAAATATGCTGCCCGGGTGGTGGTCAAGGGGACTGAGCGTTTCCCTCTTGATCCAGAGGACATGGGTTCAAGTCTGGACATGACAAGATTCCTTCTTCATAATATTGAGCTATTTTCCGGTCATATTGAAGATTTTATCATAAATTCTAATACTTCTTCTTCCTTATTGTAGACCTATGCGGTCTGTTCTCCAGAGTGTTGCTCCTCCTGTGAGGTATGATTCCCAGCTGTCCTTCCATCTTTTAGAAGGTCTTCCACGAGGACGAGTCCCATAAGGCTGATTATGCAATGCAATATAGGGGAGTTTGGTGGTGTCCATTCTCTGAACATGACTGTACCAGTCCCTATTTCGCTGTCTGCTCCATCTTAAAATATCCTCAACTTCTCTCTTATTCTGGTGTTCCTCACGCGATCCCTCAGTGTCTTGCCTGCTATCGTCCTTAGTGTCTTCATTTTGGAAGTCCTCAAAACTTGTTTGGTCTTTACTGTGTCTGCCCTTGCTTCAGCACCATATGTTATTATTGGTCTTACGCATGCTTTATAGATTCTCATCTTACTCTTAATGGCCATGTCTTTGTTTTTCCATGTTGTGGATTTTAGAGCCCCAGAGATTGCAGCTGCCTTGTTTACTTGGGCTTGTATTTCTTCCCGCAGATCAGCTCCCCCCACCAGGTCTATTCCAAGATACTTGTAGGTCCTGACCTGTTCTATGGGTTGATTTTCTATAACCAGGTTACATGTTTTGGGTGTTTTGGAAAAGGTGATACATTTTGTTTTTTCGATAGAGATCATCATGTTCTATTTCTTACAGGCGTGATGTAGTCTACCATTGGTTTAATTAGAATTTTTTTAAATAAATAAAAGTTCTCTCACATTCTCAATGTCTTTACATAGTGTCTTGCACGCAGACAATTGCTGATTCATGTAGCCGACATTTTAAATTTTATCAAATTATTCTTGTCACGTTTCTTGATTTTCTCGGGGAACCTCTATTTCGTGCTCCATTCACAAACAATGCCTTGGCAATGTGAAACATGTCATTCCCATAAAATAAAATAAAACTTCTTGAAAACAGACATTTTCATTTGTAATTATTTAATATGGAGTTTTACATCACTGCTTAAGAAACTATAAATATAATCATATTTTTTTATAATTTAATCCAAAGTTTATGCATCAAATCGAAAACACTCTCTGGGATTAAACACAGTAAAAATAATTTTACCAAATAAAAGTTCATAACAATAAAAAAATACCAGTTTTACATGTAAAATATAGGAACTGAAAAAAAACATTTTTAATATTTCTTGGTTTTTGGGTGAACATCACTCGATCTGATGATGAAGAATGCAACAGTCTCCAAATTGTCTGCTATGTAAGTCAAGGTATATTGTTCACACCCAAGAACTGAGAAATAACTTATATTATAACAAAAACAGATTACTCTATGAAAGATTTTACATCTGAGATATGCATATTTAAATGGAACACTTAAATTCTTAAATTTCAAATGTTCAACAGCCGTACAACTTTTGGTTTGGGCTAGAAGCACAAATAAACGTTCTATAGGTTCTAATAATTCTAAAATCACCATATTCACAAATTAATCAACTTAGTAAGCAATGAAAAAAAGCAGATTTCAACTCATACAATCTATAAGCTGTACAAGGAAGCATAACACCAGCACCGTTCAATCCATACAAACTATAGGCTGTAGTAGGAAAAATAACACCAGATGCATTCAATCCATAGAAGCTATAGGCAGTGGCGGTACTCCCATAGAAGCCCGGCTTGCGTAAGAAATTCTGAATCAAATCTTCTGGCTTACAGAAGTTCAGCTCTTGTGGCAATTCCTCTTGCGTCTGATGGCAACATTGTTGGAAGGTGATTTGGTGGGTTGCTAGTTTATGCCACATCATGACGTATGGAATAGAGGTCAGAGCCGATACCAATAGAACTAAGAACCTTCTTAGAGTAGCAGTAATGCGAATCCTACGCTCCATCGCAGGCAAAACCCTCAGAGATCGGATCAGAAATGAAACAATAAGGTCTGTCTGTGGTGTTGAAGACATAGTGAGATGGGGAAGAAGCAGAAGGCGCTTTTGGAGAGACCGCGTGGAGAATACAAGAATTGCAAAAATTGTTTAGGATGAAAACCCAAGCAGCAAGAGATTACCAGGAAGGCCGCTGAAGAGATGGAGAGATGGCTGGACATCATCATCCCAAAACAGGCCAAGTTAAAAACAGGTCATACAACCTAAACTAAGAGGAAGAAGAAGAAGAAGAAGCTGGTTTATGTGGGGCCATGATTTCTTAGATTTGGGGGTTTTGATTAAAATTTCTTAAGCAAGCCAGGCTTCTTGGCTTCTATGGGAGTACCGCCACTGGTTATAGGCTGTACTAGGAAGAATATCACCAACACCGTTCAACCCATACAAACTATAAGCTGTGCTGAGACATTGATTTATGTAAAAAGAGAGTTCTTTACGAGAGTTTTTTGTAATTAATTACATTCTAACATTGAGAACACAAAACACTTTGAAATTAAAATTCAACAGTTTATTTGCTTGCCACACAGACATCACATAAGCAGGTTGCTACTGCAAGTTTTGAAATAACAAATTTTAAGAAACTGTAAGGGTACGGCCACACCGAAGTGCCGGCGAACCAACATATGGCGTACTCAGTGGCGGTACTCCCATAGCTCAGAAGCCCGACTTGCATAAGAATTTTTAAATCAAAACCTCTTCTGGCTTACAGAGGTAGGCTTGTGGCTATTCCTCTAACGTCTGATGGGAACATTGTTGGAAGGTGATTTGGTGGGTTGTTGGTTTATGCGGAGGCATGATTACTTAGATTTGAGGGTTTTAATTTAAAATATTTTACGCAAGCCGGGCTTCTGGGCTTCTATCGGAGTACCGCCACTGGGCGTACTATGGGACCGGCCACACTATAGGGTTCGCGCCACAGGACGTGATCACAAGCGAACTGCATTTTGATGCCTACCCAGGCACCCTAAATCAATAGGCAGGCTTGGACTTTGATTTTCTGCTGTAGTTTGTATGGGATACATAATACAATACTTCATGAAATCATATAATCCTTTAACCCTTACCACTCCTTTGTCAAATGCCAGCTGACATCATTATATGTACGCTACAAATCAATTGTCGGCTGGCGGCCGACAAGATAAGACTTGCGCGCACGGTGTATTTTTGCGTGCAAAACTTGACACGTGTCATTGTTTCTTGTGATTATTCGTTAAAAAAACATTTAATTTTGCGTTTTAATAAGATTTTGACTGTTTTCCGTTTTTATTTTACTATAAAAAAATCCTTGGAAATTCAGATAACATAAAATGGCGGGAACTTCACGTGATACGTCATGCAGAGGAGCGATTAAAGTACAAACCCCACTTCATTGCGAAACTAGACAAAGGTTCTAAAGACTGTACTGTGTGCAGTAACAGAAAGATTCTAGGGGGAAGACGGGAAAGTGTGCTTTTGTGAGACCTGTTCCAGAAAACCTGGTCTCCATCCTGGAGATTGTTTTAAAATGTACCATTCTATGCAAAACTGTAAATAGTCCATAATGTTTTTTGTAAATTGTTTTTTATTTGAAGAATAAATCATTACAAATGAAATTTTAACTAATCAATAAAAATATTTTGACATTATTTAAATTAGAGTTGGCTGACAAACAATATCAAATAATAATGGAGTGGTAAGGGTTAATATTGGCTGATATATTGGAATCTTTTCTTTCCCTTCATAAATATTTGAATTCAAATTCAAATGTGAATTCGACATTCTGATATATTTTATGTTTGTAAGCGACGCATGTTAATGATATCTATGGAAATCACATTAGTCTATGGCATATTTTGAACTGAATTTGATACAGTGATATAAATCTAAATATTAATTATCGATACACTACCTAACCCCAATACACAAATGCAAAAAAAACTATACATTTACTTATAAAACTATCACTAAAATAACAGAATATTTTTGTAGTTAGATCTATAAAACAACAATTATATTTGATAATAAAAATGTAATAATTAATATTAACAAATTGTGTTGTTGATAACGTGATAAAATAAAATAAAACGGACTTATTCAAAGATTCCGTTGCAGAGTAGAGGAAGACGAATATTGGTACGGTACGTTCTTAAATATATTTTGTCTAATAACATATTGCTATTCAACGGAATCCTTAAACAAGTTGGGGTCTCACAGCAACATTAAATCTTATTTACAAAAGGCAAGCACCAAGGTATGGAATAAACAATTTTTTGATTGTAATTATTGCTGATCAAAACACTGTTTTGATTGTAATTATTGTTGACCAAAACACCATTTTGATTGTAATTATTGCTGATCAAAACACCATTTTGATTGTAATTATTGCTGATCAAAACACTGTTTTGATTGTAATTATTGCTGATCAAAACACTGTTTTGATTGTAATTATTGTACACCAAAACACTGTTTTGATTGGAATTTTTGTAGACCAAAACACTGTTTTGATTGGAATTGTTGTACATCAAAACACTGTTTTGATTGTAATTATTGCTAATCAAAACACTGTTGATTATAAATTGTCCAAATTCAAACATTGTTACAGTAGTAAATAGTACACAATAACACAATGTTTTGATTGTAGATAGTACGAATATAAATACCGTTCAGGTAAAAACACAGTTCATGGTATATATTAAAACAATTTTGTATTAATAATTTATTTAATAAACAGGATTTTTACTGTAATTTTACGTTTGAGCTGACTGATAAATATAAATAAATATATGAATAAAAAATTGGGTGAAAAAGGTATTGAATTATATTACAATAAAAGCTGTCAAATAAAGATTTCTAAAAATTGGTAACATTACGGCTACGAAAGTGCATTGAAAAACTCACTCTTAAACTGATGTTTAATACTATCACATAACTGGGCTACGATCTTATTATAACTATTGCACAATGAATAGCAAAATCTCACTAAAAACACTTCAGCTTGTACATAACCTCACGTTTCGTTCACGAGGAAGCGGCAAAAGCAGGTCTCAGAATAAACATGTCCAAGACTGTAGACCTACGAGTGTCCACAAATGACTCCATCCCATTCTTGCTCCACGGTGTCCACCTTGTGACCACGACCAGCTTTTGCTACCTCGGTAGTAGCAAGGAAGATGTAGCCAGCAGACTCAACAAGGCAAGGGGAGCTTTCGCTATGCTTCGCCCTGTATGGCATTCCAGTATAATTTTGGGAAAGCACAAGCTCCAAATATTCAGCAGTACAGTAAAAAGCATACTGCTGTACGGATGTGAGACTTGTAAATCTACCGCGGACGTTATTGGGAAACTCCAGGTGTGTATAAATAGGTACCTTCGCTCAATATTCAAGATCTATTGGCCCCAAACAGTGTCATATGCCGTTCTCTGGACCATGGCAGGCGAAAAGCCAATTAGATAACAAGCCGCTAGACGCAAATGGCTGTGGATCGGTTACACTCTGAGACGGAACCTAGTCTCCATCGCTCAGGGCGCACTAGACTGGTCCTCAATGGGGGAGAAAGAGAAAACGAGGCAGACCTAGAGCCACCTGGAGAAGAGCCCTGCAGGACGAGGTTAAGGCAGCAGGCCTCTTTTGGGATGATGTTAGGCATCAGGCATGCGATAGAGTCGGGCGGAGAAGGTTCCTTGAGGCCCTATGCACCACGGAGGTGTGATAGAACAAAAAGAAGAAGACATAACCTCACATTTTAAATAGGACTTGTTTAATACTTTGCCATGATGGCTACCAGTGACCAATAGTGATTTACATATGGACAACATATTGGCATTTTGCCCAAACTGGTGCTTAACTATGTGACAGGGAACTTGAAGAAGAAGATAAAGCATGAATTTTAATAAAAGTAAACTGTTATTATACTGAGATTTTGCTATTCCACCAAACAAAATGGTGAAATCCTTAATGCTAATCTTAAAACTAATTATTATCATTTTTCATCATGAATTTAGTGTGACTTGCACTGTACAATTGCTCGTGTCTGAACGACACTTGTGTACTTATTGTATTGGTGACACGTTGACCGCTGTGATAGCTGGCTGCTTTTGAAGCAACCTCTTTCAAACTTCATATATTAAATAAAATCATGTGCAATCTTTTAACACTTGAAATAAGAAGCGAATAAACACATTTGAAGCGGATCATGGATTGATTTGAGAGAAACAAGAGGCATGGAAGAATTTCACATGCATAAATTTGAATAAACAATCCATTAAGATTAATGTTTCAATCAATCAATCAAATCAGTTTATTTTCTCAAAAGATATTACAAACATTATTTATAGTTTAAGACATCTATTGAGAACAGGTAAAATATAATAAATATATAATACCAGGAACGCATGAGAGATGGTTCGACATTAGGAATACAAGATACTCTCCAAAGTCAAGAGTATTTGTCTTCTGAACGTACTTTCACGAATATGAAAGACTTTGATTACTGTCGACGATTACCATCCGGAACATAAAGATGGATAGCCTCCAAGATGACGGAATTCTCAAAGAATCCCCTGATAAGTCTGAAGAAATGGGTAAGTGTGCACCCATCCCTTCTTATCTGTAAACTATTGGTCTCCAGCATGCCCAAGAGGAATGCAGTGGGATAGAAGGGATATCTTTGCTTCGAAACATTAGAGAGTAGTCCCCCTTGAGAACTCTTGGCAATCTTAAGGACTCTTTTACAAAGTTGTATTCTAAGGAACCTTATAGTTGAAAGTTTAGAATACGATTGAACAAGAATTTGAGATGTTTGCAGGTTTAAAAAAACATGATAGAAAGATGAGTAAAATGATGGATGTTTAGCTTTGTTGTGATACATATTCCTTCAATATATTAGATTCTAAACGTCTTAAATAATAGATAATTCAATACTGTTATATATACTGATTCAAAGAAGAAAAAAATATTTAGAAACTTTCAATACTGAATGAATAGAATTAATACTTTTGATATTAGTTTCAATGTAATATTACAGGACTCCGGTTAATATATTGTTTTAACCGTTAATTATTGCTAACCAATTTCAACATTGTCCATTTCTTCAGAACAATTACCAATTGCATCCAACACAAGAAACAAATCATGATTTTTATAATATATTGTTAGTCATACAATATATTATATATTTGTAGATTTTCATAGAAAAAGCCTGTTTGTGAACATAAGATATAAATAAAGTAATAATATATCTCTTAACATAAATATCACAAAAGGTTACATAGAAAAACATAAATAAAGTGTATAAATACAAGTTATTTTCGGTTATAGTGAGATTGCTGTTTAGGCATGATAATATTATCTTTAAAACACACAAATATGAGTCATTTCACTTGAACTCTGGCCAAGTGTGGAACTGGGACACTTGTTACGTGAAACTTCTTGGCCCATTGCATTTTATTTCAAGTATATCCATTAAATCTACTTGCTTTAAATGCAATTCATGAAGTGATTTAGAGGTTAGTAACTTATTTATATATAATTATACTTAAATATATAGGTTATATTGCAAATTAAATGTAATAATCACAAATATAAGAAGTTACTTTCATATCATCTTAATAAACAATGATTATTTCACTTGTGTCAACATTTGACCATGGTTTGTGTAGTTTAATAGTAGTTCCACTGTTCCATCATAATATTAGCAGTTGATGAATTTAATCCGTCCCACAATAGTAGCAAAATAATATAAATATAAAATGAAAAGATTTAGATTCAATTAAACAATTAATTAAAAACATTACTCCTAATTTTTATTTTGTGTGTACAGATAGTTTCTGAATACTTCAATAATTTTGTTATTGCATTTTAAACTTGCAGGTATTATCCCTTGGCTGCAAAACATTGATTTCTCTAAGTCATCATTCTTAATTGCCTCCAGCATAACTCGTTGAAATGATAGAAACATATTTAGAAGAATTGATTTCGATCAGCAGATGTAATAGTTTGTAATATTTAGGTTAACATATAAATTTAAGAATGTGTCAAAACAAATTACAGATGTCATGAACATTTGCAATTTCACACAGCTTACAGCTGCATTTGCCAATATTTCCAGTTTAAATATTCATTTGCTACAATTATTTTAGGACAGAGAGAGTATTTTGTTAATTTTCAGTGTAGCAGAAATAATGTTCATTCAATAAGATTTAAAAATTGAAACATTGCACATACCATGTATATAAAACAAAGGGATATAAATTGTTAACAAACACTTCAATCTTTCATGTAGGGGTAGCTATATTCGGTGAGGGGGACAAACGTCTCCTTGATGGCTTGCGGAGAGGTCCAGCGGAGGAGGTACTGAGGACTGCCAGCCTTGTCGTTGGTCCCCGACATGCGACCGCCCCCGAACGGCTGCTGTCCGACAACCGATCCCGTCGATTTGTCGTTGATGTAGAAGTTGCCAGCCGTCATCTTAAGCTCTTCTAAAGCGTGTCGCAAGAAGCCCTCGTCCTGAGCGAAGACGGCCCCGGTCAAGGCAAACTGCGTTGAGCTTCCAACAAGCTGCAGTGCAGATTCTACGTCGTTATCTTTGTATACATACACGGAGAGGATGGGCCCAAATATCTCTTCGGTCATGACCTTATCTTTAGGATCCTTACTTACTATTATTGTCGGTTCGACAAAATAACCTTTGCTGTCATCGTACTTTCCCCCGCCGACGATTTCAGTATTCGGAGAGTTCTTGGCGTAGTCGATGTAAGATTTAATCCTGGCAAAGGCTTTGTCGTCTATCACAGCGGACGTAAAGTTACTGAAGTCGGTAACATCGCCGACTTTTAATTTCCCACGGATGTCCAGCAGTCCTTGTTTGATATCATTCCAGAGAGATTCCGGGACGTACATCCTGGAGCATGCGGAGCACTTCTGTCCGCAGAATTCAAAAGCGGAACGGATTGTCCCATTGATGACAGATTGGACATCGGCCGATGGGTGGATGAAATGGTAATTCTTACCTCCGCATTCTCCAATGAGGCGTGGGAAGTTGACATACCTGTTTATGTTCTTTCCCACTTCCGTCCACAGCCAGTTGAAGGTCGGAACGGAGCCCGTGAAGTTGATGCCAGCGAGATGGGGGGACGCCGTGATTGCGTTTCCGAACACCGGACCATCGGCCGGGACAAAATTGACAACACCTGGAGGAACACCTGCTTCAAGCATGATCTTAAAGATGACCCAATTCGATAGCAGGGCCGTGTCTGATGGCTTCCATATAATGGCATTCCCCATCATGGCGGGGGTGTAGGCCAGGTTGCCTCCGATAGCTGTGAAATTAAAAGGACTGATGGCCGCTATGAAGCCGTCGATGCCGCGATTCCTCAGAGAATTTTTTGTAACTTTTAAATTATCAGAAATGGGCTGGTACTTTACGTTCTCCTTTAAGTAGTAGGCGTTGAGTCTTATGAAGTCTATGAGTTCTGCCGCGGCGTCGATCTCCGCTTGGATCACGGTCTTGGCCTGCCCCAGCATGGTGGCTGCATTCAGGGTTTGCCGGTAGGGCCCGGCCATTAAGTCCGCTGCCTTCTCCCAGATCTTAAGACGGTCGGCCAGACTTGTTTTGTCCCATTTTTTCTGCGTCACCACGGCGGTGTCGATGGCTTTTTGGATAGTTTTTGCATCCGCGTAATAAAACTTAGCGATTTTCTTGCTGTGGTCGTGCGGCATTACCTGGTGGCGCACTTCCGAAGTTCGGATTTCTTGCTCGCCGATGACGATCGGGACATCTTCCACCTTGGAGGCGGTCTCCTTGAGGGCCGCTTCGAGTTTGGAGCGCTCCTGCGAGCCCTTGCGGTACTCCAGGACGGGCTCGTTGACGATGGAGAATTCCGGAAGCCTGAGGTCGGGCACCATGGAGCCGATGCCTCGTTCGGCTACCTCCCTAGCTGGTCCTGCCAGCAACCCACGCCTGCACATGGAGAACATCGCGATACACTGCTCGCCCTCGGTTTGATACTTTCGGGCGCGATGCCGGAGACCTGCGCGGTAGGCCGGTGTCGGTTAGGTAAGTGCGCGAATGTTACGTAAATATTCGGATGCTTTACTTCTTTTATTTTTTCGATAATTACAGGGACGATCGGCTTGCTGCCAGAAAGCGCATTCGAATGAGTTGTCTCGTGACGCGCGACGAATTAAAAACGATTGACGGACGAGGAAAAGTCCGAAATGTCAAACTAATCAACTGGGTCGCGGACGCGTTGCTTATATTGCTATTTAATGGTGTTCCGCTCGCGGCTCGAAAGCGAAAATTCAACGGGATATTCCGGTTAATCTCACGTGTTATTTGACTCAATTACTATCGCTTATCGCCCCGCCCATGACAAATTATAGCAAAATCCAAGACGATGTGACAACCCAACCACTGAAAACTCAAAACAGCTGACATGCGCAGACTTCGCTACAATCGAGTTAACTCTCGTTCGCGCCTGTGCATTCAGCGGCAGCGGTGATACAGACTTGCTCGAAACGGGCCAACTGCACACAAATTCTTAATAATAAATTTGACGGTAGAGTATGAGAAATGTATTTATGCCAAGTTTACTCTGCTGTGACGGAAAATCGCGCATGTTGCACTTGCCCGCGAAAAGTCAACAAAAATATTTTGCTAAAATTTTGCAAGGTGGAATGAAATAACAAAGATGGAGAAAAGTAAATACGTTCAAGATACAAAATTAAGAATGACTGGAATTAGCGGAGCTCCACTAAAACACGAACAAATATTTACTTTAATGATTAAAATGCAAGAATTTGTTATTATATTAAATTGAAAACCAGAAAATAATGGGTTCAGAAGTAAAAAAAAAACAAAAAGACGTGAAACCACAAATCGGTCGTCTATATTTATAATGGTACGTTCACACGAACTTCATTTGTCATTTGTGCCTACTTATATTCGCGTGTAAACATAAAATATATATTCGTACCTACTTTTTCTTCGGAGTTTCAATCTTAGGGATTGGTTTGCAACCAAATCCTGCACTTCGTTTTCGCTCTAGCTCAACATACGAATCGTATAAGACCCAGTTCATATCATTCTTACTAAGCATTGGTAAATCTGGGAACTGTAAGTGAATAGATGACCGATTTTATTTACAAAAGCACAATTAGCTACCCCTATCAGAATTAACCGAGCACTTGTCACTAATTACAGAGTCGTCTAAACAGCGGCGACAATAGATTTAACAAAGTTCAAATAGGTTTGTGAATAAAATGATGAAAAAGTGGACAGACATAAATGATTAAGCAAATGATGGAGGAGGCCTTTGTTCAGGAGTGGGCGGGAATAGGCTGAAGAAGGATTATAAAAATGAGCGTTTTGAGTTTCCATATAAACCCTGGTGGGTTCAAATCCTGCGAAGTATCGGGCGCCAAAGTTTGTGCGAGGACAGCGTTTTGGCATAGATTTGCCCATCGCAGAAGGCATTGCAGGCAATGTAGACAACCTCGCATTCAGACTCTTGGTGATGCAGAGTTCAGATATATAAGCTGGTGCCATTGCAACGTCTTAAAGACCATTCAACAGAGCTTGTATTGTATTCTTTCTGGACGTTTTAACCATTTGAGTTCCTTAAAGTGTTGCGATATATTACATCTCTTCAGCACACGTTTTTCAGTATTTACTACCGCATTAATGATGACTTTTTTTTTTTTTTCTTTAACAGCCGTTGTCGTCCACTGCTGGACTTAGGCCTCTCCCATACTTCTCCATAAATGAAATGTCATACGGGGGGTGGTTGGCATTACAACGCCACGCTTGCCAGACGGGTTGGCGAGGTGTCCTTCCACGTTAGCCTATGCATCAATATCATCGCATAGTTTCCAGGGGAGACCAAAGTCGAGGAGGTGTGGATAGGTACTTGGGATCAGATCAATCCTCCAGCGTAGCATGGCCATAACCACGGTGATGGTCATGCACCGCTCGAAGAGTCAATAGGATCCCCCTTACTCCCCCGTTGTTTACTGTTTTTTTTATTACGATTTTATAATATTATATAATAATATAATATAAACACGTATATCTGCCCAATTCCCACGATGGTCAAGTTGAAATTTTAGGTTCAATTATATTGAATGCTGATAACGTTGTTTACAAAACAATTATGTTTTATTCAAGAAGATAACATGGCCTTTATAACCTTAAGTGTGTCAATACACTTGTAATACAACCACTTAAACGTTTTGAATGTGGAATTATTTAGATTTTTTTATATCTTGGATACACTTCAAAGTTATCCATCGTATATAAACTGAATTATGTTAACAACTGAACCTTTTTTTAGGCGAATCAGGAAACAAAAATACTTTTATTCACTTTTAATCGACCAGTCAACACCGGCCAACCGACAAAGTTTATTTTAAAAATCAAGTTTTCAGATACTTAGTTTAAAAAAATACAGTATTGTATTCCATCTTCCTTATCAGACGTTTAAAAATCCTCATAAAACGACCACAACCAAAAAAGCCATAGATTTACAAAAAATGCATTTTTTTGCACGACCGACAAATGTTCAATGGTCGATTGAGTGGTATAACAACTATTTGGACCAGAATTTCGACATGTTAGATGCTAAATTGAAAAGAACATGAGGTAATTATAAAAGCGCGATGAGCGAAACGGTATTTACGTCTAATCCGAAGCAATGCCGAAAGAGAAGAGAAAAATGGAAATGACTTAAGTAATATCAATTCTACAGAGCTGGCGCAGATTCTGCGCAGGCGCGTCTTGTTTGTCTCGCGCATGCGCAGTACTTACTGGACGTTGGTATACATGTATTTTTTATTAACTATCTAACCATCACGCCGTCTCTCTGAAGGGGTAGGCAGAAAGAATGGACTGCCACACTTTTCTTTCCTGACATATTTCTCTCGATTCCTCAATATTCATACATCGTGTCATGCACGCGCGTCGATTTCTCCGACTCCTCACATGGCCAACATTCAATATTTGATTTATTTGATCGTGCCATGTTTTCCTTGGTCTTCCTCTATTTCTGGTTCCATTTACATCGTTAACATATTTTTTTTACCATTCTTTCCATATGCCCAAACTATCTTAATGATCCTTTCATTATTTTGTTAATAACACCATCATTTGCACCGTATTCACTTTTTATATTTTCATTCATCATACACAGAGTATCCACACATTCGTCTAAGAGATCTCATTCTACTGAATTTATTCTACTTTCATCCTTCTTTTGCCAGTTCCATGCTTCGCTTCCATACATATGGGTCGGTAGAAGAACACCATTGTACACTGCCTTCTAGTTTTTTTTAATAGGTTTTTGTTTTTATTTATTAAAAAGTCGATAAATAAAAAATGCATGTTTTGTTTAATTTACTAATTATATTTGGATAGAAACGGATACAATTTATTATTAAAAATACAAGTTTAATTTACAGAGTGCATTCTTGAATTACTTTTGAATATGTATAACAATACAAAGGTATTATGAAAGTGGTTGCCAAATTAGCAGGGACACATATACGGGTAAGTGTAATCATATAATGGGGTGTATGTATGCTTTACGGATTGCGGATTTGCAAATCTGAGTAGGTAATGGGGTCCACCTGATTTGTCGTTCGTCCCAGAGAGCCGGGTCCCGCCAAATGGCTGCTGACCGACGACCGCACCGGTACACTTGTCGTTAATGTAAAAGTTTCCCGTGATCGGTTTGAACATGGCGAGAGCCTGGCTGATGAAGGCCTGGTCCTGGGCGAACACCGCTCCCGTCAGAGCGTAAGGCGCCTCCTTCACAATCATCTCCATGACGTTGTCGATTTCGTATTCGTTGTAAACGTACATAACAACGACGGGTCCGAATATCTCTTCTTTCATAATTCTATTGTTGTGGTCGTGGCACAGGATCAGAGTCGGCTCGATGAAGAATCCCAGTGTCGGGTCGCAGCAACCCCCGGCGAGTATTTCCAATTCGTTGCAACCATTTGCGTATTCTATAT
Source organism: Lepidostoma basale (assembly GCA_022606425.2). Classification (NCBI taxonomy): domain Eukaryota; kingdom Metazoa; phylum Arthropoda; class Insecta; order Trichoptera; family Lepidostomatidae; genus Lepidostoma; species Lepidostoma basale. Next base: position 422,244 of record JAHDVF020001145.1, on the reverse strand, counting down.
AAGATTTGATCCTTTCGAAGGCTGTTTGGTCGATCACGGCCGAGGTGAAGCAGTTGAAGTTCTTGGGGTGGCCGATTTCTATGGAATCGATGGCGCTGATCATCTGGCACTTTATATCGTTGTACAGACAGTACGGTACGTAGATGATAGAGCAAGCGGAACACTTTTGTCCAGAGTATTCGAAAGCAGCGCGGATGGTGTTATTGACGACTGTATAGCAGTCGGCGGACGTGTGTACGAAATGAAAGTTTTTTCCACCCAATTCTCCAACCATCCTTGGGTAGTTGCGATAGTTCTCGAGGCGAGAAGTGACCTGTTGACACAGCTTGTTGTAAGTCTTGGTCGAGCCCGTGAAATTAATCCCTGCGAGGTTCGGTGAGCTGGTCACCACGTCTCCGAATTCTGGCCCGTCTGCCGGGACAAAGTTAATCACCCCAGGCGGGAGTCCGGCCTCGCGGAGTATCTCGAATATAACCCAGCTGGATAGCATGGCGGTCTTGCAAGGCTTCCACACGACTGAGTTTCCCATCAGGACCGGAGCCGTGGCGAGATTTCCGGATATCGCTGTGAAATTGAATGGCGTGATGACCGCCCAGAAGCCTTCGCAGCCACGAAACCTGTAAAAAATTATAATTATTCACACTCCAGAAAATGATTTTTAAAATTCCAGGTAATGATTTTTGAAAAGGAAGAAATCATGACAGTCTGCAAAATTAGCGCGAATGGTGAAAATTTGGAGCAAGTAGTTGAGTTCGTGTATTTAGGTAGTATGTTTACAAGAGATGGGCGAATGGAGAGGGATATTGAAAGAAGGGTTGGGGCAGGCAACAAAGTGAATGGTGCACTTAAAGTTGTCATCCCAAACAAAAACCTATCCAAAAAAGCTAGAATGGCAGTGCACAATGATGTTTTTCTACCGACCTTTATGTATGGAAGCGAAGCATGGAACTGGCAAAAGAAGGATGAAAGTAGAATAAATGCAGTAGAAATGAGATCTCTTAGACGAATGTGTGGATACTCTGTGTATGATAGAGTGTCGAATGAAAATATAAGAAGTGAATGCGGTGCGAATGATGGTGTCACGAACAAAATAATGAAAGGATCATTAAGATGGTTTGGACGTATGGAAAGAATGAATGAAGAAAGAATGGTAAAAAATTATATGTTAATGATGTAAATGGAACCAGAATTAGAGGAAGACCAAGGAAAACGTGGCACGATCAAATAAATCAAATATTGAATGTCGGCCATGTGAGGAGTCAGAGAAATCGACGCGCGTGCATGACACAATATATGAATGTTGAGGAAGCGAGAGAAATATGTCAGGAAAGAAAAGTGTGGCAGTCCATTCTTTCTGCCTACCCCTTCGGGGAGACGGCGTGATGGTTAGTTATAATAGTTAGTTAGTTTCAGAAAATAACTTCTATAAATTTATAAGGACTTAGACTTGGCTTATCTAATGGTTTTTCCCGATGGAAATGGGATTTGATTGATTATTTATGCAGGGAGCTTAAAAAAGGTCAAGCCGTATCTGGTACCTAAATAGAATGGGACATAGAAGAAATAAGACATAGAGGAAAAAAAATATTAGATTAAATGCGGTCTGGCATCCCCTTGCGATTGATATATTATATAAACTAACTAACTAACTAACCATCACGCCGTCTCCCCGAAAGGGTAGGCAGAAAGAATGGACTGTCACACATTTACTGATGCGGCACTCCATCCTTCTCTTTTCGCCCCGCGGGAGACGCGGTGTGATGGGTTGCGAACCTCATCGCCCTCATCCCATATGGATAGGGAACAGGCCTAGTAAGTGCGTGAGCGAGGCTGACGAAAGGGCGACCTTGCGCCCTATAACAGCCTCGGGTACCTAAATGCTTCTTCCTCTGTCTACATTTCTACTGTTTTTCCCCGGACCCAACATTTACTCTCCCCAACTAAAAATGGTGTCAGCCTACCTTATACTTTTAATATATTTTTTCTATTATATTCCATTGCAGTTAAGATGATTCTATTGTTGTTATATACTATGTGAAGGGGAAAACATAGAGTAGCTTAAACGTGGCCTGGTGTCCCCCTTGATTTGCTTAAGTGAAATAACTGTTAACGTCAGTCTCAGATAGACGGGGATGGGCCTAGGAAATGATCGAGTGAGGCTGACGAAAAGGCACCGCTACGCCACAACAGCATCGGGTAAGCGGTGGGTTACCTTCTATGACAAAGTTCCCATTATTTCTCGGTGTTACATTCATGGCGCTAGTGTAGATTGAACATAAAAATGTGAAGTGTTCCTCAACATTGTAGCATATATACATCTTCCAAAAATTTGTCAGACGTGGTGGTCGTAAGAAGGGCAGAATGGGGAATGTTGTATTACATAAAGCGATCGCTTAACCCAACCAATGACAGGCCATAAGTCCTGTAAACGCCTCGACCACCATATTCTGTTCCCAGAAAACAATTTACATCTTCGTCTCCATTGAGATACAATTAATCCTTATAAAAAAATAATTTACCCGCAATGGGTAAAATACAGTATTTGTATACATTCAAAATGTTATGACGTACGGAGCCGAGACGTGGACATTGACAAAAGGTCTAGTCTACAGATTCAAGGTTGCCGAGCGCGCCATGGAAAGAGCCATGCTAGGAATAACCTTGAGGGACAGATTTAGAAACGAATTTATTCGACAACAAACCAAGGTGACTGAGGTGGCTCTACGGATAGGCGGGCTGAAGTGGCGGTGGGCTGGCCATATCTGTCGGAGAACCGACAGCCGATGGGGAAGACGGGTTCTGGAGTGGAGACCGCGTACAGGATTCCGTAGAGTTGGACGTCCCCCTGCCTGCTGGACCGACGATCTGAAGAGGATTGCTGGACATGGATGGATGGGAGCGGCAATGGATAGGGGGCGGTGGAGGGCTTTGGGAGAGGCCTACATTCAGCAGTGGATGACAGACGGCTGATGATGATGAAAATGTTAGACAAGTTATCGTTTGCTTTGTAGAGTGGACTTGGACTTGGATCTTCTGGCTTACAGAGGTGTGATGGGATGATTCTCGTTATTTTATAAGGGTGTCTGTTTCCGAGGGATTTCCTAAATGGGGATGTGGAGGGAATGAATTAGAATCTGTGTTATATACCTGAAATAGTTTTTGAAGCACTCAGGGGTAGGGGAGTGAGGCTGGTATTTAAGCAGGTCCACGAGAAAGGCGCAGTTCAGGTTTAAAAAGTCGATGAATTCACAGGCAGAATCGATCTCCGCCTGCATCACGGTTTTCCCTTGTCCCAGCATGGTAGCTGCGTTTAGTTTCTGCCGGTAGCAACCGGCCGCGAGGGTAGCGGCTTGCTCGAAAATCCTCACACGATCTTCCCAGCGAGTTCGGTCCCAAACCTTTTGCATCTGGACGGAGTTCCTGATAGCCCGTTTGATTGTTTCCGAGTCCGCATGATAATATCTCGACACTTTGGTCTGGTGGTCGTAGGGCGCGTATTGATACTCAGCGCGCTCCATTTTGATATCTTCGTCGCCTATTACGATAGGAATGTCGGTGATCGGGCAGGACAGCTTGTTGATAGCGCATTCAAGATCGGCTCGCTCCCTAGAGCAACTGAGGTACTGCAAGATGGGCTCGTTGCGAATTTCGCGCTTCGTCAAGTTCGGCAGCGGGAAAAGGTCGCAACACTGGCTGGTCGATTTGTCATCCGAGTACAGTCTATTCAAGTTTTCTGACACGCATCTGGAATAGGTCTCCTTAATCCGCACGCTGCCGTTGAAAGCGGTTTTAAATTTGAGCAACCTCCAAATGTTATTCATGATTTTCCATTTACCTCCCAAACTTTACAATGCTAAAAATAATATTTAATTTATGTTGATTTTGGAAGATTTTATGTTTTAGTATTTAAATGTCAAATGTTATAAACTGATGAATTTTGAAATAACACATTTGAAAATGGAATATTTTTACACAAAATAATTTAACATTTTAATAAGTAGGTACCTAAATATACAATATTTAAAAAGGGAGGCATTACCAAATACGCAATAACTTACAAGATAAGTATATTATATTTTGATTTAGTTAAAAACATAATAAATTAATACTTATCATGAAGAACACTTTTGATTGCATTATTTTATATACATATGTACTTGTTTACCAAAAGAAAAAATCATACAATTCTGTGCAGATAGATCAAGAGGAGACAGTAGACCTCTTCTTTCCTGGTAATTCTCTAGCCTTTTCCACATCCATATAATGTGTCATGCACATACATTGATTTAACTAACTCACCATCACTCCGAAGGGGTAGGAAGGAGAATGGATCGCCACACTGTTCATTCCTGACATTCTCTCGAACCATTTATACATCGTGCCATGCACGCACTTCGATTCTTTCTTTCCATGTGTCCAAATTATCTTAATGTCTTTCGTTATTGACACTTTCATTCGCACTGCATTCACTTCTTATACCCTTTCATATACAGATTTATCACACATATGTCTAAGATATCTCATTTCTATTATATTCATTCTACTTTCATCCTTCTTTTGTCAGTTCCGTGCTTCATTTCCATACACATGTGTCGGTACAAGAACACCATTGTGTACTGACATTTTACCCTTTTTAGATAGATTTTGGTTTGCGTTGACAACTTTAAGTCCACTTTGTTAATTGACCCAACACTTCTTTCAATATCTCTTTTCACTCGCCCATCCTTTTGTAAACATACTTCCTAAATAAACAAACCCATCCACTTGTTTCAGATCATCACTGTTCACGTTAATATTGTAGACTGCCATGTTATCATCTATTTATTTCTTTCTTTTTTCTAAAAATTGTTTTAATAAATTCTTCTTTTAATAGCTTTGACGATCTGAGACACAGAAATCATGTCTCGTAGGGTGTTGAGGTCCAGCTGTCCCTCCATCTCTTAGGTGGTCTTCCAGGTGAGCGGTATCCGGAGGGGATTTCATCTCTTTCTCTCTGGTTTCAATCCTGGAATTGGTTTGCAGCAATTTCCTCTATTCTTCTCTTCCATTCTTCCCTGTCTTGTGCGGCTCTTTTGATATCTGCATATGATGAGCAGCGCACATCCACCAACAGGTCCTCCAGGTACTCTCGGCGTGGGCGTCCCCTAGAGTTTGTCCCCTCGGTCATACCCTCCATTATGGCATGCAAGAGGCCTTCTTGCCGATCCATCTTGCACTAATAATTGGGATTTCATAAGCGGCTGTAAATTAATTAATTAATTAATTAAAATAAAAAAAATATTGGAATAGAGAATCTGACAGAGGACACAGAAAATGAATAATAAAAAAAGATAATCAGATTTTAATTCATTTATTAATTATATCACTTTATAAATAGTACATCACTTATGAGTAAGGGGGAGGGGGGCAGTACAATATCAGAAGTTCTACCGGTAAAACTAAATAAGACCACAAGCACTCCCTTCCCGGGCGCTGGCCACCCCGTGGATTAAACAAGCGGATGCGGCAACACTACTCAAAATTATTACACGCCATAGATTAAACATAGAACATTAATAATTACAATGTCAGTAACATTAAATTTAAACTTAGAACGATTTATATACAAAGAATAATATTTTAAAAAAAATGTAGATTCCTAGCAATATTAAACAATGAAAGTAGTTCATAAGAAATATGTTTTTCATATTACATATTAGAATTTAAAAACACAGATGCTTTAAAAAAAGTCTGATTCCACGATTTATGACTAAATTGTAAAATGCATAATGGAAAATCATAGAAATATTACATCATATCCATAGACAAACAAATAATATAGATAGAAGTTCATTATCTTCAGGGAGATGATTTGGAGTAGTGTTAGTAAAAGCTATTAAATTGGTCTTAAAACGCTATCTGATTGCTTCTGGGTGTAATTAATTAATTTTAACAGCGGAAGGACAAGTTTTTGTTTGTGATTTTGTTTTTGAATTTCCAATAACAACACAAATTTGCCAATTTTTTTTAGGAATTTCCAGTCACCGTTAGCCGGGACACTATATATTTGAAATAATTAAATAAAATAAAAAACAATTCATTTAAATTTTAACATTATACAGTATCATTATGAATATTAGTCAAATCCTTAATTAATTTTCAAAAAAAAAATCAATAAACAACATTTTAATGGACATTTTTATTGTGATTATTGCAATTGTGGTTGAAAGAATATTTATTAAAAAAAAAAATACATATATGTTAGTTTATTTTCAATGTTTGAATATAAAATATTTTTTAAATTTAATCAAATGATTTTACTGAAATCTCTTGATGGAAGTTCATTTTTAATAATAATTAAATAAAACAATGTTTTTTAACTACTTCCATTTTTAGTCTTTATTTCGACAGCGACCGGTTTCGCCAGTCTCGCTGGCATCGACAGACTGATTCATCAGTCTGTCGATGCCAGGGGGGAGCCTTGCGAAACCGGTCGCTGTCGAAATAAAGACAAAAGTGGAAGTAGTTGAAAAACATTGTTTTATTTATTTATTTTATAAAATATTTTTTCGCTTTTTCTATTCATAAAAAATAAAATAAAAACAGTGTTTTTTTTATAAACACACTGTCATTCACACTATTGCAAATAATCTCTCTGAAATGAACGGACTCTAACCTGTATTACATCATATTATCAAACAATATGTATTAACAATTGAAATTTTTATTAGTTTTGAAAACAGAACACATTTAAAAATCGTTTTTATCTATATTATTGGTCAATCTATGGACTAAAAAAGACAACAGAGTCATGTCATGCATTCTTAAAGTAAAACACGAAAATTTAAAAATGGAATGAAAATTTGAATTAAATTATACACAAGAGTAAAATAAACGATAAGTATAAAAGGACTCGAGTCTTTTCCGGAACAAGGTCCGGTTTCATATTTGTATTCAAAATACACAAATCCAGGAGTGTCTTAAGTTTTTTTTTATCCCGAGTGAAAAAGCTAATGCAAGCGCAATTTCGCACATGCGTTATGAATCGTGATTCGCTGACTATCATTTGATTAACGCATGATATTTTTTCATAAGATAAACGACCGTACGTCCTAGATATTGATTTCACACGTTAAGGCAAACGCTTTTGATTCATATGTCGATTCCACGTTTCTTAAAGTATCATATTTTAATATTAAATCACCAATATTAAAATTTAAAAACTAATAAAGGGGCCATGGTACATTCTAGATATATTAATAATAATTAAAAAATGACTCGATAAATACAAATTATTGCTATTTATAATAATCTAACAATGATATACAGTAAATAATTATTTTATAAAAGCCGTAAACACTGCGAAATTAATGTTTTTTAAATGAATTAATTAACATTATTTTCCTCTTTTTAATGAATTAAAATGATGTAAAACTTTATATTAAATAATTAATACGAATGAAAATGTAAATTTTCTAGAATTTTTATTATATTTTCTGTGAACGACATGTTTCATCTGTCTAAAACCCAATTCATAACATTTGATAATAAAAACATGTCATTCAAAAAAAATTTAATAAAACTTCTAGAAAACAGATGTTTTCATTCATATTAATTATATAATATTTTTTTAAATAGGTGCAATAGCTATTTCATGCATGTCTTAAAATATCAACAGTTCTTCTGCTAAATCAATAGCTTTATTGTAAAAAATCAATTAAAAATAATTTGAAAAACAAAATCTTGTTATTTTTCCATCTATGTTTCTGTCTAATTTTAATTTGCATGTGTTACATACATCCTATGGTTTTTATATTTCATTCAAAACACGTTGAGAAAAATAAATAAAAAAAGGAAAAAAACTTATTTTAATTCACAAAAAAATAATCAGTAATTAAATGATTTTTTGAAAAACAGATAGATCAATTTTTTAATGATAACTAAATAAATGAAACAGGCAGATGCAAGGAATACTTTATACAAAATATCATGTCATATTAAACATTGAAAAAAAAAATACTGTAGCTATTATTTGAAATGAATTAATAATTATTTTACAGAAATCAAAATGAAAATGGTTTGGTATGTAATGAAATATATATTGCAGCAGATAAGTTGTGAAATGCGATGAAGGATCGTATTTTAAATATGCATTTACCCTGTTTTTAAATGCGTTATATAATTCGATATTTTAATAAAAATATAAGTGACATATCGAAAGCAAATGTCTGGTATTACATAAAGATTATATTTTATTAGCTATGAACGTATCGGAGATCGGTTATTGTCATTTAATGTATAGGAATCAATAATTTACTTGGTATTTTAAAATACAACTTGATTTCGATATCGAATCTTTTTTCAAGGCTTACTGCGAAATATCCACAACAAATAAATCCCATTAGAAAGAAAAGGGTTATATTGTTACAAAATAATATATATACTCAAGATGCAAATATGATAAAACAAACCATGACGCCATTTTGGCAGAGAAAATGGTCACAATATTCCATCGTAACGAACCTTTTTAGCTTCATCTACAATTCATACAGCGTGTCACACACACACATCAATTCTTCCAACCTCTAGCATGGGTGATATTGAAAATTTTATCAATACGGTCACACCGTGTTTTCTTGGGTCTTATTCGAATCCATATTTAATTCACAACGTTAACAAATTCTTTCTTAATCATTATTTCTTCATTCACGTGTTTCATATGCCACATAAACCGAAGCAGTGATCCTTCCGTAATACATTCCTTCCCGATAACAGCATTTGAAATTCTGTTATACATCATTTTGCCACAAATCCATTTATGAGTGATTTAAACACAAATATTTAGCTCGCATTCTGCCAGTTACACGCTCCACTTCCATAAATAAGGATTGGAACTAGAACTTAATTGTAAAATTTGCAAGCTATTATTTTTATTATCAACTAGTGTGTGTTTACAAAATGATATATCTATGAAGTATAATAAATTCCTTTCTGATAACACCACGTGAAATTCTGTCACACATAGTCTCACCACAAATCTAATGAATTTCATATCTGTCTCATTTATTATGATCTCATCTTTCTTCTGCCAGTTACATTCTTCGTTTCCACACACAAGCATTGGAACCATTATAAAAAAATATTAACGTTTTGTCCACTACAACTGACTTTAGTCAGATTAACAAGTCGTGTGCATCAAAGTATCGAGTGTGTGTTAATAGATTCATGGAAGAGGACCAGCGATCCAATGGACGTGGTAGGCCCAAGTTGACATGGATAGGAGTTGTTCAAAGGACTCTCAAAAGAGATCGGAGACTGAACAGATGGAACAGTCCTGGAGACGCCAAACAAGAAGAGCCGACCCCAAGTAAATAGAACAAGGCTAGGAAGAAGTAGAAGAAGTGAGAGATAGATTGGTCATGTGTTGCAACACGAATGTTTCCGGGAATGGTCGAGGGATCGATTGGCAGAGGACGACATCGCCAGTTGTGCCTAGACCAGATTTGCCGAGATATGGGCTGCACCTCTTATGCGGAGTTGAAGAGAGTTGCCGAGGACCGAGCGGGGTGAAAGAGGAGATGCGTCGCCTTGCTGCAGACCAATCTTTAGATTGAGACCGGAGAAGAAGACAATAATGATTTGGTTTGTAATAAAATATCATTTTAAAAGTGACATTTTATTCAAAATGCATCAGATCAGATATGCCACGCAGCGATGACAGATAGAAAAAACGATTACTCAGTGATCTAAGGATTAAAATTCTAGATATTTCGCAGTAAGACTAATACCCAATTAAAAATCTATATATTATAAAAAAATATGTAGTCTTCCCTGGAATGATTTGAGAAATGGTCATAAGAACCATATAATATTTCAGAATAATGAAGAACATAAATGCATCTATTAGGAATAACCTTACGATATAACATTCTTGATAATACATATAGCTAAGTTACCCATTACAAGTAATATAAATGGAAATATTATTAAGAAATATTTTTTAAAACATCTAAATTTCCAATAATTACAGTCATCCGTGTTGAGTTTATAAAGAATAGTTTTTTCCGATGGTAAAATATGTACATGAAAAATTAAAGAATCGTAAAACATTTTTAAAAAGCTTAAAAAAAGAATTAAATATTAAAAAATTTTTATTTCTTGAACAATGATACAAAACTCCATATTAAATAATTAATACGAATGAAAACATCTGCTTCCTAAAAGATTATAGTTTTTTTGTTTAGTATAAAATATAATAAACCTTCTATAAAACAAACGTTTTCAATTGATATTCTTTTGTTTTCTATGAATGATAATGTCTCGTTTTATAGAAGTTTTATCCTATTTTACGGGAAACATTTTTATCTTGCTAGGGAATTAACGAATGTTTTCTATAGTATTAAATTCATATTGCTGAATTATTATTTCAATTGATATTCTTTTGTTTTATATGAATAAAAATATCTGTTTTTTAGAAGTTTTATCATATTTTACGGGAAACATTTTTACCTTGCTAGGGTATTAACGAATGTTATGGTGAAATGTTAGCAAGGCGACATGTCATTTCCATTAAATATAATAGAACTTCTATAAAACTGATGTTTTTGTTCATATTAAACATTTAAAATGGAGTTTTACATCATTGTTCAAATAACCAATAGATATTCCTTTGTTTTTTTTTATGACTTTTAACTTTGATGTTTCCATGATTAGATGAAATAAAAAATAAAAAAATATACACATTTAAAGATTATATGGCATCAGTAGTAAATTTAGTAGATTGGAGTTTAAAAATGTATGTAAAAATATATTATATATAAACAAATCATTTTAGTTTCAATATAATTCTGTTAATGAAATCATTTTAGTTTCAATATAATTCTGTTCATTATAACATGAGGCAAAATGTGAATTGAAAGATCATAGTGTGATGAAGAAAGAAAACAGCATAAATGAAACAAAACACGCTGCATTACGTGCATATAAAAAAGTGTAGAAATGCCACAAACCAACAAATGGATGACTGCGCTAAAAATAATATTAAAAAAAAAAAAACACTGGTATATACAAAAATATGATAATCGCGAGGAATTCGGCTCCTAATCCTCAAATAAATTACACATCTACACATGAGCAGTACACATTTAAAGCCATTTTACATACTAAGAAGATTACAAATTAGAAATGGAAAAAAAAATCCACAAAGGATCGTATAATGTAAATGATTCCTACATGCACTACTGATTCATATCTAATTAGAATAGTTCTTTATTTAAAAATGGAATATTATGACGTATTTATCAAATAAATTTATATAAACGAATCGAAATAATAGGCACAGCATTCTCACAGGTTTTAAAACTAAAAAAATGAATTTAAATCTAGACAATTCTAATTTGTAGGCAAAATAATCCATGGATTTGGGTTATTATTTAAAAAGTAGGTAAAAAATCATCGTTTTTTTTTTAAATATTTCTCAAAAACAATACTTATTTACAATGTACCAGAAAATCACGAAATACTAAACTCGCCGTATAACGTATTCGTATGCGTCGGGCGAGTAAGAACAATTTGACGTATCACGAACGTTTCTGTGATTGCGGATATACTAATGTGTAAAGGCAACAAACCGTAACTTAAGTTGCGGCTATTTAGCGTAACACGGCTCAAAGCATTCTTATAACTTGCCTCTATCATATACAAGCACAGATTTTTCTCCATCTCTTTCCTTTACTGAGATATTCACTATCCCAAATTGTATTAAATTGATACATGTTTTGGCAAAAAGCCTCATTTTAAGACGCTTTTTACCACGGCACAGTCAAAACTTGCGGCCTTTTGCTGCGACACAATATGTATCCTGGCCAATGACAGCAACTTAAATTGCGGCCCTAATATGTGGCGGCAAAACACATTTTCTTTAATAATATGAAGCTTACTATCATTTCTATCACTGTATTCTTACTTTTAAAACTTAGTTTGCATAAGAAAACTTATTTTAAATGATAAAATATAGCAAATACCGAAATAAAAATATAAACCCGTTTATCTCAAAACTACTATTTTTAACTTGCGGCTATTTGCCTTTGCACATTAGTATACTTGTTTGTACCCGGACGTACGGGATACGGCTTGTTGCGTTCGGGCGATAATATCGCAGACGTATCACGTACGTTCGTATAGGTAGGGCGGTTAATTAAAACACTGTTTAAATTCATAACAAAATTGTTATTATGGAACTTCACAGTGTTAACGCATTAAGTTTATTACTGTTAAAATTTATAACACTGTTTTAATATCACAATTAATTTTTATTCACTCGCGACAGCCGTTCGGCCAACCGATGTTGGCGTCATCAGGTGTTACAATAAACTGTTTATTGTAACACCTGATAATGCCAACATCGGTTGTCGAAACAGCTGTCGCGACACTCTCAGTGAATAGAAATATATTGTGATATTATAACAGTGTTATAAATGTTAAGAGTAATAATGTTGAAGTATCATAGCGTTTCGGCCAAAACAATGTTCCGTGAAAATTTCACGGCAACACATTTTAAAATTGTTTTACTTCATATTGAAAAGTGAATGACGATCAATCTCCACTGGTGTTTGTGAAGTCAATTATCTAGGTACAGATAGAGAGCCATCTTTTCACACATCATGTGTATGAAAGAGATGGGATATATCGTTTTTATCTTACCGGCTAACGAGTTTTTAAAGAGAATATAATAAATATTGTTCAAAAACAGCTTGAAAATGAACGAACTAACTAACCATCTCTCCGAAGGGGTAGGCAGAGATAATGGAGCGCAACACTATTCCTTCCTGGCATATTTCTTTCGCTTCCCCGAAAATTGATAAATAGTGTCATGCACGCACGTCGATTTCACCGACTCCTCTAATGGCCTCTAATATTTGATTGATTGTGTCATGTTTTCCTCGATCATTCTCTATTTCTTGTTTCCTTTATATACCTTGAAAATACGTGTTTAATAGCCAGCATATCGGTGTATAAATTCCAGAGAATAAGTAAAAAGTATGTCCGCGTTGTTTTTTTCTAAGGGGTAGGGAAAAAGAATGGACTGATACACTGTTCTTTCTTGACATAATTCTCTCGCTTCCTCAACCTTAGTACACTGTGCTATAACGTTAAGATTTGATTGACTTTAAACTGAAATATAAAATGCTAAGCGTTCCATTGAAATTTTCAGGGTTCGTGAAGTGAAGAAACCTTCCGGAGTTTGATTAGTTCCGGAGGAATAACTAATCAAGTTAATCTTAATGCACAATTGAGTATCCTATCCGCATTTGCTAATCTATCGTGAAATACCACACGAGCACTTCTTTTGCAAAAAGTCAACAACGTGCATGCGTAATTTACACGGCTATTGTTGATTCTATCGTAAATTAAATTCAATCGAGAGAGACATATATAGATAAAAAGATTAAGACCACGACTTTAATCAATGCAATTTGGTTCATCACCTGTCATTTTGTAATAATGATTATAAGAATAATCTAAAAGAAAAATCTATACTAATAAATGGAAATGTTTGTATGCGTGTGTCTTATATACTCAAAAACTACTGGATCGATTTTGCTGAAAATTTTGCAGCTCATTCTTATTACGCCAAGGAGTGTTTGGAGCATATCAACTGTTGATTATAACACCCGATGAAGAAGACGTTGGATGGCGAAACAGCTATCGCTTCAATTTCATAGACATTAAATAAATAATATAGAACGCATGGATGACGAAAGTAATGAATACATTGCAGAGTTGAGGAAGACCGAGGAAAACATGGCATGACCAAATTAATCAAATTTTAAAGGTGGCCGTGTTAGAAGTCATAAGAATCGACGTACGTGTATGACTCGCTGTATATGAATGTGGAGGAAGCTAGAGAGATGTCGGGATAGAGTAGTGTGGCCGTCCATTCTCTCGTCCCACCCTTTTTGTTGTTGTTAAATTAAACAGTTAATAATGTTGAAGTATCATAGTGTTTCTGCCAAAACAATTGAATATATAATTCTAAATTTAAAAAAAAGGCAATAATATAAGGCAGAGTTAAAACCTGTGAGAAGCATTTAAAAGAACCGATGTGTTGATATAATGAAAATGAAAATTTTAACGTGGAAATTAAAACATTCAAAGCTTCTTATATAGAGAAATACTACATAATTAAGGGATATCTTATTTCTAAGAAAAATTTATTATATTCAGGCAATTTCATATCGAAAATTCTAATCAACTTGTCATCTTATTCAGCGAAAAAAGCCGTTCTAAACAACCGTCGCAAAAAACAGTCTATGCGATTTCACCATTACAGTCCGCGAATTAATATTAAACGACGCCCTTACTGATACAATTCTCACTTTCAAAAATCCGTAAATAACCATGCGATGTCACAAGAATTTTTAGGCAAACATCCGTTTTCTAGAAATTTAATTATAGATTTTAGATAAACTTTAAAAAAAAAGACATACCAAGGATTTAAAACATTGATATTAGAATTTGTTTTACAATCATCAATATAAGCAGAAAATAGCTCATTATTATGATGAAGGAATTTGGTTGTGTCCAGGCTTGAACCCAAGTACCCTGGATCAGGAGCCAAGCGTTTTATCCCCTAGACCACTATCCGATTATTGTGGAATTCTATTGTGGAATTTTTTAATGAATTAAAGCACTGTTTTTCCACTTTTGAGCATAATTTTCTCGACATGTTTCGGAGGCTTTATACCGTCATCGAGTCACTAGCTTCGGAGACTTTATGCAAGTCGCTAGACGCAAATGGCATTGGATCGGTCACACTCTGAGACAGAACCCAGCCTGCAACGCTCAGGGTGCACTAGACTGGTCCCCTATGAGGGGAAAGAGAAAGCGAGGCAGACCTAGAGTCACCTGGAGAAGAACCCTGCAGGACGAGGTTAAGGCAGCAGGCCTCACTTGGGATGATGTTATGCATCAGGCATGCGATAGTCGGGTGGAGAAGGTTCCTTGAGGCCCTATGCACCTTGGAGGTGTGACAGGACAAAAAGAAGAAGAAGAAGATACTGTCATCACCGGGAGAACGATATAAATCAAAGTTTATCCTTTCTAAGGCATTAACAAATCGCATTTGATAATGTCTTAGAAAAGGGAAACATGTCATTCCCATAAACTAGAATAAAACTTCTAGAAAACAGACGTTTTCATTGGTATTAAATATTTTATATGGAGTTTCACATGATTGTTCACGAAACAATAAATACAGATTTATGCTTGCAAATATAACAAATGTGATTTATTTTTAACGTAAGAAATACTATCAGTAAGAGTGTTGGAATTTCAAAAAATGCTATAAAACCTTAGTAAAATTATCCGAAATCTTATCTTGATATGGTAATAATTAACATTGGTAATTTTATTTTTGCCTGATTTAAATCAAAGCATCAAATTCAGGTTGTTTATTGTAAAATCAGACTTCATTAATTAATTAATCTTTTGGATAGATAAAACGGGAGATACTTTCACTCTACGGCCTAAAGGTATATGCGTTGAGTAGATACAGTATTTAAAATGTTAGATTTGAGACATAAACAAGTTTCATACAACTCGATAGAGCATTTTACTTTATGGTCACACATCACAACATCGCTGCATTATGGTCAATAACTTGTTTTAACCACGGATTTTTTATGTCTATGGTCAACTGATTTCAATATCTTTCAAATTTTCAACAAAAAATCAAATTAAATCAAATGCAGATATTCGGGAAATAAACGTATCAATGACAGAGTGAAAATATTATCTACACACAGCTCAGTCATTTCTGCAATACATATTTTGTTTCAATTCCAATTTTGAAATTTATCATTTTGAAACAAATGCATTTATACACACCTACTCTGGGATTTATTGAATTCATTACGAATAGAGTGCACAAAAACATCCAATAGAAATAGTAACTAATGCGTTATATATATATTTTTAAAATGTAATAATTGAAAGAGAATTCTACAATGAAAACTAACAAAAGATATATAAAAAGATTGGTACACGCACGGATACTGACTCCATTGGAATGGAAAACTGTGACAGATCGAAAGTTTTAGTAAACATTCAAAAGTTTTAAATTGGATATGCAGTCAAACTTGGTTATTACGAGGACATTACTCGTTATATCAGAGAATAGGTATATTTAAGTTTACAAACATAACCATCACACGAAGACACGATGTATTCGGAGCGGTCACATAACACGAAAATACACGATCAGAGAGATGTAGCTTGTAATAAAAGTGATTAAATGTAAGTATGGAGAAAATCACAAATGAAACTGTCAGCAATTGTTTCCTCGTTATATATGAAATCTCGGTATTTCCATGATCGTAATAACCGAATTCACTTGAGTTGGGCGGCCTTTGGAAAATTATGTCATGTTCTCACCTCTAAAATGCCACAATGCCTCAAGTTTTCAACCAGTGCATCTTGCCAGTCATGACGTACGGAGCTGAGACGTGGACACTGACAAAAGGTCTAGTCTACAGATTCAAGGTCGTCCAAAGCGCCATGGAAAGAGCCATGCTTGAATAACCTTGAGGGACAGATTTAGAAACAAATTTATTCGTCAACAAACCAAGGTGACTGAGGTGGCTCTGAGGATGGGCGGGCTGAAGTGGCGATGGGCTGGACATATCTGTCGGAGAACCGACGGCCGATGGGGAAGACGGGTTCTGGAGTGGAGACCGCGTACAGGATTCCGCAGAGTTGGATGTCCCCCTGCTTGCTAGACCGACGATTTGAAGAGGATTGCTGGATGTAGATGGATGGGAGCGGCAATGGATAGGGGGCGGTGGCGTGCTTTGGGAGAGGCGTACATTCAGCAGTGCATGACAGACGGCTGATGATGATAATGATGAATAACCGAGTTCGACTGCATATATAAATTTCAGGTCTGCTTCTTAATAAATCTTAATTGTCTCCGGTGATGCTTGTTTTAAATTTTAACAGTTAATAATGTTGAAGTATCATAGTGTTTCGGCAAATTTTTTTAATTATATTTTCATTATTTACAATGAACTTCTATCGAGAAATTTGGATTAAAAACTGGAGAAAAATTGGAGAAATTTGGATTAAAAATGTCATATAAGAACATGCGGTGTCTTTCATCAGCCTTGCTCCGGTAATAGGTCAATCGGCACTTAATTTAAACATTAAAAAGGCATTTATTTACTTCCTTCACTCTTATCAAGACCATTTTTTTGAAACACGATTCGGCTCTGTAACTGTCGCGGGCGCGCTTGAATCAGTAGGCGGGCATTTTAAAATTATTTTGGCAGTTGGTCCTTATCACTACACCGTGACTGGCTGGGCCCTCAGAAGAGCAGGTCGCCTCCGCCTTGGTGCGAGTCGTGGCTCCAGCGGTGGGACCGGCCCTCCTCGCACGGCACCAGGTGATCCTCTGAGACCCCCGTCTCCAGGGAGTTCAGGGAGCCAGAGTCCTCCAGGCTGCTGGTTATGTCTGGAAATAGTTACAAAAACAAATTACTTTTTCTTTATATCTTTTTTTATATGGCCGAGCCATAAAGGGCTCCCTCCGCTTACCCCAAGCCGTTATAGCTGCTTTCGTCAGCTTCACTCGTGCACTCCCTAGGCTTGCCCCCGTCCATGCGGGACTTAAGTTAAAAAAAAAAAACTAACTAACTAACCATCACGCCGTCTCCCCGAAAGGGCAGGCAGAAAGAATGGACTGTCACACTTTAATTGATGCGGCACTCCATCCTTCTTCTTTCTCCCCGCGGGAGACGCGGTATGATGGGTTGCGAACCTCATCGCCACCAATAGGCATCTCCCAATATTCAAATACAAATATACATATATATTTAAAAAATATATATATGTATATTTGCAACCAAGGGGGACCCAGACCACATTTAAGCTACGCTACTCTCCCTCGATGTCCCGCCGTACACGCATAGCAATACAACAGCAAAAGAAAATACACATTATTTTGTTGAATCGCTCTTTACGTCATTACAGCGTGAGTCAAATCGATGAAAAGGATATGGTTATCCATATTGATTCTTGTGACATCAAACCAAATCAAATCAAATCAGTTTATTATAACTCTATAGACATTACAAACAGGAAAATGTTTAAGGCATCTATTAAGTACAGGTAAAATATCATAAAAATATTACAACAAAGTACCAGGAACGCATTAGTGATGGTTCGACATTAGTAAGACAAGATACTTTCTAAAGTCAATAGTATTTGCCCCCTGAACGTACTTTCACTAACATGAAAGACGTCGATCTCCGAGGAGACCGCGTTCAGCAGACTAATTGCTCTTCCCACCGGTGTCACCAGAGGCAGATTGGTTCTGGCGGCCGGTAGGTAAAACAATCTGAGCTGTCGCTGTCGGAGATATCTATCGGGGACAAAAAGACCAACATCCTCCAGTACGGCCGAGTTCTCAAAGTATCCCCTAATTAATCTGAAGACATGGGTTATTAGATGTCCATCTCTTCGAAGCTGTAAAGAATTGGCTCCGAGCATTCCCAGAATAAATGCCGTGGGATAGAGCCACGGATAACTACCATACTCCCTCATGTAGAGATACCTCAGAAATTTTTCTGAACCCTCTCCAGCATAACGGAATATCTCGCCTCGTGAGGACTCCATATCACAGAACCACTCTCGAGCCTGCTCCGAACCAATGCGTTGTATAGGACTCTGAGCACATTGGGATCCCTGAAAACCCTTCCGGTCCGGACGATGAACCCCAACATCCTCAGTGCAATGCCACAAATCCTCTCGATATGTGCACGAAAAGTCAACCTACTCTCATAGATGATTCCGAGATCCTTCATCGTAGATACATGTGATATGTGGGTAATCTATCGCCATTTTATCGTCAAGTGAATTATTCATCAGACCAAAGACAGTGCGACAATCACACTGCCATCGCCGGGAATCGATCCCGGGACCTTCGGGGTGGCAGTCAAAGCACTTACCACTCGGCCACGAAGGTCGTTTTCATACTTTCTTCCGCTCTACATTCCTTCCTGATATCAGTATTTGAAAATATGTTGTATGTCATTTTACCACACATATGTCCAAGGGATCTCTTTAACATTTATTCTGCTCTCATTCTCGTCAGTTCTGTGTTTTACTTTCACACATAAGGGTTGGAATAAATATAAAATGTTAAAATGTTAATTGCGTAAACAACTCTCACAAGCATCAATTGAAATGATAATTGAATTTCACCTCCGTTGGTGCTGAGGTTTCCGTTCCTGGCCGCCTCTGACCCGGGCTGCGACTGCGTCCTCGTGACTCCGAGCTGGAAGCTGTCCGCCTGCAGGGAGACCTTGGAGGGCGTGTACGTGGACAGGGAACCGCCGGGAGCTGTGTGGAAGAAGCCGAGGGTTTACTAGCTTACGGGGATGATGTAACACTATTTTAATACACACACACTACATGGATACACACACAGACAAACTAATAATAAAAATAATAATACACATTATGCATGAAAGTGAAGTATAGAATTGGCAAAATAAGAATGAAAGCAAAATAAATGCGGAAGAAATGAGATCTCTTAGACGAATGTGTGGATACTCTGTGTCGAATGAAAATATAAGAAGTGAATGCGGTGCGAATGATAGTGTCATGAACAAAATAATGAAAGGATCATTAAGATTGGTTTGGAACCAGAAATAGAGGAAGACCGAGGAAAACGTGGCACGATAAATAAATCAAATATTGAATGTCGGCCATGTGAGGAGTCAGAGAAATCGACGCGCGTGCATGACACGATGTATGAATGTGAATGAATATGTGGTAAATCTCAAACATTATTGGCGACGGAATCCTTTTGAAACACTAAAATATTTTACGGAGCCCTAAAATACGATAAATCTGGTTTTATGTTCATTTTTCTTCATCTTTTTTTTCTTCGGCCTGTTGTGGCCGTCCAATCCTGGACGTAGCCCTTCTCTCGTATTTTCGATATAAATAGTAGAAAGCTGGTCTGTAATGCTTTAATAATGCCTCACTTAAATTATTGTTCTTTTGTATTGTTTTTAGCAAATAAAGGAGATATTGATAAACTGCAGGTTTTACAGAATAAAGGAATGAGGGCTATACTTGGTTGGGGTAGATTTAGTAGGATTTCAACAATGTTAAACAAATTAAAAAAATTTAATTCAAGAAAACTAGTTCTTTACAACACTTTGATTTTTGTTTAAAATTAAGAGTAATATGGTGCCTGCATATCTAAACTAAAAATGTAGCATATAGTTTTCAAATCAAATCAAATCAGTTTATTTTCTCAAAAGACATTACAAACATTTTTTATAGTTTAAGGCATCTATTGAGAACAGGTAAAACGTAATAAATATATAATACCAGGAACGCATGAGAGATGGTTCGACATTAGGAATACAAGATGCTCTCCAAAGTCAAGAGTATTTGTCTTCTGAATGTACTTTCACGAATATGAAAGACATCGATCTCCGAAGCGACCATGTTCAGCAGTTTGATTGCTCTCCCCACCGGCATCACCAGAGGCAGGTTGGTTCTGCATGTTGGGAGATAAAACAGTCTGTGCTGACGCTGTCGAAGATAACCATCCGGAACATAAAGATGGATAGCCTCCAAGATGACGGAATTCTCAAAGAATCCCCTGATAAGTCTGAAGAAATGGGTAAGTGTGCACCCATCCCTTATCTGTAAACTATTGGTCCCCAGCATGCCCAAGAGGAATGCAGTGGGATAAAGCCACGGATAGCTACCAAACTCCCTCATGTAGAGATATCTCAGAAATGTTTTCTGAACCCTCTCTAACATGAGCGAGTATCTCGCCTCGTGGGGACTCCATATCACCGAGCCACACTCGAGTTATGAAATACACGACTATTTGACGAGAGGTCGTGATAGATTCCGACTCCGGAGACCCAGACTTGAAAGTACAGAGAAAGGTGTTTTTATAGAGGATTTAAATTATATAACGAATTGCCAAATCAGGTAATGCCGATTCTCTTGCGATCTTTCGTCGAAAATGCTTTCAAAATGTTCTAAGTACCGATGTTGAATGTTTTTGCTGTTTTTTCCATTTGCGATTTTTATATTATTAATAACTAACTAACCATCAGGCCGTCTCCCCGAAAGGGTAGGCAGAAAGAATGGACTGTCACACTTTTACTGATGCGGCACTTCATACTTCTCTTTTCGCCCCGCGGGAGACGCGGTGTGATGGATTGCGAACCTCATCGCCAGCAATAGGCATCTCCCGCAAATATTATTAATTGTTTATAAAATGTTTTTTTATAAGTTGTAAAATGTTCCTGTAGTTTTTTACAACTTTATTAAATAAATAAATATAAAATAAGATTTCGTTCACTTGGTATTCCTGGATTGTACACAATACACGATAAACGGGAAAAATATTACCATTGCTCGTCGTTGAGTTTGATTTGCTTGCATTCATAATGATGACTAAATATATGTAGTAGTAACACTTTACGATCTGGCGATTAAAAGAGTTTATGGTAAGAACGATGCGATTAAAGTACGAGAAAAAGTTTAAAAATAGAAACGCTCTCGGAGAGAAGTAACGATACAATATAATAACCGAAACAGTGACTGTGAAAGCACGCTTTACCAGCTAGAAGTGATTGCAAACTAAGAAATGAACGTGCATTTTGTGTTTATTATACTTTGGATTACTGATTTTATTATGCAATTCAAAGATACAATATCATTATTTAGTACGGGGCTTTTCTTCGACACAACAATGTCATTTTTCTAAACCCAGATGGCAATAAACATAATAAACGGAATTAATAAGTTCAGACTTATTTCACACAAGGAAAAATTCCAATTAACTCCGCCAGAGAATGATCAAATGCTATGTGTGGTCTGTTTTATTGTATGGATGTGAAACGTGGACCTTGAAAGTCAACTCAATGAACAGACTGGAAGCATTTGAAATGTGGCTCCATCGCTCAGAATTCCCTGGACAGACGTGGTTACCAATACTGAAGTCCTGAGGCGAGCTAGAGTTGACAGGGAACTGTTATCAACTATCAAGGTTCGGAAGATTTCACATCTGGGTCATATACTGCGTGAGGAAAAGTACAACCTTCTCCAACCGATATTAGAGGGGAAAATTGAGGGACGCCGAGGGCCTGGTAGGAGACAAATGTCCTGGCTGCAAAATGTGAGGGAGTGGACCGGCATCCGAAGTGTGTAGGAGCTGTTCCAAGCGGCGCAGGACAATGACAGGTTCGCCGAGGTGATCGCCAACGTTGGGGGGACACGACAGGGCAATTGAAGAATAAGAAGATGCCATGCTTTCCATGGTCTTCCGTGGATTCTCTTTCCACTCACACTGCTTGTATGTAACATTTTAACCATTCTTCTCTCGTCCGTTTGTTCCATAATTCTTTCTTTAATTTTATAATTTTACTGATGGTGCAATCATCTTCATTGGACATGCTGACAGAAGGGTGGTAGAGTGGAGACCCCGCAAAGATAAAAGAAACAGAGGGAGACTGTCTACACGATGGTCCGACGACATGTGAAGAATTGCTGGCGATTGGATGCGAAAGGCACAAGACAAAAATACGTGGAGAAATATGGGGGAGGCCTATGTCCAGCATTGGGCGACAACGGCTATATAAGTAATGTAAGTATGGCCTTACATATCTTCCTTATTTTGTGGTTCGGTATTCTAACATACTTTAAATTTACACTCAATTTTGCAAATTTTAAATGCGAATGTTACAATACAATTATTAGATAATACTTATCAAATGGTGGAGCAATTGCAAAGGAATGCTAGATAAAAAATGTGTCAACAACTTCAAACTAATTCAGACTTGGCCTCACGCTTAAAAGGAGATAAAGCTGATAACTAGAGTTATGTATAGTGAATGGAAAAAAGTCGATAAACACGTTTGATCACCACGTTACCCACACACCCTCGCATGCACGCAAGTGCATGGTCCCAAGGAATCGATAAAGGGCACGATTTTAATAAAATTATTAAATTTCAAAAAAAAAAATTGCTTTCTTTTTACATTATTGAAATCATGGATCCTACAGCTAAATTAAAGTGGCAATGGACAACCCGATGGACGTCCAGAATACTTCATTGTAGGCCTTGGACAAAGAAACGGAGTATCGGGAGCCCACCTAAAAGATGGACTGACGACCAGGACAAGAGAGGGACGAGTGGAATAAAATGGAAGTGGCTAAAATACTCGTATATCCAGCAGTGGAGGGAAGAAAACTGAAGAAGAAGAAGAATCAAATCAATTACCGACGTCGGGGGGACCTGACATGGCACTCCAAGAAGAAGAAGAATGAATATGTCTGTTTTATAGAAGTTTTATTATAATTTATGTGAATAACATGTTTCGCCTGTCTATGGCATTATCAAATATTGTCATTCGCATATATTATAATAAACTTCTAGAAAACAGTTGTTTTAATTCATATTCATTATTTTGTTCATAACGCTTTCATTCGCACTGGAATAACTTCCTTTATTTGCATTTGACACTTAATTATAAAAAGATTTACCACACATTCATCTGAGATCCTTTCATAATTTTGTTCAAAATACCTTCTTCCGCTCTACATTCGGACATATGGAACGCATGGATGGAGAAATAATGGTTAAGGAAGAATACGTTAATGATGTAAATGGGGTACGGAGTCGAGGCAGACCGAGGAAAACATGGCATGACCAAATTAATCAAATTTTAAAGATTGGTCATGTTAGAAGTCGGAGGAATCGACGTGCGTGTATGGCTCGTTGTATGAATGTGGACGAAACTAGAGAGGTTTGCCAGGATATAGTAGTGTGGCGGTCCATTCTCTCTGCCTACCCCTGCGGAGAAACGGCGTGATGGTTTGTTTGTCTGTTTTGTTTGTTTCATCTAAGATATCTCTGCATTTATTGTAATTTTATCCTCCTTTTGACATTTCAATGCTACACTTCCATTCCGGTACAAGAAAAACCATTATACACTGCCATCTTAGCTTTTTTGGATAGATTTTTGTTTGATTTGATTACTTGCATCATTCACATAGAATTTTTATATCACTGACATTGTAATTTTTATACGATTTTAAATAAATTGATATAAGAATTAAAATAACAGAACATTATAGAAGATAATATATTATTTGAGGTATTGATAATATTTAGGTGACTAAGGGAACGAGTATGAATAATACTTAAATACATAATGCAATATTTTAGACAATGGACTCAGAGTCCAGTGGGTACTGGGAACTAGATATAGCCAGAGTGATAAAATACTTTTTCCGAATTTTATGATAGACTGAAACAAAATAATAACAAATATTATGATTGACAGAAATGAAATAGTAACACAATTTTATGACATTCTAAAATGAAATAATACCAAAAATTTTATGATAGACTGAAACAAAATAATAACAAAATATTATGATTGACAGAAACGAAATAGTAACTAAAATGAAATAATAACAAAATTTTATGATAGACTGAAACAATATAGTAACAAGACCTTATGATATATAATAGTTAAACAAAATAGTAAGAAAATTTTACTACAGACTAAAATGAAATGTTAACAAAATTTTATGATAGACTGAAACAAAATAATGACAAAATGTTAACATAAAACAAAGTTTTTTAACTTCACAGTTTATTAAAAAATATTTGTTTAAAATATTGACGAAATGATCAAATTTCAAAATAGTAATGTAATAAAATGATTAACCTTTTAATTGAAACACTGTCATAATATCACAATAGATTTAATTTCTATGAGATTGTCGCGACAGCTGTTTCGCTAATCAATGTTAGCATCATCAGGTGTTACAATTCTTAAATAATTAGTTGATTGTAACACCTGCTAACATTGGTTAGCGAAACAGTGGATTACCAAATAAAACGATGTTTCAAATCACTACTTCCGCTTTTGTATTCATTTCGACAGCCACCAATTTCGCCAGGCTAGCTGGCATCGACAGACCAGCTGGCCTAGCTTTATTTAATTACTATTTAAAATGAAATTCCATCAAGAAAACATCAGATTATCAAATTTTTAGAAGTTTTATGTGAAAGACTGAAACAAAATTTCGGAGATCGGGCTTTCCGTCCTGTCCGTCCGCCTGGAATATGCTTCCTGCACGCCTCAGATGCATTGACAATCCGACAGACTTTAAATCTCATCTAAAAACCCACATTTTCAAAATATCCCATAAAATGTAAGCAACGGCTATCTGATTGCTGGTGTCACATGCAGCTCTCATGACTAAAAACATTGTCAAAGCGCCCTTGAGGTGGGCTATTCACGAAAACGGCGCTATACAAATTAGCCTAATTATTATTATTATTATTATAAAATAGTAAAAAAATATATTTATAGAATGAAACAAATTAATAACAAAATTTTATGATAGACTGAAACAAAATAATATCAAAATTTTGTATTCACATAATATTAAAAAATAAATATAATTAATAAAATTAATAATAATAACATGCTAACTCTTTGGTCTAATAAGGTCGAAAATAATAGAATCAAATAATATAGACTTAAAACTGAGAATACTCCTCATCAAGACCTATGTATGGAGTATCTTGATGTACGGCTGCAAAACATGGTGCCTATCCGAAAGAGATAAGCGGAGACTAGAGGCTTTTGAGATGTGGTCCTATAGAAGACTATTAGGAATTTCCTGGAGAGACCACATCACTATTAGGGCAACGCTTCAGCTCAATTAATCTGCCTATTGCAGAGAAGTTCGCCGAGCGAAGTGTGGATTCCCTTGGAATCCACACTTGATTTAGGCTGTCCGTTATACAGAGTTCGGATATATAATTTGGTACCATTCCATGTAGCATTTTAAAGACTGTGTAGTGGAGTTTATACCGGATTCTTTCTGGACTTTTAAGTCAGTGAAGTTCTTTCAGATTGTTGTGTTATGTGGGACTATGATTGTGAAAATAATGATGAAGGATGAGATTATTACCGATGGGTGATGTGGGCGCCGTTGATCCCGGGCTGCTGAGGATATCCTCACCGAGGGACGCTTCCGAAGGGTATTCGAAGGTTCTCGTCAGCGACTCATCAAACTGGATCTTGAGGTGCTGGAAACAGAGAAAATACAATTTACTAAATGATAAAAAAAATCTATATATCTAAATAGAAAGAGTGAGAAAAAACTGTATACGGACAAGGTTTTCATTGTGATTAAAAATATCATTATCAACATTTGTCGAATGGAAATATGAAAAATATATCAAAATTTCTTCTTCGAATTGTACACTTTTTTCATCATTCTGTCTCCATTTATTCATTCTTTCCATGTGTCCAAAGCATCTTAATGACCCTATTATTATTTTGTTCATAACACTTTCATTCGCATCACATTCATTTCTTATATTTGCATTTGACACTATCATATACCGATTTACCTCACATTCGTCTTAGAGATCTCATTTCCACTGCATTTATTCTAATTTCATTCTTCGTTTGCCAGTTCCATGCTTCACTTCTATACATAAGGGTCGGCACAAGAACACCATTGTGCACTGAAATCTTAGTTCATTTGAATATGCTTTGGTTTGCAATTTACTCTGTTGCCTGCCCCAACCCTTATTTCAATATCCTGCTCCATTCTCCCATCCTTTGTAAATATACCTCATGAATAAACCAGTTCATACACTTGTTCCAAATTTTCACCGTTCACACTAAAGTTGCAGACTGACATTTAATAAAATAAAAAAACAACTAACTAACTAACCATCACGCCGTCACCCCGAAGTGATAGGCAGAATGAATGGACTGCCACACCTTTCTTTCCTAACATTTTGCCCACGCTTCCTCAACATTCATACATCGTGTCATGCACGCACGTCGATTTCTACGACTCTTTGCGTGGCCGACATTCAATATTTGATTAATTTGAACAAATAAATCAAATATTGACCTTAATTATTTTATATCTTAACTATATTATTCTCAATATCGAAATATTGTAAATAAAAAATAGCTTATGATTTTAATGTTAAATAGAGTTATAAAAAATTCAAATAATCGATGTTTTGCCCTTTCAATTTGTGATTCTTAATATTTTTCGTTCAGCGGCTGTCGAGACACTTATGCGTCAGACCAAAGGGTGTGAGTCATGCCACTAAAGGGGTGACAGGATTGCTTTCATTTGACCCTTTGTGTCCGAAGTTAGAAACGCGAACGGCGACAGAGAACGCCGATTCTCATGCAAATTCGACGCCTATTCAAGCAGTACGCAAGGAAGATAATCCCCGGACAAGGGCGACATCTCATACAACGTTTAAAATTCGCCTATGCGTTGTCACGGACACCTAAAAATGCAATGGCGTGCATAAAATAAAGGGGTCTAAACTTGGAGTGTTGCTATGAGATTACAATTGAATACTTTCGCACTAATAAATTTACTATTCATTGATCCAAAAAAGCGAAGATATTAGTGCAAAATGGAGTTTTAATGCCAACCCTTATGAATGAAAGTGAAGCTTGGAGTTGGCAGAAGAAGGAAGAAATTATGATAAATG
This sequence comes from Lepidostoma basale, assembly GCA_022606425.2. Classification (NCBI taxonomy): domain Eukaryota; kingdom Metazoa; phylum Arthropoda; class Insecta; order Trichoptera; family Lepidostomatidae; genus Lepidostoma; species Lepidostoma basale. Next base: position 394,670 of record JAHDVF020001145.1, on the reverse strand, counting down.
ATATAGAAATGAGGTCAATAAGAAGACTATGCGGAAAAACAGTGTATGATAGAATATCTAATGATGAAGTAAGAAAGGAATGTAAGTCGGATGAATGCGTGACAAATAAAAATAAGAAAGGGTCACTAAGATGGTTTGGGCACATGGAATGAATGGATGAGGGAAGAATGGTTAAAAATATATATACAAGTATTTGTGACTGCTGACTTGGAGACCGTGGACGGCAAAGAGAAGTGCAGGGCGACGGAAACTACGGTGGAATTATGTTCTGAACAGACACGTCGGAATAACCTGGATGCAGTCTGCACTGCAATAGAGTCAAATAATATAGACCTAAAACTGAGAATACTCCTCATCAAGACCTATGTATGGAGTGTCTTGATGTACGGCTGCGAGACATGGTGCCTATCCGAAAGGGATAAGCGGAGACTAGAGGCTTTTGAGATGTGGTCCTATAGAAGACTCTTTGGAATTTCCTGGAGAGACCACATCACGAATGAGGAAGTTCTTCAAGGAATCGAAGGAGGAAGGCACCTGCTAAGGACCTTGTCCGAAAGGCGTGCAAGATGGATCGGCCATGTAATACGTCAAGAAGGTCTCTTGCATGCCATAATGGAGGGTATGATCGAGGGGACAAACTCTAGGGGACGCCCACGCCGAGAGTACCTGGAGGACCTGTTGGTGGACGTACGCTGCTCATCATATGCAGATTTCAAAAGAGCCGCACAAGACAGGGAAAAATGGAAAAGAATAATGGAGGAAATTGCTGCAAACCAATCCCAGGATTGAAACCAGAGAAGAAGAAGTCTGCACAGGACAGAGTGACATGGAAGCGAATGGAGGAGGTCTTTGTCCAAGAGTGGAAGGGAATAGGCTGAGTAAGGAAGGAAGGATACAAGTATTCCATACTTAATGGCATAAAATATTCTTTCAAATCAAATAAACATTTTGTAAATATCTCATACGCAACTTGTTTTATTTACATTTAAAAATGGAGCGTCCCTATTGAAAAACCCGTATATGTTTACGCTGTAAACGAAACAAGATATATAGGAAGACCGAAGAAAATGTAACACGATCAAATCTATCAAATATTCAATGTCGGCCATGTGAGAAGTCGTAAAAATTGACGTGCGTGCATGACACGATGTAAGAAAGTAGAGAAAACGATAGAAAAGTGTCAGGAAAGAAGTGTGGCGGTCCATTATTTCTCCCCACCGCTTCGAGGAAACGGCGTGACGGTCAGTTTCATTTATTTCATTTCATTGATTTATTTTAAACATATCTAAAGCATTACAGAATTTTTTTCCAATACACTAAAGATACAATAATAAGTAATACATAATAGATTAATAAAAAGAGCGAGAAACAAAAGATGCATGACAAATTAATAAAATAAATAAACCATACAATCATAATAAAGATAGTACTTCCCTCAGATGAGCCAAACTATCACAAAATACGTCAAACTCCGAGGTGATACGATTAAGAAAAGATACTGCTCTACCTACCGGCATAACCATTGGCAGGTTGGTTTTGCAGCGTGAAAGATAAAACAATCTATGGCCCCTTTGTTGAAGATAATTATCAGGGACGAACAGACCTACATCACTCAGGATTTCTGAGTTGCGTATGCAACCGCCTATCAGTCGAAAGAAATGAACCTATCAGTTTATTTATATAATGCCTATCAGTTATATTTCTCTATTAAGAAACCATGACAGTCTGCAACATAAGCGTGAATGGTGAAAATTTGGAGCAAGTAGTTGAGTTCGTGTATTTAGGTAGTATGTTTACAAGAGATGGGCGAGTGGAGAGGGATATTGAAAGAAGGGTTGGGGCAGGCAACAAAGTGAATGGTGCACTTAAAGTTGTCATCGCAAACAAAAACCTATCCAAAAAAGCTAGAATGGCAGTGCACAATGGTGTTCTTCTACCGACCCTTATGTATGGAAGCGAAGCATGGAACTGGCAAAAGAAGGATGAAAGTAGAATAAATGCAGTAGAAATGAGATCTCTTAGACGAATGTGTGGATACTCTGTGTATGATAGAGTGTCGAATGAAAATATAAGAAGTGAATGCGGTGCGAATGATGGTGTCATGAACAAAATAATGAAAGGATCATTAAGATGGTTTGGACATATGGAAAGAATGAATGAAGAAAGAATGGTAAAAAAAAATATGTTAATGATGTAAATGGAACCAGAAATAGAGGAAGACCGAGGAAAACGTGGCACGATCAAATAAATCAAATATTGAATGTCGGCCATGTGAGGAAGCAAGAGAAATATGTCAGGAAAGAAAAGTGTGGCAGTCCATTCTTTCTGCCTACCCCTTCGGGGAGACGGCGTGATGGTTCGTTAGTTAGTTAGTTAGTTATAATGCCTATCAGTTAGTTAGTTATATAATGAAGAATCAAAAATAGTTAAAATGCAGTAAAAATCTCGATGTTTTACTCGGTGTTTGCGTATGCACCGTTTAAAATCTAAAAGCAAACATTATTATAATATTCACAATACTTTCTCTAGTACGTTCGTTATCACTTCGCGACATATCGGCCTAAAGTGGGCCATCTATCCGTAAAAGCGTAGAGGTAATGGGCGCTTGTCTTACAAATCAGGTTGGCCATATTGGCTGTAATTATGTATGTATCGCACCATTTGATTACTTTTATTATTATCGTTCTACATTCTCTATTTGCTATATACATATGTAGCTAAGCATACAGCTAAGTAAAACCAATCCGTTTTGTAAATCTGAAAAGATGGATACGTGTAAACCCAGATATACTCGTATAAACCTCTTATATCTAGGGCTTATATAAAGACTACTGATAAGGAGGTACTCTGCCTTTAAACTAGGGTTCGGAAAACAAACTGTTTACAGCCGATAAGCATGGGAAATATTTAAACCATCTACGCTTTGCCGACGACATCGTACTCGTGAGCAACACTCCGGAGGAACTAGCTGAAATGCTGAAAGAACTAAACTATGTATCTGTAGGTTTGAATATGAACTGGCAAAGCCCAAGGTGATGGGCACGGAAAGGCTTGAAATCAACGTGGACAATACACATATTTTTTTAATTCACAGGGACTTAGAGGAGTCCCACCGCTTTCCCGAAACTAATAGGCGTCAGGTTCGCTCTATCAATTCCTTTTGCGATTAACCCTTAACGTACCGTGTTCAAAACAAAACGCTCGCTCCCATGTGGTCAATTCAGTTTACCGCTAACTTTATCTAAATATCAAGCATATGACTCGATGAATCAAAATTTAATTTATGTCATCTTGTAGGGAATTTCATTAGGAATAGATCGATATCTATAACATACATGGATGATTTGAAAAACATATCATTATTAATTTTTTTCTGGAACCATGCGATTTCTGATATGGAATGCGTCACAGCATATGAGCAACTGACACCAAGTATGAACTTGTCTCGCCCCGCTGCGCCGCGCCGCGGCCGTGGCGCCAAAATTTTACGTATGATAAAGGCACCCAGGCAAAATGTATAGTACGTTCAAGACAACGAGTACGTATTAATATTTGTTCCTTTTGGTAAAGTGTTAATATTTTCACAGTTCTGATATTATTAAGTTGCGTGCTGCGTTTCCGTCCACAATCGGTATTATTACGTATGAGAAAAGGCCAAACATATAATTTATAATACGTTCAAAACAGCGAGTAAGTATTTGTCACTTTTGATAAAGTTGTAAATATTAGCAAAACAAATTCTACCTTAACACGAATGACGGTGAGGGCAGTCTTAAAAATTTTTTTTTTTGGGATGAAAGAAGTAATTTTTTGCTTTTTTTTTATTACGAAATATTGAGAACACTTCAATGGAGGATTACATTTTTTTTTATAATATGAGGGTCCATAGGTTTTAAGAAAATCAACTTTAAATTGGCAGTGGAAACTCAATTGACCACATGGCAACGCGACGGTTAACTAAACTACCCTACGCGTGTTCGATATATCGCCAGTTACAAAAACGCGTGAGACGCGTTCTCGACAATTCGTCAAAGTAATAAGAACCCGGGAGACGCATTCTCAACAAATCGCCAAAGTAACAAGAAGGCGGGAGTCGTGTTGCCGGCAGTGAACGTATTAAACGATACTTATGTTTGTTATGTCTTTTGAGAGAATAAACTGATTTAAATTTAGTAGCTATTGAACTCCCTCGCGTTAGAGATTCAGAAGAGAACATTCTTAAACTAGTATTACAATGCTCTGTGTAATCTTTGAAATGATAGGAGCATATGCGGTACCGTTGGCTATTGTTCTTAGACAAGCCGTGATCCCGCGTTTACGGCACGTGTGATATACGTACAAAGCACGTAATAAGCTCAAATATTATCCATCACATTGTATTGATGCATTGAACCCGTGACCTTGCCGGCTTCCGGGCGTTCGCCGTGTCCGCCGACCTCACCAACCGAGATCAGACAGCATGACAGATTCAATACATAATTCCTCACATATTTAGCAAAATGACGCACCAAACTCAAAAGACCGCTCCGGCGACACCGTTTGGACTTGTATGAGGAGATAAAAGCCGAATCGAAGAAGATATAGAAGGCCAATCCGAAAAAATACTTCTTGGACTTGGATCTTCTGGCTTACAGAGGTTCCGCTCTTGTGGCTATTCCTCTTACGTCTGATGGGAACATTGCTGGAAGGTGATTTGGTGGGTTGATGGTTTATGCGGGGGCATGATTACTTATTATAGATTTGGGGGTTTCGATTCAAAATTTCTTACGCAAGCCGGGCTTCTGAGCTGCTATGGGAGTACCGCCACTGTATGTGATTAATCTAAAGCTATTGATTTAGTAAAGGAATAGTTCATATTTTAAGACAAAACAAATGTTCATTGACACACAAGTTGAAAATATAACTTTTACACAATGCAATTTTTAAACAAAAGACCCAGTGAGAGATCCAGAATTACGCATTTTTTTAACACCATATTTATCTAAAATTAAACAATTTCTTATATGAACAATACATAGCATATCATTTACAAAATTTAGCCCATTGCTCTTGTTATGTTGTGTCCTCGGCCAAAGTTAACTAACACATATTATATATAATATGTGTATACACATATTATATATAATATATGGACATATATGTCCCTAGGTTCTTGCATTCATTTTGTAATAATTTTGGTTAGTTTATATCGTTCTCCCGACGATGAAGGTGTAAAGCCATTGAAAAATGACGAGGAAAATAAACTCAAAAGTGGAAAAGAATTCATAAAAAATTCGTCGTTAGGACTGTTTGTTTCTTTTGATTGCTTGAAACATGGGTATGTCACCACGTGACACCCGTTCCGCGAGGCTTATTGTCTGCAGACAGTTGCACCCATGTATTTATTGTGGCTGATGTCTTCACGGTTCGCTGGCGCTCGGCAGCGGTCGGGTCACGCTTCGGGCGCGCTCGGTGTCGGCTCATCTTCCCGGTGACGGAGCGGAAAGACTACCAAACGAGCCGGGGCGGGAAAACTGATTTGAAAATCGAATGACATTTCACGATGTCCACCTTTTTCTCTAGTCACACCCACAACAGTGAGGGTAACTTCATAAGTTTTTGTTTTATTTAGGACAGTGTCCTGTTATTTCTCGGAGCCTGTTCCTGGTAGATGTCCAATTGTCTCGCCATCTTTTGGGTGGTCGTTCTGGAGGTCCATTGCCTGTTGGTACTTTATATGCCATTTTGCTACACACTCTTTCAGAACACGCTCTTTCCACATAATCTCTTCAGTAACGTCTTCTCAGTATTCCCCATCGCACAACATATTTGATATCGGAGATCTTTCTTATTTCGGAATTTCTCTCTTTGTCTAGGACTGTCGTTCCCGCAATGGATCGGAGACTTCATATTTCTAAAGTTCTTAGAAGACTTTTTGTTCTGATGGTGTCAGCCGAAGGACGTTCCTAAAGTCCAAGCTTCTATCCAGAAACACCAAGCTGCGAATTTATACCACTATCATTAAGCCAGTCGTGGACAATGACTCTAAAAGACCAACAAAGAATCTACTGGTTTAAGAAAATAATATTTAGAATGATCCTGGGACCTAACCCGGTGTTGCAGCGGGAACTTGGAGGCATAGGACCAACCAAGAGATCCGTACGATGACCCAGCAGCCCCTTATAACGAGCACCGTGAGAGCCGGTCGCCTAGCACGTATGCCGAGCCGAAGAGACCAGTGCAATCAAGACCCTGAACGCGCCTAGACCGACTGGACGCGCCTAGACCGACCTCTAGGAAGACCTAGACAGCACCTAATGGACAATGTTCTGGCTGATCTGGCTAGGTTGGGCGAATCGGACTGCTGGGAGCAAAAGGTGCAGGATCAAGGAGCTTGGCGGAAAATCATCGAGGAGGCTAAAACTCTTCAAGAGTTGTATGGCCATAGGAAGTCAGGACTCTTCTAATTGTTCATCGCAAGGGTTCTAGATCTTGGGCTATCCCGTTGTATTTGTACTGTTAAATTGGGATTGTTTTTTGTTTGTTTTGGCTGGTCCAGGAATAATTCCACTTGGAGGATTATTAATTGTACTAGCATGATTCATTTTTAATACGTGTATATTTTTGGTATGATTCCATTTCGAAAAGAGAACTGATCCCAATCAAAATGGCGGCAATGAATACTCGTATCGCGTCGATAAAATTATAAAATTCATTGTCTTCCGAGATATAAAGACGTAAAAACGGTACATTATCTCCTTCAAACGGTTACTTACAGTACCGCATGTCTTTGGTTCGAAATCGGTACACACACGAGCGATTTTAACTAAAAAATGTAAAAACTATTTTTAAATACAAATTGTTTCTTAGCAGAGAGCGAAAAAGGGACTGGTACGGTCATGTTCAAAGAATGGACACAACCAGACTCCCCTATATTGCATTGCATAATCAGCCTGATGGGACTCGTCCTCGCGGAAGACCTCCAAAAAGATGGAAGGACAGCTGGGAATCTACCTCACAGGAGGAGCAACACTCTGGAGAACAGGCCACATAGGTCTACAACAAAGAAGAAGAAATTGTTTCTTGAACAATGATATCTTACCTAAACCATCATTGGCTTATCTAACTAACCAAAATATCAAATTTTGATTACGGGAGGGATTGTCTGTCTTTGATGATTTGGCCAATATAAAGCTCATTTTCACGTAACTCACAGCAATTTCAAACGTGAAAGATATACGCACACGTAAGGTTGGGATTTAATTAACGGACAAGAAAAAAATGCCCTCATTATTACACTTTAATTTATTGTCATAAGAAAGAAAAGTTTTCTAGAAGTTTTATTATAATTTATGTGGACATGTTTCGCCGTCTAAGGTATTGATAATGACAAGCGAAAAATCACTCACATTCAACAATTGCTTTCTACATTTTTTTGTAATTAATACGAATGAAAACGTCCGTTATCTAGAAGTTTGATTATAATTTATGTGAATTACATGTTTCGTCTGTCTAATGCATTATCAAATGTCAATTCATTTGATAATGCCTTAGACTGGCGAAAAATCATTCACATAAATTATAATAAAACTTCTAGAAAACAGACGTTTTCATTAGTATCAATTACAAAAAAAATGTAGAAAGCAACGGGAAACTATCACATTAAAGGCTCAAGTGGAATCAGAAGAACTAGTTAAAAAGGGATTTATTGGAAGGAATGGTCGAGGGATCGATTGGCAGAGGACGACCTCGCCAGGAGTACCTAGACCAGATTTGCCGAGATATGGGTTGCACCCCTTATGCGGAGTTGAAGAGAGTTGCCGAGGACTGAGCGGAGTGGAAGAGGAGATGCGTCGCCTTGCTGCAGACCAATCATTAGATTGATACCGGAGAAGAGAAGAAGTTAAAAAGTTACAATTTTGCGAGCTAATTCTCAGGATTTAAACAATGTTTTTTATGTTGGCATCATCAGCTGTTACTATAAAAAATTAATGTAACATCGGTTGGCAAAACAGCTGTTGAGAAAAAAGAATAAAGATTGTGATACAATAACAGCGTATTAAATTTTAACAGATTATTTTAATATATAATATTTTTAATGCATGATTTAATTGTATCTCAATAGAGACGAAGATGCAAATTGGAAACTGAATATGGTTGATCAAGGTGTTTACAGGACTTATGACCTGTCATTGGTTGGGTTAAGCGCACGATTTATGTAATTACAACATTCCCCATTCCACCTTTTTTCTTTATGACCATGTACAACAAATTTTTGGAAGTTGTATATATGTTACAAATCTATGCCTAATTTCACATGTCAGTTTCAATGTGCCATCTATGAAGATTTTGATTACATATGTTAATCTTTTTAAGATTACTCCATATAATCCACATACTAACGCCATCTATGGAGATTAATTTTAGCATTTAGCAGAACATCTTTATTAACACAATGTGAAAGGCTATCGCCATTAGCGCATTGTTAGAAGCCGCCTGGAGATGTCACTCCTAACTATATGCCAAATAATTTGACCAGATATGATTACAATTTTTTTTTTGTGAATTAATAACCCACGGTGGGTGAAATCCAGTATTCGTATACAAGTATAAGTATACATTCACAATTTTTTTTTTTAATGGTTTAATCATGGAATCGTCTATCGTATATGGGATGCTAACGCGAGTGTTACCAGAGAGACAGATCCCGAGGTGAGTGCGGCGCCGCAGCGGCCGCAAGGCGAACCATTGCCAAAATATCCCGAGGTGAATGGAATCACGCTAACTGGAGCGGAGCGAGAGCCGCGCCACCGCCGTCTTCCACTATCAACACAACCGTTTAGGAAGAACAAACAATGCTCACTCGCTGCACGGCACGAGTGCGGTACCTACCCGGCTTCTAAGGCGGCTAAGATCACACGAATTTATAGAGTAGGAACTGTAGAACACTGAATTAAAATAAGGGGATTTGAATAAAAATAAGGGGATTTGAATAAAAATAAGTGGAATTGAATACAAATAAGAGGCGATGAATACAAATAAGGGGCCACCATTAAAAATAAGGGGTATTGAATACAAATAAGAGACTATCAATAAAAATAAAATAAAAATAAAGTGGAATTGAATAGAGATAAGAGGCGCTGAATAAAAATAAGAGGCCACCAATAAAAATAAGGCACTTTGAACAAAAATAAGGGGTTTGGAATAAAAATAAGAGGTTATCAATAAAGATAAGTGGCATTGAATAAAAATAAGTGGATTTGAATAGAGATAAGAGGCGCTGAATAAAAATAAGAGGCCACCAATAAAAATAAGGCACTTTGAACAAAAATAAGGGGTTTGGAATAAAAATAAGAGGTTATCAATAAAGATAAGTGGCATTGAATAAAAATAAGTGGATTTGAATAGAAATAAGAGGCGCTGAATAAAAATAAGAGGCCACCAATAAAAAATAAGGGACTTTGAACAAAAATAAGAGGCGATGAATAAAAATAAGTTTTTTTTTATTCAAAACCCCTTATTTTATTCAAATTAATAAAATAAGGGGTTTTGAATAAAAAATAAGAGGCCACCAATCAAAATAAGGGACTTTGAACAAAAATAAGGGGTTTTGGCTAAAAATAAGAGACTATCAATAAAAATTGAATAAAAATAAGCGGTATTAAGAATAGGTGGAATTGAATAGAAATAAGGGGCGCTGAATAAAAATACGAGGCCACCAATAAAAATAAGGGACTTTGAAGTAAATAAGAGGCGTTGAATAAAAATATGGGGCGTTGAATAAAAATAAGGGGAATGGAATAAGAATAATGGACGTTGAATACCTTTAAAAGGATCGAGTCAGAAAGGAAAAATGGGGATTGGGGAAGGAAAACACTGGTATTAAGAGCAACGATGGAAAACCATAGGAAAATAGGGTTAAAATTGGTGTACAGACTTTCTGCTTGTTCATGGTCCAATTTAATTTAAAATGCGAAAATCCATTTGGAGAGTGGGTGTTTAACGCCGCCATACAATAAAAGGCGAACAGCTCTAATGCATTTGGAAAGAGACTGGGAAAAGGCAGATAAAATCGATCGTGGGATAGTTTGCTAGAAGAGGAGAAAGTCGGCCGGTGCTACTCCATTTTCGTTCCCACTTCTTTTGTTGACAATTCGATTGGAGATGTCATCTCGCCGGCGATAATTCTCAACTTTAACTCAGCCATTGTGATATCAGAGCGGAGGCTCAACACACTGTGTGCGGGGTATGTTAAAATACTATTTAAAATTAATGTTATTATAAAATAAATTGGGCACTCAAAGTCATTACTGCAAATAGAAATATATGAACAAAAGCAAAAATGGCAGTACACAATGGAGTTCTAGTGCCAACGCTCATGTATGGAAGTGAAGCTTGGAGCTGGCAAAAGAAGGATGAAAGCAGGATAAGCCAAATGAGATCACTAAGAAGAATGTGCGGGAAAACGTTGTATGATAGAATACCGAACGATGAAATAAGAGAGAAATGTAAGGCAGATGACTGCATCATGGATAAAATTAAAAAAAGGATCCTTGAGATGGTTTGGACATATGGAACGAATGGATGAGAGAAGAATGGTTGAAAAGTTGTACACAAGCAGCGTGAGTGGAAAAAGAAGCCGTGGACGACCGAGGAAAACATGGCATGACCAAATTAATCAATTACTAAAAGGCGGCCACATTCGAAGTCGGAATAATCGACGTGCGTGCATGGTACGATGTATGAATGTAGAGGAATCCCGAGAGGTATGCCAGGATCCATCCTCTCTGCTGCAAAATAATATTCAATTATTCAAAATTTTAACGCCTCATTTTGAAATGTGTAGTTAATACACAACACCGAGGCTTTTTAGCACAGTAGAGGATGGTTGACAAAAATACTTTTTTTATTTAGTTACTAAAATTTAACTGTTATTAAAATTTTGTTTATCTGTAAAGGGTCGTGTACTTATATACACTATAAAAGTTTTAAATTTTACACCATTATTTAAGAATCAATAAAATAAATAAATAAATATTATATTTGGGAAAATCTCCAAATTGCTAGTGTTAAACACCCGCAAACAATGTGTTAAAACGGGCAGAGTACGTAATAGAAAGCGGAACAAACGCCGAATATTGCGCCAAATGCAATAGCCGATTAGAACAACAAAAAAAAATCGCTTGCAAGTTCATATTTATAAACATTGAAAAATAATCTAAATTCTTAAGAAAATCATAGCGCATTTTTTCGGCTGATCATTTATCAAACCTATTTCGTCCGGCTTAGACTTGGATTTTTTGGTACACAGAGGTTAGGCTTTTTCAGTTGTTCCTCTTACATTGTTGAAAAGGTGGGTTGTTGGAGCAGAATCTCTGTAAGGCCCGGAGCGTTTCTTTGATCGAAGGTTGATTTTAGACCTTTGTGGCTGGGAGTGTTAGTAAGAGTGGTGACGTCCATGGATCTGGGGGTGTTGTTCGACGCTCGCTTGTCGTTTAGTCTTCACATAACTTCACTATGTAATAGCTCCCTCAAAATGCTTGGTTTTGTCATTAGAAACGCTAACATCTTTCGTAATATTCAGGTGCTGAAGTTGCTGTATAGCTCTCTGGTGAGAAGTCGGTTGGAATTTAGTTCCATTATCTGGGCGCCGCATGAGGTTCGATATTCCCTGATGGTGGAGAGGGTGCAGAAGAAATTTCTGCGTTACCTCTATCTTAGGGAGTATGGATATTACCCGTGGCTCTTTCCGACTGATTTCTTGCTATGGATGCTGGGCTACCAGTCACTCTAGAGGAGACGAGGCATTCACTTGGGTGTTCACTTCTTTCGACTGATAGGCGGTTGTATACACAACTCAGCAATCTTGAGTGATGTAGGTCTGTTTGTCCCTGATAATTATCTTCGACAAATGGGACATATATTGTTTTATCTCCCACGAAGCAGAACCAACCTGCCAATGATTATGGCGGTAGAAAGAGCAACATCTTTGCTAAATCGTATCACCTCGGAATTTGACGTATTTTGCGATAGTCTGGCCCACCTGAGAGAAGCACTGTTCTTATTACAATTATATTAGGAACACACGTTAGGAACAAGCCTAAGATACAGAGTCAGAAACGATACGGTGAGAGAAAAAACAAAGGTCACTGACATCATCCACCGGGTGGCGACTCTAAGGTGACGATGGGCAGGTCACGTAGTCGGAAGCTCGGATAAAAAATGGACAAGAAGACTGCTGACTTGGAGACCGTGGACGGTAAAGAGAAGTGCAAGGCGACCGCAACTAAGGTGGAAGGATGACCTGAACAGACACGTCTGAATAACCTGGATGCAGTCTGCACAATACAAAGTGGCGTGGAAGCAAATGGAGGAGGCCTATGTCCAGGAGTGGAAGAAGAAGATTTATTTTGTTCTTTTGATGGGTAGGTGCTGGGAAGCATGTTTACAGTATATGGAAATAAAAGTTAGTTAACAATGGTATCATTTGTGAACATCAATCTTATTTCGTGAATACCAATGTGGTGGGGTTTGCTTGTGAAGTTTCACCCGTTCCATTTCCTAATGCGCCGCACGGAAATAAATTGATGCATTAGCTGTCCGGATAGTGACGTGTGATTGGCGCATGACACAGTTCAGTCATTGGACATCCTGAAGCCAGTGAAGGCCCGTGAAATATTTACGAAATCACCACGCCCAGAGATAAAAAAAATGCTAACCTCAATGACCTTCTTGATTAAAAAATGTTTAAATTCAGAAATTTACGTGACAGAGTGGTAATAGCTATGACTGCCACACCGAAGGTCCCGGGTTCGAATCCCGGCGGTGACAGAGAAAATAATCACTTTTTAAAAATTAAATCTGACGATCTGTGGCACAGAAATCACTTCTCCTGGGATTTTGAGGTCCAGTTGTCCCTCCATCTCTTAGGAGGTCTTCCAGGTGGACGGTGTCCGGAAGGGACTTCTATTCAGGTCTGCTGCCTGATTATCTCCCCCAGTACGATTTGTGCTGGTTGTGACATCATCAACTTGGTTTTAGTTTCATCTTCATCATAGACTTACTACCTATCACATATCATGGGAATCAATACCTAAAAAAATATATACATTAATTGGGTTCAATTAACCTGTACAAAATTGAAAACGCCTTGTTTCGCCTTGCTAAGGCATTATTTAATGTGTTTTGGATCGTACACATCCTTCCTTGGTGTAAAAAATATTGATTAGAAATACAATCTCATACGTAATTTTAATAATTTAAATCCTGGAGAAATATACATGGCTGAACCCAATATGAATATTTCTAGAAAAAATAATTATCAGCTGCCACTGGTCTGCTATGGCGACGGCGTTGCTTATATTAATAACAATAATAATAACTCTAAAATATGACCCATCAGGTCCGCCGGTACACGGATGTGAGTGCAATATTCACCACATGTATAACTACGTTTTGTATTGTATTTGTCTTCTTCTTCTTCTTCTTTCTCAGCCTATTCCCGTCCACTCATGGACAAAGGCCTCCTCCATTCGCTTCCATGTCACTCTGTCTTGTGCAGACGGCATCCAGCGACCTGTCTGTTCAGATCATCTTTCCACCGTAGTTGCGGTCACCCTGCACTTCTTTTTGCCGTTCACGGTCTCCAAGTCAGCAGTCATCTTTTCCATTTTTCGTCTGAGCTTCTGGTTACGTGACCTGCCCATTGCCATTTTATATGAAGAGTCGCTTCGCTTCCCTGTGGATGATGTCAGTGACGTTTTTTTTCTCACCGTATCGTTTCTGACTCTGTCTCTTATGCTTATTCCTAATATGACTCTTTCCATGGCTCTTTGGGTCACTCGTAGTTTCTCGGAATTTCGTTTTGACAATGTTATAGTTTCAAGACCATAAGTACCCACTGGCAGAACACAGGTTTCATAAACTTTTCATTTCAGGTTGATCGGTATTTTCCGGTTTTTAAGGATGTAACACATTTTTCCGAAAGCTGCCCAGCTTAGTCCAATTTTTCTCTTAAACTCTGCGGTTTGGTTTTCTCGGCTCAATCGAATATTGTGTCCCAGGTATGTATATTCTTGGAAATTTTCGATTCTGTTGCCATCCACATATTATATATGCACCTACCATATAGAACTATCGTTCTGCCGGTGTTAGCTTATGGGTTTGAAACGATAACATTTTCTCAGAGAAGCCCTAATAAATTAAGAACTCTCCAAATAGCTATGGAAAGAGAATTGGGTATCAGTATAGCTGACAGGGTGAGAAACTTCACTTCTAGAGCCAGAACAGGAGTGTCGGACATCGTAAGAGTGGTTGCACTAAAATGTCGCTAAGGAGGCCATGACGATAGATGGACAAAACGCCTCCATTGCTGGCCCGCTAGAATTGTGACCCGAAACCCAGGACGTCCCCAACTTCGATGGAGGGACGAAATTAAACGACTTATAAAAAAAAACAGTGTTTTAATTCATAAAATAAAAATTCTTAACACACATGGTATTTCCCCTTTTTACTATTGAGTTTAATACAGTACAATATATAAGCGAATCGTTCGTATATATATGCATTTGACTGTATTTATAATAACAATATTGATATAGCATCATGGCGGATGTGTAACACATGTGTCAAAAATTGTACCATAAAAAAATTGGGCCCGCATTACGATCCATAACCGGATTGGTTGACTGCGAGTGAAACCGTACCACAACGCCTTCGAAGTGAATCTTTCAGGAAAATACTTCTATTCAGATTATCATAACAAAAACAACAAACCATCACGCCAGAGGGGTATGCAGAGAGAATGAACCGCCACACTACTCGATCCTGACACACTTCTCTAACATAGACTCTTTCACGTTCATACAGCGAGTCATACACGCACGTCAATTTGTCCGACATCTAACATGGCCGAATTTTAAAATTGATTTAATCTGATCATTCCAAGTTTTCCTAGGTCTCCCACGACACCGTACTTCATTCACACGGTTAACGTATACTTTCTTAACCATTATTTCTTCATCCATGCGTTCCATATGTCCAAACCAACGGAGTGATCCTATCATAATTTTGTTTATAATATTTTCTTCCGCTCTATGATATGAAAGAAAATTCAGTAAAATAAAGTTAAAAATATGAAATTTGGCAAAAAAAATTATACCTGGAGTGAAAAAAATATGGATTTTTACCATATTTCAGAAGAAATATTGGGCCCAGAAGATGGCAGCAAGCTGTCGAAACCGGTCGACGTTAAACACAAATGTAAGCACACAAAATATATAATAATAAAGAAATTTTGTATGTATTTTTTTGATTTCATTATTTCAAATAAACTTCTACCAAGAAATTTCAATTATTATATAAGAAAAATAAAAGTAATTTAAAAAAATGTGAAAGTGAGAAACGGAAAAACAGCAAGCCCGTATATTAACAATAATCGTGGCACCAACATTCGTGGAAGAGTGGTAAGCACTCTGACTTCCATTCTGAAGGTCCCGGGTTCGATTCCCGGCGATGGCAGAGTGATTGTCACGCTGTCTTTGGTCTGGTGTAGAATTCACGTGACAATAAAGTGGCGATATATTGGCTATATATCACATGTCATAAGAATCAATATAATAGTTGAAATAAATTGTATATAGAATTGAGTTCAAACGACCTGTTGTATACAAGGAAAAAAAAGTAGAAATCGCCAAATTTGAAAACGACCCGTAACGCGCCCCCGCTCCGTGTGGTAGAATTTGAAATTGGAATAAACGTTTAAATTCGGAACGCGACAACAATGCGTCATCTAGCGGCGGTTATGATAACCGACACGCGGGAGAGAATTCCGGCGGAAAGAACACGGTGGCGAATCCGAAAATTGCAGAATTTTCAAACAAAGGAGCATATGTAGGTTCCTTTCACAATGCGCCTGTTTCAGTGATTATCAGCCTGTGGTGAACATATTCCGAAAGCGCCATTCAAATATATTTTAATCCGTTTGACACCGATTTTTAACATGTTCTTATTTTGTGACACTAAGAAATTAAGACTATATTTCGACACGTTCTAATATCAAATTTATATGTTGTGTTTCAAAGCATTGTATTTGTAAAAAAAAAATGTTAAAGTTTTATAAACTAAAAAGCCATAATTTTTTCATATTAAATATAATTTTAAACCCTATTTTCGATATGTTCCGATTATCTGCATAATCCTAAATAAATGTAACGAGTTCCAAGAAACATTTTCCAGTATTTCTGGGTCTACCCAAATAATTATTTGTAAGTTAAAATGTAAGAAGTCTCATAAATTTTTGTTAATTATAATACCATATTCTGCTCCAAGTTTATGAATTAATCATCTCAAGGGCGCTGTAAAAAATGCTCCGTTTTATGAACTAGTTAAAAATAAACATATTTAGAATGAAAAATAAAAAAATGCATACGTGGAACATTAATTAAATCATATAACAGCTAATTTAAAAAACGGTGGATAAGTGTAACATAAATTAAATAAACACAAAAGTCCGGATCGTCCATGTCAACATGTGCAACATCGGAAAAACATTATGTGTTATTACATTATGTGCTAAATTTAAAAAATGGTGGATTCGTGGAACATAAATTAAATAGACAAATGTGCACCATCTAAAAATAACATTTTGTATTAAATTATTTTTATTTTGTTATTTTATTTTATATCATTGTATTTTATATTATTTGTTTTAGATTTATTTTGTGGATGTTGGAAGATCGAAGTGTGCGCGGGAGATGCCTATTGGTGGCGATGAGGTTCGCAACCCATCACACCGCGTCTCCCGCGGGGCGAAAAGAGAAGGATGGAGTGCCGCATCGATTAAAGTGTGACAGTCCATTATTTCTGCCTGCCCTTTCGGGGAGACGGCGTGATGGTTAGTTAGTTAGTTAGTTTATTTAGAATGAGGGCTGCACCCAACGCAGTCGATCAACCCTTCTTATCAGGACAGGATAATTTGAAAAGGTGCGTGTTGAGTCTCGATCTAAACTCTCTATGATTCTCAATGCACTTAAGGTCTGCCAAAGGTCGAAAAAGTTTGTGCGAGGACAGTGTTTTGGCAAAGTCAATGCAGAAATAGATATATAAGCAGGTGCCATTCCATACAAATCCTTAAATACCGTCCAACAGAGCTCTTAATGTATCGTTTCTGGACATTTCAGCCAGTGCAGCACCTTGAAGAAGATGGCAGCGAGCTGCCGAAACCGGTCGGCACTTAAGGACAAGCGGAATAAAGTTAATAAAAAGTATTTATTTTTGGGGCGTTCGTGAACTTATTAATTGTACTCTTATACTTAACTAACTAACCATCACGCCGTCTCCCCGGAGGGGTAGGCAGAAAGAATGAAACGTCACACTGTTCTGTCCTGATATACTTCTCTAGCTTCCTCTACATTCATACATCTTGTCATGCACGCACGTCGCTCCAACTCCTCACGTGACCGACATTCAATATTTGATTGATATGATCGTGCCACGTTTTCCTCGGCCTTCCTCTATTTCTAGCTCCGTTCACGCCGTTTGCATATACCTTCTTTACCATTCTGTCTTCACTCATTCGTTCCACGTGTCCAAACCATCTTAATGACCCTTTCATTATTTTGTTCATAACACTTTCATTTGCATCACATTCACTTCTTATACTTGCATTCGTCACTCTATCATGTACAGATTTGCCACACATTCGTCTTAGAGATCTCATTTCTACTGCATTTATTCTACTTTCATCCTTCTTTTGGCAGTTCCATGCATCACTTCCATGCATAAGGGTCGGCACAAGAACACCATTATGCACTGTACTATTATAAATCTTATACTTGTACTATTATAATTATTTTTCAGGTATAATATTAGCATTGCGCTAGTTAAACTCGGCGTGATGGTTATCGATTGTAACTTTTACCGATTTCGGAAAACGAAACTCATCCGAGCCAGCCAACCAAAACCTTGCCAAATGTTGCCGGAAGCGACGCGACGCACAGTGTACGATTTGACCAATCTAGCTGGACAAAATTCAGAATCAAAGCCACATGATTTTAAATGATCTTTCATGGCAATTTAGAGACTTGGAAGTAAATAAAACAAAATTTTCTTGATTAAATATAATTTAATTTGACTTTAACAATGATTTTAAATCTGTATAATGTTTTATTGTATTCTTTTTTGGTAGTTTCCGCAACAGTGAAATGTATGGATCGGACGACATTAATAAATACTTAATTAAGTCATAGTTTGTGCGTACACGAGATGTTTTTAATGTGTGACCTAATCTTACCTTCCTAATTTCTTTGTTTTTTGCCTCAGAAACGTCTTCGGACATTTGACCTATTGGTATGATAGAATGTCTTATAATTTCTGCTCCATGTACCAGGATCTTATGCAATATAGCTGGCATGTTATACCATGGGTACAGAGTAAGATATAAGTCCCGAGTTTCCAAACAATATTGTTTAAATTTATCCGAGTCAATTTAATAGCCAGACGCCATTGCTGCAAGAATAGTACTGAGACGATAAATACAATTTTCTTCAATACGAGCCGTTGTTTTATAATTGTGAAAAAACGCTCTTGCGGTGTTGCCATCGTTACTTGTACCGAAACCTGGTTTAATATTGTCTATAATGAGACCAACTTCTTTGAATTGACCTTTTATCATATCCTTCTACTTTTTAAAAATTTCTTTATTTTTCTCTCCCCTAACTTGCCAATCAGCTATTTCCATTCTATAAGTAATATTTAGCAGGCATTCTATTGTGCGGATAAAAGCATGCAAGCTTGATATCCCAAACCTGTACATGTTTTCATCAGGTTCTCTTACGATTGTGGTTGAATTCGACGTTTTTTTAGTTTTTCGACGGGAGGGTAACTCTGCTCTTTCACTTTAACTAAATGATCGTAACATGGGTATAGACGGAAACCTCTTTCATTCGACTCTTGTCGAATATTTTTGTACATCTGCACAGTGAAATTGTTTGCAACAAATAAAGCCAACGCTTCCTCCGGGGTGTATGGACGTTGTTCTTTGCTTATGGTAATTCTTCTTCTAGCGTTTTTATACTCGATAGCTCGTCTTGGAAGCTATAGACACTTCCTGTATTAAATTAGCAGCGTCTCGTTTACCACTGCCTCGCACACTTAATAGTGCAGCAAAAGATAGCTGTGCATCGTTATATTCTTTCAATAAATGCTGAATTTTGCGCTGTTTCGATTTAGTGCAACTATCTTCAAAACCTTTTTTTTGATCTGCCAACACTGGGATTCGGTTTCGGGAGCGGTTCGTAGAACATATTAAATACAATTTCATCATTTAACCAATCCTCGTGTGCACTTTAAAATAAATGTAATTGTCTATTTTTGCGAAGCCATTTCGAACGAATCTTTTCGCATTCCCTTTTCAGAAAGATTTTTAAGGGCTTCTCTTGATCTTGTTTGAGTACGAAATTAACAAATCTTGACTTTACAAACATTATAACTTCGTTTAATTTGCATTTGAACGGGGTAGAACGCCAAAATTCAAATAATGACTTTCGCGAAATCCGGGCACCTATAAATAAAAAAATATAAATCTTTATTCTAGCACATAATAGCAAAAAACGATTATGTTCTCAACAAATTAATATGATGCGAAAATATTTTAAGACCTAAATCATGACGTGACCCGGCGTGACTCTAGACTTTAAGACTATCCAAAGTCAATTTATGCGTTTTTTTGTGGTTTTGAAAATGATGTTCTTTAAAACAGTATCCCGGAGCCTTCACAAGTATTTTGCTGGATTATAATAATACAATTAATCAATAGTTACCTCTAGTTTAACAATCCATTCCTAAAAAGCACTTAAAATCACACAGAACAAAGTAAGACATCCGCACACGTCGACGTTCACTGTAACACAGAGCGGGGGACGGGCTACCCTAAGCCGAAACAGCGATTTCGCTCAACAACAGTAATGGAACTGTGGCGCCAATATTTGTTTGGAGTGCACTATTGGTTGAAGAAAACATTCAAGAGCATAGTAATACTTAAGAAAAGCAATATTTCAACATAATGATTTCCGACTTTTGTCTAGCTAGATTGGTCGAATCGTATGTAGTGCGACGGTCAGAATTGATGACTTCTTGAAGAATTGGAATGTGATTAAACTCTATGACGCGATACCGTACCGCCGACACCATTCTAGATGGGCTTCGAGCTATGATATCAAAGATAAAAAAAACTTAAAGACTTTGAGATAAAAATATCCCAGAAGTACGTAAGACCCGGCTAAAGTGGATGGTACACTGCTAGAATGGACCAGAAAACAGTGAAAACTACTTTAATACTGTTTAAAATCACTGATCATTCCTAATTCAAAAACTATTACAATCATTCCTAGTTTAAAATCATCGTCATTCCTTAATAAAAACTATAATTATCATTCATAATTCAAAAACTAGTATCATAATTCATAATTCAAAAACTATCATAATCAATCTCATCATTCCTGAATTAAAAACCAAAATAACCATTCGTAATTCAAAAACTATCACCATTCCTAATTCAAAAACTATCATAATCATTCTCATCATTTCTGAATTAAAAACCATAATTATCATATGTAATTCAAAAACTATTATCATCATTCCTAATTAAAAAACTATCATAATCAATCATCATCATTCCTGAATTTAAAAAACATAATTAACATTCCTAATTAAAAAATTATCATAATCATTCTTAGTTCAAAATCATTATCATTCCTGAATTAAAACTATAAACATCAATCCTAATTCAAAAACTATAATTGTCATTCGACCTTCGTGGCCGAGTGGTAAGTGCATTGACTACAACCCCGAAGGTTCCGGGTTCGATTCCCGGCGAGGGCAGTGTGATTGTCACACTGTCTTTGGTCTGGTGTAGAATTCACGTGACAATAAAATGGCGATAGATTAGCTACCTATCACATACCACGAGAATCACTAAGATAGCTATAATAATACCATTTACATCGATTTGGCTCATGCTGTCATTATGTAAAGAGCGATTCAACAAAATCATAATAATAATAATTAAAAAACTAACTAACTAACCATCACGTCATCTCGCCGAAGGGGTAGGCAGAAATAATGAACTGCCACACTTTTCTTTCCTGACATATTTCTCTCGATTCCTCAACATTCATACATCGTGTCATGCACGCGCGTCGATTTCTCTGACTCCTCACATGGCCGACATTCAATATTTGATTTATTTGATCGTGCCACGTTTTCCTCGGTCTTCCTCTATTTCTGGTTCCATTTATCATATAAACATATAATTTTTTTACCATTCTTTCTTCTTTAATTCTTTCCATATGTCCAAACCATCTTAATGATCCTTTCATTATTTTGTTCATGACACCATCATTCGCACCGCATTCACTTCTTATATTTTCATTCGACACTCTATCTTACACAGAGTATCCACACATTCGTCTAAGAGATCTCATTTCTACTGCATTTATTCTACTTTCATCCTTCTTTTGCCAGTTCCATGCTTCGCTTCCATACATAAGGAAGCGAAGCAAAATAATAATAAAAATTCAAAAACTATTATCGTCATTCCGAATTCAAAAAATAATTATCATTCCAAATTCAAAAATTATCATCATTATTCATAATTCAAAAATAATTTGGAGAATGTTTTTGATTAGGCATTATTCCACCCCTGTCATCGTTGGATCGCGCGCAAAGCGTGCTCGACGCCTGCAATGAGATGTCCTACGGACGTACAATGGCCGAGCGGATCCGTTACGGGCATCGGTTCTGCAAATTTGTTTACTATGATTGACTGGCGATCTTACGATAACTGTTATCCAACAAAAAAAAACAACCGTTTCGAAGAAATCCACGGAGATCCATGGGTACCCGCGATTCGCCGCCGATGGTCGTGTTTATGGAGCAAACATGGCCAGCAAAATGAGCAAATAAGAAACCGTTTTCGGCCACTTTACAGTGTATTTAACCTTAACAGGAAATCCGTTAACCCTTAACGTACCGTGTTCAAAACAAAACGCTTGCTCCCATGTGGTAAGTTCAGTTTACCGCTAACTTTATCTAAATATCAAGCATATGACTAGATGAATCAAAATTTAATTTATGTCATCTTGTAGGGAATTTCATTAGGAATTAGATCGATAACTATAACATACATGGATTATTTGAAAAACATATCATTATTAATTTTTTTCTGGAACCATGCGATTTCTGATATGTAATGCGTCATAGCATACGGGCGACTGGACATAAACTTGTCTGCGGGTATAAACTTGTCTGCGCGTCGCGGCCGGCGGGGCGAAGATAAAGGCACCTAGGCAAAATGTATAGTACGTTCAAGACAACGAGTACGTATTAATATTTGTCCCTTTTGGTAAAGTGTTAATATTTTCACAGTTCTGATATTATTAAGTTGCGTCCTGCGTTTCCGTCCACAGTGGTATTATTACGTACATATTGAAAAGGTCAAAGATATAATTTATAATACGTTCAAAACAGCGAGTAAGTATTTGTCACTTTTGATAAAGTTGTAAATATTAGCAAAACAAATTCTACCTTAACACGAATGAAGGTGAGGGCAGTCTTAGAAAATATTTTTTTTGGGATGAAGGAAGTAATTTTTTGCTTTTTTTTTTATTACGAAATATTGAGAACACTTCAATGGAGGATTACAATTTTTTTTATAATATTAGGGTCCATAGGTTTTAAGAAAATCAACTTTAAATTGGCAGTGGAAACTCAATTTACCACATGGCAACGCGACGGTTAAAGTGACCATTAGCCGGCCCGTCGGTTTACCCGGATAGATGTTTTTCGATCGGTAAACGCGTCGCGAACAAACCAAATATCAATAAAAGCGGCGTGATGGACTTGGACTTGGTTCTTCTGGCTTACAGAGGTTCAGCTCTAATGGCTATTCCTCTTACGTCCGTAGGAAACATTGTTGGAATGTGATTTGGTAGTTGTTTTACGATGGGGCTAAATGTATGCTCCGAAAGAGGGCATGATAAAGTCTTACATTATTGGCAAGGAATAGAAGACCAGTTAGGGTTGGGATTGTATTTATAAAAAAAGTCTGTTCCCGAGGGGAAGATAAGAGGAGCAGTGCCTGGATGGAGTTGTAGTAGGAGACAGCATCCTGCGTGGGACCACTTTGTTTGGCGGAGTACGTAGTGGGCTATCGGGGAGGATAGGTGTGATAGAAGCATACACGGTAATAATATAAAAATAACGGAATATATTTCGATAACACACTGCCAGTTACTACTTATGGCCTCGAAACTGTAACATTGTATTAATAAATTGCCGAGAAACTACGAGTGACCCAAAGAGCCATGTTAGGCATAAGCCTAAAGGCCGTGCCATACTGTTTGAAACAAGCTCTCCACAGGGGTGACCTTGGTGGAGAGCTGTGGAGCCCACGGTTGGTGTAGCGTCCACATACTGTTGTAAACAAGCTCTCCACACGTGGAATGTGTGTTTAAACGATGAATCCACACGCATACTATGCGCGTCCGTCCACAAAGTTTCTTGAAGGTCAAACGAATTTTTGTTTCATACAAGTGTCTA
Source organism: Lepidostoma basale (assembly GCA_022606425.2). Lineage (NCBI taxonomy): Eukaryota > Metazoa > Arthropoda > Insecta > Trichoptera > Lepidostomatidae > Lepidostoma > Lepidostoma basale. Next base: position 371,093 of record JAHDVF020001145.1, on the reverse strand, counting down.
CACAGTTTTAAACCGCAGGTGGAGACCGATGTGGAGAGCTTGTTTAAAACAGTGTGGCACGGCTTTAAGAGACCGAGTCAGAAACGATACGGTGAGAGAAACTACAAAGGTCACTGACATCATCCACCGGATAACGACTCTAATGTGGCAATGGGCAGGACACGTAGCCAGAAGCTTGGACGAAAAATGGACAAGAAGACTGCTGACTTGGAGACCATGGATGACAAAGAGAAGTGCGGGGCTACCGTAGCTACGGTGGAAGGATGACCTGAACAGACATGTCGGAATGAACTGGATGTAGTCTGTACGACAGAGTGGAGCGATTATGAAAGTGTAATTGAGTCTTCAAAATTTCTCTTATTTGCTGATGACTCAAAATTTTTCAGTGAAATTTAGTCTCCTTCAGACTGCTTGAATCTTCAGCGCGATATACAAAGTATTATGTAATGGAGTAAACATAATAAATTATTCTTCAACATCTCCAAGTGCTTTGTAATGTCGTTTATACGAGCAACTCAAACAATTTACTTCAGATATCTAATGGATGAAGCGCAGATCGAAAGAGGGGTGACCTCATTGTTGACGGGTTGGCATACTTCGTCAGATTCCTCTACATTCATACATCGTAACATTCATGCTCGTCGATTTTTCCGACTTCGAATGTGGCCGCCTTAATTTATTCATCGCCTTAATTCGTATTAATTATTTAATTAAGAGTTTTACATCATTGTTCACCCCGACATACCCCGACACACTTGCAACTGCTAATGTGGTTAAAAACTTTCTTTCGCCCCGTTTTTATTGTTTGATGAAATAATCTAATCGATTTATGAGTCGATTCAGTTTGCCCACCGCTATGGCTCACGTATACACTTTCGGGCAGGCTACGAATAGTCGGATCGCGATCGGATTCCGCTCTACGCTCCGTTTAGCTGCACTTTAATAGCACGAAATTACAAGTGTGAAAACAAGCGCCAATCAATTTGCCCGCCGGCAGCCAGGCCTTATTGCGTATTCCGGCGGGGCATTTCTCGCATTGCTCGGATACCTCGATCAAAAATATCGATGTAATTTTTTTACAATATCAACGAATAGCGCACTTAAAGATGTCATCGAAACAACAATAGCCTATTAAAAAAATTGTATGAAAATACTATTTAATTTTTATCATAGTGAAAAGACAAGAATGTAAAGACTTTTGTTTACCTGGGGAGCAGCATTACATGGGTTGGTCGATCAAAGAAAGACGTCGATAGTCGTATCCACCAGGCTAAGCATGCCTTCAACAAGAAAGATAAAATATTCGAGTCCAATAACATGACCTAAACCTCCGAAAACAAATAATAAAAACATTGGTGTGGAGTGTTTTACTATACGCCTGCGAGACTTGGTGCCTGGGCGAAAGAGAGCGCAAAAGGCTGGAGGCGTTTGAAATGTGGACCTACCGACGAATTGCCCATGTTTCATGGAGGGACCACGTTAAAAATGGGGAGGTTCTCAGAAGAGTTGAAGAGAATAGGCACATATTGAATACCATAGCGGAGAGGCGCGCGATATGGATTGGTCATGTGTTGCGACAAAAATGTTTCCTGCATGATGTATGGTCGAGGGATCGATTGGCCGAGGACGACCTCGCCAGGAGTACCTAGACCAGATTTGCCGAGATATGGGCTGCACCTCTTATGCAGAGTTGAAGAGAGTTGCCGAGGATCGAGCGGAGTGGAAGAGGAGATGCGTCGCCTTGCTGCAAACCAATCTTTAGATTGAGACCGGAGAAGAAGAATCATAGTGACAACAATGTGAACGGTGCACTAAAATCTGTCATCGCAATCAAAAGCCTATCCAAAAAAGCTTAAATAGCAGTACACTAGGGTGTTCTAGTACTATGATTAATCTTGTAGCGATTAAACTACCAAAAGGATGAAAGTAGAATTAATGCAGTAGAAATGAGATCTCTGAGACGAGTGTGTGGTAAATCTGTATATGATAGTGTCAAATACAAATAAGACAAGTGAGTGAAAGTGCGAATGAAAGTGTTATGAACAACTAACTAACCATCACGCCGTTTCCCCGGAGGGATAGGCAGAAAGGATGGACCGTCACACTGTTCTTCCTGTCACAATTCTCACGATTCCTCTACATTCATACATCTTGTCATGCACACGTCGATTTTTCCGACTCCTCACGTGACCGACATTCAATATTTGATCGATTTGATCGTGCCACGTTTTCCTCAGCCTTCCTCTATTTCTAGTTCCGTTCACGTCGTTTACATATACCTTCTTCACCATTCTCTCTTCACTCATTCGTTCCATGTGTCCAAACCATCTTAACGACCCTTTTTATTATTTTGTTCACAACACTTTCATTCGCACCGCATTCACTTCTTATATTTGTATTTGCCAATCTATCATAAACAGATTTGCCACACATTCGTCTTAGAGATCTCATTTCTACTGCACCAGACATAAGAAATATTGTCAGCTATTAAAAATTCATCTTAGTATGAACTACGAGTATAATAGAATAGAATTTCATTTTGTTTTGCTGTTCTAATCCAAAAGCGGTGTGTTTTTTATGCTTTTCATATTCCAAATATGATTTTTATGTTTAATTTAAATATTTTATCTGTCTATCTGGTGAAACGATGTGACCGAACTGTGTATTTCCGATTCGAATTCACAAAGAAGTGACATCGACGCTTATGTATTCAAATTTATGAAATTCTTTTGTTTCATTCCATTTTGTCATTCTTTTGTCTGTACCGTCGAATTTTCTTATGACGTCAGAGCTGTGCCCTTTTTATAAAATGCTTTTGAAAAGATAGTTCAGATTTCTATTCATAGAGTAATTAAAACTACCTATATATTTTTAGAATCACTTAACACTAATAAATAATATAGAATCATTAAATTTCAACCACCACCCTTAACATTCCATATTAACAACCTTCGTGGCCTAGTTGCAAATGCTACGACCACCACATAGAAGGTCTCGGGTTCGTTTCTCGACGAAGGCAGTGTAATTGTCTCACTGTCCTTGGTCTGGTGTAGAATTTACGAGACAATAAAAAGGCGATAGATTAGCTACCAATCACATGTCACGAGAATCTATGACGGCCATCGTGGCCGAGTGGTAAGTGCATTGACTGCCACCCCGAAGGTTCCGGGTTCGATTCCCGGCGAGGGCACTGTGATTGTCACACTGTCTTTGGTCTGGTGTAGAATTCACGTGACAAAAAAATGGCGATAGATTAGCCTATCTATCACATGTCACGAGAATCACTATGATAGCTATAAATACCCTTTACATCGATTTGGCTCATGCTGTCATGATATTAATAGCGATTCAACAAAATAATAATAATAATAAACGAAAGTCAATCAATAAGAGAATTCAAGACGAGTGCTGCCGAAACCGGTCAAAACTAAAAAAAACAAGTGAAATAAAACTAAATAAATACAATAACATATTTTTTACAAAACAAATAAACCATCACGCCGTTTCTCCGCAGGGATAGGTAGAGAAAATGGACTGCCACACTACTCTATCCCGAGACACCTATTAAAAGTATGTTTATTTAATAGTAGTAGAAATGAGATCTCTTAGACGAATGTGTGATACTCTGTGTATGATAGAGTGTCGAATGAAAATATAAGAAGTGAATACGGTGCGAATGATGGTGTCATGAACAAAATAATGAAAGGATCATTAAGATGGTTTGGACATATGGAAAGAATGAATGAAGAAAGAATGGTAAAAAAAATTATATGTTAATGATGTAAATGGAACCAGAAATAGAGGAAGACCGAGGAAAACGTGGCACGGTCAAATAAATCAAATATTGAATATCGGCCATGTGAGGAGTCAGAGAAATCGACGCGCGTGCATGACACGATGTATGAATGTTTAGGAAGCGAGAGAAGTATGTCAGGACAGAACAGTGTGGCGTTCCATTCTTTCTGCCTACCCCTCCGGGGTAGATGGTAAGTTAGTTAGTTATTTAATAAAAAAATAACAATACAAATCTTAAGATCGTCTTCATGGATTATATATTGCGTTGCGTAAGTTAAGTTTCAAATTTCAGCGTTCGATCGTCCAAGCGTAACCGACTGTCCGATTGGTTGATTTGGTAATGTACCCATTACGAAAGTGATGGTGGATAATCGTGCATTTTTAAACAAAAAAATCACATTTTAGATGGTATGAATATTTGTTATTAAAATACAGACGTTCTTATTCATATTAATGATTAAACAATGATATTTATTGGTTTTTAAACCAATTTGTAAAACTTCGTAATAAAAAATAATAACATTATATCTGAAATTTCATGGTACGAGTTCATTGGAAATAATTAAAATATAATAAAATGTCGAGTGAACAGAGATAAACTGTGGTCAATCTTGTCCGAATACGGAGTGAGCACAAAACTGATACGGGCGGTTGCTTCTCTCTACGAAGGGAGCACTGCCAGTGTTAGGGTAAATGGAGACGTCACGCCTTGGTTTGATATCACGAAGGGTGTTAAGCAGGGCTGCGTGATGTCCCCATGGTTGTTCAATCTGTATATGGACAAGTGTATGAAAGAACTTAAACGTATAAATGCTGGTGCTAAGATGAGTGATCTGTCTGTAAATTGCCTACTTTACGCGGACGATGCCGTTCTCGTTGCGGATAGTGCGGACGAATTACAAGTCTTTGTGTCGAGAATGTATGAGGTATGCAAGTCAAATGATTTAATGATGAATGTCAGAAAGTCAAAGGTGATGGTTTTCGAAAGGGAAGAGCAAATGACAGTTTGTAATATAAGTGTGAACGAAGAGAACTTGGAACAGGTGACAGAATTTGTGTATTTAGGTAGCATGTTCACAGCAGATGGCCGAACGGATAGTGACGTCGAAAGAAGGGTTGGTGCGGGTAACAAAGGGAATGGAGCTTTAAAAATAGTTATTGGAAACAAGAATTTATCAATGAAAGCGAAAACGGCCGTTCACAATGGAGTTCTGGTACCAACCCTAATGTATGGAAGCGAAGCATGGAACTGGCAGAAGAAGGATGAGAGCAGAATAAATGCGGTAGAGATGAGGTCCCTAAGACGTATGTGTGGAAGAACGATATACGACAGAATCTCAAATGCTGATATAAGAAAGGAATGTAGAGCGGAAGAAGGTATTATGGACAAAATTATGAAAGGATCGCTGCGTTGGTTCGGACATATGAAACGCATGGATGGAGAAAGAATGGTTAAGAAAGTATACGTAAATGATGTAAATGGGGTACGAAGTCGAGGCAGACCGAGGAAAACATGGCATGACCAAATTAATCAAATTTTAAAGGTTGGTCATGTTAGAAGTCGGAGGAATCGACGTGCGTGTATGATTCGTTGTATGAATGTGGAGGAAGCTAGAGAGGTTTGCCAGGATAAAGTAGTGTGGCGGTCCATTCTCTCTGCCTACCCCTGAGGGGAAACGGCGTGATGGTTTGTTTGTTTGCGTTTTGAATGGAAAAAGAAGTCGAAGAAGGCCAAGCAAGATATGGCATGAGCAAATTAATCAATTACTGAAAGGCGGTTCCATGTTCGAAGTAGGAACAATCAACGAGCATGTCACGTGTGCGAATGTAGAAGAGACGCGAGAATTATTTTAGGATAGAACAGTGTGACGATCCATCCTCTCTGCCTACCCCCTCCGGGTAAAAGGCGTGATGGTTAGTTAGTTAGTTAGGTGTGTTTCTATATATAATAAACTCTTGAAACAGTCCAGCCTTTCTATTGAAAGTGGAAAATCTGGTCTCCAGAAATGGAACATCATAAACCCGTGGAGTCGGTTTATCGTCGCCAACATCAACTATTCCATATCGATAATAAACAATTATTATTCTCTCTGTACATATAATAACGTACTTAAATATGTTTAATTTATGATCAAAACAAACAGGGCAAGTGAATCAAAATTTTGTATTATACCATATTTCTTACTGGTATCATAAAATCAGTATATTGACACAACAGACATTACAAAAAACATAAATGTTTAAGGCATTGAGTACAGGTAAAATATTATATATAATACATACAACATAATACCAGAAACACATGAGAGATGGGATGTGGGAGAGAGGGTATATGTCTTCTGAACGTACTTTTACTATAATAATATGAAAGACGAGTCGATCTCCGAGGTGACCGCGTTCAGAAGACTAAATGCAACTTAGTCTTCTGAACGTAACTCCCACCAGTATGGTTTTGTATAAATAATGGACACCACCAGACTCCCTTATATCTCACTAAATAATCAGCCTTGTTGCATGCTGCCAGTTGGTACTGATGGTCTCAAGACTTTAACATTGTCCAAACAAAGTGCCGAGAAACTACGAGTGACCCAAAGAGCCATGTTAGGATAAGCATAAAAGAAAAAGTCAGAAAGTGAGAGAAAAAACAAAGGTCACTGACATCATCCACCAGGTAGCGGCTTTAAAGTGGTAGGCCACGTAGCCAGAAGCTCGGACGAAAAATGGACAAGAAGACTGCTGATTTGGAGACCGTTGACGGTAAAGATTAGTGCAGGGCGACCGCAACTACGGTGGAATAATTACCTGAACAGACAAGTCGGAATAAGTTGGATGCAGTCTGAACAAGACAGAGTGGCGTGGAAGCGAATGGAGGAGGCCTCTGTCCAGGAGTGTACAGGAATAGACTGAAGAAAAGTCAGCCTCACAGGACTCGTTCTGGTGGAAGACCTCATAACAGATGGAAGGTGAGCTGGGAATCCACCTCACAGGAGAAGCAACGAAAAACAGTAATATGAGACTGATTAGTAAGATACGGTGACAGTTCCGTAAATACGGGAAGTATAAAGTGGCGGTACTCCCATAGAAGCCCAGAAGCCTGGCTTGCGTAAGAAATTTTGAATCAAAACCTCTTCTGGCTTACAGAGGTTCAGCTCTTCTGATGGGAACATTGTTGGAAGGTGATTTGGTGGGTTGTTGGTTTATGCGGGGGCACGATTTCTTAGATTTGGGGGTTGATTCAAAATTTCTTACGCATGCCGGGTTTCTGGGATTCTATGGGAGTACCGCCACTGGAAGTATGGTAATACTATAAGGCATAAACATATGGAAAGGGAAGATTTGTAATAAATTAAAGATATGTTTTCACCGTGAATTAAACTTCGAATAATATGAAATAAGTGTGTGATACTGGTCACTCTGAACTCATCACCGATGTTATATTATAATATAAATAGGCAAAAACTCAGATGTCGTCAAGAACTAATACGAAAATATTTTGAATACACGAGAGGGAGAGAGGAATACTTCAATTCTTCCCGAAAGTAATTCGAAATGCACATGATGCGCATGTCCAAGAACGTTTCTGGATTATTTTGAAATTTGTTCTGAACATTGCTGTATGACAGTAGTGTAGAAAAACAATTTGGTATTGTTAATTATGAAAATTTTAACGGACGTGAAAAAAAAGATTTACAATAAAATTTTTAACTTATCAATGAAGCAAGTTTTTACAGCACAGAAAATCTTCATTTCCGTGAATATTTCACGGGTTGCAACTAGTAAGTGCGTAATTGTTCAAACTGAAAGATGAAACCGGTGATGAATGTTACCTTGGTTTTCGTCCTCCCAGCGGCGATGTTGCTCCTGCCGTTGATGAGCACGTTGTCGTTTTCGAAGGCCACGTCGCAGGGCGAGGGCGGCCGTCCAGTCCAATCCTCGTCTCCGCTCTCGCTTCCGTTCCCGTTCCCGCTGTCCGTGCAGGACTCCCCGCCCAAACCGGGAATGAGGATCACGTCGCCGCCCGTCTGTGGACCAAAACAAAAAAAGCAATTAGTACAGATAACCAATCGTTTATCAACTATAAGAAGAAATGTAAAGCCATCAATATCAGCGATCAATGCGGTGCGGGTCCGTTGGCGTGGAATAGTCTCCATGTTGGTATTAAGTATGAGGATAGCGACTTTTATGAGAATGACATGCTTCGCTTTACTACTGTATTATCATATTAACTAACTAACTAACTAACCATCACGCCGTCTCCCCGAAGGAATAGGTAGAAATAATGGACTGCCACACCTTTCTTTCACAACATTTATACATTGTGTCATGCACGCGCGTCGATTTCTCTGACTCCTCACGTGGCTGACATTCAATATTCCTTCCTCTATTTCTAGTTGCATTTACATCGTTAACATAGAATTTTTCTTCATTAATTATTTCGATATATCCAAACCATCTTAACGATCCTTTCATTATTATGTTCATAACACCATCATTCGCACCGCATTCACTTCTTATATTTTCATTCGACACTTTATCATACACAGAGTATCGACACATTCGTCTAAGAGATCTCATTTCTACTTTCATCCTTTTTTTGCCAGTTCCATGCTTCGGTTCAATACATAAGGGTCGGTAGAAGAGCACCACCGTGCACTGCCAATTTAGCTTTTTTGGATAGGTTTTTGTTTGCGATGACAACTTTAAGTGCACCATTCACTTTGTTGCCTGCCCCAACCCTTCATTCAATATCCCTCTCCACTCGCCCATCTTTTGTAAACATACTACGTAAATATACGAACTCATTTCACGAACTCATTTCACCATTCACGCTAATGTTGCAGACTGTCATGATTTCTTCTTTTTCAAAAATCATTACCTTGGACTTATTCACGTTCATAATCAGATCATTTCGCATGCATACCTCATACATATTATTCACCAAGACTTGTAGTTCATGCTCGTTGTCTGCAAGTAGGACAGCGTCATCTGCATACAAGAGACAGCTTACTGACACTCAGCTCATTTTGGCACCTACATCTAACCTTTCAGATATTTCATATACTTGTCCATATATAGATTAAATATTAATATATTGATTATAGTGTTATCTGTATTTAATGCGATCTGATAGTATTTAATGCAACTGTAGAACGATAGCTGAATCGCTTGTAAGAAGATGGTAAGGTCATATGTCAGAATAGCAAAGAGCAAAGAACGGATATTTCGACAGATCTCAAAATAACCACCGCGTAACCACCGAGAATTGCGAACTGAAATGTCAACAATAAAGAAATGTATTGTATGTATATGTGAGTGGAAAGAGAAGCCGTGGAAGACCAAAAAAACTAACTAACTAACTAACCACCACGCGGTCTCCCCGAAGGGGTAGGCAGAAAGAATGGACTGCCACACTTTTCTTTCCTGACATATTTCTCCAGGTTCCTCAACATTCATACGTCGTGTCATGCACGCGCGTCGATTTCTCTGACTCCTCACACGGCCGACATTCAATATTTGATTTATTTGATCGTACCACGTTTTCCTCACGTTTTACGCATGACCAAATTAATCAAATACTAAAAGGCGGTCACATTCTTCTTCTTCTTCCTTGTTATTATTATTATTATTATTTTGTTGAATCGCTCTTTACATCATGACAGCATGAGCCAAATCGATGTAAAGGGTATTATAGCTATCATAGTGATTCTCGTGACATGTGATAGGTAGCTAATCTATCGCCATTTTATTGTCACGTGAATTCTACACCAGACCAAAGACAGTGTGACAATCACACTGCCCTCGCCAGGAATCGAACTCGGAACCTATGGGGTGGCAGTCAATGCACTTACCACTCGGCCACGAGGGTTGTCATATGTCAGTTGTAGACCAATAATAATAATAATATGCTAACTTTAAAAGCGCCGTTTTTGTGATGTAATCACCTCAAGGGCGCATTAAAACGCGTTTTAAATCTAAATGTGAATGCTGCATCTGATTGATATTCGCGACAGATTAGAAAGTATAATAGAACAAAATATGCAGGCTTTAAATTGGGTATGAAATATGAAAAATATGGGTTTTCAGCTTAGATCTGAAGTCTGTAGGATCATTTATGCATCTGAGGTGTGAAGGAAGATTGTTCCAAGCTGATGGACCGGTTACCGCAAACACTCGATCCCCGAAATTTGTATTAGGGCAACGCTTTGGCTCAACTAATATTCCTATTGCCGAGGAGTTCGCCGAGCGAAGTGTGGATTTCCTTGAATTTAGGCTATCCGTTATACAGAGTTTGGTTATATAATTTGAGTGTGTTGCTCCTCCTGTGAGGTAGATTTCCAGCTGTCCTTCCATCTTTTAGGAGGTCTTCCACGAGGACGAGTCCCATGAGGCTGATTACGCAATGCAGTATAGGGGAGTCTGGTGGTTTCCATTATTTGAACATGAGCGTACCAGTCCTTTTTCGCTGTCTGCTCCATATTACAATATCCTCAACCTCACATATCTCTCTTATTCTGTTGTTTCTCATGCGATCTCTCAGTGTCTTGCCTGCTTTCGTCCTCAGTGTCTTTATTTCGGAAGTCCTCAAAACTTGTTCGGTCTTTATTCACATTCGAAGTCGGAAAAATCGACGAGTGTGCATGTTACGATGTATAAATGTAGAGGAATCTAGAGAGGTATGGCGGTCCATCCTCTCTGCCTAAATCCTGGGAACGCAGTGATGATCAGTTAGTTAGTTATGTTTATAAGATTTTTTATTTCTAATATAAAATGGAATAATTTGGGATTGTCCCAAAAACATAAACGTGTTTTAATTTTTTTTTAAATAATAAAAATATTACAAGTTGCAACTTCTGAAACAATCTCATTTCATTTTTATCATATAGCGTCTGGGAAATCTCTATGGGCTATGTGATGTACATTGGCGGTTTCTGAATTCAAATTTCAATAGAACATAAAAAAAACAAATGCCAAAAACGATTTTACAAAAAAAAATCTAGGTAGGCACTTCAAGTTTTACTATTCTGAATCAATGCAATTTAATTAACAAACGCCCCCCTCGGTCCGTGCCCTCTTATACAATGCGACTGTATAACCTTTATACTATGCTATATAGAGCACCATAGTGCCCCGCCTAAAACGTGTATGTAATTGTAATTGTTTGACTTTCCCACAGTTCGCAAATAACGCTTGTTTCACACTGGGCGTTTCAACGCGAAAACTTAACACCGCGATTTGTTTGGATTCAACGATGAGTTTTGCGTGGGTCGATTGAGTTGTGCGAACGTGTTGAATATTTTAATAACATTACATAAGCAAGTACATGCTAATTAGATGCCACAAATGTGTATACAATTAAGACGGAGTTAACATGTTTAATTGCCAGTTATTTAATTATGTATAAAGTTTTTTATTAATCAAGAAATATTTCATTGATTAATTAAAAACACGTTTATATTAAATGAAAACAACGTGTGAAAAAACAGTAAAACCATATGCAGGTAAAGTAAAACTAATGCAATGTTGTTAAGTCTATGTGAATAAACTTGAAATACACGATAATTAGAAACATCACATGCAGTATAAACGATTGAAAACTGATGGGTTTGCACTATTAAATTATACAAAACATATTGATGTAACTTTATGAATGTAACCATTAAGTAAACAAAATCTTACTTCAATTCGTCGCATTCATATATTATCCGGGTATATTTTAGATTATCTTTTAGACTGAGATGGGCCGGCCACGTGTAGAGGATGCCGTCATCGCGAACCCCAAAAAGATTGCTTGAGTGGCACCCAGGTGGTAAAAGACCAATTGGACGACCAAGGCTGCGATGGGAGGAAGAAGTGAGTGTCAGATTGGAGGGTCGAAGCGTTGGAGGAGTTGGAGGCGAATAATACTGGAGGCTAAGGCTCGATATGGGCTGTAGGGCCATCGAAGAAGAAGATATTTTATGAAAAACTGGATTAATTGTCGTTAATGCCCCAGTAAAAATAAACTTTCTAACTCCAATATAAAAAATAATAAAATAATGCGAATGAAAATGTCCGTTTTCTAGAAGTGTTTTATAGTAATGATATGTGTCGCCTTCCTAAGGCATTATCAAATGTCGTTCCCATAAAATATAATAAACTCTTAGAAAACACGCGTCTTCGTTAGAATTACTTGATTAATATGCAGTTTTAGATCATTTTTCAGGAAACAATAAATAAAAATTATTAAATAGTCCATTGTTTTGGCCGAAACACTATGACACTTTAACATGATAAACTGTAATAAAAAAAGTTTTTTTATGTATCACAATTGTATTTTTGTTTTACGCGACAGCTGTTTCGTCAACCTATGTTGACATCATCATATTATTGTAGCTGTCGGGTAAAATAAGAATACTATTTTGATATATAAAACAAAGTTTTTTTAATTTAACAGTTTATAAACATAATTATTAAATAATTTGGGAAAAAAAATATTTTCCATTTTCTTTCGTTATCGATGGTATCGAAGATATTTCAAATAATGGATGTTAAGTCATCGAGTTATGGAAACATTTATAGATAACATAACTTTACATTGTCAATAAGTTTAATATAGATAAACAAAAATAAAACGATTTGAAGTAGGAAACTAAAGATGATGGTGAAAAAAAATTGTTATTCATAACGCGATAATTGGAATAATTAGTTTCGGAACGTTTGATTATAAAAAAATAAGTATAAATAAGTTAAATGATGTGGCTTCAAAGCAAAATAAAGTACAAAACAAAAAAAAAAAGCTTCACATTCACAATAAGATGAAATGAATATGAAAAAACGTGGGATTATTAGCGTAAAGTACACATTACGGGCTATTGTTATTGCTTGGTTATCGCACAATTCAGCGGCGATCCTCGCGCTGATAGTTGAACAGAGCCGGGCGGTTGAAAAACCCTGTGAGAACCAGTCTTTAAGTTCGCCGGCCGTTCACTTGACATTGGAAAATTGCATTCTCACGGGATCGGAAACGCGCGGAGAAAGGGCGAAAGCACGAGAGGCACGGCGCAAAAAAAAACTGAATCGAAAAGTATAAACAATATACAAACTAGTACAAATAATATAACTTTTTTATTGATTGCTACAATTTTAGCGGGTAATTTTCTTGCGCGGCGTATCAGGTGGTTGGAAATGATTAATCCATTTTTATGCCGTCAAGTGCCAACTTATAATCGACGAAGGCACGTCGCTGAAACGGTGGTATTGTTATTATATGATGTTTTTTTAACGTGATAACTTGTTATTGATCTTTTTTGCGTGAGAGCGTTATTACTTTCCATTGGAATAGGCGGTGTGTCCGTTGTGCAACGTTGCCGATGCGTTCAGATTTCTAAGGCAGATAAAACCATACTTTTGTTATGCAAGTTGTTACTGCACTTGGGCGTAAATGTTAGGCGCTTGATTAAGTTTATATTACTTTCTATAGAGATGGGAATATTTTTTAAAATCTATTCAACGCAAGGTCGTTCGAAATCGTTCTACATGTAAAAGGTCGGAAGGACAGATTCGAAAATTACGTCACGATTTTTAGAATAAAGATGATATTGTATGAATGCCGTTTCAATATTATTGGCGCAAAGTGATATTTCAAATCAGTTTTTAATATTTTTATTATTATTATAACTAACTAACCATCGGAGGTGGGAAAAATCGACAAGCGTGCTTGTTACTATGTATGAATGTAGACGAAGCAAGAGAGATATGTCAGGACAGAACAGTATGGTGGTTCATACTTTTTTGTTTCCTATCGTTTATTGAAAGTAATTTTAAAATTCACTCGTCGGATCATGCTGGTTCAAACCTGGTTTGTTGATTTTCTCACTTGTTACCTGTTTATACAATGCAGCTTCCTCCGCCACCACACATCGTGTTACAAACCGCAGTAACATAGAATACTTGCGGTCGGCGTAATGCAATAGCTAGCTGTTGATAATGTCTTCTACTGCATAAAATACCAGAGAATTATATCTATGGGCTTATATAGCGTTCTTATATAGCAACTTTGCAAGGCATTCTTCAAGATAGCTACAACATGAAGATAAATAAAGACAAAACAAAGCTGCTGACTGTAGGCCGAACGCAACATCAGATGAGAGTAGTGATGTCAGGAGTTCCACTAAAGAACACCAAGGAGTTTGCCTACCTCGGGAGCAAAATAACATGGGACGGTCGGTCTAAGAGCGAGGTCGACAGCCATATACATCAGGCTAGGGTTGCTTTAATAAAAGGTCGAAAATAATACAATCGAATAATATAGACCTAAAACTGAGAATACTCCTCATCAAGACCTATGTATGGAGTATCTTGATGTACGGCTGCGAGACATGGTGCCTATCCGAAAGAGATAAGCGGAGACTAGAGGCTTTTGAGATGTGGTCCTATAGAAGACTATTAGGAATTTCCTGGAGAGACTAAATCACGAATGAGGAAGTTCTTCAAGGAATCGAAGGAGGAAGACACCTGGTCAGGACCTTGTCCGAAAGGCGTGCAAGATGGATCGGCCATGTAATACGTCAAGAAGGTCTCTTGCATGCCATAATGGAGGGTATGACCGAGGGGACAAACTCTAGGGGACGCCCACGCCGAGAGTACCTGGAGGACCTGTTGGTGACGTGCGCTGCTCATCATATGCAGATTTCAAAAGAGCCGCACAAGACAGGGAAGAATGGAAGAGAAGAATAGAAGAAATTGCTGCAAACCAATCCCAGGATTGAAACTTTCTAACTAACCAAGCTCAATATAACTTGACAGGATTAATGTTTTTCATACTAATTTTAAAACGTAATAGAAACAGTTTTATATATTGGATTTGCTTGAACTGCTCTCAAAACTTTCCTGGGACCAATGAGAACAAACTGTGATATTTTCAGCGAAATCGGTTTAGTAATTTTCGAGAAAATCAATGACAAACAAACAACAGACAAACATGAATGTTTCGCATATAGGCTAAACAAGATAAATTAACTAATTAACCATCATACAGCCACACTTTTCTTTACTGACAAACTGCTCTGGATTTTTCAACATTTATACATCGCGTCACGCACGCACGTCAATTTCTCTGACTCTCCACGTGGCCGACATTTCATATCGCACCGTGAGTGTAAAACCGAATTAAGTGCAAATATACATTTTGGAGATATGGGAGTTTAAAGGTTTCGTATTGCTTGGAAAAACTGTTTTTTTTTTAATAAACCAATGATTTTCGGTTTAAAGGTATATTACTATAAACCGAAAATCATTGGTTTATTAAAAAAACAGTTTTTCCAAGCAATATGAAACCTTTAAACTCCCATTTCTCCAAAATGTATATTTGCACTTAATTCGGTTTTACACTCACGGTGCGATATTTGAATTATTTCATCTTGCCACGTTTTCCTCGGTCTTCCTCTATTTCTAGTTCCATTTACATCGTTTACACATACTTTTTTACCATCATTTTTCATTCATTCTTTCCATGTATCCCAACTATCTTAATGATTCTTTCATTAATTTGTTCATAACACTTTCATTCGCACCGCATTCTAATATTTTCATTCGACACATTCATACACAGTTTTCACACATTCGTCTAAGATATCTCATTTCTATTGCATTTATTCTACTTTCATCTTTCTTTTGCCGGCGATTATATATTTTAAATACATATAATTAAATTCTAAATATTATTATACATAAGTGAATGCAGATGTGTTTATTTGAGAATAGCGTAATAGAAAAAATAATAATCTGGTTAAATTGAAACCAACGATAAACCATCACGCTGTTTCTCCGCAGGGGCAGGCAGAGAGAATGGACCGCCACACTAATCTATCATGACACACCTCTACGGCTTACTCCACATTCATACAACGACGCATGTCGATTCCTCCGACTATTAACATGATCAAACTTTAAAATTTGATTCATTTGGTCCTGCCATGTTTTCCTCAGTCTACCTCGACTCTGTACTCCACTTACATCGTTGAAGTTTAGTTTCTTAATCATTTTTTAAATACATATAATTAATTTCTCATTAAGATGGTTTGGACATATGGAAAGAATGAATGAAGAAATAATGGTAAAAAAATATATGTTAATGATGTGAATGGAACCAGAAATAGAGTAAGACCGAGGAAAACGTGGCACGATCAAGTAAATCAAATATTGAATGTCGGCCACGTGAGAAGTCAGAGAAATCGACGCGCGTGCATGACACGATGTATGAATGTTGAGGAATCGAGAGAAACATGTCAGGAAAGAAAAGTGTGGCAGTCCATTCTTTTTGCCTACCCCTTCGGGGAGACGGCGTGATGGTTAGTTAGTTAGTTAGTTATTAATTTCTGTTTTTCTTTTGTATATACTTTGTATAAACAACACTTAAATTTAAAAAATTAAAATAACATAGACATGTAATTATATTCTAAATATTATTAATTTAAAAAATATACCGCACGCCAATGTTTGAGTTCTTAGAAAAAGCGTGGCTATTTAACGCATGGGTCATTGCGTGTTTTGGGTTTTATTATTGATAATGTTGTTAATTTTTTTTCGAAATCTTTCCGCATACTTGTACGAGGCAATGACACCGGAGTATAGGATCGGAATAATTACGGTATAACAACGGTATAAGTCAATGCAGACCTGTTTATTCGAGAATAGCGTAAAATAATAAATAATCTGGTTAATTTTAGATAAACTTAAGGTATTCACACTGTGAAATTCCATAATGACGAATTTTTATGAATTAAAACACTGCTTTTTCCACTTTTGAGTTTATTTTTCTCGACATGTTTCGAAAGCTTACACCTTCATCATCGGGAGATCGATATAAACAGTTTATTAATTCATAAAAATTCGTAAGCTGGTTAAATTTAAAACAACAACAATGATAAACCATCACGCATTTTCTCCGCAGGGTAGGCAGAGAGAATGGACCGCTACACTAATCAATCCTGACACCTCTCTAGTTTCCTCCACTTCATACAACGAGTCATACACGCACGTCGATTCCTTCGACTTTTAACATGACCAACCTTTAAAATTGGATTAATTTGGTCCATTTATATCGTCACCGTATTCTTTTCGTTTGTTTAAGCCGTTTTAATGAACCTTTGACAATTTTGATCATAACGTTTTCATTCGCACTGCATCGATTCTATCATATGTACATCTCACTATCATAAACCGATTTATACACATTCGTCTAAGAGATTTGTTTCTGCATTCACCATTTATTCTACATTAATCCTTTGTCTGCCAGTTACATGTTTGACATTCACACATCATCATTCATTTCTCGGCGCTACATCCCGGTGTGGGATTTGGCCTGGTACACAGCGGTCCTCCACTGACTTCTGTCTCTGGCCATCTCTCTCCATTCCCCAGCTCCTTCCATTTTCTCCCAATCTTCTTCCACGCAATCCGCCCATCTTTTCTCGGTCTGCCTCTTGGTCTCTTTTCGCAGGGCACCCATCTGGATATAATTTGTGGTGTTCTTGTGACTTTCACACGTAAGTGATTAAAATATCGAAAACAGACTTCAACCGGTATAATTGTGCAGTTTGTTTATATTATTCAATTAATATAATCCCACAGTAATAAGGTAACCAGACAAATCTCTAAGGAGACAAATTAATTAAGTTAAATTAGCTGCTATTAAAATAATACTGTCTATGAATTTGGGTAAAACATTCCTGAAATAGTGGCAACTGATATGACAGCTGCACTGAAGGTCCCGGGTTCGAATCCTGACGATGACAGTATGATTCGCATCATCTTAAGGATGCGAATCATTCACTTAAATATTAAAAATCACACGTTTCGGAGGAGACCTCCATCTTCAGGTGTAAATATATAATAAAAACTAAACAAAGAAAGACTAATATAAAAAACGCATTTAAAATTCGATACAATATAAAGTCTGATGGGTTCTCAATGTACATGAGGTCTGCAGGAAGATTATTCCAGGTTGAAAGGCCAAAATTTGTGCGAGGAGAGCGATTTGGCACAGACAATCAACCGATCGCTATGTAGACTCTCTTGCATTGAGGTTCTCGGTGATACAGAGTTCAGATATATACGAGTTCAGATATCGTAAGCTGGTGCCATTCCATGCATACGCCATAAAGACAGTCCAATAGAGATTGTATTGTATCTTTTCTGGACATTTCAGCCAATGGAGTCCTTAAAGATGCTCTATTATATTACAACACTTCGGCACGCCATATATAAATCTTACTGTTGCACTGAATGCAGACTGGAGATTATTAGTTTGCTATTTTGGAATGTTCAGATCAAAAGCGATCTTGTTCAGCATTTGATTGCTCTTCCCATCGGCATCATCAGAGGCAGGTTGGTTCTGCACGTTGGGAGATAAAACAGTATGTGCTGACGCTGTCGATGACAACCATCCGGAACATAAAGATGGATCTTAGATGACGGAGTTCTCAAATAACCCCCTAATAAGTCTAAAGAAATGGGTAAGTGTGAACCCACCCCTTCTTATCTGTAGACTGTTAGTACCCAACACGCCCAAGAGTAATGAGTTGGGATCAGTGGCGGTACTCCTATAGAAGACCAAAAGCTCGGCTTGCGTAAGAAATTTTGAATCAAAACCTCTTCTGGTTTATAGAGGTTTAGCTCTTATGGCTAATCCTCTTATATCTGATGGTAACATTGTTGGAAGGTGATTTGGTGGGTTGCTGGTTTAT
Source organism: Lepidostoma basale (assembly GCA_022606425.2). Lineage (NCBI taxonomy): Eukaryota > Metazoa > Arthropoda > Insecta > Trichoptera > Lepidostomatidae > Lepidostoma > Lepidostoma basale. The sequence goes on along the minus strand of JAHDVF020001145.1, from coordinate 352,572 downwards.
GCGGGGGCATGATTACTTAAATTTGGGGGTTTTGATTCAATATTTCTTACGCAAGCCGGGCTTCTGGGCTTCAGGGATAAAGCCACGGATAGCGACCAAATGTTGACGTTGGCTCCATTGCAGTGCAGTTATCAAGGATAATATAATAATAAAAATTAGGCTAATATGTATAGCGCCGTTTTCGTGAATAGCTCACCTCAAAGGTGCTTTAACAATGTTTTTAGTCATGAGAGCTGCATAAGACACCAGCATTCATATAACCGTTGTTTACATTTTATGCGATATTTTGAAAAGGTAGGTTTTAAGGTGAGATTTATAATGTGTCGGATTGCCAATGCATCTGAGGCGTGCAGTAATCATATTGCAGGCGGACGGACCTGCCATTGTGAAAGCCCGATCTCCGAAATTTGTCCGGGGGTAGCGCTTTGGCTCAACTAATCTGCCTTTTACCGAGGAGTTTGCTGATCGAAGCGTAGATTACCGCAAGTTAGGGCTATCAGCAACACAAAGTTCAGATATACAGACTGGTGCCATTCCGTGAAGCGCTTTAAAAACCGTCCAGCATAGTTTATACTGCATTTTTTCGGGACACTTGAGCCAGTGAAGATCTTTTAGACAACCAAACAAACATACAAACCATCACGCCGTTTCCCCGTAGGGGTAGGCAGATGGAACATAGTGCATACTGCCAGGGACAATGGCTATGTTACGAGAGATCTTCGAGCATAAAGGTGGTTAAGCGCCACCTCGTATCTCTATGCAGGATTAATTATTCCGTACCAGTGGACGTCGCATTGGCCGGGTGGATATCGACGGAATGCACGTCGGTAGTCAAACCGGTCGGGCCGGACTCTGCGACAGCGGCCAGGGGAGATAAGTAGGTACCGGAAAATCATGCGGCGACATTTTTTCCCCCCTGATCCTGTCAAAGCGAGACGTTTCTAGAGGTTTCATAGCGCAGAAACGGGCAAAAAAAAAACTTAACAACAAGCCGCTTCCTCGGAGTGGGAAGCAGAGAGGATGGATCAACAAATAACTTGTTGTCTACGTGACACGATCAAATCATTCAAATGTGTCCCTTTAGTTGTTTGTTGCACCCGATGATGGCAATATAGTTGGCGAAACAGCCGTCTTGACAAAACAGGCGTATAATAATAGTATTTCCAAAATTAAAAAATATATATAGGGGATCGTAAGAGGCAACATATAGCCCAAGATAGAAAAGATGTTGGAAGAGTTGAGAAAGCCAGAAGAGAGGAAGATGAATTAATTACTTGTGAATAAAATAGAAGATATCGTTCGGTGGAGTAGATCCAGAAGAAGATACTGGAGAGATCATATAGCCAGAATTGATAGTCACAGACTCGCATATATAGCTGTTTACGAAATCCTTTCCGGACACCGTCCAACTGGAAGACGATGGAGAGACAGCTGGACCCATCATCCCGAGCAACATTTGTTCTGTGCCACAGATCTTCAGTTCTTTTAAAAGAAGAAGAAGACTTCTGAATATTTTACTTCTTCTTTGCTATATACCTATGTGATCTGTTGCTCCTCCTGTAAGGTGGATTCCCAGCTGTCCATTCCTCCTTTCATCTTTAGGAGGTCTTCCACGAGGACGAGTCCCGTGAGGCTGATAATGTACACATGATCTTACTAGGCTCTCATTCGCTGTCTACTCTTCTTCTTTTTACTTGTTGTAGACCTATGTGGTCTGTTCTCCAGAGTCTTGCTCCTCCTGTGAGGTAGATTCCCAGCTGTCCTATCTTTTAGGAGGTCTTCCAGGAGGACGAGTCACATGAGGTTGATTATGCAATGCAATATAGGGGAGTCTGGTGGTGTCTATTATTTGAACATGACCGTACCAGTCCCTTTTTCGCTGTCTGCTACATCTTATAATATCCTCAAACTCACATATCTTTCTTATTCTGGTGTTCCTCACGCGATCTCTCAGTGCCTTGCCTGCTATCGTCCTCAGTGTTGTCTACTCCATTTTATAATATCGTCAGCCTTACATATCTCTATTTCCCATGTGTTCCTCACCGCTGTCCTGTCTTGCCCGCTATCATCCTTAATGACTTTATTATGAAAGTACTCAAAATGTGTTTGATTTTGACTATAGTCCACTCTTGCTTCAATGCCACTTGTTATTATTACTCGCATTATTAATGTTGTCAATTTAAAGTCCTTGGTAGTAGGTTCATTGTATTTAATGAAAATAAAATGTTGAGGAGTCAGAGAAATCGGTGCATGACAAGATGTCAGAATGTTAAGGAACCGCTCTAATTATGATTATTATTATTTTGTTGAATCGCTCTTTACATCATTACAGCATGCATTATTGTAAAGGGTATATATTGATTCTCATGATATGTGATAGGTAGCTAATCTGTCGCCATTTTTTTTTATATGTATACAACAGGTTGTTTAAACGCAATTACTGTACACATTTTTTTTTAGCTATTATATTGATTCTCGTGACATGTGATAGGTAGCCAATCTATCGCCATTTATTGTCACGTGAATTCTACACCAGACCAAAACAGTGTGACAATCACACTGCCATCGTCGGGAATCGAACCCGGAACCTTCGGTATGGAAGTCAGAGCTCTTACCACTCTGCCACGAAGGTCGTCTTTTAGTTCGAATTTTATTGTCACGTGAATCAATCAAATCAATCAAATCAGTTAATTTTCTCAAAAGATATTACAAATAACAATTATAGTTTAAGGCATCTATTGAGAACAGGTAAAAACATTAAAAAATATATAATACCAGGAATGCATGAAAGATGGTTCGACGTTAGGAATACATAATACTCTCCTACTGAATTTTACACCAGACCAAAGACACAGTGTGACAATCACACTGCCGTCGCCGGGAATCAAACCCGGTAAATTCAGCGTGACAGTTATAGCACTTGCCACTCGGTCATTAAGGTAATCGCCCCGTTTTGCCTACCCCTTAGGAAAGGCGGCGCGATGGTTTGTTAGTTTTTAATTCTTATTTAAGGCCGTGCCACACTGTTTGAAACAAGCTCTCCACAGGGGTGACCTTGGTGGAGAGCTGTGGAGCCCATGGTTGGTGTAGCGTCCACATACTGTTGTAAACAAGCTCTCCACATGTGGAATGCGTGCTTAAACGGTGGATCCACACGCATACTATGCGCGACCGTCCACAAAGTTTGTTGAAGGTCAAACGAATTTTGGTTTCAAACAAGTGTCTACACAGTTTTAAACCGCCGGTGGAGACCGATGTGCAGAGCTTGTTTAAAACAGTGTGGCACGGCTTTTAGAGAACATACTAGATTTATTCGCGGTCTTTCTATTCGTTCACCTTAATATATTTCTTCCGTAATATGTGAAATGCTTTCGGTCGAAATTGCGAAACACCGGCCATCGCACCGCTTCGCGATCACACCGTGCGTGCGAGGAATATTTAACCATTAACGCCGATTACGGACGCTGGATCACGCTTCTCGAGTGTGAAATGATCTTTTAATCCGGACATGCTAGCGTTACTTTCTCTAATTGCATTATGCATGATTGCGCTACGCGGCGGACGCGCAGTCGGCCCGACCGAAATTCTAAATCCCCGCATATTGAGCTGAAACGAAAATAATCTATTGTTAATGTGCAGTTATAGAGATTCGCGCATGATTCGTATACCGTCGTGGCGGTAGGCGTTTAACGTGATTTGATTTGAAAAATGTAGCGAAAATCGCTTCCTAAACAAAAGCAACGCGAAAATAATTTTAAATCACTGTGATTCGATAATTCGTAAAAATTACGTCATTTCCCCGTTGGGGTGGTAAGCATTTATAATTTTAACGGCAACATTTTCTTCTTCTTTTAATAGATCTGACGATTGATGACACAGAAATCATGTCTCGTCGGATGATGAAATCCAGCTATCCTTCCATCTCTTAGGCGGTCTTCCAGGTGGGCGGTGTCCGGAGGGGATTTCATAAGCGGCTGTATATGCAAGTCTGTCACCATCCATTCGGGCTACATAGTCCCTCCAGTATCTTCTTCTGAATCTACTCCACTGAACGATATCCTCTATTTCGCAAGTTTTTCTTATGTCTGCGTTGCGGACACGATCTCGGAGAATTTTCCAGTAACTGATCTTAGGGCCTTCAGCTCAAATGTTCTTAGTAGAACCCTTGGTTCGCACAGTGTCGGCCCGCGTCTCTACAGCGTACGTCATGATAGGTCGCACGCATGTTTTATAAATTTTGATCTTGCTGTCGATACGCATGTGCTTTTTTCATTCGTATTAATGTCAACGCTTTGCTATTGCTATATTCGAGTACACCTGTTTTTTAAATAGTGATCACAGTCATAAATCGTCTTAGGGTTAATTATTACCGCAAATCTTAAATTGTTCTTAGATTTAAGTTAACTGTCTGTATCAAAAAACGATACGATGAGAGAAAAAACAAAGGTCACTGACATCATCCACCGAGTGGCGACTCTAAAATGGCAATGGGAATGTCACGTAGCCAGAAGCTCAGATGAAAAGTGGGCTAGAAGACTGCTGACTTGGAGACCGTGGAGGTAAAGAGAAGTGCAGGGAGACCGCAACTACGGTGGAAGGATGATCTGAACAGACACGTCGGAATAACCTGGATGCAGTCTGCACAAGACAGAGTGACATGGAAGCGAATGGAGGAGGCCTTTGTCCAGGAGTGGACGGGAATAGGCTGAGGAAGAAGAAGAAGAAGAAGACAACAAATAAATAAATAAATATGTTGAGTTGGAGAGAGCTGCAGAAGACGGAGTGCAGCGGAAGACGGGACTGAAGACATTGCTGCAAATCAATCCCTAGGATATGAATGTCGGATCACACCTATTAAACCTTGAATTTACATTGAAAACAAAAGCCACAATGTAAATTTTAAAACAATAGAGTTTTTAAGAGAATCTCCTCTGTTTTTCTCATGCACAGAACTATTTTTTTCTCAATTGTATCTTAAATTTAACAATTAAACAATTGAATACAACATATAAATAGATTTTTTGTTTCGAATGTATTTTTTCGCCAAGGGAATTTTACGTACACCCTGACCGGTAATTACTTATCTATGAATCATGACCATCACTAAAATAATAGGTATCTCCGAGGTGAATCGTCGTAACCCACATTTATGACAATAGTATTTTTATAACCCATTAAAAGTTGTCATTGTAAAAACCACAAAAAATGACGGCGAAGCGGAGGGGTGTGAAAAAAGAGTTACACGTCGTATGAATGTTGAGGAAACATTGGCCGTCCGTTCTCACTGGATGTCCAATGCTAACTGTGACGGTTAGTTAGTTCGTGAAATAAACGTTTTTATTAAATAAATAAAAATTACTTTTACATTAACAAGTAAATTAATTGGATATTTAAATTTGCACTTGCACGTATGAAATATAATTTTTGATAAACTTAGAAACACTGTGGAAATCCAAAATTATGATTTTTATGTAAATTAAAACACATTCTTTGCGAAGAACTAAATAAACAAACCATAATAAAATTAAACTAACTAACTAACCATCACGCCGTCTCTCCGAAGGGGTAGGCAGAAAGAATGGACTGCCACACTTTTCTTTCCTGACATATTTCTCTCGCTTCCTCAACATTCAGACATCGTGTCATGCACGCGAGTCGATTTCTCTGACTCCTCGCGTGGCCGATATTCAATATTTGATTTATTTGATCGTGCCACGATTTTCTCGGTCTTCCTCTGTTTCTAGTTCCATTTACATCGTTAACATATACTTTTTTTACCATTCTTTCTTCATTCATTCTTTCCGTGTGTCCAAACCATCCTTTCGGATCATTAAGATGGTTTGGACGATCGAAGTGTGCGCGGGAGATGCCTATTGGTGGCGATGAGGTTCGCAACACATCATACCGCGTCTCCCGCGGGGGCGAAAAGAGATGGATGAAGGATGGAGTGCCGCATCGGTTAAAGTGTGGCAGTCCATTTACGGGGAGACGGCGTAGTGGTTAGTTAGTTAGTTAGTTTAGCTTTTCAACAAAATAATAATAATACGACCCCCTTTCGTTAGTTTTTTCCTTTTTTTGTTTTCGTCAGTTTTCAATTGAAGGTCTTCCGCTCCTCTAATCATCATGCATAGACGTATGCCCGTTTTAAAACTCGCGACGCCACTTGTACACACTCGTACGATTCATAGCTTTATCACCATATTATAAACCTCAACCAGAGGTTTTCCCTTCCAAACGAGATAACGGATGACGCAGCGTATTTCGCACTTGGCGGGAGATTGGATTGACATTTTTCACGAAACGTGTTGTCGCGTCGACACTTCTCAACGTACTGACCTCGAACCGGTCTCGTTGCGAAGGGGAAGGGTCAGGCTACACGGAGCCAACACAGCCAACATGTCGAAAATAAAATCCATCCGGTCGTGAGAGCCTCAGTACACTTACTTTCTGGATATGCTTCGTACATTCGAAACATTTCGAGAAAAATACATACTAAACAGTGGATAAAACAGTGTTTGAATTCACATAAAAAATCATATGAAAGATAAGATAAGAAGATTATTAATTGATAGGGTGTAGTCTATTCCCCTGAGCAGATGCATGCAGACATATTTTCGGGTGAGAACTAAAAAAAGGTTTTATATAATCTACAAAGCGAACAGAATTCCACAAGACTGATATACCAAATAAATAGCGCGACCAGATAAGAACATATAAAGTAAACGGAATAAAAATATGAACTTCAGGAATTTACGAAGTGACTAATACTTGTTTAAACGGATATCCTTTTGGTTTTTAGCAGGAATTATAATATTTGATATTGATGGATACGTCTGATTTCTAGAAGTTCCAATATGTTTTGTGGGGATGGCATGTTTCGCCTTGTTGAATCATAATCGAATAAAATAAAAGTTGAAGATAAGAGACCTTTTAATTGATATTTATTATTTAATTTTTCATAACTCGTCTTAGGGTTAATTTTTACCGCAAATCTTAAATTGTTCTTAGATTTAAGTTAACTGTCTGTATCAAAAAACGATACGATGAGAGAAAAAACAAAGGTCACTGACATCATCCACCGGGTGGCGACTCTAAAATGGTAATGGGCATGTCACGTAGCCAGAAGTTCAGATAAAAAGTGAACAAGAATATTGCTGACTTGGAGACCGTGGACGGCAAAGAGATATGTAGGGCGACTGCAACTACGGTGGAAGGATGATCTGAATAAACACGGCGGAAAACCCTGGATGGCAGTCTGCACAAGACAGAGTGACATGGAAGTGAATAGAGGAGGCCTTTTTCTAGGAGTGGACGGGAATAGGCTGAGGAAGAAGAAGAAGACAACAAATAAATAAATAAACATGTTGAGTTGAAGAGAGCTGTAGAAGACGGAGTGCAGCGGAAGACGGGACTGAAGACTTTGCTGCAAATCAATCCCTAGGATATGAGCGTCACATCACACCTATTAAACCTTGAGTTTACATATGAAGTCGAAGCAAGGGCAGACAGAGTAAGGACAAAACAAGTTTTGAGGACTTCCGAAATGAAGACACCGAGAGAACGTGAGGAACACCAGAATAAGAGAGATATGTGAGGTTGGGGATATTATAAGATGGAGCAGACAGCGAAAAAGAGACTGGTACGGGCATGTTCAAAGAATGGACACCACCAGACTCCCCTATATTGCATTGCATAATCAGCCTCATGGGACTCGTATCCGTGGAAGACCTAAAAGATGGAAGCACAGCTGGTAATCTACCTCACAGGAGGAGCAACACTCTGGAGAACAGACCACATAGGTCTACAACAAGGAATAATAAGAAGAAGATTATTTGAAGCTAGAGGGGTATGTCAGGACAGAGGAGTATGGCGGTCCATGCTCTCTGCCTACCCCTCCGGGGAAACGGCGTGATGGCTAGTTAGTTAGTTTCGAATGATTATTTGGCAATCCAGCGTCTATTTCGTTACAATAATCTAAACGTAACACTAAAAACGAATTAACTAGGCTCAGCTTCAGTAGGTTAAATTTAAATCGTCCATTATTTTGGCCGAAATACTATGATAGGTACTTTAACATTATAAACTGTAAAATTAAAAAAAAAACTTTGTTTTATGTATCACAATTGTGTTTTTATTTTTCACGACAGCTGTTTCGTCAATCTATGTTGACATAATCAGGTGTTACAATAATATATATAATGTCAAATTTTCGTGATTTTTAGAAATTTTATTTGTATTGTTCCTATGTCAATTTTAATAATTTTGAAGTTCTCGGTGGAGTTGAGTTAGGTACCTAATTATTTTAATTAAAAGAACGGTTAGTTACTATTTGTAGGAGAAAATATTAAATGTGGAAAATAAAATAATAATATAAAAATAAAACTTTATAATAATAATAAAAACAGTAATTAGAAGAAACAATTTCACATAATATAGATTCAAAAACGATGAAACATAATACAATAAATTTAAGTGGTTATTTTTAAGTGCTTTAGTTATCTTAGATGAAAAATCCATGAAAATGAATGATATTATAAAATATATTTGTTTTACAATACATTAATTGTAATTTAACAATTGTATAAAACTCAATATTGAAGAATTAATACAAATAATAACTGTTTTCTAGAAGTTTTATTATATTTTATTGTAAGGACGTGTTTCTCCTACTTAACTCATTATCAAAAGTCTAATAAAACTTTTATAATACAAATTTTTCAATTATAAATTATTTAAAAAAGTTTACGTAAAGAAAATATAGGTTAACGGTGCTAATGGAGCACAGAGTCATGGCAGGCCGAGAAAAACTTGGCATGATTGGCATGATGAATCCAATTTTAAAGATCGGCCATGTTACTGTAGATGTCGAAAGAATCGACGTGCCCGCATGAGTCGCTGTATGAATGTAGAGGAATTTGAGACGTCTGCCAAGATCGAGAAGTGTGGCGGTCCATTCTCACTGCCTACCCCTTTGGAGAAACGGCGTGATGCTTTGTTGTTGTTATGTTTTAATTCCTATTAATTAAATTTGTTCCAGATAATCGGGAGCGCGTGAGTAATAAAACATAGGTATGTAAATAAATATCTAAACCACAGAGTAAATGGTAATATAATATGTTGGGACAAAATTCTTATCGGAATGTCAGGATGTTGGTTTTCCTCTTAGATATGAAAAAAGAAACAATTACAAATTCAACGCAATAACATAAAAAAACTTTAATAATAATAAAATAATTGTGACCCAAATGACGTGTTATTTGAGGAGTGGACCAAGGTTTGAGCCCTGTGGCACTCCGGAAGACACAGGGAAAAGTGCAGATTGAAATTTACCATAAAAGGTTAACTGTTTCCTCCCCTTCGGGTGCTAATAAAAAATATAACTAACCTAGAAGAGATACCAATTTTTGACAGCATACCCAGAAGTACATCATGGTTGACGGTATCAAAAGCCTTAGAAAAGTCATTATAAGAGCAGTCAACCTGGTGACCATTGTCACATATTCAGTTAAAATCATATGATTGGTTTCAATCGAGCGCCCCTTCCTGAATCCGTGTTGCTCAGAAATTATGAAGGGTTCAATTCTAGGGAGAATAATTTTAAATTTTATAAAAATAAAAAAAAACGTCACGCCGTTTCTCCGAAGGGGTAGGCAGAGAGAATGGACCGCCAAACTACTCGATCCTGACACACGTACCTAGTTTCCTCCACATTCATACAGCGAGTTACACACGCACGTCGTTTCTACTGACTTTTAACATGGCAGACCTAATATTTGGCCATGCCATATTTTCCTCATTCTCTCACGACATCTATCACGTCGTTAACGTATACTTTCTTAATCATTCATCCTTCATCCATGCGTCCTATATGTCCAATATAAGTATGCCAGAAAATAACAGTCTTGCGATCCATTATTTTAGCCTACCCCTTCGGGGAGACGGCGTGATGGTTAGTTAGTTAGTTAAGAATATGATAGTCTTTAATGGTGTGATGGTTAGTTATTTAAAAAATGGTTAATCCAAGTTTTGGCCGAAACACTATGATACTTCAACATTATTAAGTGTTAAAATTAAAAACACAGTTATGATATCACAATTTTTATTATTTGTCTTTTCCTTTTTTTATATACTTTGTATATACAACACTATTAAAATTACATATCAGACATGTTTCAGATAACCAGTCCTTCTTCAGTGATACATATTATAAAGATACATATTTGAAGTATTACAAAATTGTTTACAAATATGATAAAAAAAAAGTTTTACATCTGTAATGTAGCATCTGTCAAAATTGATCATATTTGTAAACAATTTTATAATATTTTAAAAATGTATCTTTATAATATGTATCACTGAAGGACTGGTTATCTGAAACAAGTCTGATATGTAATTTTAATAGTGTTGTATATACAAAGTATGGCGAATATAAATAATTAAAAAAACACAAATTTTATTGGTTGTTGCGACAGCTGTTTCGCTAACCCATGTTACAAAATCATCAAAGGCATCATCATATGTTACAAAAAACTGAAGATGCAAATTGAAAAACTTAAAATTTATAACAAAATACGTTTATGCTGTTTGGTGTTGAAAAAAAAAAAGCATTTTTTTTTACAGATATAACGCAAATTGACCATTGATAATTCGTCGAAATACGAGTACATTGTTTCATACGGAATTATTAAAGAAAAAAAAAATTAATCATTACTTTCTCGAAAATAATATTACAATAATTCGCCGGAGATTCGCTACTACAGAACGATAGAATACGCAAAGAGGCACCCACACACAACGGCACCCGATACACACGTCGCACTATTGGTCACGGAGCCGAGCTAGCGGCATGGTTTCTTAGTTCGAAAACGAGAATATTTCATACAGAAGTCAAGGCAAATTGGTAACTGTGTTACTTATATTAATAAAATTACAATAATCACAATTAATTAGGAAAAAAGCGGTGTGCGCCGTTTGGTAATTGGCCAGAGACGAAACAAATGCAAGGCGAATCAATAAAAAGACAATTTATTACGTGTCAGAAAATTTAAAGAAGGATGAAAGTAGAATAAATGAAGTAGAAATGAGATCTCTTAGACGAACGTGTGTCTCTCTCTGTGTATGATAGTGTCGAATAAAAATATAAGAAGTGAATGCGGTGCGAATGATGGTGTTATAAACAAAATAATGAAATCATGAAGATGGTTTGGACACATGGAAAGAATTAATGAAGAAAGAATGGTAAAAAAATTATAATGTTAACGATGTATTGTAATTAATCATCTTCGTGGCCGCGTGGTAAGTGCATTGACTGCCACCCCGAAGGTTCCGGGTTCGATTCCCGGCGAGGGCAGCGTGCTTTTCACAACTGTCTTTGGTCTGGTGTAGAATTCACGTCACAATAAAATGGCGATAGATTAGCTACCTATCACATGCCATGAGAATCATTATGATAGCTATAATACCCTTTACATCGATTTGGCTCATGCTGTCATGATGTAAATTATAATAATAATAAATGGAACCAGAAATAGAGGAAGACCGAGCAAAACGTGGCACGATCAAATAAATCAAATATTGAATGTCGGCCATGTGAGGAGTCAGAGAAATCGACGCGCGCGCAAGACACGATTTATGAATTTTGAGGAAGCAAGAGAAATATGTCAGGAAAGAAAAGTGTGGCAGTCAATTCAATATTTGATTTATTTGATAGTGCGTTTCCTCGGTCTTCCTATATTTCTGGTTCAATTTACATCGTTAACATATAATTTTTTTACCATTCTTTCTTTCCATATGTTTAAACTATCTTAATGATCCTTTCATTATTTTGTTCATAACAACATCATTCGCAACGCATTCAATTCTTATATTTTCATTCGACACTCTATCATACACAGAGTATCCGCACATTCGTCTAAGAGATCTCATTTCTACTGCATTTATTCTACTTATATCATTCTTTTGCCAGTTCCATGCTTCGCTTTCATATTTTTTTTGTTTTCATTATTTAAAATGAACTTCTACCAAGAAAGAAATTTCAATTAAAAATATTAATTATTTGAAAAAAGTCAGTGTTGGGAAAACGCGATAAAAGTTCAGAGTCGAGTTTCGCGCGATCTAAGTCCATTATTGGTGTGCTATACTTACATGCACAATGGTGTTCTTCTACCGACCCTTATGTATGGAAGCGAAGCATGGAACTGGCAAAAGAAGGATTAAAGTAGAATAAATGCAGTAGAAATGAGATCTCTTAGACGAATGTGTGATACTCTGTGTATGATTGAGTGTCGAATGAAAATATAAGAAGTGAATGCGGTGCGAATGATGGTGTCATGAAAAAAATAATGAAAGGATCATTAAGATGGTTTGGATATATGGAAAGAATGAATGAAGAAAGAATGGTAAAAAAATTATATGTTAATGATGTAAATGGAACCAGAAATAGAGGAAGACCGAGGAAAACGTGGCACGATCAAATAAATCAAATATTGAATGTCGGCCATGTGAGGAGTCAGAGAAATCGACGCGCGTGCATGACACGATGTATGAATGTTGACGAAGCGAGAGAAATATGTCAGGAAAGAAAAGTGTGGTAGTCCATTCTTTCTGCCTACCCCTTCGGGGAGATGGCGTGAAGGTTAGTTAGCTAGCTAGTTATAAAACACAGAGTATACCAGTAATAATGAAGAACTATACAGCATGTTCCAAGGGCCCTAGCATGTAATCACACATGAGACTACTAAGATACAGAGAAAAAAATTCAGTGTTGGGAAAACGCGTTTAAAATTTAGAGTCGAGTTTCGCGCGATCTAAGTCGATTAATGGTGTGCAATACTTACATTTTCTCATTTAGCGAACCCAGCCTTATACAATTTTCGATTTTCTACACTGGAATAACCCCTTAAGTAAAAAAAAAAAATAAGATAAAAGTCTTCTGCTTAATGCTTAAAATACAATCTTCATAGATGGCGTTAGTGTGTAGATTGAATATACTACCACGTAAAGGGTGGTGTTGGAGATTAACATATATACAACTTCCAAAAATTTGTCAGACATGGTGGTCATAAGAAAAAATAAGGCGGAATGCGGAATGTTGTATTACAAAAAGCGTGCGCTTAACCCAATCAATGACAGGTCATAAGTCCTGTAAACACCTTGATCAACCATATTCTGTTTCCAATTTGCATCTTCGTCTCTATTGAGATCAAATCAAATCAGTTTATTTCATCAACAGACATTACAAAATTTATTTTTAAGGCATCTATTGAGAACAGGTAAAATAATATATTATATATAGTATACTACCAGAAACGCATGAGAGATGGTTCAACATTAGGAAGACAGGATACTCTCCAGGATTAAGAGTATTTGTCTTCTGAACGTACTTTCACCAACATGAAAGACGTCGATCTCCGAGGAGACCGCGTTCAGCAGACTAATTGCTCTTCCCACCGGTGTCACCAGAGGCAGATACAATTTATTCTTGAAGATAAAAGTCGATCATCCTATTTTAGACCTCGAAATCGACTTGAACAAGCACCCGACCGACCTGAATCAGGTAAGAAATAAAAACAGATCAATAATCGTAAATTTCGACCGTGTAAAAAGATTAACAAAAATCATATTGCCGAATCGACCGCAATCACAAAAGAAAACATGCGAAAAAATTACAGCGCTCATACAAAAGCGGCGTACAATTTCATTGTCAAGTATTGAAAAACTAATCTGCTGTTGCAATTCGACCTTGCCAGATAGAACGACAAGACGGGATTAATTACGTGTGTGCGGATAGTGTTACGAGTTTCTGTGTATTGTCGTTTAAGAGGGCGCCGAGCTTAGGGGGCGATACGGTTTCCCATTTGATCGGGACACACCTGTCTACCTGCCGCAGCGGTCGTTGCTTCTCATTATTACAGTCTCGCTCACATGTCGAAGGTTCAGAAATGATATCAACCATCGCCATTTTATATAAAAAAAAATATGTATGAAAAACTCATTATTTGCGAGATGGTATTAACCTTTAAACGCCCGTGCGTCGCGTACAATAAAGGAAGCCCACTGCCCAAGCAAATATTAGCACGACTTGCGACCTACGCGTAGATGTTATAAAAATAATTATATCTCTAAAATTAGTCGTCCTATTTAGGTAAAATAAAAAGCATTATCAAAACAGAACATTTTTAAAAATTAACGAAAGTTTCATTAGTAATTTTTAACATTTTATCTAAAAACACATTAAAGTTAAAGAATAAAAACATTAAAAACAAAAATATTAAATTTAACCCTTACCACTCCATTATTTTTTGATATTGTTTGTCAGCTAACTCTAATTTAAATAATGTATTTTTTTTAAATTGATAGGTAGTTACAAAAAAATAATCGTTAAAAATTCATTTGTAATGATTTATTCTTCAAATAAAAAACAATTTACAAAAAACATTATGGACTACTTATAGTTTTGCATAGTATGGTACTTTTTAAAACAATCTCCAGGATGGAGACGAGGTTTTCTGGAACAGGTCTCACAAAACCACACTGTTTCCCGTCTTCCCCTTGGAATCTTTCTGTTACTGCACACAGTACAGTCTTTAGAACCTTCGACTAGTTTCGCAATGAAGTGGGGCTTGTACTCTAATCGCTTCTCTGCATGACGTATCACGCGAAGTTCCCGCTATTTTAGGTTATGTGAATTTGCAAGGATTATTTTATAGTAAAATAAAAAGGGAAAACAGCCACAATATTATTAAAAGTGAAATTAAATGTTTTTAACGAATAATCACAAGAAAGTCAAGTTTTGCGCGCGAAAATACACGGCGCGCGCAAGTCTTATCTTGTCGACAACTGAGTTGTAGCGTACATATAGCAATGTCGGCTGGCATTCGACAAAGGAGTGGTAAGGGTTAACCCTTTTTTTTACAAGTTTAACAACAAATTTATATATTGTACAACATACTGTAAAAAAATTTAACACGAAAAAAAACCGAAATGAAAATAAAACCGTAAAAACAATGAAAAAATATCAAATGTATTGATTCTAATGATTAATTAGAATGTGTATTTGGTACGAACCGAAAGTGAGCCGGCGTAGAATGTGGTCATTTTTTAACGGCTAGAATGCGGCGGACATTTTTTCCGGTGTGGTGGATTTGAATAAGTCCGAAGTAACGGGTCCCGGCGGCCGTTTGGGAGCCAGCCGGGCCGATAGGTACCCGTCCAATGGGCGGGCAACACCAAGTGATGGGCCATCTTTTATAACCGGAGGCTCCACAAGAAGTAAAAAAAAAATTCTTATGACAATGTACGTATCCATCTATGCATATTAGTTAGAAAGTTTCAATCCTGGGATTGGTTTGCAGCAATTTATTCTATTCTTCTCTTCCATTCTTCCCTGTCATAGACATAAACATGATTTAAATCTGTTTTTATTTTATTTTTTATTTGTATACCTTTAAAAAACACCCTTTATATAATAATGTGTACAAGGGTGTTTTTTTTAGAGGTATACAAATTCAAAATGAAAAAAAAAAACACATTAAAATAATGTTAACATGATATTGGCTTTATTTAATAGATAATTATATGCTATGTTTAAATATGATTTCGGGCATATGAGCGCTACGACTGGCTGAAATGAAGCGCAATCATGAAGTCCAACTTTCGACAACTTTATCGAGCAACTGGGTGAAATGGCAAAACGTACTGACTACTGTCTAATTGACAGTCTGTAGAAACAATGTTGTCAGTTTAAAAACCAAACCTCTAAAAAAACATCCTATATATGCAAATCTGTCACTATCCAATCTGGCTACGTGGTCCCTCTAGTATCTTCTAAAACCATCCTCACAATATATGTTTAAGAAATCTTGTGTGTAGTGATATTGTACAAGCATATAAACTTCAAAATAAAGGTTTCCTTTATATTTTAAATAACAGATCTAAAAAAAAAGGATTCAAAGAATGATCCTGGGACCCAGACCTGGTGTTGTAGCGGGAACTTGGAGACATAGAAGCAACCAAGATCCATACGATGACCCAGCAGCTCCTTATAACGAGCACTGTGAGAGGCGGTCGCCTAGCATGGATTGGACACGTATGCCGAGCCGGAGAGTCCAGAGCAATCAAGTCCCTGTACGCGTCAAGACGGACCCGAGTAAGACCTCTAAAAGGTCTATTTACACACATCAGATAATATCGTAATGACCGACACGTCACCATAAAAATAGCTTTGAGAAACATCATCAAGGAGGCTAAAAACTCCTCAAGAGTTGTATGGCTATAGGAATTAAGTAAGTATTTTAAATAACAGACACTAGTATACAATATTGAACTAGATAACATATAAACTGGCATTCAGCCTTCTTTAATCTATTTCCTTGTTTCATAAATTCCTTTCTAATCCAATAATACCAGCATAAATATGACATACCCAGATAACAAATATTGAAAAAAATATATATAAACGGTATTCTATCATACACAGATATTGAGTATGTTAGAACACCGAACGAAGAAGTAATATACGAGTAAGTACACCGAAGGTCCCGGGTTCGATTTCCGGCAATGGCAGTGTGATTGTCATACTGTCTTTAGTCTGGTGTACATTCGTGTGACAATAAAATGGCGATAGATTAGCTACCTATCACATGTCACGATCAATATGAAAGCTATACCGTTTACATCGATTTGGCTCGCGCTGTAATGATGTGAAGTTCATTGTAAATAATGAAAATTCCTTTTTTTTGTAAAAAATCTTATAAGATGTATATTTAGTTAAAATCCAATAATATATTGTGTTTGCATACACTCGAAGAAGGCAGTACAAAATGGAGTTCTAGTGCCAGACCTTATGTATGGAAGTGAATCTTGGAGCTGGCAAAAAATGATGAAATTAAGATAAATGCCGTAGAAATAAGATCACTAAAAATAATGTGCGGGAAAACGATACATGATAGAATACCAAATGACGCAATGAGGAAGAAATGTAAGACAGATGATTGCATCATAAGTAAAATTAAAAAGATATCCCTGAGATAGTATGGACATATGGAACGAATGGACGAGAGAAAAATGGTTAAAATGTTGCATACAAGCAATGTGAGAGGAAAGAGAAGACGTGAAAGATTAAGGAAAGTATGGCATGGCAAGGGTTTATAAAAATTATATTAGAATTAATTTTACAATCTTCAATATGAGCAGAACATTCTGCGTTCTACTGAAACTAATCTCATGGTATTCACAGAATACATATCAAAGGTCTTGGATAAAGGTCACCAAGTTGACTGTTCTTATAATGACGGTCGAAGTGGTAGGCAGAGAAGGTGGACCGCCTTACTGCTCTGTGCTGACATACCTCTCTAGCTCCCTCTACATTCATACATCGTGGGTGGTGGTCTAAAAATTATGAGCGCCAGCAAAACGTTAACAAGTAAATCGCTCCCAAAATATGTGGTTACCGTTATGAGATGTGACTTTTATATGCCGCACCCGACCGCCAGTGACCGGTCGCAGATATTCGGAGTGATCGGTAGCCACGGGCCAGCCAACCGGTCCAACCGGCATGAAGAATTAGCATTCACCTAATCAATGTGACCGATTCCTGGATTCGCACCCGACCACCTAGCAAAATTAAAATTAATTATACTCCCATACTTAATTCATTAAGAAGACGAAGATCTGAACCACCCCGTCAAAATAAACATTAAAACAATGGGCCAGTGGTCGGAAAACTGCGGCTCTAACTAACTAACCATCACGCCGTCTCCCCGAAAAGGTAGGCAGAAAGAATAGACTGTCACACTTTTACTGATGCGGCACTCCATCCTTCTCTTTTCGCTCCGCGGGAGACGCGGTGTGATGGGTTGCGAACCTCATCGCCACCAATAGGCATCTCCCGCGCACACTTCGATCGTCCAACACCCACAAAATAAATCTAAAACAAATCATATAAAATACAATGATATAAAATAAAACAACAAAATAAAAATAATTTAACACAAAATGTTCTTTTTAGATGGTGCACATATTGTCTATTTAATTTATGTTCCACGAATCCACCGTTTTTTTAATTTAGCAAATAATGTAAAAACATATAATATTTTTTTCGATGTTGCACATGTTGACATGGACGATCCGGACTTTTGTGTTTATTAAATTTATGTTACACGTATCCACCGTTTTTTAAATTAGCTGTAATAAGGCACTTAACCACCGGCGGAAAACAGTGGCTCACGGCACTAAATCGTGGCCGAGTGGTAAGTGCATTGACTGCCACCCCGAAGGTTCCGGGTTCGATTCCCGGCGAGGGCAGTGTGATTGTCACACTGTCTTTGGTCTGGTGTAGAATTCACGTGACAATAAAATGGTGATAGATTAGCTACCTACCACATGTCACGAGAATCACTATGATAGCTATAATACCCTTTACATTGATTTGGCTCATGCTGTCATGATGTAAAGAGCGATTCAACAAAATAATAATAATAATAATAATAAATGCGGCCCTTTGGTGTAACTCGTCCACAAAGATAAAAACATTAAATTATGAAACAAACAAACAAACCAATACGCCGTTTCTACAATGGGGTAGGCAGAGAAAATGAACCACCACACCTCTCTAGCTTCCTCCACATTCATACAGCGAGTCATATATGCACGTCGATTATTCAGAATTCTAACATTACCAACCTTTAAAATTTGATCAATTTGATCATGCCATATTTTCCTCGGTCACAAATTGAAAGGTCATCGATTATTTAATTTTTTTATAACTCTATTTAACATTAAAATCATAACAAAAACAACCACAAATCATCGCGTCGTTTCCCCGTAGGGGTAGGCAGAGAGAATGGACCGCTACACTACTCAATCCTGGCACACCTCTCCAGCTTCGGGTAAGCGGAGGGAGCTCTCGGATGACTCTACCATATTAAATGGCGTCAAAAATACATTATTAATCAAGCAACGAAATATGATGAGACATTGTATACAGGTATGTTGCTCATTCATTTACAAATGCTAGCGTATATGGGCGATGTGTCTGTAATCGAACGCGTCAAAACATCGTAGTATTCTTTGTTTATATTATGCAAATAAAGCACGTTTAGACCTTGATATCGGTATGGTAGGGCCACGCGAACACGGACATGCATATTCCAGCGTGAACAGCTGCAATAGTTCGTGATTTGCAATGGAAAACAAAGAGAACAGCTTAGATAACTACCCCGTAAAGCAGGTACTTAGTCTAAAAGAGAATGCTTAAAATATTTTTAAAACCACTAACTAAACTAACTAACTATCACGCCGTCTCACCGAAGGGGTAGGCAGAAAGAATGGACAGCCACACTATTCTTTCCTGACATATTTCTCTCGCTTCCTCAACATTCATACACCGTGTCATGTACGCGCGTCGATTTCTCTGACTCCACACATGGCCGACGCTTTGTTAAGGCATTATCAAATTTTTATAGTTTTACAAATCTTTGCGATACTTTTGCGAAGAAATATAGGCATTTGATAATGCCTTAAGTAGGCGTAACATGTAATTCCCATAAAATATAATAAAATTTCTAGAAAACATAAGTTTTTATTAATATTAAATTAAAATAGCTATTTCAGAAACCGTAACATGGTTATGTCCGAAATAACCATCACACCGCTTCCCCGGAAAGGTAAGAGTACGCAAAATAGTTCAAGCAATGTGAATGGAAAAAAAGCAGAGGAAGGCCGAAGAAAATATGACATGGTCAAATTAATCAATTAAACGAAAAGGCGGCTTCATTCGAGGTCGGGAAAAATCGACGAGCAGCATGTTACGATGTATGAATGTAGTGTAAGCTCGAGAGATATGTCGGGACAGAGAAGTGTGGCGGTCCATCTTTTCTGTGTACGGCTCCGGGGAAACGGTGTGATGGTTAGATAGTTCAATATCAAATTAGTGCGCGTATGGAAAATAAGAAAATAACGCGAGTTGTGAAAATTATCAAAAGGCCAGGTGGGAGACGAGGAAACGGAAGCCATATCTTGTGGCCAATCGGACGTGACGCAGGCGGAAAGACCAATCGCGGGGCGGGATGGAAATGCTACCGCTTGCGCCGAGTAAAAACGAAAACATGGAAAATCGTTTTTCCGGCACACTTTCGGCGAGAGGATGTTCTGTATCCCGGTGACCTCCGATGAGATGCATTGAAATTGTTTTTTAAAGTGTGAAATTATTTTTTTATACCAGAAGCGACACAGTAGTCTTTGATCAATAGTAAAAATAACTCAACTAAATAACCGTCACGCCTTTTCTCCAAAGGGGTAGGCAAGAAGAACGGACTGCTACACTTTTTATCTCTATCATGCTCCTCGATTTATAATCTTTATGTGGTCTAGGGGATAGAACGCTTGGCTCCTGATCCAGGGGGCATGGGTTCAAGCCTGGACACGACCAGGTTCCTTCTTCATAATAATGAGCTATTTTCTGCTCACATTGAAGATTGTAAAAATAAATTCTATAATCATTGATATAAATCCTTGATGTTAGTCTTTTCTAAAAAAAAAAAATATCTGTCAAAACTGATCATATTTGTAAACAATTTTATAATATTTTGAATACATAATATGTATCTTTATAATATCACTGAGGAATGACCAGTTGTCCGAAACATGTTTGATATTTAATTAAGTTAGTGTTGTATATACAAAGTATATAAAAAAGAAAAAGACAAAAAAAACATATACGAGTACATCACATAGTATGGTGAACATTGAAGAAATTTATATTTCCTTTCATGCACGCATTTCGATTTATACGATTCCTCGCGTGGACGACATTAAACGGTCATTTCATCTTCGTCAGCTTGTCTCCACCCACTGCTGGACGTAAGCCTCTCCATTCCCACGCTATCTCTCTCGGTTTTCGTCAGCGTTCTCCACGCCCTTCCCGTCGTCCGCACAATATCATCGCTCCACCTGGTTGGCTATCTCCCGACACTTCTCCGGCCCAACGTTGGCCTCTATTCAGTAACTCTCTGGCCCATCTTCCATCATCCCGTCGACACACATGACCAGCCCACTGTCACTTCATCCTCGCAATGCGTATCCCTGCATCGGTGATATACGATGATGTATACGTAGATGTTGTATGTAAAATTCTTTAATTAGTTCCAAGTAATATTATATAATATTTTGGGGATTTATCCCTTAATTATTGCTATCAATGTTTTCACATCATTTTTATGAATTACAATATTCTGCTCCATAACTCGTGTATACAAACAACAACACACACGATTCTTGCAGTGGCGAGCCTACGGTCAACCAGTAAGGCAAGCCCGTCGAACTTTTTGTTGTTGTTATAATATGTATTTTTTTCTTGTATACAACAGGTCGTTTGAACCCAATTAATGTATACAATTTATTTGAGCTATTATAAGGATTTTAAAAATTAAAAATTCAAAAGTCCTGAAGTTATTGTATAATTCCTTGGTAAGAAGTCGGTTGGAATTTAGTACACTGGTGTGGGCACCGCATGAAACAAAATATTGTCTGTTAATCGAGAAGGTACGGAAAAGATTCTTACGATTTCTGTACCTTAAAGAGTACGGTTACTATCCCTGGCTGTACCCAACTGATTTCTTGCTATGCTGGACTACCAATCGTTGGAAATTAGACGAACCATCCACCTGGGTGTTCACTTTTTCCAACTGATTCGTGGTCGAATACATAACTCTGATATTTTGAATGACTTGACTTTGTTTGTCCCCGACAATTATCTGCGACAAAGGCAACATAGATTATTTCACCTGCCACTGTGTAGAACCAATCTACCTAAGGTAATGCCCGTGGGCAGGGCAATAATACTATTAAACCGCATCTCTTCGGATGTGGACATTTTTCACGATAGTGAGGCTACCCTCAGAAAGCATCTATCTCTTATGTATTAAATTACTATTTGCTTCTCTACTTATTGTACAAAAATGTTAATCTTTACCAAACTGTTCTCGAATATTTTTTTATTTTTATTTTTAAATTGTCTTCTGTTTTTCTTTTTTCTGACTTACTCTCATTTGTTTTCTTATTATATTATTTGTAAATATGTTTTTTTAAATTGTTAATTTTATTTTTGTGATTATAAATGATTTGGATGTGTTATTCTGTAATGTTTATAATTTTTTGAATAAATTGAAATTGAAATTGAAATATAGATTCTTAGGAAATGTGATAGGTAGCCAATCTAACGCCATTTTATTGTCACGAGAATTTTACACCAGACCAACGACAGTGTGACAATCACACTGCCTTTTAGTAGAAATTTACGATATTCAAAATACGCGCGAAAATTCAAAATATTATTTTGTTCGTAGTCGGCACAAACGTGCAAAAAACATCGTTTTATTATAGATTTTTTAAGGCAAGCCCGGCTTTTCGGCTTGTATGGAAGTACCGCCACTGGATTCTTGCGACAAAAATGATAATGCCTTAGCAAGAAGCTACATGTCATTCCCATGAGTTATAATAAAACTTCTAGAAAACAGAGGTTTTAATCCGCATTAATTATTTAATATGGAGTTATACGAGTACATCATTGTTAAAGAAACAATAAATATGATTTAGGCTTTTGTTTTCTGATTTTCACGCGTGCAACACGATCTGTGGAAATAAATAAGAAGACTTCTACGTAGCGTTTTAATTACTTGTGGAGTAATTACTTCACTTAAATTATGAAAGCTGGGATACATACGCAAGACGTAGGTAATTATGTCTGTATTCATACCCCCGATGGAGCATCGATCGCTTCCCATCTGTACAGCAAACCATGTAATAATCTTAGATTCCCATCGTTACCCGTATGGAGGCAGAATACATCTCAAGTATTAATTGCACCTAGATTTAAATGCTTTAACCCTTAATTGGGCGCTAGGAAACTGATGATAATGTTAAATAGTACTGTTTTTACTGGAGAGATACGCATCTTTGTAGAAATTTGATATACGAGTATATACACTGAGAAATGCAATCTGAGACCCGATACAAGTGTAAAAAAGTCTTAAACAATGTTTTTTTAAAATTGTTCAAATTTGGATCCACAACACAAGGTGATGACAAATAAAGAAGAAATACTATACGTGTTTGTAGCGAAATTCGACATTACGTCACTTGGAGGGGCATAATTTACAAAGTGAAACACTTTTGTGTAGATACGAGGTTTGTTCAAAAAGTATCGCGAATTTTGAATTTCCGCGGGTTACGTATATTTATACGTAGCATAGAGCGTCTTTATTAAAAAACCATATATTGCAATCGCTATTTGTTAAGTTAAATATAAAAAAAAAAGATTAAAATTGTGCAATGCATTAAAATTTCAGTAGATTAGATTTCGGAAATATTTTTATACTAATTCTCATAAACTAAAAAAATCATACTCAAGGAATTTTGCAGGCACCGTGACGAAAGTGTGACACCATTGATTTACAATGAAAAGCGATAACGATGGAGTCTTTGGATTTTTTTACTACGAACTGAAAAAAAACTAAGGTCCGGTTTTTACCCGATCGGGACGAGTGCATTCGCCTATCGGCTGCCAACCGGTTTGGCGGGTGAAGGAATTCGCCATTTCATCGGGATTGCTTTGACACGGTTTCAACTGTCATTTTCGCGAAGGAATACTGCGGTTGAAGATGGCTAATATAAGGAAAAATCAAATTAAATTCACCAAACAATGAAGAGTAATGACTAGTTGCAACCCGTGAACTATTCACGGAAGTAAAGATTTTTTTACCCTTATAAACTTGGTTCACTCTGCAATCGTAATCAGTTATAAGTTTAAACTATTAAAGTAAATATTTGTTCCAATGACAATTTGAATAATTTCTTCAATATTATTTTTAAGTTCTTGCTGGTTAAGTGCCTAATTACAGCTAATTTAAAAAACGGTGGAAACGTGTAACATAAATTAAATAAACACAAAAGTCCGGATCGTCCATGTCAACATGTGCAACATCGAAAAAATCATTATGTGTTATTACATTATGTGCTAAATTAAAAAAAAACGGTGGATACGTGGAATATAAAATAAAAAGACAATATGTGCACCATCTAAAAAGAACATTTTGTGTTAAATTATTTTTATTTTGTTCTTTTATTTTATATAATTGTATTTTATATTATTTGTTTTAGATTTATTTTGTGGGTGTTGGACGATCGAAGTGTGCGCGGGAGATGCCTATTGGTGGCGATGAGGTTCGCAACCCATCGCACCGCGTCTCCCGCGGGGCGAAAGGAGAAAGATGAAGTGCCGCATCAGTAAAAGTGTGACAGTTCATTCGTTCTGCCTACCCTTTCGGGGAGGCGGCGTGATGGTTAGTTATAAATATAAAAATAACATAATCGGGCTGCTGGGAGCAAAAGGAGCAGGATCGAGGAGCTTGGAAGAAAATCATCAAGGAGGTTAAAACTCTTCAAGAGTTGTACGGTCATAGGGAGTAAGTCAGTAAGAACCTTAGAAATGAGTATTCTCCAATCCACTGCGGGAACGACACTCCGAGACATAGTGTGAAATTTCGAAATAAGGTATAATAGATTTGTGATATCGAAGATACTCGTATTATGCGATGGGGAAGACTGAAAAGACGTTACTAGAGAGATCATGTGGAAAGAGCTTGTTTTAAAAGACTGATAAACAAACGGACAAATAAAGAACCAAGGACATCCGACCTTTAGAAATACTACCCAAAAGATGGCGAGACAGCTAGACATAAACATTACAGGAACAGGCAGGAAATCGTGATTAGTGTTTCAAACGAACAATAATAATAAAAATCATAGTCTGATTTCAGTGTCAAACCACGGAGGTATGTATGCTAATACAAAATATCATACGCTGTATATTTTTTTACTCGTATTATGATTAATTCTTGCCGTCATCGCGAACCCCAAAAAGATTGCTGGAGTGGCACCCAGGTGGTAGAAGACCAATAGGACGACCATGGCTGCGATGGGAGGATGAAGTTGGGAGAGATGGGGCGAAATTGTTACGAGTGTCAGATTGGAGGGTCGAAGCGGAGGACAGGAGGAGTTGGAGGCGAAGAATACTAGAGGCTAAGGCTCGATATGGGCTGTAGGGCCATCGAAGAAGAAGAAATATGATTTATTCTTAAATTAAATTTTAGTGAGCTTACCAGAGTGACTGTACAAACTTTGTGCATCACTGTTTGAGGATCACTGTACGCCGCGAAGATCGGTGCCATTGGCTGTTTACTTCCGTCAATCAATTCGTATTTAGAATACTTTAATGTAAAAAAAAATGTATTTAAAAAACACCGACTAATTCATTCGGCAAACAAGCAAACAAACGTTTTTTTTTCTTTAATTATATACTATTTAAATGAATAAAAAGGTGATTTAACAACTGAACTGACAAATACGGAAGCGATAGAGATACTGAATGTAATATTTTACTTGGATATTAGTTGTAGTATTAACCCTAAAGGGTTTGAAATTAAGCCGTAAAACTGGCGAAAAAAACCCAACTGATTAGCGATTATTTAGATTATATTTTAGATAGCATAATTACCCTGAAGATGGAGACTGCGAAGATCTCGGAAATATCAGTCGAAAAAGATAAGTTACACAGATTTTTTTAAAGATCCCAAAAACACAAGTATTTTATACATTTATTTATACAATTATACATGGTTTTTCCGCCCATGCTTCTAAGTAATCTCATTTCGACGATATGTATCCTACTTTTATCTTGATTGAAGCTGACAGAAGAATGGTGAATTTAGGATAAATACCGTAGAAATGAGATCACTGAGAAGAATGTGCGGGAAAAAAATGTTAGAATAACGAACTTTGAAATATGGAAATAAGGGAATTTCATCTTTAGTAAAAACAAATTAAGCAACGGTGAAAAGTTTAAAGATAACTTAAACTATAATTGTTGTTTTTAATGTCTTTTCGAGAAAATAAACTGTTTTGATTTGATTTGATTATGATGTGTTTTAATTAATTCATTTTTTCATCAATTAAAATAACCATACCTTGGTTAAATACAAAGTGTTTTATTGTTTGATATCTATAAGTTTTAAATTAAAATCAATACTTGGGTTCATTGTCGAATTTTCGCAATAAATTCAGGGTTAACGTAAATGCTTTCTACACAAAATTAGATTACCGAGATTACGATCAAAGAAAGTAAAAACAGATAAATCTATAGATTAGATTTGGCCACCGGTGCATTTGAAGTCCAACATTATCGCAAATAAATGAAATGTATGGCATTCTACACAACAGGAAGCAATTGCGTTATGTAAGGAAAATAATTCAGTGAAGGCGAGTGAATATGCATAAGTAGGCAGTTTGTATTGGGAAGCGAATGCAGTACAAACAAATGTCTGTAAATCATTGTCATAAGAGTGACAATCCGGAAAAATATTTGCAATTTTTATCAGTCTAAGAATTTACAATTCCACCGTGAAAGTGGGTCACAAAGCTGGTATTTGAAGTTTAGAATGTTGCCGGCGGTACGGTATCGCGCCAGAACGCTTAAGCAAATCATTTGGTTTGCTTAAGCGTACATGATAAATCATTTATTTCTTTATATATATATGGCACTTAATTGATATCGGGCACTTAGCACATCGTGCGACAGAGACGACGCCCTACAAAGCTGATTATAGCCGAATCTCTTTCTTAAGCCCGATGTGTAGGTATTACTTTTCGCTGGGTATTTAAGATGTTGATTTGTTCTATCAAAATTGAATTTGTACCATTTTTAATAATTCTATCTTCATAATTACCACGAATTTGTTACACCTTGCTAAGTCATCAAAAACTTAGACAATGGCTTAGCAAGGTAAAACATAATTTCCATACAATATAATAAAACTTCAAAAAAACTTAATGTTTTAATTTTTTAAATCGTTGTTCAAGAAACCATATTCTTATTAAAGAAGTTTTATGTGAATGACATATTTCGTTTGACATTTGATAATGCTTTAGACAGGCGAAACATGTAATTCACATAAAATATAATAAAACTTCTAGAAAACAAACGTTTTCATTCTTATTTAGAGACAATATTGTTTCTTTAACTTCATCAACTGAACCATATAATGAGTATCTAATATTTTTGGCAGGGATGCATTTATCTCCCACGGTTTTTTTGGCTAAGCTAAAAGTTTCACTATATCTAGACAACCTACAAGATGTTAGCTAACTGTTGATGATATACCAGTGGAGGAAGTAATGAGTTTCAGATATTTGGAAGCAGAGATCTGTAGCCATAATGACCTTTATACCGAATTACGAGAACAAGTAAGTAAAGCCTCTGCCGTGTCAGGGTGTCTGAAGAATCGACAGCAAGGTCAGAATTTATAAGACATGCGTGTGACCTATCATGACGTACGCTGTAGAAACGAGGGCCGACACTGTGCGAACCAAGGGTCTACTAAGAATATCTGAGATGAAGGTAAGATCAATTACTGGAAAAACTCTCCGAGATCGTGTTCGCAACGCAGACATAAGAAAAACTTGCGAAATAGACGATATCGTTCGGTGGAGTAGATCCAGAAGAAGATACTGGAGTGACCATGTAGCCCGAATGAATAGTGTCAGACTCGCATATACAGCCGCTTATGAAATCCCCTCTGGACACCCCCCACCTGGAAGACCGCCTAAGATATGGAGAGTCAGCTGGACCTCAACATCCCACGAGACATGATTCCTGTGCCACAGATCTTCTGATCTATTAACCTTTCCCTTACGGTGCTAAAATAAAAACGGGCGTTCCGGTGTTGGGTAGTCAGTACCCGATCAAAAATTAGCGATTTTAAATTGGAAAAATAAGAACATTATTAGCTAATCCCCTTAATTAATTATAATTGTAGTCAAAAATGATAAAAATTGCGATTTATTTGCTACACACATTAAAAAAACATCTGACAACGGTCACGGAACGGGCATAAGTCCACTCCGGTTGCAAGCCCCAGAGCTACTGCCGGGCAGTGAGAACATTGAGCTCCTCGCGCTTCCACAGTGAAGTATGCAAGAGCGAGCGCTCACTCACAGCGCTGTTTATACGCGAATTTGTTTCCGATGTTCACAAAATACCTCCGATGTACCCTTCCGATAGTTATTAATATTATTTTTTTAAATCAATGCGTAAATATATTATGGAGGAATACCTAAAATCTTAACCTTGTATTTATTATATTTAAAGAGATATTGATGGTTATTAGAAGCAACGCGTAGAAGATACCCATCACAGGGAAGGGAGGGTTAAAAGAAGAACAAGTTTTTTTTATTACAAACTAACTAACTAACTAACCATCACGCCATTTCCCCGGAGGGGTAGGCAGAGAGGATGGATCGCCACACTGGCCTGTCCTGGCATACCTCTCGGGTATCCTCTACACTCATACATCGTACCATGCACGCACGTCGATTATTCCGACTTCGAATGTGGCCGCCTTTTAGTAATTGATTAATTTGGTCATGCCATGTTTTCCTCGGTCGTCCTCGGCTTCTTTTCTCACTCACGCTGCTTGTGTACAACTTTTTAACCATTCTACTCTCATCCATTCGTTCCATATGTGCAAACCCTCTCAGGGAACCTTTTTTTAATTTTATTCATGATGCAGTCATCTGCCTTACATTTCTTTCTTATTTCATCGTTCGGTATTCTATCATATAACGTTTTCCCGCACATTCTTCTAAGTGATCGCATTTCTACGGCGTTTATCCTGCTTTCATCCTTCTTTTGCCAGCTCCAAGCTTCACTTCCATGAGGGTTGGCACTAGAACTCCATTGTGTACTGCCATTTTTTATTACATCATTTCGTATACCGTATTTCCGTGCATTCCTCACAGATGATCTCTTTTAACCAGCATCCATCCTAATGCACTACTTCGCCCTACTTTTGCCGTGAAAAAAAAAACTGACAAAACTTGTATAAATCAGAAAAACCCGACAAATGGTGTTAATGAACTGACACTGGCTATAAAAAGACCACTCGGTATAAAAATAACCAAACATTTTTTTTTGTAATATTCCGATTCGTATTCCTGTCACGGTACGATAAGCGTTCATTGTCAGGGTCGGACGAGACCCAGGAACGCCTTTGAAATCACAACCGAAACGCATCTGACGTGGTCCGACGTGTGTGACACGACACTTCGAATGGGTGATTTAAATTTCGACCCTGCATAAGAAATCGAGCGTATCCTTTGAATAATTTATTTCGTTTGAGACCCAAAGCACACGCCTTCTCTCTGGTTTAAACTTGAATTATAATTCATAAATGACGGACGTCTGACAATGGATGCATCTCCAAGTTAAAATGAGTAACAAATTGAAAAAAAAAACGAAGTTTTTTTATATTTTCGTATGAAACACTTTAAGTTGCCATTGCAAACAAAAACCTATCCAAAAAAGCTAGAATGGCAGTGCACAATAGTGTTCTTCTACCGACCCTTATGTATGGAAGCGAAGCATGGAACTGGCAAAATAAGGATGGAAGTAGAATAAATGCAGTAGAAATGAGATCTCTTAGACGAATGTGTCGATACTCTGTGTATGATAGAGTGTCGAATGAAAATATAAGAAGTGAATGCGGTGCGAATGATGGTGTTATGAACAAAATAATGAAAGGATCATTAAGATGGTTTGGTCATATGGAAATAATAAATGAAGAAAGAATGGTAAAAAAAAAAATATGTTAACGATGTAAATGGAACCAGAAATAGAGGAAGACCGAGGAAAACGTGGCACGATCAAATAAATCAAATATTGAATGTCGGCCATGTGAGGAGTCAGAGAAATCGACGCGCGTGCATGACACGATGTATGAATGTTGAGGAAGAGAGAAAAATGTCAGGAAAGAAAAGTGTGGCAGTGCATTCTTTCTGCCTACCCCTTCGGGGAGATGGCGTGATGGTTAGTTAGTTAGTTTATGAAACAGTTTATTTGTGATGTGGCATTATTAAACATAATATTATTACGCTATTCATTTGTTTTGTTATTTAACAACCAACCGGTTTCGCCCCCGTCGGGGTTTCGTCAGGTTTTCAAAAGACACTAAATATAAAATCAGAGAACACAATATATAAAAATATAATACGGGAGGGGAGGGGGTGATAAGAGACGAATAAATGTATTTTGTTACCCTGACGAAGCTCCGGCGGGAGCGAAACCGGTTGGTTGTTAAAAAATAAAGTGGTGTTATAACAAATTAAAAGTGTTTTCATAATAATATTTCTTCTCTTCTTCTTCTTTTTTGACCTTTGGTCTGTTCCTGTATATAATACATTCAATAGTTTTATTTATTCATTTATTTATAGCTAGTATATGCCCGGCATGTGAAAATGAGCTGCCGAAACTGGTTGAGATGAAAAAACAATTGGAATAAAATTGAATACCCAATATAAAATATGTTTTCTTGTTTGTTTTTATTTTTATTATCTATAATAATCTCCGTGACGCCAGTTTGAAGACACCTAAATACCTTAGACCGAATTAATTAGTAGAATCTAGTACTACTACACGAAGACGTGAGCATGCGCAGTAAAATAATACAGTATTTTCATTGTGATTGCGTATGAAATCTCATAATGCATCTGACCACAGATAAAAGATATCTGAAGAGAAAACATAACCTATGCCCTTTGATTTGACGTTTACAGAGTTGAAGTGATTAAAATTCTTTGTGTGTGAACCCTTAGCTTCAAAAAAGCACATTTTCGCGAAAACAGCGCTCCATAAGTTGTCCAAATTAATTATTATTATTAAGTACCTACCTTTTTTTCAGTGTCCTGGTTTGGGGGAAAAAATAAATGTTTACGTTATGTATGCGTATTTTTTTATGTAAATAAAATATTGTAGTTACAATATCTACAATGGTGTCACTGGAACATCCTGTCCAAGATACAGACTCCCACACATTCATATAACACAAATGGAAATGTTATTTTTTTTTACACTTCGATCACAGATTCAAGTTATTTTATTTATTTATTTATATTTCTTAAAGTTCATCATATAACATATCACAAATGAATGACCTCGCGTAATTATAGAAAATAATAATATATTTTTTTTCGTAAACAATGATTAAAAATCCACATTAAATCCGGACCACGCGTCTGTTCCCCCACATACTCGTAAAACAATCACCAAATCACATTTCAAACTATGTTTTCAACAGACGTTAGAGGAATATACATTAGAGCTGAATCTCCTGAAGTCCATATTAAATATAGATTGAAATTAATTAATTGATTAGCAAGAGCACACCGAAATCAAACGAAGGATAGCTACATGACACAAAACATTTTCCTCTTTGCTCCCACTGCTCCCAGTGCTTAACCCTTACCACTCCTTTTCACAAAACAACAGTGTGGTTTTGTGAGACCTGTTCCAGAAAACCTGGTCTCAATCCTGGAGATTGTTTTAAAAAGTACCATACTATGCAAAACTATAAGTAGTTCATAATGTTTTTTGTAAATTGTTTTTTATTTGAAGAATAAATCATTATAAACGAATTTTGAAAGATAATTTTTGTAACTACCTATCAATAAAAATATTTTGACATTATTTAAATTAGAGTTGGCTGACAAACAATATAAAAAATAATGGAGTGTTAATCAAAAAGTGTCCAAAGAAAAACACAAATCATACTTCTCAGGACTATAATCAGAACGGTAGTGGCCATACGGGTGCGAAGCGTAGACGATGATGACAAAATCTGCAGAGATGCTGGACGCATTTGAGAGAAGAGTGGTACGGAAAATTGTAGGGTCTTTGAACGATGGTGGAACATGGAGAATAAGGTTCAATGATCTATAAAACATCTATAAAGCATCCAAGTTTTCTAAACATGCTAATTGAAGTAGGCTAAGATGGGCTGGACATGTGGAGAGAATGCCGTCCTCTCTGGCACCAAAGAGAATCCTTGAGGGACATCGGAGTGGAAGGAGAAAAAGTCAGTAGGTCTAGATGGGAGGATGGTGTGAGGAAGGACGCCGCACAACTAGTGCAAATGAGATATTGAAAGACCGCAGCGGGTGACATTAGTGTTGGAAGCGAGGATAGATGGAGGCCTAGGTGTCCCAAATCGCGGATGGAGCATATCTCTTAAACTTTGAACGGCGCCTTTTTCTAATATCTAAATTCCTTTAAGATTAATGCTTATCGGTTGTAAGCATGACTTGTTTTTTATTCGTTCACCGCACCCTTATTCAAGAGCAGCGTACATTCTTATCTGT
Organism: Lepidostoma basale; assembly: GCA_022606425.2. Lineage (NCBI taxonomy): Eukaryota > Metazoa > Arthropoda > Insecta > Trichoptera > Lepidostomatidae > Lepidostoma > Lepidostoma basale. The sequence goes on along the minus strand of JAHDVF020001145.1, from coordinate 320,328 downwards.
AGTCTTTATATAGTTTTCTTCTATCAAATAATCGCCAGATCATCTCAGAGAGCCTAACACAAAACATTAAATATACGAGACGAGGAGAAAATTACCAAAGTCTTTATCAGTGACAATACTATGTATATGATTCGACCTCTAATCATCCCGAGAGAAGCTAAGCCGTCATCGACCCAGACAACATCATCCTAACGAGGAGGTCCACGACAAAAGTTCAACATGAGCTGTAGAGGCATCGAAGAAGAATTGATTAAAAACATATGTTTTCTGGAAGTCACATTATGTATAATACATATTTTGTTGTTATAATGAATGTCGGAAAGTCAAAGGTTATGGTATTTGAAAGGGAAGAGCAAATGACAGTTTGTAACATAAATGAGAACGAAGAGATTTTGGAGCAGGTGAGTGAATTTGTGTATTTAGGTAGCATGTTCACAGCGGATGACCGAACGGATAGTGACGTCGAAAGAAGGGTTGGTGCGGATAACAAAGCGAATGGAGCTTTGAAAATAGTTATTGGAAACAAGAATTTATCAAAGAAAGCGAAAACGGCCGTTCACAATGGATCCCAACATTAATGTATGGAAGCGAAGCATGGAACTGGCAGAAGAAGAATGAGAGCAGAATAAATTCGGTAGAGATGTGGTCCCTAAGACGTATGTGTGGCAGAACGATATACGACAGAATCTCAAATGCTGATATAAGAAAGGAATGTAGAGCGGAAGAAGGTATTATGAACAAAATTATAAAAGAATCGCTGCGTTGGTTCGGACATATAGAGCGCATGGATGGAGAAAAAATGGTAAGGAAAGTATACGTTAATGATGTAAATGGAGTACGGAGTCGAGGCAGACCGAGGAAAACATGGCATGACCAAATGAATCAAATTTTAAAGGTTACGTGTCATCGTGTAATCGACGTGCGTGAATGACTCGCTGTATGAATGTGGAGGAAGCTTGAAAGGTGTGCCAGGATAGAGTAGTGTGGCGGTCCATTCTCTCTTCGGTTTGTTGTTGTTGTTTTTTATTTTTTTATTATTATTTTTTATTTTTCTCCTTGTATACAACAGGTCGTTTGAACCCAATTACTGTATACAATTTATTTTTTAGCTATTATATTGATTCTCATGACATGTGATAGGTAGTCAATCTATCGCCATTTTATTGTCACCTGAATTCTACACCAGACCAAAGACAGTGTGACAATCACACTGCCATCGCCGGGAATCCAACCCAGGACCTTCGGCATGGAAGTCAGAGCTCGTAACCACTCTGCCACGAAAGTCGTCGAATAAAGCGAAACATGTCACCCCCATTAAAAAATAGAAAGCCTTAGAGGACGAACAATCTCGAAGACAAAGAGAAGTAGCTCAAAAATGCATAAGCCATAAATTTGAGATGTGACATTTTGTCAGACGGACGGCGCTGCAGTTGAACAATACAAATTCTTATTGCGGGCGTGCCCTGGCGACGGAAGTCAGGCTCGAGATAAACTCTAACCAACGGTTAAGCTTCATAGATTTGTACGAGATAATGCGAGTCTGGGATTAATCTGCTCATTGCGTGCGTGCGCCCGTCCGCGTCATTGTTCAACCAGGGGCTACCAAATATTATCCAGGGCTTCGCAAACTGTTAAAAAACCAATCTCCCAAATATATTAGAAACAATCAAAGATACCCTCGACAGGACACGAAGCGCGGATGTACCTTACCCTGTTGCTATATAGATAGATACTTAGATGATAATTTCCTAAAATGAAACTAATCCTAATTATATAAAAAAAATAATTAAATAGTCCATTGTTTTGGCCGAACATGACATGACCAACCTTTAAAATTTGATTAATTTGGTCATGCCATGTTTTCCTCGGTCTACCACGACTCCGTACTCCATTTACATCGTTAACGTATACTTTTTTAACCATTCTTTCTTCACCCATGCGCTCCATATGTTCGAACCAACGCAGCGATCCTTTCATAATTTTGTTCATAATACCTTCTTTCGCTCTACATTCCTTTCTAATTTGCATTTGAGATTTTTTCGTACATCGTTCTAACACACATACGCCTTAGGGACCACATCTCTACCGCATTTATTCTGCTCTCATATTTCTTCTGCTAGTTTCATGCTTCGCTTCCATACATAAGGGTTGGGACCAGAGTCCTATACAACGCGTTGGTTCGGAGCAGACTCGAAAGTGGTTCTGTGATATGGAGTCCTCACGAGGCGAGATATTCCGTTATGCTGGAGAGAGTTCAGAAAAAAATTCTGAGGTATCTCTACACGAGGGAGTATGGTAGTTATCCGTGCTCTATCCCACGGCATTTCTTTTAGGAATGCTCGGAACCAATTCATTACAGTTTCGAAGAGATGGGCATCTCATAACCCATTTCTTTAAATTAATCAGGGGATATTTCGAGAACTCGGCCGTGCTAGAGGGTGTTGGTCTTTTTGTCCCTGATAGATTTCTCCGACAGCGACGGCACAGATTGTTTTACCAACCGGCCACCAGAACCAATCTGCCTCTGGTGACACCGGTGGGAAGAGCAATTAGTCTGCTGAACGCGGTCTCCTCGGAGAACGACGTCTTTTATAGTACGTTCAGGGGACAAATACTCTTGACATTAGAAAGTATCTTATCTTCCTAATGTCGAATCATCTCTAATGCGTTCCTGGTACTTTGTTGTATGTGTATAATATTTTACCTGTACTCAATAGATGCCTTAAACATTTATGCTGTTTGTAATGTATTTTGAGTTAATAAACTGATTTGATTTGAACTTCATTGTGAACGGCCATTTAACTTTCATTGATAAATTCTTGTTTCCAATAACTATTTTTAAAGCTCCATTCACTTTGATACCCACACCAACCCTTCTTTCAACATCACTGTCCGTTCGGCCATCCGCTAAATATCAAATCGAATGATATATTTAAAAAAATCATAAATATTTACATGTTTGATAATTGAAAATTATAAAATATATTCATGTTGTACGCATTTATATATAAATCTACTTTTTATGCAGCGGCTCGGTACACTTAACGAGTGATAGCGGGCAGCGAGGTGTGTAGTATGAAATAAATATACGCACATACAGAAAACAATTAATCAAGAAACAAATGTTTTATTTAATCGTGGCGCCGTTTCGGTGACTTCGCATGCGCGATATGACAGCCAATCAGGGCTGTTTTATTTGTCAGATGATGGCGCCATCTATCGGTGCATAAAATAAGCGCGTCACGCATACAATTATCCATGGAAAATGTCTACACAATATTACAGTACAAATGAAAGTGAGATTTCTATATTTTTTTAAGATCAATTCATTCATATTTGTATAAAATTACTGTTTTTACCATATATAACCTACATTTTAATTTATTTATTTTATGGTAAAAGAAAAGAAAAAAAAATACACATATTTCGAGTGAAAATCAACATTTTTCAATGTAAATATAAAAAAAATTAAAAGCATGTTTGATAAATTGTAAATTAAATATAAGCAATAAATCGTTAGATTCTTGAATTATAATAATTGCGTAGATTTTAACGGTTGGCAGAAATATGTTTTGTGTGATTTTGGGTAACACCGTGTGATTTCTCCTTTTCGACAGACGTTTCGGAGATCGTTGCAGTCTCCATCTTCAGGGTAATGTGGTGGTGGTGATAAGTGGGAAATAGAAAGTCCACGTCAGGTTAGGTATCTTGGAGGTATAGAACCAACCAAGAGATGCGTACGATGACCCAGCATCCCCTTATAACGAGCACCGTGAGAGTCGGTCGCCTAGTGTGGATTGGGCACGTATGATGAGCCGAAGAGACCAGAGCAATCAAGACCATGGTACGCGCCAAGACCGGCTGGAGCAAGACCTCTAGGAAGGCCTAGACAGCGCCTAATGAATAAAGTTCTGGCTGATCTGGCTTAGGTCGAAACGGACTGCTGGAAGCAAAAGGCGCTAGATCGAGAAGCTTGGAAGAAAATAATCAAGGAGGCTAAAACTCTTCAAGCGTTGTACGGCTATAATAATAATAATATAGTAAATTGGATAATTTATAGAGCGCCATTTTTATGAATTACTCATCTCAAGGGAGCTGTAGAAGATGCTGCGTTTTATCAACTAGTTAATAATAATAATAATAATAACAATAATAATAAACATATTTAGTATGAGGGCTGCACCTGACGAAGTCGATCAGCCCTTCCTGTCAGGAAATGATAATTTAAAAAGGTGCGTTTTGAGTCTCGATCTAAACTCTGATTGATTCTCAATGCACTTAATGTCTGCTGGAAGACTGTTCCAGGGCCAGCTACCGCGAAGGCTAGGTCGCCAAAGTTTGTGCTTGGACAGCGTTTTGGCACAGTCAATCTACCGATCGCAGAAGACTTAGCTGCTCGCAATGTAGACTGTCTAGCATTCAGGTTCTCGTTGATGCAGAGTTCAGATATGCTGGTGCCATACCATGCAACGCTTTATAGACCGTCCAGCAGTATAGTATAGTGTATTGTATCCCTTCTGGACATTTCAGCCAGTGAAGCTCCTTAAGATGCTGTGTTATGTGACAACTCTTTGGCACACCCCTTATCAGTCTTGCTGCTGCATTGAATGCAGACTGGAGTTTATTTGTTTGCTGTTTGGGGATGTTGGCGTAGACACCATTGCAGTAATCTAGTCGGCTATAGGAAGTAAGTGTTAAAATGGTTTATGGCAACGCACGCGAACCACAGTTTATACTGCGAGTCGGTGCAGCGTTGATTGCCTCTTCGTAACATTTCCTGTTTTGTGTTTCCTTGGCTTAGACTAGAATTTTCATTGTTATATAAAACACAATGAAAATTGTGGGGCACTCCGTAGTTTATGAAAGTTACCCCGCAGAAAAAAAGCAACCTCAATCAGGAAGAGATAAACGCGGAGTTTACACGTGAATTAATCATACACCGTAAAGATATGTGTATTTGACTAGCTGCGATGCAAACAGCTCTTTATCATAAGACGTATTCAATCCGGATTGTAGGAAAACGAACAAAGAGGCCTTAGAACGCGAGCGGACTATGTCATTATGTAACTAATCTATTTATTTCTAACGACTTATCAGTAGATTTCATAATACATATGATTAAACGTATATTATAAAAATCTCTTTTATTATAAACAAAAACATTGTATTATTACAATACTTTATTTCGGACGGCACTCATCATTCTTCAGTGTACAAATTTAAAGAATATAATAATACAAAACCGTAACTTATAAAAAAAAAAAAAACTAACCAACACGCCGTCTCTCCGAGGAGGGAAGTCAGGAATAATGGACCGCCACCGTTCCTGTTCCTTTCATTCCTTGTCATACTTCTCTTACTTTCTCAATATTCATACATCGCGTAATAAACGCAAGTCGATTTCTTGGACCCCTCACGTGGGGGACATTTAATATTTAATTGTTTTGATAGTGCCACGTTTTCCTCCGTCTTCCTCTATTTCTAGTTCTGTTTACGCCGTTTACATACACTTTCTTTACCATAATTTCCTCATTCATTTTTTCCATGATCCCTTGACCAACTTAATGATCCCTTTTTATTTTGTTATGAATAACATTTTCACTCGCACCGCATTCACTTTTTACGTTTGCATATAAAATGGGGTGGGGTTATGTCTACAGGTAATTGTTATTTAATTTGAACATATCAGAAATTGGACTCGGATAAAAATTATATGGTTGTTTATTAATTTTTCTATATTTATTTGACGACTTTTTCAATGTCAAAAATTTTAAGATTATTACACGTTATGTTTCTAATATGAATTCACGTGTGAAATTTCCGTGCATTTTTTTACTAATCATTTTTTATAAGATGGCATGGGAATTCCGAAAAAAATATTATTAGAAAGACATCTTATTAATTTAATTTAATCAGGTACTAGCCCTGACCTAAATATCATTAATCATATTTAAAACTATCTTTATGATATTTAAAATTCGCTTTACGTTGTTAAACACTTGCTTTACGTTGTTTAACACTCGCTTACTGGTTTTTAACACTCGCTTTTCGTTGTTTAACACTCGCCTTACGGTTATAACACTCGCATTATGGTATTTAACACTCGCTTTACGGGGTCTCAAATCATGAATTTCGCGCGATGCTGAAGTATCCAGTTAAATATGTGCATTTGAAAATAAGGGACATTCTAAAAGGTCCATTGCTGCAATTAGCTTTAATCGCCCTATCTACAGGTAATTTTCCGAGAAACATGCAAAAAAGTAGTTTTTTTTATTAATTAAATTGAATTATAAATTAATTTATTATTTTTAAATTACGAAACGTCAAAGACTCGACCGCATGCTTCGCCTGCCCGTAGTGAAATGATCATATTTGTGAAGACTCGTACTCAAGTGTTGTTAGCACACGCGCGTATCTCTAAAGGTTTGTACATTTTAGGTACATTACTTTTTCTCAAGCGCTCACGTGATATGGGATAGCGCAGAATGGTACAGTCAAAGTGAACGTATCACGTACTTTCAAATACGTAGGGTGATTAAAACAATTCTACCATGAGTTCTAATGCACTCGTATGTGCACACGTCGTGAGCTCGCAACAGGAATGAACTCGCAAGTCACTCGGTATCGATCAAGTGCGGCGACTATTAAACAGTATTCTATTTGGTTTATTTCTCAATCGCTTTGTTCAAACGGCGGCTACTTTTCTCGCCGGGGATTTGGGTCATTTTTACGAAACGGCAGATCGAAAGAGCACATTTTTTTTTCACGAGAGCAATCGAATTGCGGACGGTAATCGATATAGCCTTCGACACAAGTGGCCGGCTAGTCAGATGGCGTGAAGACCTGTTGCCAAACATCCTATACAAACTGCTGACGGTGGACGCGACTGGCCGCTTAACCCCTTTGGGAACCACTGCACAACGAAAATATTATAATAATTAAATATCAAATTTTCAAACAGAACATATAAATATGTCAGCTGTAATTAATTTAAATTCCATTGTATTGAAAACAGAATGCTCTTAAATAACTTTAATATTAATATTTCAATTAAGTAAATTTTACATTATTTTAATATTATTTTTGTATAGAAATATGTTTACCACCCCTGATCGATATGTATATAAAGGAGTCAATTTATAACAGTGTCACCAGTCTGTCGATGTCAGCGAGCCTGGCGAAACCTGTGGCTTAAGGAAGTAAGTTTTTACAAGAATTATTTCCTCTTTTGTCTTTATTTCGACAGCGAGCGGTTTCGCCAGACTCGCTGGCATTAACAGACTGGTCTGACCATTATCATCATATCTGTATTTATGTATACAAATAAAAGTGAAAAAATCATCGTTTTATTTAAATAATATTTTAAATGAGCTTCCAACAAGAGACAATTATTATTTTGTTGAATAGCTCTTTACATCATAACAGCGCGTGTCAAATCGATGTAAAGGGTAAAGCTATCATATTGATTCTCGTGACATGTGATAGTTAGCTAATCTATCGCCATTTATTGTCACGCGAATTCTGCACCAGACCAAAGACACTGTGACAATGACATTGCCATCGCCGGTAATTGAATCCGGGACCTTCGGGGTGGCAGTCAAAGCATTTACAACTCGGCCACGAAGGTCGTCAGATTTAAGTATAATCAATAGATTTCCTTAAAAATAAACTAACTAACCATCAATGGACTGCCTCACTGTTCTTTCCTGAAATACTTCTCTCGTTTCTGCAACACTCATACGAGTACAATACAATCTTTGGTCTGGTGTAGAGTTCACGGGACAATAAAATGCCGATAGATTAGCGACCTATCACATGTCACGAGAATAACTATGATTGCTATAACACATTTAACATCGATTTGGCTCATTCTGTCATGATGTAAAGAGCGATTCAACAAAATAATAATAATACTGTTTAGTTAACTAATTAACTAACTAAACATCACGCCGTTTCCCGGAAGGGTAGACAGAGATGATGGACCGCCAAACTGTAATATACTGACATAACTCTCCCGCCTCTTCTACATTCACACACCGTGACACGCACGCTCGTCGATTGTTCCTACTTACTTTAATCCGAACATGGCCGCCTTTCAGTATTATTTAGTTTATATTAGATAACCAGCTGCAGCACTGATTTGAAATTTAAAAATTGATTGATTTCCAGTGTTAATTATATAAATTTATCATAAATGATATGATAAATGACGATAACATTTTCAATTCACAGAAACATTTTACTAACCATCTCACCGTTTCTACGAAAAGTTTTTTTAGGTAACAAAATTCAATCAAATTTAGGGAGATGCCTATTGGTGGCGATGAGGTTCGCAACCCATCACACCGCGTCTACCGCGGGGCGAAAAGAGAAGGATGGAGTGGCGCATCGGATAAAGTGTGACAGTCCATTCTTTCTGCCTACCCTTTCGGGGAGACGGCGTGATGGTTAGTTAGTTAGTTAGTTAAATTCAATCACAATTGGGTGGTGGTCTAGGGAATATAATGCTCGGCTCCTGATGCAGCGGACTTGGGTTCAAGCCTGGGCAATTTTATGTTCACATTGAAGATTATAAAATACATTCTAATATCATTAATTTAAATTGTGAGAGTTTACTTAAAAAAAAAACATACATACACCGTTGCCGTTTATGTTTTTGACAAATTGATTAGGATGAAATAAAATAAATGTTGAAAAAATAATGTTTTTTTTTTAGAAAAACTTATGGCGTTAACACTGGAATTTCATAACGACGATTTTTTATTATTAATTAAAACATTGATTTTACTGAAATCTCTTGATGGAAGTTCATTTTAAATAATGATTAAATAAAACGATGCTTTTTAATTACTTCCACTTTTGTCTTTTCGACAGCGACCGGTTTCGCCAGGCTCGCTGGCATCGACAAACTGGTAACAGATCAGTCTGTCGGTGCCAGCGAGCCTGGCGAAACCGGTCGCTGTCGAAATAAAGACAAATGTGGAAGTAGCTAAAAAAAAAACTTTGTTTTTTTCCACGAATAAGGTATGGTGAAGGTGTAAACCCTTTGAAGCATGTCAAGAAAAATAATCTAAAAGTGGAAAAAACAATGTTTTAATTCATAAAAAAATTGTCAAAAATAATATTTATAAAAATAATGAAAACAAAATAAATTTAATAAAAAGTACCTTTATTATTATATATTTAGTGTATAATAATAAATAAATTTTGTATCAAAATTATTTTGTTTTCATTATTTAAAATGAACTTCTACAAAGAAATTTCAATTAAAAATATTAATTGTAACATGTTTTCGTTACATTATTGCAATAAGCTTGAAAAAAAAGGAATTGATTAACTCACAAAAATATTTCAAGAGTTTTTTTTTCATTGAAAAAAAAATTGACAAACAAGGACTTTGGCTCCTTTTGTCTTGAGTCGAGATACGTGTCGAGAATGCTAGACAACCGCCGAGATTCAAGAGTCCTGACGCGGAGTTGGTTGTGAAACAAAACGAAACGGCTCTCGGCCGGTGTGTGCATTGAAAATCGTGATAAAATATTATTTCTTACCTAATCAATTTGCCAATATTCATTACGTGGAAGAAACATAACTTGCAGACTTATCGAAATTGTTCCGACAGATATGACGAAACCGGCCGCTAGCGCTATAGATTGATGACCAAATCATCTTCGAGATATAAATAATCATGACACATTTAAAAAAAACGTTAAAACAGAATAATAAGTGATTAATCATTAAAATGTATAAAATAGATTGTACTTTATAAATATTAGACGGTTTAATCAAATGGGTATACAATGGATTGTACTTATATTTTAAAAATAACTAACTAACTAACCATCACGCCGTCTCCCCGAAGGGGTAGACAGAAAGAATGGACTGCCACACTATTATTTTCTGACATTCGATTCCTCAACATTCATACATCGTGTCATGCACGTGCGTCGATTTCTCTGACTCCTCACATGGCCGACATTCAATATTTGATAAATTTGATCGTGCCGCGTTTTCCTCGGTCTTCCTCTATTTCTGGTTCCATTTACATCGTTTACATATAATTTTTTTACCATTCTTTCCATATGTCCAAACCATCTTAATGATCTTTTCATTATTTTGTTCATAACACCATCATTCGCACCGCATTCACTTCTTATATTATCATTCTACACTCTATCATACAGAGTATCACACATTCGTCTAAGAGATCTCATTTCTACTGCATTTCTTATACTTTCATCCTTCTTTTGCCAGTTCCATACTTCGCTTCCATACATAAGGGTCGGTAGAATTTGTGCCATAAAATAGATTGTACTTTATATATTAGACGGTTAAATCAAATGGGTATACAATGGAATTATGCTTATATATTTAAAACGAATAAAAAAAAGTATGCTTTAACCAAGGTCTTTGTTTAGAGCCTAGATTGTACTAGACAAAATGAGCGTAGCTTGTGGTGTATGTGGGTTAAGGAATTTTTTCATTGTGATAATTACTATGTAAACAAACGCGTACAAGGCATAGATAAGTTGGTAATTTTTAATTTGTATAAATAGTCCACATCACGTGTTGTTTCTTACCTTAGGTTTATTCCGCTTGCTGGTTCTAAGGATGATGCCGTCGTTCTCCACGTAGTCCGGGACCTCTTTCCTGTCGCGAAAGTTGAAGACCATGGTGTTCTCCTGCTGCTGCCAGTGGGGCTTGCGCCCCCCGCGGGCGGGGCCGACGCCGTTGCTCACGACGGCCACTTCCGCGCTCTTCGCCTCTCTCACTTCACTTCCACTGACCACCTCGCTCACAACGATCTCCTTCACGTCCAGTAATATCACACCAACTTTCTTAGTTTCCGCGATCGGCACTTTCTTTTCTTCTATCCTCGCGTCCTTCTTGGGTAGCCTCTCCGGGGTGTCCAGCATGGCGACGGTTACTTTTTTAACGGGCTGCTCGAGCGATTTTGAAGTGTTGATGAGGTTCTTCTCTATCTCCCTCGATGTGAGCTGCGGCTGGACTAGGGTGGGGCTGATTTCTGGTTCCGCGAGCGGTTTTAGGGAGACTGGGAGTTTTTCTTTCGCTATTGTCTCTACCGCGTCGGTTCTTTTCGTCGCGGATGGCACTTCCTTGGCGGGAGAGGCTAGTTTAGGGACGGCGGGGGAGATGATCTTGACGTCGACCACCGTGGGGACGCGCGGGGACACGGGACTTTCTGGCACTTTGGATCTAATCGCGATTTCCGGGGTTTTCACTTTGTTGGCCGCCGCAGGCCTGTAGCCGGGGAGATATGATTTTTTCGCGCCGCCATCGCCGCTCACGCCGTTGTGGCCGCCGAACGAGTACTGCGCCGTAGTGCCCGCGCGCGATATGTTCTCGAGCGCGGATTTGTCGACGGCCTTGACGGCCGGCGGCGTGTCCTCTCCGTTCACTTCGAACACGGCTTCGTCCTCGGACGAGGAGTCGCTCGTGTCGCGCCCCGAGTCCGACCGCCGGTCGAGCTCCGGCCTCGGCTCCGGCCGGGGGGTGACGGGCGCGATCAGCGACAGCTCGGCCGCGGCGGGGCGCGCGCTCGTGTCCGGGTCGGGGGTGGACGAGCGCAGGCAGGGCGCCTCGCCGCCGTTCCTCTCCCGCGGGGGGCGCTCCCGCGGCACGCTCGCCGGCGACTCCAAAGGGGAGCTCCTCGGGGTCACTTCGGGTGTTTTCGGAATTAATTCCTTTATAAATTGGAATTCTGATTTCACGGGAGAGGTGTCCACTGGCGCTAACATAACGGGGTGCTTATTGACGTACACGGGGCTCAGAGAGCGGTCTCGAAGGTCTAGGTCTTTAGGCAGAAGCAGCTTCTTGGGCGAAGGCGGCGGCCTCGCCAGCAGCGAAGGGGTGGTTTGGGTCGCGGCGGTAGCCGGTCTTCTATCCGGAGAGAGCAGGGGCCCCCTGGGAGGGATCACGGGCCTGGGGAGGCGGGCTCCATTTGTTTTCTTCCCGGTTTGGTCCGTGAAGTTCTTCACTTTATCCGCCACCTGTCCCGTCTGCGAGGGAGGTTTGGTCCGCCTGCTGGGGTGTCCCTCGAATATTTTCAGGGCGTGTTTCACTAAGTCCGGGGGCGGTCGCTCCGTTTCCTTGAGAAGAGGCGTCGGGCGCTTCGGTCTCAGAGCCGGCGGGGGCGAGAGGGCCGGCGGCGGGGGCGGCGACACGGGCGGGGGCGAGACGGGCGGCGAGGGCGGCTCCTCCGTGCCCGAGCGCGAGTCGCACCTGACGAGCGCGTCGACGGACCGCGCGCGCTTGACCGCCTCCGCCCTCGCGGGCTGGCGGTACCTGGCGGGGCGCTCGCCGGGCCTCTGCGCGTACTTCCTGGGCGGCGGCGGCGGCTCGTCCAGGCCGTGCTCCAGGCTGGCGGCGCGGCGCAGCAGCGAGGGCCGCGAGCGCTGGCCGGCCTCGCGCAGCGTGAGGCTGAGGTAGCGCGACTTGAGCTTCTTGACGATGCCCGGGCCGTAGGTGAGCTCCTCCGCCGAGTCCGGCTCGGGGAGGCGGTAGAGCGCGGGCGCCTGCAGCAGCATGTCAGCGGGGCCGCGGCGCGCGGCGGACTGGCCGAGCGGGGAGCCCGGGCCCGGCGCGCTCGCCCCGGCCCCCGCCCTCTTCCGCCGGATCAGCTCCCGCTTCCACTGCGGCACCCCCTCCAGCTCCATGCCCCCCTCCGCTGACCTGGACAACAACACAACGGTTTATGACCCCAACAAGATCATGTACGTACATTCCTAATACGCACAACTCATTCACACCGATATGTTAAAATGTTCCCAAAATGGAATGCCGAGTTCCCGTGGGTAACATCTGAAAATCAGACAGACAAACTATTAACATCATATTTAAAAAAAATCAAAATTTCACGGCAAGACGACGAAGGATAACAGAAAAAAGTAATGAATGAAAAATTAGTAATAATTAAATACACGATGTTTTTTTTAACTACTTCCACTTTTATCTCTAGACAAAAGTGGAAGTAGTTAAAAAACATTGTTTTATTTAATAATTATTTAAAATGAACTTCCATCAAGAGATTTCAGTAAAATCATTTGATTATCTGAAAAATTAGTAGTTTTATTACTTTACAGTAAAATTCTCTTATTGCTTAAAATACTCGTATATGCAATAAATAAACAATGCATAACACAATTTAAATTAATTTTAAGTGCAATAGTTTGAGGACAGTAGAAAGAATTCAAATGTTTCCGGCGAAGAAACTCGTAATTTCTAAAAACGAACCTTAGCGAAAATATTTTAAAGATCTTTTTAATAAAAAAATATAAATAACTTGATATAATAAGCGTTATTCTAAACTCTATGTATAATAATAATGGAACAGTGGTGATTATCTAATATAATATAACCTAAAATAACGAATTAAAAAATAACTAACTAACTAACCATCACGCCGTCTCCCCGAAGGTGTAGACAGAAAGAATGGACTGCCACACTTTTCTTTCCCGACATATTTATCTTGATTCCTCAACATTCATGCATCGTGTCATGCACGCGCGTCGATTTCTCTGACTCCTCACATGGCCGACATTCAATATTTGATTTATTTATTTGATTAAAAAATATCCATTCTTTCTGCTTACCCCTCCGGAAAAATGGCGTGATGGTGAGTTAGTTAGTTATGATGCAATCATCTGCCTTACATTTCTTCCATACTTCGTCGTTCGGTATTCTATCACATATCGTTTTCCCGCACTTTTAAATAGTTTAATTCTTCTTCCAATCAATGGTAAGATTCGTAAATGTGACTTATTACCGAAACGTCACAAAATTTATCAAAAAAATATCAAGATAATCATAAAGTAAGGCTCATCAATCAATGACACAAAGAAAACTGTATTTAATCGGAATCTTGAAAGATATATTGAAAATATATAAATATTAAAAATTATGACGCAACAGGGTCACCGATATAAGTTCCATTTTAGGGCCGCTTCTTTTCTCAATCTTCATCAATGATATATCAAATGTATCAAATGTAATTGAGTCTTCAAAATTTCTCTTATTTGCTGATGACTTAAAAATATTCAGTGATATTCAGTCTCCTTCAGACTGCTTGAATCTCCAGCGCGATATACAAAGCATCATGCAATTGAGTAAACATAACAAATTGTTCTTCAACATCTCCAAGTGTTTTGTAATGTCGTTTACAAGAGCAAATAAAACAATTTACTTCAGATATCTAATGGATGAAGCCCAGCTTGAAAGAGCGTCGACGTCCATGGATCTAGGGGTGTTGTTCGATGCTCGCTTGTCGTTTAGTCTTCACATAACTTCACTATGTAATAGCTCCCTCAAAATGCTTGGTTTTGTCATTAGAAACGCCAAGATCTTTCGTAATATTCAGGTGCTGAAGCTGCTGTATAACTCTCTGGTGAGAGGTCGGTTTGAATTTAGTTCCATTATCTGGGCGTCGCATGAGGTTCGATATTCCCTGATGGTGGAGAGGGTGCAGAAAAAATTTCTGCGATACCTCTATCTTAGGGAGTATGGATATTACCCGTGGCTCTTTCCAACTGATTTCTTGCTAGGGATGCTAGGCTACCAGTCACTCGAGAGGAGACGAGACATTCACTTGGGTGTCCATTTCTTTCGACTGATAGGCGGTTGTATACACAACTCAGAAATCCTGAGTGATGTAGGTCTGTTCGTCCCTGATAATTATCTTCGACAAAGGGGCCATAGATTGTTTTATCTCCCACGATGCAGAACCAACCTGCCAATGGTTATGCCGGTAGGTAGAGCATTATCTTTGCTTAATCGTATCACGTCGGAGTTTGACATATTTTGTGATAGTTTGGCTCATCTGAGGGAAGCACTATCTTTATTATAATTGTATGGTATATTTATTTTATTAATTTGTCATGCATCTTATGTTTCTCGCTCTTTTTATGAATCTATTATGTATTACTTATAATTGTGTATCTCTAACTTGTATCTTTAGTGTATTGGAAAAAAAATCTGTAATGCTTTAGATATGTTTAAAAATAAATAAATGAAATAAAAGTTCTAAGGATTGAATGGCAATGGGTTGGGGATGTGTGCCGACGGGACGATGGAAGATGGAGCCAGAGGGTTACTGAATGGAGGCCAAGGTTGGGCCGAAGAAGTGTCGGGAGACATCCTACCAGGTGGAGCGAAGATATTGTGCAGACAGTGGGAAAGGCCTGGAGAACACTGGCGAGAGACCTAGAGAGATGGCGTGGGGGTGGAGAGGCTTACGTCCAGCATTGGATGGATACAAGCTGACTAAGAATACATTAAAATAAACAATATAAATTTGGCAGAATTATCACTTAAGCGCTTGAGCCGGACATTGAAATAAAATGTAGAATTAAAGTTGCACGAGCTGCATTTAATAAAATGAGAACATTCTTTTGCAACGATAATCTTAACTTCAAACTCAGACAAAGAATGATTAAACGTTATATATGGTATGTTCTACTATATGGCTGCGAAGCCTGGACTCTGAAAGTGAATATAATGAACCGGTTGGAAGCTTATTTATTGTAGGGTAACATACAGTGATTGTTAATACAAATGCAAAATGAACAAACTAACAGTTAAATAAAGACATAGTAGGTTATCCGAAGCTGTTATAGGACACAGCGGCGCCCCTTCGTCAGCTACGCTCAAACAATCCCTAGGCCCGCCCCACATCCACGCAGGACTTACATTAGCTGGAGAATGCATCATTCCAGAAAAAAAGCAAAAGGCAAAATGGTACCGGTTGGAAGCGTTCGAGATGTGGATATACCGCAGAATGCTCCGTATAGCGTGGACCGATAGGGTAAGTAATGCAGACGTACTGCAGAGAGCCAGAGCCAATAGATAGCTGTTGTCGAGTGTGAAAATTAGAAAGGTCTTATATTTGGGTCATGTGCTAAGGGGAGAAAAACACCACCTCCTTCGACTGATATTAGTGATATTAATGGGTAAAGTGGAGGGACGTCGGGGAGTTGGTAGAAGGCAGCTGTCCTGGCTGCGGAACATCAAAGAGTGGACAGGAATAACATGAGTTCAGAACCTGCTTCAAGTCGCGCAGGATAGAGATGCCTTTGCTGCAGTGATCGCCAACGTTGGTGGGACCTGATACGGCACCGAAAGAATAATATATAAATATACGTAAAAAAATAGCCTTGTATGTATAAAGTGAGGCTATGTAGATAAAAAATATATATTATAATAATCTTAATCAATGTGAAAATATTTACAATTAAAAATTTGAACGACTTATGAAAACAATGAAATTTTTGCAAGATCCCGATGTGATATAATACATTTTCCCACAGTTAACAAGGTCTTGGGAAAATTCGGTGCGGTTTCTGTCAAAGAATCGTCCGATGAAAATATTTATAAAGGTACTTTTAAATATTTATATATAAATGAATACATACATATATTTTCCAATTAAAGTTTACGACTAAAATCGTAACACTTCTATTAACAATGTGCTTCTTATCAATGTCGGATAAGAAAGCAAAGATTAGTTCCCAATGCGCGATTCAACGGAAAAAATAACGAATTATATTCAATTCAACGAAAGATAAAAAAAAGCACACACAACTTCATTATTGCTTATACGAATTTTTATTATATTTTATAGGAAAGACATAATGGTGTTCTTGTGCCGACCCTAATGTACGGAAGTGAAGCAAGGAACTGGCAAAAGAAGGATGAAAGTTTAATAAATGCAGTAGAAATGAGATCTCTAAGACGAATGTGTGGGAAATCTGTATATCGACGGTTCAAAGGTAAAACTCATTAAGTGACATTTCAAATTTTTCTCCTTTTTTTGCAACTTCCGCATCAGACTTGTGAATTCTACGTCAGAAAACAATCACCAAGTGTATTTATTGAAGAATAACAGTTATTCTTTAATAAAAACACTTGGTGATTACTTTCTGATGTACAATTCACAAGTCTGATCAGAAATTGCAAAAAAATAAATAAATAATTCAAATGTCACTTAATGAGTTTTACCTTTGAACCGACGATATGATAGAGTGACAAATGCAAGTATAAAAAGTGAATGTGGTGCGAATGAAAGTGTTATGAACAAAATAAGGAAAGGGGCATTAAGATGGTTTGGACACATGGAAAGAACGAGTGAAGGCAGAATGGTACATAAGGTATAAGAAAACGGCGTGAACGGAGCTAGAAATAGAGAAAGGCCGAGGAAAACGTGGCACGATCAAATCAATCAAATATTGAATGTCGGTCACGTGAGGAGTGTTGTATGAATGTTGAGGAAGCGAGAGAAATATGCCAGGAAAGAAAATTGTGGTAGTCCATTCTTTCTGCCTAACTCTTCGGGGAGACGGCGTGCTGGTTAGTTAGTTAGTTAGTTTTTAATAATATAATGTTGCCCGTGAAATGGTGTAATTAGGATATTTTCCTCAAATAACATAATATTTGATAATAGGGTATGTCGTCTTTGATTTTATTTGAACCATATTACAAGTTACATTTTTGAATGAAAGCTATGGGGTTGAAATAACAAAACAATAACAAAGCAATTGCAGATAAAAATGTTTGATTGTGAATAAATTCAAATGATGCTTAAATGCATTCACTTGTGATTGCTAAGTCTGAAATGCAACGATTAAAATCAGATCTTAATTGCACGACTAGGAAGTGTATATTTTACATAAATCTTAAGCCAATACGTGATATAAAGAAATTAATGTAAGAATGTTGTAATGTCAAAGAACGTAAATGGAAAATAAAACGTGGCACGATCAAATATTGAATATCGGACACTTGAGGAGACAGAGAAATCGACGTGCGCGCATTACACGATGAATGAATGTTGAGGAATCGAGAGTATGTAAGGAATGAAGAGTGTGGCAGTCCAATTTTTCTGCCTTCGGGGAGGCGGCGTGATGGTTAGTTGATTAGTTGTAAAATTGTGAAACTGTGCGAACCAAGGGTCTACTAAGAACATCTGAGATGAAGGTCCTAAGATCAATTACTGGAAAAACTCTCCGAGATCGCGTCCGTAACGCAGACATAAGAAAAACTTGCGAAATAGAGGATTTTGTTCGGTGGAGTAGATCCAGAAGAAGATACTGGAGGGACCATGTAGCCCGAATGGATAGTGACAGACTCGCATATACAGCCGCTTATGAAATCCCCTCCGATCACCGCTCACCTGGAAGACCGCTTAAGAGATGGAGGGACAGCTGGATCTCATCATCCGACGAAACATGATTTCTGAGTCACAGATCGTCAGATCTATTAAAAGAAGAAATTTGTTGTTATTATACAAATAAACATTTGAATGCTTATTGTGATAATATGAAAAATATAATACAAACAAAAATGTCAAGAGTCGTTGAACGCTGAAACACTGAAAGTGGAATGATTCAACAAACCGTTGAATCGCCAGGTCAGAACGCGGTATTAACATTCCAAAGAGGTTCTCAAAATGTTTTCACATCTATCCCCCGGATTGCGAGTCGTGACGTAAGCATCGAATGGACTGAATTTATAATTGTACTAATAGCGGACCCGACAGACGTTGTTCTGGCCGAACGTTGGCTTGCCTGCTAATAGCTGGTTAAGCAAACGTTTTTTCAATATTCGTATTTTGGATAAACTATATATTAAATGATAAACCATATACTCAAAACGCACGCAATTGTGATATATGCCACACAATGGAATGAACTTCATCGAAGGTTTTAACGTTCACCTATCGGGTCCAATTGTGATCATTTGTCTATTCACAATACTAACGTTATCAGAGATTCTTTGATAACCACGAATCGATGTCGAAAAAATTAACAAATACAAATATAGTTGTTTACTTTAACATTTCAATAGAAAATCTGTGGATTTCTCAATCCAATGACACTGAATAGTTTATATTTTGATAACGCTCTGATTAATTTTTGAAATGTTTTAAATTAAATGAAATATTGCCCGATATGATGTGCACCCTCTTAAATAAAGGGGTTAGGGGCATGAAAAAAACAAGTATTTTAAATAAATAAAAATTGTCAGTAATTTAATTTATTTTATAAAACCAACAATAAACTAACTTACTAACCATCAACCATCACGCCGTCTCCCCGAAGGGGTAGGTAGAAAGAATGGACTGCCACACTTTTCTTTCCTGACATATTCCTCCTCTTCCTCAACATTCATACATCGCGTCATGTACGCGCGTCGTTTTTCTGACTCCTCACGTGGCCGACATTCGATATTTGATTTATTTGATCGTGCCACGTTATACTCGGTCTTCCTCTCTTTCTGGTTTCATTAACATTGTTAACATATAATTTTTTTACCATTCTTTCTTCATTCATTCTTTCCGTATTTGTTATATTATTTTTATTTCGGTATTTTGTTTTATATCATTGTATTTTATATTATTTGTTTTAGATTTATTTTGTGACGTCGGACGATCGTAGTGCGCGCGGGGGATGCCTATTGGTGGCGATTGAAATATTTGATTTATTTAATCGTACCACGTTTTCCTCGGTCTTCCTCTTATTCTAGTTCCATTTACATCGTTTATATCTTATATATATTTTAACATACTTTCTTCATTCACTCTTTCCATGTGTCTAAACCGTCTTAGTGATCCTTTCATTATTTTGTTCATAACACCAGCATTCGCATCGCATTCACTTCTTATATTTTCATTCGACACTCTATCATACACAGAGTATCCACACATTCGTCTAACAGATCTCATTTCTACTGCATTTAATTTACTTTTATCCTTCTTTTGCTAGTTCCATGCTTCGCTTCCATACACAAGGGTCGGTACAAGAACACCATTACTAACAATAATTTTATTAAATTTGAAAAAAAATATGAAGTTATCGCCATATTTGTTGGACCAGTACCATAAGAAAATAATAATAATAAATAAAACAAACGTTTCGCCCTTCTTTTTCCTGACAGGCATTATCAAATGTCAAAAAAAATATGTGAACATATTTTTTTATTTCCATTTTTGAAATGTTTAGAAATAAAAATAAAAAAAAACTGTAAATGAACGCGAACCACAGTTGAAGCTTCTGCGAATAGCTGTCAGTCATTACAGCTCGTGCTAGCGGTATCATCGGCAAACAAGCTATTGCGGAGAAACGGGGGATAGAATAGCGTAAGGCTCAATTCTTTCTCAATATTATATACTCGTACATGATAATATAAGTAAACATCAAATTTTGTGTGCAAGATGCCATGAAAATGAGATCATTATGACGAATGTGTGATATTCACGTTAAAAACATGACAAATTTAAACAAATAATTTCGCAGTAAATATGAATAATGTAAGTATAATGTAGGTAGCCTTTCACATTGCGTTAAAAAAAGATATTCTGCTTAATGCTTAAAATAGAATCCTCATAGATGGCGTAAGTGTGTAGATTGAATATACTACCATGCAAAGGGTGGTGTTGCAGATTAACATATATACAACTTCCAAAAATTTGTCAGACATGGTGGTCATAAGAAAAAAAGTGGAATGGGGAATGTTGTATTACATAAAGCGTGCGCTTAACCCAACCAATGACAGGTCATAAGTCCTGTAAACACCTTGATCGACCATATTCTGTTCCCAATTTGCATCTTCGTCTCTATTGAGATACAATTGATCCTTGAATGAACGAAAATTTGAAATTTGGACCTACCGACGAATTGCCCATGTTTCATGGAGGGACCACGTCACAAATGTGGAGGCGGAAGAGAATAAATAGGCACACGTTGAACACCATAGCGGAGAGGCGAGATGGATTGGTCATGTGTTGCGACACGAATGTTTCCTGCATGATGTGTTGAAGGGAATGGTCGAGGGATCGATTGGCAGAGGACGACCTCGCCAGGAGTACCTAGACCAGCTTTGCCGAGATATGGGCTGAACCTCTTATGCGGAGTTGAAGAGAGTTGCCGAGGACCGAGCGGAGTGGAAGAGGAGATGCGTAGCCTTGCTGCAAACCAATCTTTAGATTGAGACCGGAGAAGAAGACCAAATATGTAAAATAAACTGATATTTTTTAAAAATATTTTGAAACATTCGATACTAACTTACGAGAAACAAGGACATGAGGACTGACAGCAAGGTACGCATTTATAAGACCTGTGTGCGACCAATCCTCACATATGGCATTGAATCGAGGGCAGACACTGTCAAGACAAAGAGCATGCTCAGGACAACCGAGATGAAAACGCTCCGCGCTATAGCTGGCAATACCCTAAGCGATCGAGTTAGGAATACAGCAATCCGAGAAATCTGCGAGGTCGAAGATGGGGACGTCAAAGACGGCCATACTGGCATCAATGAGCATGTAGAAAGAATGAGCTCAAATAGGATACCATACATAGCTCTCCATGGAACGCCAAACGGGCAACGCCGACCAGGAAGACCCCCGAAACGGTGAAGAGAAAGCTGGAGTTCAGCGTCTCAAGAGGACCCGCCTGAAATAACAGACTCCTGAGTCTATCAAAAGTGAAGAAGAAGAAGATACTAATTAATCATCACGTTGACTCGCTGAAGAGATAGACTGAAAGATTGGATCGCCACACTGCTATTTTCTGGCATACTTCTCTCGCTTCCACAACATTCATACATCGTGGCATGCATTCACTTCGATTTCTCCCGACTCCTCACGTCGCCGACATTTTGACAAATTTGATTTTGCCACGTTTCCTCGGTCTTCCTCTTTTTCTAATTCTAGTACTGCCATGTCTTGTTATTCGTCCAGCCCATCGCCATTTTAATTTAGCTGTACGATACAAGATGTCATGTAATACCGATCGATTTCTAAGAAATTAACTAAATAACCATCATGCCGTTTCGCCGAAGGGGTAGACAAAAATAATGGGCTGCCACACTTTAACCCATGCGGCACTCCATCCTTTTCTTTTCTCCATCGCGGAAGACGCGGTGTGATAGGTTGCGAACTTCATCACCACTAATAGGCATTTCATCGAATTCCAAATTATATGAAATACAAGTACCTACTCGTACAATAAAACTACAATAAATATACATGGAGCTAATTTTCAATCTACTTCTTATTTGCATTAACTGTGTTATGAGTACATATTTGAATAATATTGGAACACACCTAGCTATGACACAATACACTATTGATTTTAAAGCTAATGTGAATCATATGGCCGACAATCCTTCTTCAGCTTGAATTAAATAAAAGTTTCTTATATGCTTAGGCTAAGGCTACACTGTTTCGCTTAGTGCTAAGCTAGGTGATAAGTTTTATTACAATATAGCCACATAGTGTGGCGCGAAGCGTGTAGACATTTCGTGGTCGTTGTCATATCAAGAGGGTATGTATGTAACGTTTACCTAACAACGACGACCTTAGACTATTTTTATCAGAATCAGACATGAAAGAAGCGGCGTCATTTTATGTTTATTTATTTATATAAAATACAGAAATCAGATATAACAAACGAAAATCATTTAGGCGACTCATTTGGACACAAAACGTTGTAACAAAGATAAAACAACGACATGAAACTAAATAAAAAAATACATAGCAGAAGTTGTCAACGCAAACAAAAGCCTATCCAAAAAAGCTAAGATGGCAGTGCATTATGGTGTTCTTGTGTCGACCCTTATGTATGTAAGTGAAGCATGGAACTGGCAGAAGAAGGATGAAAGTAGAATAAATGCAGTAGAAATGAGATCTCTTAGACGAATGAAAGTGTTATGAACAAAATAATGAAAGGGTCATTAAGAAGGTTTGGACACATGGAAAAAATGAGTCAAGACAGAATGGTGAAGAAGGTAAAGGGTGTTTTTTTAGAGATATATAATACATATTTTTAAAATGAAAAAAAAAAAACACATTAAAATAATGTTAATGTCTATGATATTGGCTTTATTTAATAAATAATTTTATGTCATTATTGTTTAAATATGATTTCGGGCATATGAGCGCCACGGCTAGCATGGATGAAGCGCAATCGTGAAGACCAATTTTCGACACCTTTATTGAGCAACTGGGCGAAATGGCAAAACGTACTGACTACAAATCAACTACTGTCAACTTGTCAAATTGACAGTCTGTAGAAACAATGTTGCCAGTTTAAAAACCAAACCTCTAAAAAAAAACACCCTTAGTGTGATACAACAAATGTACCATTGAGGTTGTCGATTCATAGCGGAGAAACATTGAGGAAATATATGCAAGAGAAGAAAGTGCCTCACAAAATAGTAAGAAAAGGGACAAAATTTTAATTTATTTAGTAATTAGTGGAATTTCACTGACAATGAAATAAATTGTGATAATTACAAAGGCAGGTACTCTGTAATTAGCTTTGTATTGTATTAAAACGGAATGAGAGCGGCGCTCCATATTCTTACCATTGTGAGTCTACGTACACGCGTTGCACCCACATATTCACATAAAGCACCAGTGGAGTAGATACAACTTTTTAAACTAACTAACTAACCACCACGTCGTCTCTACGAAGGGGCAGGCAGAAATAATGGACCGCCACAATGTCACTTGGCTAGACAGGGTGGCAACAGATGGGCACCCAGGATACTCAGTTGGAGACCATGGGCAAATAGGCGAAGTGTCGGAAGTCCAACGATTCGATGGACCGATGATATTGGCAAAAGGGTTGGAAAATCTTGGATACGAAGGGGGCAGGATAGAGACGAGGTGAGGAAATTGGAAGAGGCCTATATCCAGCAGTGGAGGTAAGAAGGCTAGTAAAGAAGAAGAAGAAAGAAAGAAGAAGACACTGTCCTTTCTTGTTATTCTTCTCTCGTTCTTTAACATTTATACATCTAGTCATGCACGCGAGTCGATTTCTTCGACTCTTCACGTGGGCTACATTTAATTTTTGATTGATTTGATCGTGCCACGTTTTACTCGGTCTAGTTATTTTCTATCGTTTACACATACATTCTTTATCATTCTTTCCATGTGTCCAAATCATCTTAATCTCATAACCAATTTCATTAGATTACTCGGGGGATATTACGAGAACTCAGCCGTGCTGGAGGGTGTTCGGCTTTTTGTCCCTGAAAGATATCTCCGACAGCGACAGCATAGATTGTTTTACCTACCGGCCGCCAGAACCAACCTGCCTCTGGTGACACCGGTGGGAAGAGCAATTAATCTGCTGAACGCGGTCTCCCCGAAGATCGACATCTTTCATATTAGTGAAAGTACGTTCAGAAGGCAAATACTCTTGATTTTGGAGAGTATCTTGTCTTCCTAATGTCGAACCATCTCTAATGCGTTTCTGGTAGTATACTTTATACAATGTATTATTTTACCTGTTCTCAATAGATGCCTTAAACCGTAATTTTGTAATGTCTATTGATGAAATAAACTGATTTGATTTGATTTATGACCCTTTCATGATTTTGTTCAGAACATTTTCATTCGCATTGCATTTCCTTCTCATATTAGGATCATATACAGATGAACACACATTCGTCTAACATATTCCTTTTCTACTGTTGTTGGCGTTTGTCGATGATTGCGGGAATAATGATATATCGTTGTTTTATTATTTCAAATTTAAGAAACCACTGAAAACTTTATTTTTTATGCAAATAGTGACAATACTTTGAATCTCGCTGACAGTTCGGCCATTTTTTTTAAATTTCCGTAACATATTCTAAGACTTTTTTATTACGGTCATAAGGTCGATCTTCACTCACGCAACCCCGATCAGGGGCTAAGCAGCTTCAAATCACATACTAAAACTGCAAATCCTGCAAAATAAGGCTAGCCGATTATCTCTTGGTGCGCCTTCATAGACCAGGATCACACAACTGCACCTAGAATCGGGAATCCCGATCATAGATGAATTCACACTTGCCGAATGAAGGACTATCTTCACACCTTAACCCCACAATAAAACACCTCTCAAATTACGACCCAAACACCTCCAGCTACCACAAGCGCCCAAAATCGATCCTCCTTCAGAGGAACACTCTGGGCCACACAAATCAAGCCCCCCGCATTAACCAAAAAACTCACTAAATCATCTTCCCATCAGATATAAGAGGAACAGCCACATGAGCCGTCCAAGTTTTTTTTATTATACATAAATAAGAGCAAAAAACATTGTGTTATTTCAAAAGCGAGGTTATACAAAATTAAAGCAAACCATCGCATGTTCGAATGTTTGTAGATTTTAAATGTTATTCGAATATAAAAATAACATATTCTACATTTAAAAAAATGTTTTTATTTCGAAACAAATTTTAAAATAAAAAAAACGTTCGATCACTAATAAAATAATGTACGAGCCGCTACTGTTTCGCGTATGTGTGCATGCTTATAGAGCCGTATATTGGACATTGGGTATAATACAATGAAAACTTTTTACGATGAAAAGTGCGTAGAAGTAATTGATATTATTGTAAAAAAAAAACGGGATAATTTAAATGAAGAATACAGCAACAACGACAAATCAACACGCCGATTCTCCGAAGGGGTACGCAGAGAGACACACGTCTCTAGCTTCCTCCCCATTCATACACGCGAGTCATACACGCACGTTGATGCTTCCGACTTCTAACATGGCCGACCTTCAAAATTTGATTAATCTGGTCATGACTAGTTTTCCAATGTTTCCACGACTCCGTACTCCATTCACAATGTTAACGTATACTTTCGTAACCATTCTTCCTTCATTTATGCGTTTCATATGTCCAAACCAACGCAATGATTCTTTCATAATTATGTTCATTATATGCAATACAGAAATATATCTGGCAAGACACTGTAAGAGAGGACAAGGAATAAACGGATAAAAGAGATATGCGAGGTCGAGGATGTCGTTAGGTGGGGAAGGCAAGGAGAAGATACTGGTATGCACACGTGAGGAGAATGGATCCATCCAGACTCCCCTTCATTGTGTTGCATGGCCAGCCCCAAGGTAGACGACCCCTGGGCAAACCACCAAAGAGATGGATCGACAGCTGGGAGTCGATTTCGCAGAAGGCCAATTCCTCTTAAGAAACAGGCCACTAGGGCTACACTAAGAATAAGAAGAAGAATATGTACTTTCTTCCGCTCTACATTCCTTCCTTATATCAGCATTTGAAATTCTGTCGTACATCGTTTTATCACACATACGTCTTAGGAATCTCATTTCTACCGCATTTATTATGCTCTTATCCTTCTTCTGCCAGTTCCATGCTCCACTTCCATACAATTAAGAATACAGATCACAAAAAATGTACAATCGATCGGACATGATACATGAATGTTCTTAAATATGTTACTAATAATTGTAGCTATTATACTTTTAACTAAAACTACATGTGTGTCATGAACAAAATAATGAAAGGATCATTAAGATGGTTTGGACATATGGAAAGAATGAATGAAGAAAGAATGATAAAAAAAATTATATGTTAATGATGTAAATGGAACCAGAAATAGAGGAAGACCGAGGAAAACGTGGCACGATAAAATAAATCAAATATTGAATGTCGGCCATGTGAGGAGTCAGAGAAATTCGTCGCGCGTGCATGACACGATGTATGAATGTTGAGGAAGCAAGAGAAATATGTCAGGAAAAAAAAGGTGTGGCAGTCCATTCTTTCTGCCTACCCCTTCGGGGAGACGGCGTGATGGTTAGTTAGTTAGTAACTAAAACTAACTCACGCAGAGAGAATGGACTGCCAAATTTTTCTTTCCTGACATATTCCTCCTCTTCCTCAACATTCATACATCGTGTCATGCACGCGCGCCGATTTCTCTGATTCATCACGTGGCCGACATGTAATATTTGATTTATTTAATCGTGCCACGTTTTCCTCGGTCTTCCTCTATTTCTAGTTCCATTTACATCGTTAACATATAGGTATATATTTTATACCATTCTTTCTTAATTCATTCTTTCCATGTGTCTAAACCATCTTAATGGTCCTTTCATTATTTTGTTCATAACACCATCATTCACTTCACACCGCATTCACTTCTTATATTTTCATATTTATGACCCTTTCATTATTTTGTTCATGACGTTTTCACTCGCACTGCATTCAAATCTTATTTGAGTTGAATTCATATCTTGAAGTTGACAGAATTTTTATGATTTATAGGAATGGACTTGGATCTTCTGGTTTACAGAGGTTCAGCTCATGTGGCTATTCCTCTTACGTCAGATGGGAACATTGTTGGAAGGTGATTTGGTGGGTTGTTGGTTTATGCGGGGGCATAATTTGTGTGGCCCGGAGTGTACCTCTGAAGGAGGATCAAAACGTTTGACTTCTAGGAGTTTTATTATATTTTTAGATGGAATGACATGTTTCGCCCTTTATCAAATGTCTAAGAAGAGCGGAATATTTGATAATGCCTTAGAAGTGCGTTTTTTTCTTCTTCTTCTGATTGTAGATCTTGCGATCTGTTTATCCAGGATATCAACTTTCTTTCTGTGATGAAGACGACCAGCTATCTCTCCATCTCTTTGGTGGTCATCCTGGTGGTCGACGACCCTCTGGAGTCACGTGCATCACGATCAATTAATTATTTAATATGGAGTTTTACATCATTGTTCACGATGGGTAGGTATACAGTGATAGTCAACGTGGAGATGAACTGATATAGCCAAGACCTTGAAACATGTATTGTCTATCTATAAATCTAAATATTTATCTATGGAAGTGATGGAACTGAAAGTGGTTTCAACATGTTTGTCCTCGCAATAAGTACCTGACGCTGATAAGACTGTTCCAATGATTTACAATCATGTGAATTTATCGCTCACATTATTTGTCATGCGGACTAATACTGCAATTAGGATCCAAAGACCAATATAATACACGGAATTAATGGGGTTATAAATCAACTGGTTTGTTCAGATGCATAATGTGATTAGTCAAAGACGGTGTTGCTACCAAAATAATCTCAAATCACATTACATAAACGAGTCTTAGTGAATTCATCAAAAGAAAGAATCGAATTAAAAGATATAAAAGAGAAAATGGAAGACCTATGTATCCTTCAAGACGTGCAAAAAACATGAAAACATTCGTTCAAATATTATACCATTATAAAACTACACTAAAAACCATCTTAGATTGCGTATCGAATGGCAATATGTAAACCATGCATTGTTTATAAAACATTCTGATGTTTAAAAAACAAAATATACGCATTGCATGTGTAAAAAAATGTAGACTAACTTCTACGGTCAAGAGGAAAAAAAACGAATGACTTGAGAATGCAAATGAAACAAAAGACGGTCGAGAAAAAATATACACAATTTGAAATATCGAACGTGTCCACTAGAATAATGAAATATGGTTAATCTGCCTACCACTTCAGAATACTGTTTGCGTGTGTGTATGTGTGTATTATTAGATAATAATAATATTAAAAAAACGGTATTCGGCAGACAACCTGAACTATTTCCTTGAATATGAAAGTACAAAAAAAATGCATGTGAACATAACGTAAGGTCAGCAAGTTATTGGCAGTAAAACAGTTTTAATGTGGCTAGCAAATTGAATATTTTTTACAAATATTGCAAGGCTGATTTCTTAGAATAGTTAAATAACAAGTTAGGGACATTTTAATTTAAAATACCAATAGATTAGATAAATACATGACTCACGAAACCAATCAATACCTCTATGAAAATTGATAAGATTAAATGGAATGCGTGGTTTACTGGGTAGGAAATTAAAAAGAATTGTCACAAAACAACAGTAATGTCATCACTATGCGGTCATTAATTGAAATAACATCTGGCAATTGAATGTTGTATCAATAAATTAGTTCGGACGAGTGACATTTGCACAATGTGAAACATGGTAGGCGCGCATACGGATACGCTCGGTAAAGGTCGTAAAAACATATTGGTAAGATTACCTATTACTGAATGCACTGGTAAATATATCACATTTGATATTGTCCTCACGCTTTAACGGAAAGCGAAAGTATTCGCAGGTAAAACACAAAACACAGGCGGCGAATCGCGGAACGGTAGGACGACGCGGGGGACTCGCGAACAATACAAACTGCTTAACTCGACGGACGTGTGCACACTACAGGTTGTAAATCTTCGAGAACTTGACACTTTATCTACATTATCAATGATAAAATTAAGCCGAAACTGTTACTATCAATCGGCAGCCATGTTAGGTCTGTCGTTCAATTTTGACAAGTCCGTTTCTTTGCATTTTATATTGAAAACATTGTGGGTAGATTGGTGTCGGTAAAGCAGAGGCCTCTAATGATCGTTTTCAAAACCCCGTTGAATTCTTCTTTAAATAACCAAATGTCGGTAAAACAGGCTGTGCGTTCGTAAAAGATAAATTATTATTTCATTTATTTAAGCATTTATTTTAATAACATTTAATTTTGCCATAAATAAAAGTATTTATTAATAACCATTATTTAAGAGAAAAAGTTCAGAAATGTTTATTAAAAATACTTTATATATTAAAAATGCTACATTATAACATTATGATTGCCGCAAAAGTTTTGAATAAATTTAAGAGATGGCGCTAGTTACACCACGAATAGCGGCTTAGGCGCGAATCTAAAAGTTATCTTTATGATTATTGTCCAGCACTTTTAACATAAGATTTTATTGCTTTTTAAGTGAATTTCACGACTTAATTTCATGCTTATTTGTATCTGTAGTACTAAAAATTTAATTGTTCATAAATAAAACAAATAATATTGTTCGACTTGGTGTTTCTTCATTATTTGTTAAATTCAATGCTTTTTTTAGTTACATATTCGTGTGATGCTTTGCAGTGTGTGTTATACCCGAATATCTTACATTATTTGTGGTATAACACCACATTTACTTGATACATTGTGAAAAACAAATTCCAACCTCAAATTAATGTTCCCTGTTTGACACGTCTAGAAATAAAAATAAAACTTTCCTCATCTAAAGGCTGCGTGTAACACTCTCCACCATATTTCATAATCACGGTTATGACTCGCAGGAAAGCCAGATTGTCTCATTACTTTTATGTTTATGACGCCTGACGCTATTTCATATTTATTAAACTAAAAGAGTAATATTAATGACAGGTGGACGAAGGACGAAACTATGTTTAGGGTGGCTCAGAGCCATATCTTATTTTAGGCTTAGCAGATAATAAAATGAGTCATTTGGTGAAACAAGTTAGATAAGTATAGGTTTTGTTAGGTTTAATATGATATTCGTAGGTTGGGTGTGTTTCAAACGAGTTCGTAAATAAACATATTGGAGAACATTTCATTTAACGTAGAACCAAATAAATACGATCGTTTTTTACTGAACACATCTGTCATATTTTTAATTATTTGACAGTGCCATCTATCGATGATTAATTTAACTAATAATATATTGTATGTACTAAATTATTTATGGTTCAAAAAATAAAGTTTCATTATATTCCAAGTGGATTTCGATTTGGTATTAAATTAGGTTAGGAAGGTTTAGAATTTTTCCATAATATTTAATGTGAGTTTAAATAACAATTGAATTAATCGTTTAATCTAAAACAGACAAGTATGTAAAATATATAAAATGGGTGAATGCTAGCGGCAGAAATAATGCAGTGTCAATAAGTTGTCTCTTATATGCGGACGACACTCTGGAAGAATACTTTGGGTAAGAATTAAATTAAAATAATAATCATTTTAAATTGTCGTTTTCGTTATATAATTAACACATGGTCATCGAGATAAGGGCACATGAGTATCCGAATCGGCTTAAAATGTGAATAAGTCCAAGGTAATGGTTTACACATGAAAAATAGTTTACAAAATTTCCGTGAATGGTGAAATTCTGAAACAATTGAATGAATTTGTGTGTTTAGGATGAATGCTCAGAATAGACAATTGGGTGGAGAGGGATATTGAAAAATCGGTTGGGGCAGGCAATAAAGTGAAACTACTTCTTCTTATTTTAATACTCGTATATCTGACGATCTGTGACACAGAAATCGTGTCTCGTCGGATGATGAGGTCCAGCTGTCCCTTCATCTCTTAGGCGGTCTTCCAGGTCCGGAGGGGATTTCATAAGCGGCTGTATATGCGAGTTTGTCTCTATCCATTCGGGCTACATGGTCCCTCCAGTATCTTCTTCTGGATCTACTCCACTGAACGATATCCTATATTTCGCAAGTTTTTCTTATGTCTGCGTTGCCGACACGATCTCGGAGAGTTTTCGGAGGTTTTATAAATTCTGACCGTGCTGTCGATACGTATGTTTGTTTTTCCAGACTACATTCTTCAGACACCCTGACATGGCAGAGGTATAAATAAAGTGAATGGTGCACTTAATGTTGTCATCGCAAACAAATCCTATGGAAAACAACTTAAATGGCAGTGTATAATGATGTTCTTGTACCGACGCTTGTGTATGGAAGTGAAGCATGAAACATGCAAAATAAGGATTTAATTTTTTTTATTTGCGTTTCTCTTACTCTCCTTATAAATAAAATGTCTTGTGTTGAGAGGAGGAGTATCTGGAATGTCACTAAAATTTAATTGATGTCAGCAGAGAGTCACAGTTCACTACATTTTCAAGATTTTGATATAAAGTTTTAATTTATTGTATGAGACCTGATTTATAAGTTCTTCTGGGAGGGCATTAAACCATTTTGGTCCATTAAATTGAAAATGATGCTGGGCTGCGGTTGTAATTGCTTTTTTTAACGTAATGCATCCCTTGCTTCTTGGTCGTTGACTCAAGGTAAAGTAATTTAAAAAAATGCAGTGCAAGTATTTAAATTGTCATTCTCCATTTTCTTTTCACGACTTATCTCTCCACCATAGACAATTAGAATGTTTAGGAGTTTAATCTGTGTTGAGCTATCGAACAAACAGACTCCTACATTATCATCGGATCTCATCATTGTGAAGTTATCTCATTACCATCGGTCGCAAATAATGACTCCTAATTATCCGCTAGAAGTTCGAACCTACTTAGATACTAGTCCTAAACTGGAGTCAAATTGAAGGTTTATTTATAGACAGGACCGGCCAAAGGCAGAACGCACAAGCGTGATAAATCCGGGCTTAGCCCTTTCAAACGATTAGGTCTCCTGTTAGATTAGTTAAAATTTAAACATGTCACGATTATTTTCGTTTTTTGGTTTTAAAATATAATGATCCTTGCTGGTGATTATCTCAAGAATATGAATTACTATGTATTGATGGTAGAGGTATTAGTTTAGTAAAACTCCATTATTAAGTTATAATAGTAGACACTATTGTATAGTGTTTTTACTTGGATTTAATTGATATAAATTATATAAATTGTAACAAATTTGTTTCGCCTTGCGAGGGCATTTTCAAACTGAGAATTTTGAGAAAGAACTCAGTTTTTTTATTATTTTTATTTATTTTTATTTTTTAATACCCAATTAGTACCCAACAGGTCGTTTGAACCTATTGACTATATACAATTTATTTTAGCTATTATATTGATTCTCATGACATGTGAAAGGTAGCAAATCTATCGCCATTTTATTGTCACGTGGATTCTACACCAGACCAACGACAGTGTGACAATCACCCTGCCATCGCCGGGAATCGAACCCGGGACCTTCGGTATGGAAGACTGAGCTCTAACACTGTGCCACGAATGTCGAGAATGCACTCGCAAGGCGAAACTAATTTGTCACAATTTATATAAATTAAATCCAAGTAAAACCACTAAACAATCGTGTTTACTATTATAAAAAAAATACATATGTCGAGTAGTTATTTTAATATATTATTTCTATATTATGGGTTTACTTTCAATTCTATAGAGCTGACTCAGTCAAGCTCCGGGGTCCATGGGCTATCTATATATGTTCCGATATTCGCCTTAGAGCTGAGAAAACCATGGAAAACCTCAACCGACATATTTCGGGTATGATTTGGCGAGAATAAAAAGATGTTCGGTCGGAGAAATCGACGTGCGTGCATGCCACGATGCATGAATGTTGAAGAAGCGGAATAAGTATGTCCTGTCACTCGTAGTTTCTAGGCACTTTGTATGGACAATGTTACAGTTTCAAGACCATAAGTACCAACTGGCAGAACAAAGGCTTCATAGACTTTTCGTTTCAGGTTGATCGGTACTTTTTTATAAAATCAAATACTAACTAACTAACTAACTTACCATCACGCCGTCTCCCCGGAGGGGTAGGCAGAAAGAATGGAACGCCACACTGTTCTGTCCTGACATACGCCTCTCGCTTCCTCTACATTCATACATCTTGTCATGCACGCACGTCGATTTTTCCGACTCCTCACGTGACCGACATTCAATATTTGATTGATTTGATCGTGCCACGTTTTCCTCGGCCTTCCTCTATTTCTAGCTCCGTTCACGCCGTTTACATATACCTTCTTTACCATTCTGTCTTCACTCATTCTTTCCATGTGTCCAAACCATCTTAATGACCCTTTCCTTATTTTGTTCATAACACTTTCATTCGCACCACATTCACTTCTTATACTTGCATAAAATCAAATAATTTTTTTAAACCCTAGAGGTAAATAGCCGACTCTGCTATTTGACCGTTGACATTTTGCCTTCACGCTTCATTAGGCAAATATTTCATTATCTCTAAGTAAACAGCTCCTACCTAAATCAAAATGGCGAGCTCCCGCCCTGAAAACTTTGGGAATCTTGACTCACTTATTAATTTTCTGAAAATGTCCACATTAAAAAGTTTGCGTCTTCGGTCACTTTAAATTGAAAGCGCTTTACCACAAACCAGTTTAGAACAGAAAAGAGAAATTAATGTTCATGGGATAGATCCACAACACGCAAACATTTCTGTTGTTTTTTCATAAACTACGTACACAATTTAAATAAAATCAGTTTATTTTCGCAAAAGATATTACAAAACAACAATTATAGTTAAGGGCATCTATTGAAAACAGGTAAAATATATTACGAAGCCTGTCCAATAAATTCGCGAACTTATTTAAAAAAATATATATTTAGGGTAGATCAATCTTATTCCCTTCAAAATGCTCCCCATTTGTATCAATGTACTTGTCCCACCTCCGTTTCCTTTGTTCAAAACATTCCTGGAAGTCTTCAAGAGTCACGCTGTTCAGCTGCTTTGTCGCTTGACGTTTAATCGTCTACACATCGTCCCAGTGCCGCCCACGCATGACCTTTTTACATTTCGGGAACAAAAGGAAGTCGCCAGGAGCTAAATCTGGTGAATAGGGAGAGTGATCAATATTCATTATTTACCTCTAGGATGGCATAGACAGCGCCTGTTCTGGCTGATCTGGCTACGTTGGGGGAAATGGACTGCTGGGAGCAAAAGGCGCAGGATCGAGGAGATTGGAGGAAAATCATCAAGGAGGCTAAAACTCTTCACGAGTTGTATAGCCATAGGAAGTAAGTAAAATGTTGTTAATTGAAATTTATTGGTAAAACCAAACAGTCAAAAGAAGAAACAGATTCTTTTGTAATATACATTCAGTTTAATTCAACTTGGTTTTATGGCTTCGACCGGTTTCGGCAGCTCGACCAGAAGATGGCAGCGGGCTGCCAAAGCCGGTCAAAGCCATAAAATCAAGTGGTGTATAAAATAAATACATATTATAAAGGAATTTATTATTTTAATTTTCGGTTGTATTGTATGAGTGTCAAATTCAAAATAGAAGCAATGCATGCAGTGCGAATGAAAGTATTATGAACAAAATAACGAAATGATCATTAAGATGGTTTAGACACATGGAAAGAATGAATGAAGAATAATGGTAAATAATGTTAACGGTAAGAACGTAAACGGAATAAGAAGTAAAGGAAGACCGAGGCAAACGTGGTACGATTTAATCAACCGAATATTTAATTAAGTCGGTAAGTCGGTATACTTTCTTAACCATTATTTTTTTATCCATGCTCTACATTTCTTCCTAATATCAAGGAGTACTCTGATTGTAAATAATCAAATGGCTTAAATATCTTATTTACAATACTTGTCAGCCGTATGTCGTCCACTACTGAACGTAGGCTTCTCCAAAAGCACTCCACTGTATCCAATCCATTGCTACTCTCATCCACTCAGGTCCAGCTATCCTTATAACATCGTCGGTCAAGCGGGCAGGGGAACATCCAACTCTACGGAATCTTGTGCGCGGTCTCCACTCCAAAACTCGTCTTCCCCGTAGGCTGTCGGTCTTCCGATATGGTTGGTCCATCGCCACTTCAGCCACTTCAGCGTCCACGTCTAGGCTACGTAAGTACTATTTAAATATATATTATATATTTTTAATTAGAAATTTAGATGGTTTGAACACATTGAAGGAATAAATGTAAAGGAAACGAAAATAATTTTTTTTTTAGGAAATTGAAAATAGCTTTGTTTAATCCACAAAATATAAAAAAAAACATTGAAAACACCTCTAGTTTCGAAGGATACCTCCATCTTCAAACCCCGGCCAGACTGTTGTAAACAAGCCCTCCACATCGGTCTCCATCGGCGGTTTACAACAGTGTAAACACTTTTTTGCAACAAAAATTCGTTTGAACTTGTGGTGGAACGATCTACACACGTGAGGAATTAATCCCTCCTAACCTTCCTCCGCGAATGGTGGAGCTTCCTCCAGTCATTCCCTCTTCATCCACCTGTACGGAGCTTACAGGTGTTTTACCTTACGCGAGTTGGCCTTCGTGATCGTCTAGAAATAATACCGTATGACCCTTCGTCATGACCGATGTAATCCGAGCCCTTTTATTTGGCGAATACTGATAATTTCATTCTAAAGCTAATCGTTCCTAACCCTTCCGAATATTCTAAGCAATCCTGACAAACCCACGTGTAATCAAACTATATGTCACTCAATATTTCTTAGGAACATCTAAACCAAACAACCTAAAATATCTCTAAGTTTACAAAATATAAATTCAAAATATTATCTCTAGAAAATGTGGCAGCCCTGGAAGAAACATTCACAAATAATTTGGAACAAATACGATGTACAGTAATTTAAATCAGAGCGTAATGTAATAATGATGCAATAAAGAACAGCTTCCTGAAAGGCACAGGTTATATAACAATTCAGTGTCAAAATATAATTATTAAGTATACGAGGTCTGTTCAAAAAGTATCGCGAATTTTATATTTTTTCAAAAAGTATTTATTTATTCATGAATATCTATTTTGTCTCCTTCAAAGTAATTCCCCTCGGATATAATACATTTATGCCAACGTTTTTTCCAATCCTCGAAGCACTTAAAAAAATCATTTTTGTGATCTTGTTCAGCTCCTCCTTCGATGCCGTCTTTATCTCCTCAATCGTGGCGTAGCGTCGTCCTTTCATGGGCCTCTTCAGTTTTGGAAACAGGAAAAAGTCACAGGGGCCAGGTCTGGGGAATACGGTGGCTGCGGCACCATTACTGTGTTGTTTTTGGCCAAATATTCGCGCACAAGCAACGATGTGTGAGCAGGGGCGTTATCATGGTGCAAAAGCCAGTTTTTGTTCTTCCACAAATCCGGGCGTTTCTGGCGGATTGCTTCGCGCAAATTGCGCATAACTTGCAGGTAATATTCCTTATTGACCGTACTACCCTGTGACAAGAACTCATGATGCACCACGCCCCTGCAATCGAAGAAAACTGTGAGCAAAACCTTCACGTTCGACCGAACTTGGCGCGCTTTTTTTGGTCTTGGCTCATGCGGCAGCTTCCATTGGGATGATTGAGCTTTGGTTTCCACGTCATAACCATAAACCCATGATTCGTCACCAGTTAAGGAGGTACACCTCGTATACCTCGTATAAGGAGTTGTAGGGGATTCGGATATAATAGTGTTAGTATCGCGGGGAACCAGTCTTTTCGTCAGACTGATGATTTTTCTCCACTGCTCCACAGCAGAATCGTCTGGTGACCAGACGACCTACTTCCCAACCCTTAATCAGCGGACCTGGGGATTCAAACCCATGAACCTGGCCATCACCCTATCAGGGGTTTTCCGAAGATGGTCCACCTCCACCTGTCTGCCGTGGTCGTCAGCCAACCAAATTAGCTAACGCCTTGTGTACGGAGCTCGTGAAGCGATCAGATCAAGTGTAGACGGCGCCAAGTTCGGCTATCTATCACCAGACTTCACAGCATCCTTCATGAGTATGGTCTATCTACAATGTCTGCACTTGCTGGGTCTTAGAGAGCGAGCTACGCTCTAGAAGATATTCTACCATAGGCGAGGCAGTACGAGAGTAGACTTCCCAAGCTCCCTTCATATCATCTCTGTCAATTCAGTCGCAACCCTGTAGCTGTCATATAGTTGTCGTATAGACGAAGATCGAATTATATC
This sequence comes from Lepidostoma basale, assembly GCA_022606425.2. Lineage (NCBI taxonomy): Eukaryota > Metazoa > Arthropoda > Insecta > Trichoptera > Lepidostomatidae > Lepidostoma > Lepidostoma basale. Next base: position 283,050 of record JAHDVF020001145.1, on the reverse strand, counting down.
TGTTAGTGAGCTACATTTCCCTAATTAGTGATCAATAATCGTTGGTTGTTTAGGAAGTGGTATATTAAATCGGGTCCTTTAAGTTGCCCGTATGTTAAACTTATTGTATTCTGCGTGCAATAAGGGAGGAAATCAATATAAGGGATACATGTATATTTAGATTCTGCATATGTATAAATACGTATGCATAAATACAAACATAATTATGATAGTCCTAAGACAAGTCAGTTTCAATTCCTGAAAGTAATAATTCTTAAATATAGACTTAGCTTTTCCGTCGTAAAAACAGCTCAGGAAAACTGATTCTATAGTATTTTTAAATCTGCAAATGCCGCACCCCTCGTACCACTATACTTGTATACAAAATAAAATGAAGTTTTTGATAATCAAAACAACAAACACCCACTGAATTAAATACCAAAAGCGACCGCTTCCCGTCAGGTCAAAAGTCAACTGCCTCGAGCTATCTTTCTCCCTGGCCCACTACCCCTCTCGGCTCAACTCCCCTCTCTCCCCTCTCCCCTCTCCCTGCGTCTCCTCTGCTCCCCGCGCCCCTAACTCATCCCCATTTGGTTAGGTGTTATATTTTCTAGTCATTTGAATTTATTTACGTACATCTGAATTCACGTATCTCTCTCTACGATGGTTCAATACCATCACAAACTTCAACAACCTCTGTGGACGGACGCGTGTTGTAAACCGCATGTGGATGCCGCCGTTGTATGAGGCGGGAGCCTTGTTGTAAACCAGTGTGGACGCGCACACCAACCGTGGGTTCCACAAGTTTCTCACCAAGGTGACTCCTGTTGGAAGCTTGTTTACAATAGTCTGGCACAGCTATTACAACGGCGGCATCCACACGCGGTTTACAACACGCGCCGTCCACAGAGGTTGTTGAAGGTCAAACGAATTTTTGTTGCAAACAAGTGTTTACACTGTTGTAAACCGCCGGTGGAGACCGATGTGGAGGGCTTGTTTAGAACAGTCTGGCCGGGGTTTTAGGTGTAAAAATATAATAATTTCGTGATTTTTAATATTGAGTGGATTAAACAAAGTTTTTTTCAATTTCCTAGGTATATTACTATGGAATTCCACAGGGTTAATGCCTTAGCGTTCAATAAGTTAATACTTTTTCTGTCTTTTATTAATAGAAATGAGATCTCTTAAGTATGTGGTAAAGCTACCATGTAATTATACGATTGTGTAAAATGCAAATATAAGAAGTGAATGAAATGAATAAAAATAATTAATGAAGAAAGAATGGTAAAAAAATGAACTGACGATTCTCTCTTGTTAACGATGTAAATGGAACTAGAAATAGAGGAATGCCGAGGAAAACGTGACACGATAAAAAAAATCAAATGTTCATTTCATTTAATTTATTTGAATAAAAATCACAAACATTACAGACATATAATTCCAGATCGTTCACAATTACATTATAAAAATTTATAAGAGATGAGAAGAAAGAAGTGAACTCCCAAATGTTGAATATCCGCCACGTGAGAAATCGACGTTTATGATGTATGAATGTTGAGGATTCGATCTGAGAAATCTGCTCACTCCTTCGGGAAGACGTAGTTATGATTAGTTAGTGTACTAATAATGATTAGACGCATAAGCCACGGAAACAACTAGTCTTCTTCTTTCAGTGTCATGTCTGATCCCTTAAAAGAAGTATGCCAGGAAAGAAAAATGTGGCAGTCTATTCTTTCTACCAACCCCTTCGGGGAAACGGTGTGATGGTTAGTTAGTTAGTTAAAAATAGAATCTGTTTAGCACGATTCATTTGTTCTTGCATTTTTTGTGTCAATTAATTCAACAGGTAAACCGTATGTCCAGTTCTTGATTACGTAACGTCCGTTGGGATAGGAAATTACCCCAAGTAAATAGAGCCGGAATCCATTGTGCTTAGCTAGAGAAATCAAGGAGTTACACCGAGAAGTCTGGGACCCTCCACCCATTGCAGTAAGCCAGGTTAGCGTAGGATACGAAAGAGAACCACATTTATTACTAACTAGGTAGCTTTACAGTCAACGTCACTTGAAAAAGTGTATTTATTGCAATTTTAGATATATTAAAGGCTATTTTAACTAACTAACTAACTAACCATCACGCCGTTTCCCCGGAGGGGTAGGCAGAGAGGATGGATCGCCACATTGTTCTATCCTGACATAACTCTCGCGCCTCTTCTACATTCACACATCGTGATATGCACGCTCGTCGATTGTTCCTACTTCGAACATGGCCGCCTTTCAGTAATTGATTAATTTGGTCATGCCATGTCTTCCTTGGCCTTCCTCGACTTCTTTTTCCATTCACACTACTTGTATATATATTTTTAACCATTCTTCCCTCATCCATTCGTATCATATGTTCAAAGCATCTTAGAGACCCTTTCTTGATTTTATTTATCACGCATTCATCCGCTTTACATTCCTTTCTTACTTCATCATTAGATATTCTATCATACATTGTTTTTCCGTACAATACGACGACCTTCGTGGCAGAGTGGTAAGAGCTCTGGCTTCCATACCGGAGGTTCCGGGTTCGATTCCCGGCGATGGCAGTGTGATTGTCACACTGTCTTTGGTCTGGTGTAGAATTCACGTGACAATAAAATGGCGATAGATTGGCTACCTATCACATGTCACGAGAATCAATATAATAGCTAAAAAAAAAAAAATTGTATACAGTAATTGGGTTCAAACAACCTGTTGTATGCATAAAGAAAAAAAAAATATTCTTAGTGACATTTATTCTACTTTCATCCATCTTCTGCCAACTCCAAGCTTCACTTCCATTCATAAAGGTTGGCACTAGAACTCCATTGTGCACTGCTATCTATGCTTCAGTCGATATATTTCTATTTGCAATTTTAATACACTTGGGAAATTGAAAATAATTTTGTTTAATCCACTAATTATTAAAAAGTATTTAAAACCACGACATAATATTTTTTAATAATTAGTGGATTAAACAAAGTTTCTTTCTATTTCCTAAGTATTTTACTATGTAATTCCACAGTGTGAATACCTTAGCGTTCAATAACTATTTTAATACATATATTGAAACACATAGAAACAATAAAATAAAGTTAATCATGTGATACCTCAAATATAAATGATTAGAATATTTACACGTACAGACTAATGAATAGAAATCGATGCTAAACTTAATTAAAACAATAATAAAGTAATATACATAGAAAATTGAAAATAGCTTTGTTTAATCCACAAATTAAAAAAAAAAAAAAAAATATATATATATATATATATATATATATATATATATATATATATATATATATATATATATATATATATATATATATATATATATAACTGCTGCTATATATATATATATATATAACTAACTGCTATGCTGCTGCTATATATTATGTAATATGTATGTATGTAACAACAATAATATGTATGTATGTATATGTTGTAGCAACAGCCAGCCAGCCAGCCAGCAGCCAATATGTATGTATGTATGTAGCCAGCCAGCCAATAATATGTATCAATAGCGCATATAATGTGTAATGTGTGTGTATGTAATGTGTAATATGTGTCAATGGCAATATAACTCCTTCATCAACTAATATGGCTGTATGGCAGCAATGTATGTATGTTTGTATGTGTAATGTGTATGGCAAGCCAATGGCAATAATGTGTAATGGCAATAATAATGTAGCTATGTAATAACATATGGCAACTAATAATGGCCAGCCAGCAATAATAATAATATGTATGTATGTCAACTGTGTATGTGTATGTCAATAATATGTGTATGTATGTGTATGTGTATGTGTGTCAGCATAATAATAATTATATATATATATATATATGCTATATATATAACCATATATACATATATTAAAAAACACGTCATGTTTCGGAGGATACCTCCAGGTAGATTGGCTACCTATCACATGTCACGAGAATCAATATATTAGCTAAAAAATAAATTGTATACACTAATTGGGTTCGAACAACCTGTAGTATACAAAAAAAAATATATATATTACTATGGAATTCCACAGTGTTAATGCCTTAGCGTTCAATACGTTGAATAATAAAGTATAACTTTATATTAAATAATCTCATTCGTAGTAAAACCATTTAACTGAAATCTCTTGATGTCAGTCCATTATAAATAATAAATTAATAAAACAATGTCCTTTTAATGACTGCTTCCACTTTTGTCTTTATCGTCTGTCGATGCCAGTCAGCCTGGCGAAGTTAGATGAAGTAGTTATAAAAAAACATAATTTTACTTAATTATATTTCAATTTTTATTAATTAGAATGAATGAAAACTTCTGTCTTCTGGTAGTTTTATTATATTTTAGATGAAATGACATGTTTCACCCTTCTAATATATACAATTATCCGCATTATCTAATGTTCATCTAAAATAAAATAAAACTCTTAGAGGACAGACGTTTTCATTCATATTTATTATTTAATATGGAGTTTCACATCAAGAAACAAAAAATATTTTTAATCTGTTAATGCGTATGGAAACGTCTGTTTCCTACATGTCATATAATATTTTACGGGATTTTAAAGAACCACTTCAGACTTCGAATAAGTGGAAAAGGGCTAGTTTTGTTGATTCCATCGAGCCTGGCGAAACCGATCTCTATCAAAATAAATACCTAAGTAGTTTTTACAATACGTTTTATTTAATTATTAATAAATAATAATAATAATAATAAAATGCCAACTTTTAAAGCGCCGTTTTTGTGATGTAATCACCTCAACGGCGCATTAAGACGTGTTTTAAATCTAAAAATCTAAATGTGACCGCTTAAAAGCGATCGGTTTAAAAGTATAGTAGAACAAAGTATAAAAGTTTAAATTGGGTGTGAAATATGAAAAATATGGGTTTTCAATTTAGATCTGAAATCTGTCTGATCATTTATGCATCTGAGGTGTGAAGGGAGATTGTTCCAAGCTGATGGACCGGCTACCGCGAACGCTCGATCCCCGAAATTTGTACTGGGCAACGCTTCGGCTCAACTAATCTTCCTATTGCTGAGGAGTTCGCCGAGCGAAGTGTGGATTTCCTTTAATTTAGGGTGTCCGTTATACAGAGTTCAGATATATAACTTGGTGCCATTCCATGTAGTGCTTTGAAGACTGTCCAGCAGAGTTTATACTGGATTCTTTCTGGACTTTTAAGCCAGTGAAGTTCCTTAGATGTTGTGTTATATGGGACTTTTTTGGAATGCCTTTAACGAGTCTTTCTGCTGCATTGAACGCAGATTAAAGTTTGTTTATTTGTTGTTTTGGAATGTTTGCATAAATTCCATTACAATAATCAAGTCGTGACCCTTATTTCAAAACCCTTTTTGTAACAGGTGGACTGTATTCCGAGAATCTTTCTGACTCCTAGAACTGTTTCCCAACTCTAGCCGGAATGGGCCCTCTGAGATGGTTTGCACGCAATGAGACTTTATGCACCTGGCCAGGACCGTAACTCTCTTCATTACAATTTAAATTATTCTACCCTGCAATCCAGGGACGGACACGCTCGTTCGTTTTACAAGGCTTAAGCGAGATTTTTTATTCTTTTCTTCTTAATACAACTAACTAATTAACTAACCCAGAAATATTCCGAGGGAGTAAAAAGATTATGCTCTCTTACGAACAGAAATGCGACTTCTGCGATTATCTGACAGGATAACGGTATTCGACCTCTTGTTATTGTACAATTTTTTGTATTCATTGGTTGATTGTCCTGAATTTTTTTTTTTATAGATTAGCTATTTGTCACATGTCACGAGAATCAAAATGATAGCTATACCTTTTACCTCGATTTGTAATGATGTATAGAACGATTCAACCAAATAATAATAATAATAATAATAAACAGGCCAGGAATAAAATAATATAAAATTATAACTAACTAATTAACTGTTTAAATAATATTTTTTTTATAAATATCACAATTAATTATATTTTGTCGCGACAGCTGTTTCGATAGCCGATGTTGGCATCGTCAGGTCTTAAAATCAACTAAAAATTACATCGGAAAGACTTAGTTCATGTACAAAATTATTAGGAGAGGATGAAACTACACACAACACCCGTTTTACGAAACAGCTGTCGCGACAAAATATATTCAATTGTAGTTTATTTAAACCAAGTTGTTTATTTAAACAGTTAATAATGTATACTTAGGAAATTGAAAATAACTTTGTTTAATCCACATATATTAAAAAAATATTATTAAACACGACATGTTTCGGAGGATACCTTCATCTTCAGGTGTAAAAATATAAAAACATGTCGTGTTTTTTAAAATTATTTTGTGGATTAAACAAAGTTATTTTCAATTTCCTAGGTATATTACTATGGAATTTCACAGTGTTAATGCCTTAGCGTTCAATAAGTTAATAATGTTGAAATATCAAAGTGTTTCTGCCAAAACAATAGATTAACTAACTAACTAACTAACTAACCACAATGTCTTCTCGAAGGGGTAGGCAGAGATAATTGATCGCCACATTGTTCTTTCCTGGCATATTTCTCTCGCTTCCTCAACATTCATACATCGTGTTATGCACACACTTCGATTTCTCAATTTTATTTATTTTTTATTTATACGAAACAGTGGGTACCATTTTCTGCTATCTTTTTAATATTGTATTTAATTATGAATTCTAATACAAGTGGGATAAAGTTTCCTCTTCTAATATGCATAAAAGACAAATCCCAGGATTTCCGTGTACTACCCTACTTATCACTAAAGGTACCCCTTTATCTTGCGTTAAATATCATTTCATTAACATAATTTCCATGTTTTCATTCAGAGTGCATGAAATTATGCAGTACGGTTTAGCCTGCGCTCGGTTCTACAGCTTCTCAAACTTTAATCTGAATGGTGCCTTATCCTCGGATAACAAGAGTTTAAATTGAATACTAACTAACTAACTAACTAACCATCACGCCGTTTCCCCGAAAGGGTAGGCAGAAAGAATGAACTGTCACACTTTTACTGATGCGGCACTCCATCCTTCTCTTTTCGCCCCGCGGGAGACGCGGTGTGATGGGTTGCGAACCTCATCGCCACTGCGTTGAATACGTTGAAATTGAATACATTTTGAAAAATAATTAATGATGTAAATTGAAATTTTTTGGTGTATTGTTTTTAATGAAAAAAAATTCTATATAAACAAACAAACAAACCGCCACACTACTCTATCCTGACACACTTCTCTAGCTTTCTCCACATTCATGCAATGACTCATACACGAACGTCGATTCTCCAGATTTCTAACATGACCAACCTTCATGTTTTCCTCGGTCTACCTCGACTCCGTACTCCATTTCGGTCGTTAACGCTCCCAGTTCTCTTCGTTCACTATTATGTTATATCCTCTTCATTTCACCTTCCCTTTCAAAAACTATCACATTTGACTTTTCGACATTCATCATTAAAACTGTCATTAAATTCCTTTTTAATTAATACGAGTACATTATACGAGTATAAGAAGTGAATGCTGTGCGGATGAAAGTGTTATGAACAAAATAATGAAAAATTATTGAGGTGGTTTGGACACGTGAATGAATTAATGAAGAAAGAATGGTAAAGAAAATACATGTTAACGATGTATATTTGAAATAAAGAGAGACCGAGGAAAACGTGGCACTAACAAATCAATTACATATTAAATGACGGACACGAGAGGAATGAGGTTAAGAAAGTATACGTTAATGAAGTAAATGGAGTACGGAGTCGAGGTATACCGAGGAAAACATGGCATGACCAAATTAATCAAATTTTTGAAGGTTGGTCATGTTGACGACCTTCGTGGCCAAGTGGTAAGTGCATTGACTGCAACCCCGAAGGTTGCGGGTTCTATTCCCAGCAGTGTGATTGTCACACTGATTAGCTACCTATCACATGTCACGAGAATCACTATGATAGCTATAATATCCTTTACATCGATTTGGTTCATGCTGTCATGATGTGAAGAGCGATTCAACAAATTAATAATAATAATAAAGATGTCGGAAGAATCGACGTGCGCGTATGACTCCTATGAATGTGGAGGAACCTACAGAGGTGTTAGGATGGAGTAGTGTGGCGTTCCATTCTCTTTGCCTTTCCCTGCGGGGAAACGGCGTGTTGGTTTGTTTGTTTGATACGTGAGGAGCCGTAAAAATCGACTGCGTGCATGACACGATGTATGAATGAATTTTATTTCTGCCTACCCCTTCGGGCAGGCAGCGTGCTGGTTAGATAGTGAGTTTATTCACTTTAATTAATGATTTTGTGAATCATTTGTTCCCTTATCTTACCTCTAGGGAATAGTTTTGATAAGCGGGGAGGATTAATATTTTGGAATCGCAGGCCAAAGGGGAAACAGCGCGGGGCTGAAGCGACGAGTTGCCAGTACACGTAATCCACTTACCTACATGAGCCAAGGGTTATTTATCTCGCAAATGGAGCGTATCTGGCAACACTGGTCCTTAACCCCGAACCCCATTCGCTAGATAAATTCTGTTCTGATTTCTAATGACTCTGTCGCTTTATATAACGTGTAGCAATCCTGATTCATCTATGTGATGATGTGTTTCATATTCAAATTAATAGAATGTCGCGAGTACATGCATTATTGACGTACTATGTAAATATATGAATTATGAAGACTTTAGTGGCAGAGTGGCAAGAGTTATATATAAGGTTCCCACCACCACCCGAGACTGTTATAGGACGCAGCGACGCCCTTTCGTCAGTCTCGCTGCACTATCTAGGCCTGTTCCTTGTCCATCCGGGACTTACGTTAATTTAATTTAGCCTTTTCTTGTCATCAATCAAAAGGGTGACAGACCACATTTAATCTATTCTTTTAAACTTATATATCTCCCGCGCGGCCTCACATCTCCTTATTATTAAATAAAATCAGTGGCAAGAGTTATGACCAAGACTTGAAAGTATTTACTAGGCCGTAAGGACCATAAACAATTTTTCCAAAATGGAAATTTATGGGGCCGTATGTACCGCCATATCTTCATCTTCCACTTATTTTAGGTCGTATGACCTGTGTGTGACGGTGGGCTGTCCTGGGGTGATGATGTCCAACCATCTCTCCATCACTTCGGCGGCCTTCCTGGTAATCTCTTGCTGTTTGGGTTTTCATCTTTTACAATTTTTGCAATTCTTGTATTCTCCATGCGGTCCACGTGGTCTCACTAAAAGCGCCTTCTGCTTCTTCCCCATCTCACTATGTCTTCAACACCACAAAAAGACCTTATCGTTTCATTTCTGATCCGATCTCTGAGGGTTTTGCCTGCGATGGAGCGGGGTTCGCATTTCTGCTACTGCAGTATTGTAATTCGTGAAGTGATTAAAAAACGTATACAGTAATTGAAACTAACGAACTAACTAACCATCCAATGGAATGCCACACTTTCCTTTCCTGATATATTCCGCTCGCTTCCTCAACATTAATACACAGTGTTATGCACGCACGTCATTTTCTCCGGCTCCTCCTGTGGCCGACATTCAATATTTGATTTATTTGATCGTGCCACGTCTTCCTCTATTTCTTGTTCTATTTACATCGTTCAAGTTTACATTTTTTACCATCTTTCATCATTCATTCTCTTCATGTGTCCAAAACAACTTAATATTCCTGTTTTTATTCTGTTCATAACACTTTTATTGGCACCGCATTCACTTTTTATATTTTCATTCACAGATTTTCACACATTCGTCTAAGAGATCTCATTTTTACTGCATATATTCTACTTTTATCCTTCTTTTGCTAGATCCATGATTCGCTTACATAAGGGTCGGTATACCATTGTGAACTGCCATATTATACAGTAATTCTTCTATTTCTAAATAGTCCATTGTTTTGGTCGAAACTCTATGATACTTCAACATTATTACTGTATTTAAATTTATTATTATCACTGAGAGTGTCGCGACAGATGTTTCACTAACCGATTTTGGCATCATCAGGTGTTACAATAAACTAAGTTTAAAACTAACTAACTAACTAACCATCACGCCGTCTCACCGAAAGGGTAGACAGAAAGAATGGACTGTCACACTTTTACTGATGTGGCACTCCATCCTTCTCTTTTCGCTCCGCGGGAGACGCGGTGTGATGGGTTGCAAACCTCATCGCCACCAATAGGCATCTCCAGCGCACACTTCGATCGTGCAACACCCACAAAATAAATCTAATACAAATAATATAAAATACAATGATATAAAATAAATTAACAAAATAAAAATAATTTAACACAAAATGTTATTTTTAGATGGTGCACATATTGTCTTTTTAATTTATGTTCCACGAATCCACCGTTTTTTTAATTTAGCACATAATGTAATAACACAATGTTTTTTTTCGATGTTGCACATGTTGACATGGACGATCCGGACTTTTGTGTTTATTTAATTTATTTTACACGTATCCACTGTTTTTTAAATTAGCTGTAATTAGGCACTTAACCAGCAAGAACTTTGAAATAATATTGAAGAAATTATTCAAATTGTCATTGGAACAAATGAAAAAATTATTTTCACACCTGTCAAAATTCTTTATAAAAACGATAAAACTAATATAATTTTAACATAAAACAGCACAAACGTATTACGTGTCACAATTAACTATTATAAAGTGCGGCAACAGTTAAATTGACCAAAACAATTCACTTATACGCGAAATTTCTCCAAATTTACAGGAGCACCACATGAACCAAACCAAATTTTCAAAATCAGAATATTACTAAGTTTAATAATCTTATTTTTCTTCTTAGTGTAGACCTTGTGGCCTGTTTCTTAAAAACGAATTGACTTCCTGCGAGGAAAATGGGTTTAAAAAACCACTTGTATACAAAAAATGGATATAATCAAAAATCTTGAAAATGGACGTTTTCTTCAATATTAACGCATAAAAAAACGAGTATAAAAATAATTTTATGTGCTGGAAAAGCCTCGCAGACAGGAATACAATACATATTTTGAAATATTATTTTTTGTTACATACCAATATGAGAGAAATATTCGTAGAGTGTTTTTATACGTGGAAATATTTAATCTTCACGATGGTGACATATATTTCATGTGTTGAGTTTGACGTCCTCTCTGTTATTTACGTGTGTAACGTAAAATATTATACGTTTCAGGCTCTTGTTTCTTCCCCCTCGCTGGTGTGGGGTGGAATAATATCTTGGAACACCTCAGACAAACGTTTTCCATTAAATGAACTCCATGCGAGGGGTAGGTAATTGAGTACTATATAATTGAACGAATGCGTTATCCTTTCATCTTCTCCGACGTTACAACCCTTTGGAAGATCTTAGCCTACTCCAAGAAACGTCTTCATCCCGTCTTGTCTCTGGCCGCCACCTCCCAGTCTTGCTGCTCCAGGACCCCACAGTCTGCCACGGCACCATCAAACCATCGTAGTCACGGCCTGCCGACGCTTCTTCGCCCTACTGGACTGTCAGACAAACAACACTCTTTTGGGGAGCTCCATATCTGCCATGTTATAGCCAGCGTAGTCTGTTAATCTTTATAAACTTGACCAAGCTGACGTCCTGGTATAGATCGTAGAGCTCTGTGTTGTATCTCCTTCTCCACGTCTGACCATCCTTAATGGGTCCGAGGATTTTGCGAAGGATATTCCTTTCCTTTCGAAAACGTATAAATTATATACGGTTTTATAAACAAATATATAAATTTATTGAACGGTAAAGCATTAACACCTTGGAATTCCATAGTAATATACTTTAAAAATTGAAAATAACATAAAAAATAATTATTAGTACATATAACAAAGAGCCCAGGTTAATGTTTAAACTTTAATTATTGTGTTGAATTTTAAATGCGTTTTTTACATTAGTCTTTCTTTGTTTAGTTTTCATTATATTTTTAAACCTAAAGATGGAGGTATCCTCCGAAACATGTCGTGTTTTTAAATATATTAATAAATTTTTAATATTTTGTGGATTAAACAATGTTATTTTCGATTTCCTAAGTAAGTACCTATATAAATCTTATGCATATGAATTTCGAATGAGATACGTGCTACCCGTCTTGTTCTGCGGTATGAAAACACGGACCTTGACAAAAGCTATTACTTCAAAGTTGGATGCCTTTAAAATGTAAATATATTGTAGCAGTGTATAGTATATATTCGCCTTCATTTTGTGTTGTGGATTCATATTTGAATAAATATAATTACACTTAGTATTACAACACTATTACATTCACTTATCACAGACATGTTTCGGTTAAAACATAACTTTTTAATGTACAAAATTTTAACGAAAGTGTAATAAAGGTTATGATATAACCGAAACATATCTGTGGGTAACAAACTGAATGGAGCTTTAAAAATATTGTAGTTATTGGAAACAAGAATTTATCAATGAAAGCGAAAACGGCCGTTCGCAATGGAGTTCTGGTCCCAACCCTAATGTATGGAAGCGAAGCATGGAACTGGCAGAAGAAGGATGAGAGCAGAATAAATGCAGTAGAGATGAGGTCCCTAAGACGTATGTGTGGTAGAACGATATACGACAGAATCTCAAATGCTGATATAAGAAAGGAACGTATAGAGCGGAATAAGCGGAAAATTATTAAAGGATCGCTGCGTTGGTTCGGACATATGGAGCGCATGGATGGAGAAAGAATGGTTAAAACAGTATACGTTAATGATGTAAATGGAGTACGGGGGAGTACCGTTTCCCTGCAGGGGTAGGCACAGAGAATGGACTGCCATACTACTCTATTCTGGCAAACCTCTCTAGCTTCCTCCACATTCATACAACGAGTCGTACACGCACGTTAATTCCTCCGACTTCTAACATGACCAACCTTTAAAATTTGATTAATTTGGTCATGCCATGTTTTTCTCGGTCTGCCTCGACTCCGTACCCCATTTACATCATTAACGTATACTTTCTTAACCATTATTTCTCCATTCATGCGTTCCATGTGTCTGAACCAACGCACCGATCCTTTCATAATTTTGTTCATGATACCTTCTTTCGCTCTACATTCCTTTCTTATATCAGCATTTGAAGACTACAGGGGAAAAACAAGGAATGTCAGTAGAATGTTAATTTGATTAAATTGAGAATAAAGCTAATCAAAGTCTATATATTTCTTAGCAATTAGCAATCGATTATCTGGCCATAGTCGATGACACACATGATTTTTGAATATGAAAATTTTACTGTGGATAGATACGTACAAATGCCGCTAGATTGCATTATTACATTTATTTTGAATTTTAACTGACATTCCTTGTTTTTCCTCTGTAGTCTTCATTTGAGATTCTGTCGTATATCGTTCTACCACACATACGTCTTAGGGACCTCATCTCTACCGCATTTATTCTGCTCTTATCCTTCTTCTGCCAGTTCCATGCTTCGCTTCCATACATTAGGGTTGCGACCAGAACTCCATTGTGAACGGTTGAAAGTTATCTTTTGGAAATGCATCTGTTTTGTTTTTTAATAACCTAAATGCTTTTAAATCATATCCCGAGATGTCACTATCTCATTTAAACGATTTAAAATTAAATATACAATGAAAGTTGAGTTTTCGATTTCACGAATTTCATGAATTTCACGAATTTCACGAATTTCATGAATTTCGTGGTGAATTTATTATAAAAAATACATATTTTTTTATTAATGCATATTAGAAGAAGAATTTTTCACAAGTTGACTATGCTTTTGTGAACTAATTTAATATCGAGTCAGTTATACGGTTGACGGAATAAGGAAACAAAGAAAATCTAAAACTGACAGCAAAACGTTCGCCCTGAATAAACGGCGACGGTTAATTTTGACGCCATTGTTTGCTCGGCTTTGTCATGGTTATACCTTTTCATGCGTGCTGTTTGTTTGAATGGTTAAATTGAAATGAGTTATTCCAGCATGATTAGAAGAGGATTGGACGGAATGATAATAGATATCATTTCATCCGTAAATTGTCTTCAATTTGTCTTTATGAGTGTGCGCACAAGATGGGTCTATACGTAGTAGGGTCAAAGCACCAATGAATGACCGTTTAAGGTTCAGCTTGTACTGAAATCCACATTAAAGGCATTAATTTCATTATTTCAGTGTACAAAATAAAAGAAAACAATAAAAAACACATTGACTTCTCTAAATTCTCTAACTTTTCTTATTGAAATATGAGTATTACTATTAAAATTAATATTTCTATAAAAAAATAGCACAATCACCAGTAAATGACCACTTCAGGTTATATTGATACAATACATAGATTTTGTTACATTGTTATATTATGAAACACCCTTATATATAAAAATATGTAAATATTCAAATAATTGCATAAGAAATAACATTGAAAAAAACACTAACCACACTTTTCCTTATAAAAAAAACTACTAACGATCTCAAAACAACAACGGGAAGACCCACTTTTACCGTTTGACAAGGCACAGTTCAAAACTGATAGTTTTGTTTCATACCAACAGTTGTCTCTGCCTACCTCTTTTGTCATAGTTTATTGGGATTAAAGTTTTTTGACTGGACACATAGAGCAATTCTTATTATATTTTGTTTTATTAACCAACGGTCATTTACTGGGGGGCGGTCAAATACTGGTGCTTCGACCCTAATCCTAAGTAAACGGTGAATCTTGAAAAAGGGTTATTGTACTTTGTATTCCATAGAAGTAAGACGAAATTGTATTTTGACACTTTTGACTTATATCGCTAAAAAAACGTTACTATATGTCATCGCTAGGCGGCACATTCTTCGACGACGCATTTTGAATAAAATGTCATTTTTAAAACGACATGTTCTTCTTCTGGTGCGTGTTAGGTACCTACCCCAAACGTTGACGATCACTGCTGTGTAGGTCATCTATGTCTTGCGCCACTTGGAACAGGTTCTGAATTCTGCTCATTCCTGTCCATTCTCTTATTAACTGCCTTCTACTAACTCCCCGAAGTCCGTCTATTCCATCCATTAATATCAGCCGAAGTAGGTTTTTTTTTCTCTCCTTATCACATATCCTAAAACTGAGAACTTTCTTACTTTCACACTCGAACAGGTCTCTATTGACTCAGGCTCTCTGTAGAACGTCTGCATTACTAACCCTATCGGTCCACGGTATACAGAGGATTCTGCGGTATATGCACATCTCGAACGCCTCCAACCGGTTAATTACATTCACTTTTAGAGTGCAGGTTAGAGTGCATTACATTCACTTTTAGAGTGCAGGTTAGAGTGCATTACATTCACTTTTAGAGTGCAGGTTAGAGTGCATTACATTCACTTTTAGAGTGCAGGTTAGAGTGCATAACATTCACTTTTAGAGTGCCACCTTTTTCCATATTTTATGAATGCTTTATTCATCCGTCCAAATTTGAATCACATTATTTTTTTCAGGTTTCGATGAGTTCGTGTTCTACTCCATCTACTGGGAGATCAGAGGCCTCGCATTGAACGGTAATAATGAAGCGGCCGTCTTAGGACCTATTTCTCAAGTTTCCATGGCGACGAGCATCGACTTCCACGCAGGTCAGTAATTTAATAATAACTTTTAGCTTTTGCATCCATTTTCAGTAGACGACTTTCGTGTTCGAGTGGTAAGTGCTTTGACTACCATCCCGAAGGTCCCGACTTCGATTCCCGGCGATGGCAGTGTGATTGTCACGTTGTCATTGGTCTGGTTTAGAATTCACGTTACAATAAAATGGCGATAGATTAGCTACCTATCTAAATAACTTGCCATATACAAATGTGAAAAGCAACGGGAAACTTCCACATTAATAAGGTCCAAGTGGCATCCCAAGAACCAGCAAAGATGTTAATAAACTTGCTGCATACCTGGATTGTAACTAAAAAAATAAAATATATGTATTTTTAGCTAGCGGACCCGACAGATTTTGTCCTGCCCGAACGTTGGCTTGTCTGCTATTAGCTGGTTCAGCAAACATTTTTCCGATATTCGCATTTTCGATAAACTATATACTAAATGATAAACTATATACACAATAGACATGCAATTGTGATACATTTCATACATGGAATGAACTTCCTAGATAGTTTTAACAGTTACCTACCGGGTCTAAATGTGAATCTAAACCATCCAGGGACCCACTAAAACACCCACAAAAATTTTCATCAAAATCGATCGAGTTGTTTAGGAGTTATTTAACTACATACGCCCGTACAGAAGAATTACATATATAAATATATGGAGATTTACATCATTGTTCATGAAGCAATAAATATGTGTTCTTTATTTAAAAATAATAACAAACGAATCGTTTGTTTTTTTGTTCAAACGGATTATTTTGTTTTTCGTATTATTAGGATGGGTGAGGTGTAATCTTCACAGGCCCGAATTGGGGATTCCAGGCATCAGTTGAGGCGCGAAATTCAATTTATGTGTTCGCCATGCGGAAAGATGAGTGACAAGACGGCGCCGCGTAATTTCTGTATTAAACTCACGGAACAAATGTTATATGAAAACAAATATATGGGGATTCTCCCCTGACGCCATTCGGTTAGGGATAAGGCTTTCTACACATCCATTTTGGATTCAAGAATCGTTAAATTTAAACCGGATTAAAAATAAGCCATCGAACAATATATAGGGTTTTTCAGGAAAGCTTTTCAGGAAAGCTTCTTATCTTCTTCTTCTTCTCCTCCTTTAAACCAGTTTGATAACATTTTGAAGCTCTTGCTAGGGTTGGATGGTTTTAACTGCCTTATTAGAGTTATATAAAATAACGGTGGATACGTGGAATATAAATGGAATTTAAAATGTATTGTTTTTAAAACAGAATGCTCTTAAAGAATTTTAATATCAAAATTTAAATTCAGTAAATTTAACGTAATTATTTTAATATTATTTTTACATTAAATCCTGTTTACCACCCCTGATATGTATGTATATAAAGGATTCAGTTTATAACAGTGTCACTAGTCTGTCGATGCCAGCGAGCCTGGAGAAACCGGTCGATGTCGAAATAAAGACAAAAGTGAAAGTAGTGGATTTATAAAATTTTTTTTTATTAAAAAACGAGGTTTTCAAAATAATTACTTCCACTTTTGTCTTTATTTCGACAGCGAGTGGTTTCACCAGACCCACTGGCGTCGACAGACTGGTCTGACCAGTATCATCATACCCGCTTTTATGTTTATAAATAAAAGTGGAAGTAGTTCTTTAAAAAACATCGTTTTAATTAAATATTATTTTAAACGAGTTTCCATTAAGTGATTTCAGTCATTCGATTAACTAATTTACCATCACGCCGTCTCCCCGAAAGGGTAGGCAGAAAGAATGGACTGTCACACTTTTACTGATGCGGTACTCCATCCTTCTCTTTTCGCCCCGCGGGAGACGCGGTGTGATGGGTTGCGAACCTCATCGCCACCAATAGGCATCTCCCGCGCACACTTCGATCGTCCAACACCCACAAAATAAATCTAAAACAAATAATATAAAATAAAATAAAAATAATTTAACACAAAATGTTCTTTTTAGATGGTTCACATACTCGTATTGTCTGTTTAATTTATGTTATCGTATCCACTGTTTTTTAATTTAGCACATAATGTAATAACACATTATGTTTTTTTCGATGTTGCACATGTTGACATGGACGATCCGGACTTTTGTGTTTATTTAATTTATGTTACACGTATCCACCGTTTTTTTAAAATTAGCTGTAGTTAGGCACTTAACCAGCAAGAACTTTGAAATAATATTGAAGAAATTATTCGAATTGTCATTGGAACAAATGAAAATATTTATTTTCACACCTGTCAAAATTCTTTATAAAAACCAAAAAACTAATATAATTTTAACAGAAAAACAGTACAAACGTATTACGTGTCACAATTAACTATTATAAAGTGCGGCAACAATTGAATTGGCCAAAGCAATTCACTTATACACGAAATGTCTTCAAATTTTCAGGAGCACCACATGAACCAAACCAAATTTTCAAAATCAGAATATATATTCGATTATCTTAAAAAGAGAATACGATAATTAACCGAGAGTTGACCACCCCTACATAAGTTATTAGTGGGCTGTCTCTGGATAATAAAGAGATTTCCTATTGCGGTTTGAAGGGAAATTTATGTTATAGCAGCCCGATTCGCGGAAGTTGCCGGTATGGGAGAACGTTATGACACCGTGAAGGGCGTAAAAGTAAACGTATTTTTACGAACGTGAAATACGCCAATAAAGAGTCATTTCTATCCCGGCAAAACATTCTTCCGGTTGCTTTGTTCTCAGATTCAACGGTGAAAACTTTTACGAATAGTAATTTTATTTGAATCCATAAAGTCAAGCAATTATTTTTATACAAACGGCACACAATTTAGTTTTATTATCTTTTGATATACGTGTCATGTGTCATGGACCTTCCACGTTGGGATGATGTCGCGTGGGTCGATGGCGGTTTAGCCTCTCAAACTGGCAAAAGAAGGATGAGGGTAGAAAAAATGCTGTAGAAATTAGATCTCTTAGACCATAAGTTCCCAAACTTTTTTGGTCCGTGACCCCTCTTTCAGACACAAAATTACACAAGGCCCCCATGGAAATTTACCTTTTTTAAATTATACAAAACTGAAATGAGATGTCTTAGACGAATGTGTGGAAAATCTGTGTATGATAGAGTGTCGAATGAAAATATACGAAGTGAATACGGTGCGAATGATGGTGTTGTGAACAAAATAATGAAAGGATCATTAAGATGGTTTGGACACATGGAAAAATGAATGAGGAAAAATGGTAAAAAAAGTATATGTTAACGATGTAAATGGAACCAGAAATAGAGGAAGACCGAGGAAAATGTGGCACAATCAAATACTGAATGTCGGCCATGTGAGGAGTCAGAGAAATCGACGCGCGTGCATGACACGATGTATGAATGTTGAGGAAGCAAGAGAAATATGTCAGGAAAGAAAAGTGTGGCAGTCCATTCTTTCTGCCTACCCCTTTGGAGAGACGACGTGATGGTTAGTTAGTTAAACGGAACAAGAAATACGGGAAAACCAATGAAAACGTGGCACAATGTAATAAATCAAATATTGAATACCAGACACGTAAGAAGTCGGTAATAAATCTTAATTTAATATTTTACAGTTTAAATATTTTTACGAAAAGTGTGGTAGTCCATTCTCTCTGCCTACCCCTTCTTTTGTTGTTGTCAATTTAATATTTTTTTAAAAGCACGTAAAACATGCTGTTTATGCAATACAATTAGTGATCCAACTCAAGAACTGTTTGATTACGCAAATCTGAATACAATTTGTATTAGTATTGTTAAAGAGTGTTCTATTTCAAAGAAGTTAATCAAAGCGGGGACATGTTTTTATGTTCCACAATACCAATTTCATTTCAGAAGAAAATTTAAATCGGTTACCCGCCGAAAATAATACCTCGAAGAACGGCTTAGATTTCGATTAGCTGCTTTATGAACGTCCAGGGAGATTCTCGCAAACCAGAAGAAACGCTAATGTTAAATTTTGAAGCTGCATAAAAATGACAAGCAGAATAAACGCCGTAGAAATGAGATCACTAAGAAAAATGTGCGGGAAAACGTTGTATGATAGAATATGATTAACATATAATTTTTTTGACCATTCTTTTTTCATTCATTCTTTCCATATGTCCAAACCATCTTAATGATCCTTTCGTTATTTTGTTCATAACACCATCATTCGCACCATTCACTTCTTATATTTTCATTCGACACTCCATCATACACAGAGTATCCACACATTCGTCTAAGAGATCTCATTTCTACTTCATTTATTCTACTTTAATCCTTCTTTTGCCAGTTCCATGCTTCGCTTCCATACATAAGGGTCGGTAGAAGAACACCATTGAGTAATTAACGCAAATGTTTGATTATGAAGCTGCATAAAAATGACAAGCAGAATAAACGCCGTAGAAATGAGATCACTAAGAAGAATGTGCGGGAAAACGTTGTATGATAGAATGGATAAAATTAAAAGTGGATCCCTGAGATGGTTTGGACATATGGAACGGATGGATGAGAGTAGAATGTCCAAAAAGTTGTACACAAGCAGCATGAGTGGAAAAAGAAGCCGAGGACGACCGAGGAAAACATGGCATGACCAAATTAATCAATTACTAAAAGGCGGCCACATTCGAAGTCGGAACAATCGACGTGCGTGCATGGTACGATGTATGAATGTAGAGGAAGCCCGAGAGTATGCCAGGATAGGCCAGTGTGGCGATCCATCCTCTCTGCTTACCCCTCCGGGAAAATGGCGTAATGGTTAGTTAGTTAGTAGCACTAACACTACACATCAGCAACTTTATTAAAAAATTAAAATTAAAAAACAAAAATGTTTCGGACACAGAAGCCTTTACAAAACATAGGCTGTCTTTGGTCTGGTGTAGAATTTACGTGACAATAAAATGGCGATAGATTGGCTACCTATCACATGTCATGAGAATCAATATAATAGCTAAAATAAAATTGACTACAGTAATTGGGTTCAAACGACCTTGTCTTCACTGTGATATCTAGGTTAAGTTCACTAAATGTTAACTATAAGAAATTTAGTGTAAGTTTACATGTGTAAGTGAGCGGGAAATAGAAGGGGGAAAAATATCTAATCTTCATAGATGGCGCTGGTCTGTAAATTGAAATTGACATGTGAATTGTGGTGTTGGATATTAACAAATATACAACTTACAAAAATTTGGCAGACATGGTGGTCATAAGAAAGGTGGAATGGGGAATGTTGTAATTACATAAAGCGTGCGCTTTACCCAACCAATGACAGGTCATAAATCCTGTAAACACCTGTATCACCATATTCAGTTTCCAGTTTGCATCTTCGTCTCTATTGAGATAAAATTAATCCTTGAATTGATAACCCGCAATGGGTAACTAAAATCCAGTATTCGTCTACAAGTATTTATATACATTCAAAATGTTGGGAAAAATATTTTAGATGAAATGCGGTCTGGCATTCCCTTGCGATTGATATATATTAAACGTAAATCCCGGTTGGATGGGGAACAGGCTTAGGAAGTGCATGAGCGAGGCTGACGAAAGGGCGACGCTGCTCCCTATAACAGCTTCGGATATGTGGTGAGAACCTCCCTTCTCTTACTGTTGTATACAAGGAAAAAAATGGAAGAGGTCTATATCAAGCAGTGGAGGGAAGAAGGCTGAAGAAGAAAGAAGAAGAAGATTAATAAAATAAATACGGCATCGTGTATTCTTACTAAAAAGCAACAAATACTCCTAACAATTATGAACATTTCCTTTTATACGGACGTCGAATTAATTGAAACGTTCAGACGTCCCACGAAATTGGAATTCTGAAAACTGAACCGCTTTTATAATACAAAAACAGTGGACTTAAAACCTTCAAATTCCAATAACCACTGATTGGTGATTGGCCAGTTTGAATCATCAAAAGAACCATTTCGAATTTCGAAAAGTGAATAGAACCTGTTTTGAAATAGCTCCAAGTATTGTATCAGGGGCTTGTAAGAAATTAATTAAATATTTATTGGGGCGCTTTGATATTGAGGGTAGGTACCCGTTCACAAGCACAACAATATTTTTGTAGACTTCATGTTTCTTGAAACATTTATACTCCATTATTCTTCTTCTTTTGGTGCCGTGTCAGGTTCCCCCAACGTTGACTATCACTGCAGCAAAGGCTTCTCTATCCTGCGCCACTTGGAACAAGTTCTGAACTCTTGTTATTCCTCGCCACTCTTTGATGTTCTGCAGCCAGGACAGCTGCCTTCTACCAACTCCCCGACGTCCCTCCACTTTAGGTGAGGTGGTATTTTTCTCCCCTTAGCACATAACCCAAACATGAGACCTTTCTAATTTTCACATTCGACAACAGCTCTCTATTGGCTCTGACTCTCTGCAGTACGTTTGCATTACTGACCCTATCTGAGCATTCTGCGGTATATCCACATTTCGAACGCTTCGAACCGGTTCATTACATTCACTTTCAGAGTCCAGATTTCGCAGCCATATTGTAGAACATACCATATACCATATAACATTTAATCATTCTTTGACGGAGTTTCAAGTTAAGATTATCCATATTTGATATTAAATATGAATGATAACGTCAGTTTTCTAGAAGTTAATATTACTGTTATCTTTTTACACCTGGGAATTGACGTGTATTCACGTGACAATAAAATGGTGATAGATTAGCTACCAATCACATGTCACGAGAATCAATATAATAGCTATAATACCCTTTACATCGATATGGCTCATGCTGTCATGATGTAAAGAGCTATTTAACAAAATAATAATAATAATAATATACTCTTAGACAAGGGTGTGGAAAATCTATGTATGATAGAGTGTCGAATGAAAATATAAGAAGTAAATGCAGTGCGAATGAAAATGTTACAAACAAAATAATGGAAGGATCATTATTATGTTTTGGACACATGGAAAGAATGAACGAAGAAAAAGTGGCAAAAATGTAAATGTAAATAGAAATAGAGGAAGCCCGAGTAAAATGTGGCACCATTAAATAAATTAAACATTGAATGTCGCCCACGCGATGAGTCGTAGAAATTGACGTGCAAGCATTACACGATGTATAAATGTTGAGGGGCAAGAGTATGTCAGGAAAGAAAAGTTTTGCAATCCATTATTTCTGCCTACCCCTTCAAAGAGACGGCGTGATGGTTAGTTAGTTAGTTAGGATGGGTGTTAACTTCGAAACATGTATAAAATATTCTTTCTTCCATATTCGCCTCACATAAAATTTTTTAGGTCCAATAATTGATTTCTTTCCATTGTTCCATAATTCTTACTAAATAACAATAATGACGAAATAAGGTAGAAATGTAAGGCAGAAGATTGCATCATAAGTAAAATTAAAAAAATATATATCCTTAATGGTTGGGACTTCTTCTTCTTCTTCGTCAGCCCTTATCGGTCCACTGCTGGACATAGGCCTCCTCTCTTCCCTTCCACTCGTCTCTATCTCCTGCCAGCCGTAGCCACATTTCCCTCCCCACGGCAGCAATGTCGTCGGCCCACCTTTTTTGCGGCCTGCCGACGTTTCTCCTATTCTCCCATGGTCTCCACCTTATTATTTTCTGGGTCCATCTATCCTCACTCTGTCTCGCCACATGACCCGCCCATTGCCACTTCAGTCTCGCTAGTCGTTCCATGATGTCCGTTATTTTTGTTCGGCGTCTAATCTCCTCATTTCTGATTCTATCTCGGAGACTGACGCCGAGCATATGTCTTTCCATGGTTGGGACACATGGAACAAATGAACGAAAGAGAAGTCGTAAAAGCTCAAGGAAAACATGGCGTGACCAAATTTATCAAATAATAAAAGGCGGGTACATTGAGTGTAGAGGAATCTAGAAAGGTATATCTGCACAGAACAATATGGCGGTACATCCTCTCTGCCTAATCCTCTGGGGAAACGGCGTGATGGTTAGTTAGTTAGTTAGTTAGCAATAAAACCTGTCCCAAGATTTAGTACCTCCCTCTATTTTATTTTTCAATGGCCCCACGGTTGAGGCGGTACGCACGAAGGGGTTAATATTAATATGATGCGATGAATTGTCGCTAATGTGAAACTGGAAAAATACAGAAAGTTTTATTAAATAAACATTTGTGTGTTTTCCTGATACATGTATTATTGTTGTATAACTTTTCTAAAGATAATATTATTTCAATGCAAGCAATATACAAGAAACGAGTGCAAACAAACCCAGAAACTCGGAGAAAGATTGAAAAATCGCCATTTCAACAATCTTCTATTTTATATCTTCCATACGTTATAACGAAGTTGATTTCTATTTAATATTAATGTATTCGAGAGAACTTCCTCGACTCGATGAATTTTACATTATAATAACACATTATGATTTTTTTTTATGAATTGTTCAAAAACAAATAGTGTTTTTTGTATATTCGCCTTAGCTTTGTGTTGCAGATGTTTAATGTTTTCTTTTTTATATACTTTGTATGCAGCACACACTTTATTAAAAAACGGAAAGTTTCGGACACACAAGTCCTTCATCAGTGATAAATATCAAAAATATTAATTGCGTAGATTTAACGGTTGGCATCAATATGTTTTGTGTGATTTTGGGTAACACCGTGTGATTTATCCTTCTCGACCGACGTTTCGGAGATCGTTGCAGTGTCCATCTTCAGGGTAATGTGGTGGTGGTAACAAATCTAGCAAACGGTTGGCAGCTGCAGGTTATTTGAATCCAATTACCGTGTACATTTTTTAAACTATTGATTCTAATGACATGTGATAGGTAGATAATCTATCGCCATTTTACTGTCACGTGAATTCTACACCAGACCTAAGAAAGTGTGACAATTACACTGCCATCGTCAGGAATCGAACCCGATATATCGAAAAAGTATATTTAATTAAATGAGAAATATGTCACTATCTTAAAATATTTTGCAACTGCCATAACACGTGCATCGTTCTTATATTGATATTAAACATGAAAATTTAGTTTCACGCCATTCTACAAGATACAATTAATTCAAATACACTGTTACTTTTAGTATTAAAATAAAGCAATAAATACTTTGAGGTTATTTCTTAACACCCTGTTCTCATTTCTACAGATTAATACAGAAATCTAAGTGGAATAGTACTATCCGGTTTACCACAATTCGATTGTACTAATTTATCAACTAAAACGAAGGATAGTTTGAATGGCTCCGTTTAGACCACAGGTTCCCAAAGTCGGTGGCACTGTAAGCGCTGAAGTCTTCTAGGAGGCGATAGTGGATTCAATACCGCTTGTGGGGAGTTCAGGCGATCTAGGTGTCGGTGGTTTCTTATAGAATAATATAATGTGACGAATACGACCTTCGCGGCAGAGTGGCAACTGCTGTGACTGCCACACCGATGGTCCTGAGTTCTATTGTTGAAAGAGTTTCGAATGAGAATGTAAGAAGTGAATGCGGTGCGAATGATAGTGTTATGAACAAAATAATGCTAGGATCATTTATATGGTTTGGACACATGGAAAGAATGAATGATTAAAAGTAAATGGGACTAGAAATAGAAGAAAACCGAGGAAAACGTTGCACGAACAAAGAAATCAAATATTGAATGTCGGCCACGTGAGGAGTCGGAGATATCGACGCGCGTGCATGACACAATGTATTAATGTTGAGGAAGCGAGGAAAATACATCAGAAAAGTAAAGTGTGGCAGTCTATTCTTTCTGCCTACCCCTTCGGGAGACGGCGTGATGGTTAGTTAGTTAGTTTTTTATTAATTCATATTTATCAGTGTCAAATCTTTTGTTTAAAATTTTAAAAAGTGTTCTCAAAATTGAGGTTAAGTTTTTAAAGTATAGTTCTTTTGGTGTGATTTTTTTTAAACCTTTATTAATTGTGTTTAAAATCTTTTTTCTATTATTTTATTACTGTACTGACCTTATATTGACTTTACTTTACTGAGTTTATGACTTTATACTGACCGTCGGGTGGTCGTGTTGGGAAAACCATCCCTATCCAACCCCCACCACTCTCTCTGTCGGATCGGAACGTGTGTAGCCTTGTCGTCCCGACTTCACTACCCAATCTTCTTCTTCTTCTCTTTCTCCTTCTCCTTATATACCTTTGGTCTGTGCCTGAAATCAGGCTGGGAGGTTGACTCCCAACTATCTCTCCATCTCTTCGGCGATTTTCCGGGGGGACGGCAGCCGGCAGGAATCTGATGCGCCACAGCGTGTGGGATTCTGGTGGGATCCATCCTCTGCACGTGCGCATTCCAGTATCTTCTGCGTTGTCTGCCCCATCTCACGACATCCTCCGCCTTGCAGATCTCGCGGATAGCCGTGTTCCTCACCCTATCTCGAATAGTCCTTTCTGCTATCATCCTCAGCGTCCTCATATCTGCCACCCGTACTTTAGCCTTCGTTTTTGTGGTATCAGCTCTGGTCTTAATGGTATATGTCAGTATAGGTCTTACGCAGGTTTTATATATTGTTATGTACGAGGATCGGGACACTTTGGTCGTGTAGGGCAGTCGTGTCAGGACGTGTGTTGGGCCTTGAAATTCTTACGTGCGTACATAAGTAAATACATATAGGTTTTTTTTTCTCTTAAAGGGGGCGGTGGTCCAGAAAAGTTTGGGAACCCGTGGTGAAGACCAATCGTACACCGCAAACTCGGATAGTTCTGATACCATTCGAAGTTTAGAGGTAACCTCAATTCCGCTGACCGACAAATAATGTTAAATCTATTAGAATCCTTTCATTAAATAGTCGAATTCAATTGTAATTTTGTAATAGCGCTAAGTTTGTTATCTTACTTAAGGGGTTAGGGGCAGTCAGAGTTGTGGAAAAACAAATATTTTAAATATTTTTTTTTGTCAGCAATTATTATTAATATAATTGCTGATAATTGAGTTGATAGCCTTTCACATAACATTAATAAAGATTTTCTGCTTAATGCTTACATCTAGTCTCAATAGATGGCGCTAGTGTAGATTGAACTTAACTGTGTGAAATGTTTCTCAACATGGTAGCATATATACAACTTTCAAAAATAATTGTGGTGTTCGAAAGAAGGGCGGAATGGGGAATGTTGTGTTACATAAAGCGATCGCTTAACCCAACCAATGACAGGTCATAAGTCCTGTAAACGCCTCGACCACCATATTCTGTTTCCAAATAATTTACATCTCGTCTCTATTGAGATACAATTAATTCTTAATTATTATTAAATTATAATATAATATTATATTTCTTCTATATTCGCCTTCACTTTGTGTTGTGGATTCATATTTGAGTAAATATAATTATACTTTGTATTACAACTATGAAAATTTTGCATATTAATAATAAAAACCTAACTTTAAACATTTTAGAAATTCAAGAAATTAACAAAAGCCACCAAAAATAATGAAAATTTAATAAATCACCAATCAAATTTAAACTTTGATAAGAAGCCATTACTTGGTGGTTGGACATATTTAACACTTAATTAAACACTTTTTTTAATCTACTTGATATGCAACCACTTTATTATGTGAGGATGCGGGCCTACCGGTTTCGCTCTATGCGAGCTTTGTCGTATGTTTCAAGCCCTGACGAAGCTCGCATAGAGCGAAACCGGTAGGCCCGCATCCTCACATAATAATGTGGTTGCATACCAAGTATATTAAAAAAAGTGTTTAATTAAGTGTTAATTAAATTTAAATTCAATTCCCATGCTCGATATGTTCCCTTTACATCCCCCCTCTCCTCAATCCTAATTAAACCCCTTCCACTTTTATACATAGCTCGATCTCCATTTAGTATATAGGTGACCGCTCTGTTTTATTTGATTGTTAAAATTGTATACATTGATAAAGGTTACTTGTAACCGAAACATGTCTGAGTTTAGTGAAAATAAAAAGTGGTGTAATACAAAGTTTAATTATATTTATTCAAATATTATATTATATTTTAACTTTTTTGGACCAAAATTAAAAAAATATATTATATATTAATTATATATGAAGTTATCGCCATATCTGTTGGACCCTGTTCAATAATGCGGTGACCATTATAACTTCTGACAGGTTCATCTAAAACCATTCAAATAATAATAAAAAACTTAAATAGTTAATCTAGTACCTGATCGAAGGATTTTATTTTATTTTTAAAAACTTTTATTTTTTTATAAACAATGAACTGTTGCATTTTTCCTTAAAAATCCGTAAGTAAATTATCAGAGGCCGGCATTTTGTTTATTTTCAAAATAAAACAATAAGCTTCGATCAGGCACTAACTAACTATAAAAATATTTATTTTATTTGAATGATTTTAGATATTTTTTTTTTGTTGGTTTTATAAAGTAAATTAAATTACTGACACGTTTTATTAATTTAAAATATTAACACATAAAAACAAAACAAAAACCATCACGCCGTTTCTCCGCAGGGGTAGGCAGAGAGAATGGACCGCCACAATACTCTATCCAGGTACACCCCTCTAGCTTCCTCCTTGCAGACGAGCATGAAAGTCCTGGTGAATAGAATGTATGAGGTATGCATGCGAAATGAACTGATGATGAATTCCAATGATTTTTGAAAAAGGAGAAATCATGACAGCCTGCAACATTAGCGTGAATGGTAAAAAATTTAGAGCAAGTAGATGAGTTCGTGTATTTAATTAGTATGTTTACAAGAGATGGGCGAGTGGAGAGGGATATTGAAAGAAGGGTTGGGGCAGGCTACAAAGTGAATGGTGCACTTGGCAATGGCAGTGCACAATGGTGTTCTGTTGTACGGAAGCGAAGCATGAAACTGGCAAAAGAAGGATAAAAGTAGAATAAATGCAGTAAAAATGAGGTCTCTTAGACGAATGTGCGGATACTCTGTGTATGATAGAGTGTCGAATGAAAATATAAAAAGCGAATGCGGTGTGAATGATGGTGTTATGAACAAAATAATGAAAGGATCATTAAGATGGTTTGGACATACGGAAAGAATGAACGAAGAAAGAATGGTAAAAAATTACATGTTAACTATGTAAATGGAACCAGAAATAAAGAAAGACCGAGGAAAACGTGGCACGATCAAATAAATCAAATATTGAATATCGGCCTCAGAGAAATCGACGCGCGTGCATGACACGAAGTATGAATGTTGAGGAAGCGAGAGAAATATGTCAGGAAAGAAATGTGTGGGAGTCCATTCTTTCTGCCTACCCCTTCGGGGAGACGGCGTGATGTTTAGTTAGTTAGTTAGTTAGTGAAATGTGTGCTTTTTCATTATTTTCAATTTAACTAGACTGAGCCATAGCAACGCGTGGCCGGGTACAGATAGTAGTTTATATAAAGACAAAATTGTGCATTGCTTATATATGAATACATACAACGGAAAATTCACTCTGTTGCGCACAATTTTAATATGGTAAATTCAGTACGGGACAATATTACGATGCAACGTGGATAATTTATTAACTTACCCCGTTTAGATATCATGTCCAACATTGTCTATGGAAACTTCACACAATGTTGCCATTAAATTAAAACTGTTCCGGAATGCATAATAAATTACAGTTTAGGGGAAGAAGAACAAAAAGTGTTCTGAGGCAAAGTAATTAGTTTTGAAATTCGCGCCATCATTGTTATTTCCCGCAATTTTTTACCCATTACGGAAGAGAAAAGGTTTTTTCTCAAAATTGCTATTTTATGGTGGATTCAAGAAGAAATATTCCCATCGTTTTGGGAACACTTTGCGAGGTAAAGCGCCTTAAAACATTTCTGGGGAGAGCATTTAATATTTTTGGTATTAGGGTCTTTGAAGTCGCTTTGTGAGAAGTTTAATGAGGCGCATGTGGAAAGTTTTACTTGAAAACATTTGCATAAAAATGAGAGTTTTTTTTCGTACTAAAGAGACAGTCTAATGAAAGTGAAAAGACTCACGCTTCTTAAAAATATAACAGAATATGCCTACGTAGAAATAATATACGAGAAAAAACTAACTAACCAACCATCACGCCGTCTCCCCGAAGGAGTATGCAGAAAGAATGGACTGCCACACTTTTCTTTCCCGACATATTTCTCTCGCTTCCTCAACATTCATACATCGTGTCATGCACGCGCGTCGATTTCTCTGACTCCTCACATGGCCGACATTCAATATTTGATTTATTTGATCGTGCCACGTTTTCCTCGGTCTTCCTCTATTTCTGGTTCCATTTAAATCATTAACATATAATTTTTTTACCATTCTTTCTTCATTGATTCTTTCCATATGTCCAAACCATCTTAATGATCCTATCATTATTTTGTTCATTACACCATCATTCGTACCGCTTCTTATATTTTCATTCGACACTCTATCATACACAGAGTATCCACACATTCGTCTAAGAGATCTCATTTCTACTGCATTTATTCTACTTTCATCCTTCTTTTGCCAGTTCCATGCTTCGCTTCCATACATACGAGAATATATTATTATTATTATTATTTTGTTGAAAAAACTCCTTACATCATCATAGCGCGAGTATCGATGTAAAGGGTGAAAATAAAAAATATCAAAGGAAATATACATAGAACCTTATGAATAGGAATATACCAGTTATTTCCTTGCTGCCTTTATCGTAAGGGTATTCACGAATTCGCCATAATTGCATCCAAATAGGTCTATCTCTTTTGCAACCTCATTTAAAAGACGAATCGCTTTCAATCCAGGAGAACTTCGAAGGGCCTCTGTGCGGTAATTTGAGGCATAAAATAATATATGCCCCCTTGCTCTGCTATAACTATAGGGAATGTATAGATTCAGTTCTCTCAGTATTCCTGGATTGCAAATACCTCTGGATATATATATCTTTATATATATCAAATTAAATCAATTCAGTTTATTTCATCAATAGACATTACAAAATTATTTTTAAAGGCATCTATTGAGAACAGGTAACATAATATATTGTGTATAGTATACTATCAGAAACGCATGAGAGATGGTTCAACATTTGGAAGACAAGATACTCTCCAGATTTAAGAGTATTTGACTTCTGAACGTACTTTCACTAATACGAAAGACGTCGATCTCCGAGGAGACCGCGTTCAGCAGATTAATTGCTTATCCCACCGGTGTTACCAGAGGCAGGTTGGTTCTGGCGACCGGTAGGTAAAACAATCTATGCTGTCGCTGTCGGAGATATCTATCAGGGACAAAAAGCCGAACATTTTCCATCACGGCCGAGTTCTCGAAATATCCCCCGAGTAATCTATAGAAATGGGTTATGAGATGCCCATCTCTTCGAAGCTGCAGAGAGTTGGTCCCAAGCATTCCCAAAAGAAATGCCGTGGAATAGGGCCACACAGAGGATAGCTTCCATACTCCCTTATGTAGAGATACCTCAGAATTTTTTCTGAATCCTCTCCAGCATAATGGAATATCTCGCCTCGTAGAAACTCATATCACACAGAACCACTTTTGAGTCTGCTCCGAATCAATGCGTTGTATAGGACTCTGATCAAATGAGGATCTCTGAAAACACTTCCGGTCCGGAAATATATATACCTACTGGGTCCAATTGTGAATCTAAACCATTCAGGGACTCACTCAAATACACACAAAAAATTTCAGTAAAATAGGTTTAGTCGTTTAAGAGGAGTTCAACTACACAAACAAATACTGTCTCTATCAATTTTTCTTCGATTCCTTTTCTAGTTTTCTCCATCTTAATAAACCTTTCGTTATTTAGTTCTTTTCATTTGCACCACATTCACTTCTTACATTTGAATATTACACTATCTTATACAGATTTACGTTCAAATAGGATTTTTATTGCATGAAACTATTTACATAATTTTTTGCCAGTTCCATGATACGATATTAATAATTAATCTTCTTCTCTGGTTTCAATCCTGGGATTGGTTTGCAGCAATTTCCTCCATTATTCTCTTCCATTCTTCCCTGTCTTGTGCGGCTCTTTTGAAATCTGCATATGATGAGCAGCGCACGTCCACCAACAGGTCCTCCAAGTACTCTCGGCGTGGGCGTCCCCTAGAGTTTGTCCCCTCGATCATACCCTCCATTATGGCATGCAAGAGACCTTCTTGTCGTATTACATGGCCGATCCATCTTGCACGCCTTTCGGACAAGGTCCTGAGGAGGTGCCTTCCTCCTTCGATTCCTTGAAGAACTTTTCATTCGTGATGTGGTCTCTCCAGGAAATTCCAAAGAGTCTTCTATAGGACCACATCTCAAAAGCCTCTAGTCTCCGCTTATCCCTTTCGGATAGGCACCATGTCTCGCAGCCGTACATCAAGACACTCCATACATAGGTCTTGATGAGGAGTATTCTCAGTTTTAGGTCTATATTTTATTATAGAATAGAGTCTAATAATTAATATCAACACAAAAAGTATAATAATAATGGTTTTACGTTTTTCAGCAAAAGAAGTATTAGATTTTTGTGGGTTTGGAAATTAGTTATACTATATAGGTATTATATTTCATTGAAAAAGATCATTCGTTTAATAAAGACAATGAGTTAAAAATTTGCATGTTAATAATAGAAATATAACTTTAAACAATTTCGAAATTTTAGAAAATTAAAAAAGAATTAAACATGAAGAAAATATTATAAATAATCAAATAAATTTAACGTCAAGTCCATCTTTGATTTATTTCCTCTGTTGAGAGTTAAGGCCGTGCCACACTGTTTGAAACAAACTCTCCACAGGGGTGACCTTGGTGGAGAGCTGTGGAGCCCACGGTTGGTGTAGCGTCCACACACTGTTGTAAACAAGCTCTCCACACGTGGAATGCGTGTTTAAACGCGCGTCGGTCCACAAAGTTTGTTGAAGGGAAGAACGAATTTTGGTTTCAAACAAGTGTCTACACAGTTTTAAACCGCCGGTGGAGACCGATGTGGAGAGCTTGTTTAAAACAGTGTGGCCCGCCTTTTAATACTTAAACCCCAATAATTAAAAAATACATATTATTTAAAATTTTGAATTTACTCATAACATTTGTTCTAGCAAAAGCATAAACGTTCCAAAATAAATCATTATAACATCTGTCAAAATCGACCATTTGCAAACAATTTTATAATATTTGTCTTTTTCTTTTTTATATACTTTGTCTATACAACAATAACTTAAAAAAAAACATATCAGACATGTTTCGGAAAACCGGTCATTCTTCAGTGATACATGTGTTATGTTGGACATGTTAGAAGTCGGAAGAATCGACGTGCGTGTATGACTCGCTGTATGAATGTGGAGGAAGCAAGAGAAGTGTGTCAGGATAGAGTAGTATGGCGGTCCATTCTCTCTGCCTACCCCTTACGGTAAACGATGGTTTGTTTGTTTTTGGTTTGTAAATCGGGTGATAGGAGCCTGAAGGACAGAATTGACCCCTCGGGGTCGATATATACCAATTTGGGAATGATTTTCAGTGAAAGCAGTAAGAGGTAAAGGATCTTGCTGGTGTTGGTTGGTTTTAAGTGCCTAATTACTGCCAAATAAAAAAGTGGATACGTGGAACATTAATTAAATCATATAACAGCTAATTTAAAAAACGGTGGATACGTGTAACATAAATTAAATAAACACAAAAGTCCGGATCGTCCATGTCAACATGTGCAACATCGGAAAACATTACGTGTTATTACATTATGTGCTAAATTGAAAAAAACGGTGGATTCGTGGAACATAAATTAAATAGACAAATGTGCACCATCTAAAAATAACATTTTGTATCAAATTATTTTTATTTTGTTATTTCATTTTATATTATTGTATTTCATATTATTTGTTTTAGATTTATTTTGTGGATGTTGGAAGATCGAAGTGTGCGCGGGAGATGCCTATTGGTGGCGATGAGGTTCGCAACCCATCACACCGCGTCTCCCGCGGGGCGAAAAGAGAAGGATGGAGTGCCGCATCGGTTAAAGTGTGACAGTCCATTCTTTCTGCCTACCCTTTCGGAGAGACAGCGTGATGGTTAGTTAGTTAGTTAATTAGGTAAAGGATCATTATCATGGTTTGGACAAATGGAAACAATTAATATATCTGAGTTTCTATAATGATTACTTTTTATAGTGCATTTATTCATCATACATTCCCTTTTAATAATTTAAACGGCTTCATTTTTTTAAATATGTATTTACTATTTTTTGTGTTGCCAATTTCTCGGAAGGAAACAAATGCCCACCAGGAAGTGTTAAGGATTTTAGGACACACTCGATCACAACAGTTGAAAATGTGTTTCTATATGTTAAGAGCCCTTTGTTCGGATTGGGTACGGAAAAATCCTTCAAAAAATATAAAAACGTATTCGTATTTCGCAGGATTTCAAGATCCTTAAGAAGTAAACATTACGAGATGATAGATGGCGTTAATATCGGAATCAATACTACTTACAATAATGAAATAAATCGATGTTTTTTTAACTACTTCCACTTTTGTCTTTATTTAGACAGCGACCGGTTTCGCCAGGCTCGCTGGCATCGACAGACTGGTAACACTATTGTAAACTTAAGGTGGTGATAGACGTACGAACTTAAAGTCTGCGGTTTTTAAGATCGCGAACTTACTTGACTCGACGTCGGCGATACACGCGCCAACTTACTCATACCGTATCGCGATGTCGTCCACTGAAGAAGCTTTGTGTTATTTAGGAATTATATCGTATTATAATTATATCGTATTTATTATATCGTATTATAATTATATCGTATTTATATCGTATTATAATTATATCGTATTATAATTATATCGTATTTAGGAATTATATCGTACAAAATGGCGGCTCGCGGCTCGCAGTGCTGCCACACGTACGAGCCAAGACGAGCTACGAGTAAGATTTCAAACCGGTTGGATCGCCGACGAACTTACTCGGCGGTTTTAAAGTACGCGTACTTACGGTGACACACGAGCGAAAAAGGTCGTCGAGCCATAAGTACGCGTACTTGCTCGCCCGTCTATCACCCACTTTAGTCTTTTATATACATACAGATCAGGGGTGGTAAACATGATTCTATACAAAAACAATCTTCAAATATTTATGTAAAATTTTCTGAATTTAACTATTGGTATTACAGGTATTCTTGGAGGTTCGTATTTAATACAATGGGTTTTAATTTTTATTATCTCTTACATATTCATATATAATGTTTGAAAAAATGGTAATTTTGTTTTAATTATTACTGAATTTAAATATTATATGTTATAGTTCTTGGTCGTAAGGTTGGCATCGCCTTATTCGGTTTTCCCCATCCATATAGCTGCTAATAGGGTCTGGAATCTAACAAAAACAGATTTTGGGCAGTAATCGATTCCAGGAATATTAAAAAACATCGTTTTATTTAATTATTATTTAAAATGAACTTCCAGAGATTTCAGTAAAATCATTTGATTATCTTGAAAATACTACATATGTTATGTATTGGCCTTTAATGTATAAGTAACACGAATGAAAACGTCTGTTTTATAGAAGTTTTGCTTATAGACAAAAACATATAATTTCCATAAAATAAAATTTCTAGAAAACGAATGTTTTCATTAAAATAATTATAATTTCATTTTTATGAATTAAAACACGTTTTTTTTACACTTTTGAGTTTATTTTTCTCGACATGTTTCGAAGGCTTACACCTTCATCATCGGCAAAACGATATAAACTGTTTATATCGTTCTCCCGATGATGAAAGTGTAAGCCTTCGAAACATGTCGAGAAAAATAAACTCAAAAGTGGAAAAAATTGTGTTTTACTTCATAAAAATTCGTCATTATGGAATTCCACAGCGTTAACGCCTTAAGTTTATCTAAAATTAGTAATTCAAGAAACAATAAATTACACTATCATTATATTCCGTTTGAACAATGCTGTAAAACCCCTCATCAAATACTTATATGAAAGAAAACGTCTGTTTTCTAGAAGTATTGCTTTATTTTATGAGACATTTGATAAAACATATGGAGTTTGACATTATTGTTCAAGAAACAATTAATTGCACAATAATTATATTCCGTTTAAACAATGCTGTAAAACTCCATATTAAGTAATCAATACGAATGAAAACGTTTGTTTTCAAAATGTTTTATTATTAGAATAACACACTTCAAGGTTGCAAAGGCATTATCAAATGTGATATAATTATACATTAGCAAAGCAGAAAAAGTCATTCCAATTAAATAAAACACCTAGAAAATAGACCTTTTCTTTCGTGTTAATTGTTATATTTGATATGGAGTTGTACCCAATTTTTCAAGTAACAATATTAATGACTCAATAATTATATTTCATTTGTATATTACTCTAAATCTCTACGGATGATAACGTCTGTTTTCCAGAAGTTTTACTTTACTTAGTAAAAGAGATGCCTGTTGGTGGCGATGAGGTTCGCAACCCATCACACCGCGTCTCCCGCGGAGCGAAAAGAGAAGGATGGAGTGCCGCATCAGTAAAAGTGTGACAGTCCATTCTTTCTGCCTACCCTTTCGGGGAGATGGCGTGATGGTTAGTTAGTTAGTTAGTAGTAAACTAGTAAATATCACATTAGAAACATGTCGAGAAAAAATAAATGTTTTTTTCCACTGTTTTTCCAGCGCCATTAACTGGAAACGCCTGGCTGAGGAAAGGCAAACCCTCTTCCAAAGAAGAATATCATCCCTAGGTCCTCTCTATGAAGAGGAACAATTACTCTCTAGTGAAAATCAACGTCGGGAAGACCTGCCATGACACCGAGAGAAATAGAAGATATTGTGAAGGTATTAAACTTTCATTTAAATTATTTTTGGTCCTTTCATCTATATTTACCTTCATTTGAATTGTGAATTCATATTTGAATAGATATAGCTACACTTTGCATTTTTACAATACTTTATCACATTTTTCAGACATGTTTCGGTTGTGACCCAATATTTTTCAATGTAAATTTTGGATGTTAACTAACTAACTAACCATCACCCCGTTTCCACGGAGGCGTAGGCAGAGAGGATGAAACGCCATACCGTTCTATTCTGACATACCTCTATAGTTTCCTTCACATTCATACATCGTAGCATGCACGCTCGTCGATTTTACTGACTTCGAATGTGGTCGCCTTTCAGTATTTAATTAATTTGGTCATGTCCTACTTTCCTTGGTCTTCCACGGTTTCTATTTTCAAGGATATCACTTAAAGACTTTGGGAGTCCATCTTGAACTTGGCTGTCTGCCTACGTGTCCTGCCCATTGCCGATTTAATTTTGCGATCCGATCCATGATATCGGTGACTTTTGTTTGGCGTCTGAAGTCTGTATTTGTAATTCTATCACTCAGACTTATGTCCAAAATTTGCCGCTCAATGGATCGTTGCGCGCATTTCAATTAGTGGACAGTATTTATGGTCAGGGACATTGTTTCCAAACTATATGTCATCACAGGCAAGATGCATGCCTCGTAGATTTTCCTTTTTAAATTAATGGGGATATCCTTGTTTCTCATTTTATGACTGAGCTTTCCGAAGCCTGCCCAACCAAGTGCAATTCTTCTGTTTTTCAACTTATGTCCGAGGTAGATGTATTCTTCAACAGTTTCAATTATTTTGTCATCAATTTTTATATTTCTGTTGGACGGACTCATGATATTGGTTTTGCTGTGGCTCATTGTGTGAACCACATTCATAAAATAAAAGTTTAATAATTCCGACGTTTTATCAATATTAAAAATAATGGAATTGGTATCCGTTACCTTTGAAAGATTCCGTTTTTATTTCCGAAAGAGTAACATATGTACGTACTGTTTTATATCCGTAATGTACTTAGCACGGTACATCTGTTATGTGTTATGAACTAGCATAAACCTTTTTTACGAAAAAATTCTCCTCTCCTTATTACATTATCCTTTTATTTTCCCCATATTTTATGATTATTTCACGGGATATCCGTGTTCTCCCTCAACAGGCGCTGAGGGTTGAACTTTATTATTCTCACTCGTTTCGGGGGATGTTTTTAAAGAACTATTACATACATAACAGTTTGGAAACAAGTCAAAAAATATATCATAAAACATCAATAATCGACGGTCTTTGCATACGTAATACGCACCTTAAGGGGGTATTCTAGTGTGAAAAAATGAAAAAATCTATTTTTTATACATTTTTTTAAAGTTTAGACCTTTAAGAACATGGACCCTAAAAGCTGAATATTTTCGAAGTTACAGCTATTTTCTTGACGCACCGACTAAATCGGTTCGGCCGGACCAATAAACGATAGACGGCAGGCAAACTCTGATAACCTGGGAAGATACATCATTATCATTAAAAATCCAATTCACGGAAAGTCAATAATTGTATGAGACTGGGATCGATAGTTGAGAAAATATAAGTACTCGTATAACACACCATTAAACAACTTAGATCGTGCGAAACTCGACTCCAAACTTTAAACGCGTTTTTCCAAAACTGACTTTTTTCGATACGGTTGACATGATATCTCAAGAATCACCGATTTACTTGAAAAATTTCAAATAGCTTTTTTTTATGTATAGAGTATCGCACAACGTAGGGTTTTTTGGAAAAAAATTGTTTTTGCTATTTAAAAAAAAAAAATTAAGTTGAAAAAAATATGGCAATAATTTTTAAATAGTTGATTTTTTTTAAATAGTAAAATTTGTATTTTTCTTCTTCTTCTTCTTCATCAGCCTATTCCCGTCCACTCTTGGACAAAGGCCTCCTTCATTCGCTTCCATGTCACTCTATCCTGCGCAGACTGCATCTAGGTTATTCCGACGTGTCTGTTCAGATCATCCTTCCACCGTAGTTGCGGTCGCCCTGCACTTCTCTTTGCCGTCCACGGTCTCCAAGTCAGCAGTCTTCTTGTCCAATATCAATAAATAATTTTTGAATTAATGGATTTTAAAAATATTTTTGTTTTTTTTATAGCGCCCGAAAAAACACATTAAATTCGGGCGTTTAGACTAGAATACCCCCTTAAGATATATGGTATAAGAAAGTAATATATTTTATTAGTTGTTAAAACATTTTATATTATTTGTTTTAGATTTGTTTTGTGGGGGTTAGACGATCGAAGTGTGCGCGGGAGATGCCTATTGATGGCGATGAGGTTCGCAACCCATCACACCGCGTCTCTCGTACCGGGGTGAAAAGAGAAGGATGGAGTGCCGCATCGGTTTCGCAAAAATGTGGCAGTCCTTCTTTCTGACTACTCCATCGGGAAGACGGCGTGATGGTTAGTTAGTTTTAAAAAACATCGTTTTATTTAAATATTATTTATAACCGTACCGTCGTTAAATACAATTTTTATTTATTTATTTTATAAATAAATAAGTATTTTAGTTATTATACATTTGGAATATACTTCTTCTTATTCTTCCTCTTAGTTTAGGTCGTATGACCTGTTTGTGACGGTGGGCTGTCCTGGGATGATGATGTCCAGCCATCTCTCCATCTCTTCGGCGGCCTTCCTGGTAATCTCTTGCTGCTTGGGTTTTCATCTTTACCAATTTTTGCAATTCTTGTATTCTCCATGCGGTCCACATGGTCTCTCCAAAAGCGCCTTCTGCTTCTTCCCCATCTCACTATGTCTTCAACACCACAGACAGACCTTATCGTTTCATTTCTGATCCGATCTCTGAGGGTTATGCCTATGATGGAGCGTAGGGTTCGCATTTCTGCTACTCTAAGAAGGTTCTTAGTTCTATTGGTATCGGTTCTGACCTCTATTACATACGTCATGATGGGGCGAACGCATGCCTTGTATATCTTGATTTTACTTTCGGTTAGCATGTGTTTGTTCCTCGTTGGAATATACGTATTTATTTATTATATTATACATTTGGAATATACGTTTTCTTCTTCTTCTTCTTTCTTCGTTTCTTCATTACCGATGGTCGTGATCTATGTAACTGTCCGTGACTGAAATACAAGCCTCCAATCCTTTCTGTTCAGCACCGCCAAGTGAAAGTCTTCCCCAGTTATCTCCTTAATCTGGTCACACCACAGCGCAGGAGATCTACCTCTACTTCTTTTGCCTGGAATACTTCCTGTGAAAATATTTTTTCCAGGTTACCTGGCAATGTGACTCAAAATTCTATACATATGGAATATACGTAAATGAATATGTTTAATTTCTTTCAAATTATTATAAATAATTTCTTCAATATTATTTTAAAAGTTCTTACTGGTGTTGGTTTGTTTTAAGTGCCTAATTACTGCTAGTTTAAAAACGGTGAATACTTGGAACTTAAATTAAATAGTCAATATGTGGACCATCTAAAAAAACATTTTGTGTTAAATTATTTTAACTAACTAACTAACTAACCATCACGCCGTCTCCCCGAAGGGGTAGGCAGAAAGAATGGACTGCCACACCTTTCTTTCCTGACATATTTCTCTCGCTTCCTCAACATTCATACATCGTGTCATGCACGCGCGTCGATTTCTCTGACTCCTCACATGGCCGACATTCAATATTTGATTTATTTGATCGTGCCACGTTTTCCTTGGTCTTCCTCTATTTCTGGTACCATTTACATCATTAACATATAATTTTTTTACCATTCTTTCTTCATTCATTCTTTCCATATGTCAAACCATCTTAATGATCCTTTCATTATTTTGTTCATGACACCATCATTCGCACCGCATTCACTTCTTATATTTTCATTCGACACTCTATCATACACAGAATATCCACACATTCGTCTAAGAGATCTCATTTCTACTGCATTTATTCTACTTTCATCCTTCCTTTGCCAGTACCATGCTTCGCTTCCATACATAAGGGTCGGTAGAATAACACCATTGTGCACTGCCATTCTAGCTTTTTTGGATAGGTTTTTGTTTGCGATGACAACTTTAAGTGCACCATTCACTTTGTTGCCTGCCCCAACCCTTCTTTCAATATCCCTCTCCACTCTCCCATCTCTTGTAAACATACTACCTAAATACACAAACTCAACTACTTGCTCCAAGTTTTCACCATTCACGCTAATGTTGCAGACTGTCGTGGTTTCTTCCTTTTCAAAAATCATTACCTTGGACTTATTAACATTCATCATCAGATCATTTCGCATGCATACCTCATACATACAATTCACCAGGACTTGTAGTTCATGCTCGTTAATTTCATTTTTGATATTTTATTTTATGTCATTGTATTTAATATTATTTATTTAGATTTATTGTGTGGATATTGGACGATCGAAGTGTGCGCGGGAGATGCCTATTGGTGGCGATGAGGTTCGAAACCCATCACACCACGTCTCCCGCGGAGCGAAAAGAGAAGGATGGGGTGCCGCATCGGTTAGAGTGTTACAGTCAATTCTTTCTGCCGACCCTTTCGGGGTGACGGCGTGATGGTTAGTTTAGTTTAGTTTAGAATATGTATACGATATATTCAGAATAAATCCTTTATCGTTTTGGTGGGTGGGTTTGGAAATAATATAAAAGTACCCTTCTTACCCGACCGCTAAAAGGTTCCATTCTGCGAAGGGTTGTTATTTAATAAACTACTTCGCTTATTTTTTTAAATCTTCAGGTCTCTTTGCATATACAACTTTAGGGACATCCCATAAGTTTTCTTTTCAGAACTTTGAGTGTTTAAGGACATTTTATTTAAATTTTGGTAATTTTTGGCTGTACAGTCGAGTTGAAAAAAACAACCAATACGATACTTTAACATTATTAACTGTAAAATTTACAACACTGTTGTTATATCACTAACTTACAATCACAATTAAAGAATTAATTGTATCTCAATAGAGACATCTATAAAAAATATATTAATATATAAGACATATATAAAAAATATAAAAATAGAGACATCTTAAATCTGTATCAATAGATGGCGCTAGTGTAGATTGAACAAAAAAATGTAAAATGTTTCTCAACATGGTAGCATATATACAACTTTCAAAAAATAATTGTCAGACGTGGTGTTCGTAAGAAAGACGGAATGGGGTATGTTGTATTACATAAAGCTATTGCTTAAACCAACCAATGACAGGTCATAAGTCCTGTAAACTAACCATCACGTCGTCCCCCGGAGGGGTAGGCAGTTAGAATGGACCACCACACTTTTCTGTCCTGACATACATCACTTGTTTTCCTCTACATTCATACATCGTGTCATGCACGCAAGTCGATTTTTTCAGTCTCCTCACGTGACCTCTTCATCTTCCTGACGCTATCCCAACTCATTATCTGTGTTGACTGTTGGGTTCGGCTCTTCTTAATCTCAGGCTATACTTCTTACGGTTCTGAGTATCGTCTTCACTCAAGACATTTCTCTGCAAGACGCTATTGCACTGAATCACCCACGTGTTCCTAGGTCTTCCTCTGGATGGTTGACGAGGAAGATTCACAGACAAAACTCTATTTACTGTGTGGTCTGGTGGTCTCCGTTTTATATGCCCGTACCATCTCGTCTGCCTTTCTTCAAGCTTACTATTTATATCAGTAACTCCCAGACTACCCCGAATGCGTGAACTTTTTATTTTGTCTCTCAGCGATAACCCAGCGGACCACCTAAGCATTTTCCTCACGTGACCGACATTTAATATTTGATTGATTTAATAGTGCCAAGTTTTCTTCGGCCTTTCTCTGTTTCTATCTCCGTATACGTCTTTTACATATACCTTTTTCACCATTCTGTCTTCACTTATTCTTTCCATGTGTTTAAACCATCTTAATGACTCTTTCATTATTTTGTTCTTATTCGCAACGCATTCACTTCTTCAATTTGCATTTGACACTCTATCATATACAGATTTATCACACGTTCGTCTAAGAGATCTCATTTCTGCTGCATTTATTCTATAGAGATTTGTTTTTTAATCTTCCTCGTTAACCATTTAGAGGAAGACCTAGAAACACGTGGATGATTCAGTGCAATAGCGTCTTGCAGAGAAATGGCTCAAGTGAAGGTGATACTCAGAACCGTAAGAAGTACAGCCTGAGATCAAATAAATCCGACCCCAACAGTCAACACAGACAATAAGTTGGGATAGCGCCAGGAAAAAGAAGAAGAGGTCACGTGAAGAGATTGAGAAATTGGATTGCGTGCATGATACGATGTATGAATGAAGAGGAAGCGAGAGATGTATATCAGGATAGGACAGTGTGGCAGTCCATTCTTTCTAGATATCCCTTCGAAGAGACGGCGTGTTGGTTAGTTTAAAAAACAGCAAATAAAATGAAATTTAATTGTATCTCAATAGAGACGAAGATGCAAACTGGAAACTGAATATGGTTGATCAAGGTGCTTACAGGACTTATGACCTGTCATTGGTTGGGTTAAGCGCACGCTTTATGTAATTACAACATTTCCCATTCCACCTATTTCTTTATGACCATGTAAGACAAATTTTTGGAGGTTATATATATGTTACAAATCTATGCTTAACTTCACATGTCAGTTTCAATACGCCATCTATGTAGATTTTGATTACATATGTTAATCATGCTTTTTAAGATTAATCTATATAATCCACACACTAACGCCATCTATGGAGATTAATTTTTAGCATGATTAACATATGTAATCAAAATCTACATAGATGGCGTATTGAAACTGATGTGTGAAGTTAAGCATAGATTTGTAACATATATACAACCTCCAAAAATTTGTCTTACATGGTCATAAAGAAATATGTGGAATGGGAAATGTTGTAATTACATAAAACGTGCGCTTAACCCAACCAATGACAGGTCATAAGTCCTGTAAACACCTTGATCAACCATATTCAGTTTCCAGTTTGCATTTTCGTCTATATTGAGATACAATTAAATTTCATTAATTAATCACCCACCATGGGTGAAATCTAGTATTCGTATACAAGTATAAGTATACATTCACAAAAAAATAAAGCAAATAAAATGTTTTGTGCGCATTTCTATCTTGACGTTATTTCTAATACAATGCATGCACTTAAAATATTATGTAAACAATATAATAGAACTCGTAGCTGGATACTTTGAATCGTATACACTGCGTAACTGCGTACATCTCATCAGAAAATTGCGTGCGTGTTTCCTTTTAGAAATAAGATAAAAAGATTTGCTATTAGGGGTGTGTATTCAGAGAACAATCGTATATCATTCCAAGTCGTAATAGATAATACTAGATTCCTTCCCAGACGTATTCTTTTAATAAATTACAACTTTGTCCTATTATTGCCGGAACAAATGTACGAAATAAACAAGAAAACAATGTAATTTAAATGACGGATGAAGATAGGTGCGCGGAAAACAAAATACTTTGAAAAAAAGGAACATTTCTAAAATATACAATGAAAACTAGATTGCTTTATTAGTTTTTATATCGTTATACTCGTATATTATTTAATTTTTTTCAAATGTACTAGTATATTAAGTTACAATCCACTATTGGTTTT
This sequence comes from Lepidostoma basale, assembly GCA_022606425.2. Classification (NCBI taxonomy): domain Eukaryota; kingdom Metazoa; phylum Arthropoda; class Insecta; order Trichoptera; family Lepidostomatidae; genus Lepidostoma; species Lepidostoma basale. The sequence goes on along the minus strand of JAHDVF020001145.1, from coordinate 239,172 downwards.
ATTTCGACCAGTTTCGGCAACTCCAGAAGATGGCAGCGAGCTGCCAAAACCCGTCGAGGTAAACATTTGTGTATTTTAAATAAATTTACATAAAAAAATAAAATAAGCTGAAGAGACCCGATCGACAAGGCCAACCCATTTTCCTTCATGACAACACCAGGTCCAATGTTGCGAATTTCGTCAATGCCGCACTCCAACTCGAGTGGAAGGTTCTTCAGCATCCGCCATACTCTCTAGATCTGGCGCCAAGCGATTACTATTTGTTTCGCTCTATGTCAAACCAAAAGAGGACCCAAAAACTCGCTCAACAATTTCTTCGACACCGGGCCGGGCGATTTTTGACGAAATGGGATCAACCGTTTGATCGAGAGATGGTAGCAGGTCGTAAACAGTAACAGCGAATATATTCTTCTTCTTTTTCATTTTGGACTGTGTCCTGTTATTTCTCGCTTGTTCCTGGGATGTTGATATCCAACTATCTTGCCATCTTTTTAGTGGTCTTCCTGCAGGTCGATTTCCTGTTGGTACTTTATTTGCCGCTTTACTTATCACTCTTTCAGAACATGCTGTCTCCACTTGATATTTCCAGTAGCGTCTTCTCAATCTTAACCCATCACACGACATCCATGCTCACATCGAGAGAATATGTGGAGTTGCACTGAAAATGTTGGGATTCATTCTCCGAACTGGTAGAGTTTTCAAGAATCCCTATGTTTTGCGAATTTTGTACAACTCATTGGTCCGGAGCCGGCTCGAGTGTGGCTCGGTGATATGGAGTTCCCACGAGGCGAGATACTCGCTCATGTTAGAGAGGGTTCAGAAAAGATTTCTGAGATATCTCTACATGAGGGAGTTTGGTAGCTATCCGTGGCTTTATCCCACTGCATTCCTCTTGGGCATGCTGGGGACCAATAGGTTACAGATAAGAAGGGATGGGTGCACACTTACCCATTTCTTCAGACTTATCAGGGGATTCTTTGAGAACTCCGTCATCTTGGAGGCTATCCATCTTTATGTTCCGGATGGCTATCTTCGACATCGTCAGCACTGACTGTTTTATCTCCCAGCATGCAGAACCAACCTGCCTCTGGTGATGCCGGTGGGGAGAGCAATCAAACTGCTGAACATGATCGCTTCGGAGATCGATGTCTTTCATATTCGTGAAAGTACATTCAGAAGACAAATACTCTTGACTTTATAGAGTATTTTGTATTCCTAATGTCGAACCATCTCTCATGCGTTCCTGGTATTATATATTCCTTATGTTTTACCTGTTCTCAATAGATGCCTTAAACTATAAAAAATGTTTGTAATGTCTTTTGAGAAAATAAACTGATTTGATTTGATTTGATTTGACATCTTCCAAATTGCAGATTATTACGAAATTTCTTATTCTGTCTCGAAGTGTCGTTCACTCAACGGATCGGAGAGTCCTCATTTCTGTGTTCTTAGGAGACTTTTTGTTCTGATGGTGTCAGCCCTCGTTTTGATTCCATATGTAATTATTATTGTAGTATATTATTGATTAATTTATTAATATTTTTGTGAATGTATACTTATACTTGTATACGAAATTCTGGATTTTCACCAAAGGGTGGTCAATTCAAATTTAATTGTATCTCAATAGAGACGAAGACGCAAACTGAATATGGATGATCAAGGTGTTTACAGGACTTATGACCTGTCATTGGTTGGGTTAAGCGCACGCTTTATGTAATTACAACATTCCCCATTCCACCTTTGTTATGATCATGCATGACAAATTTTTGGAAGATGCATATTTACTTCAAAATCCATACCTATCTTCACGTGTCAGTTTCAATTATCCATCTATGTAGATTTGGTTGCACTTGTGAATACATTCAAGATTAACTTATTTTCGTGAATACATTCAAGATTAACTTAACTTACGATACAATTATAAGTATACATTCACAAAAATATTTGTAATTATTCTGGTCAACTATTTGGCAATTAGAATGGAATAATACTCCTGGCGACTTCTAAAACAATGCGTTTATGGGCTACAGCCTTCGCATTGTGTTAATAAGGTAGTTTGCTAAATGCTGAAAATCATTCTCCGTAGATGGCGTTAGTGGGTCGGTTGTATAAGTTAATCTTGAATGTATTCACAAGTGCAACCAAATCTACATAGATGGATAATTGAAACTGACACGTGAAGATAGGTATGGATTTTGAAGTAAATATACATCTTCCAAAAATTTGTCATGCATGATCATAACAAAGGTGGAATGGGGAATGTTGTAATGACCCAACCCATTAACCCAACCAATGACAGGTCATAAGTCCTGTAAACACCTTGATCATCCATATTCAGTTTGCGTCTTCGTTTCTATTGAGATACAATTAAATTTGGATTAATTTATTGTTTCTTGTTCAAATAAAACTCTTCGATGAAAACGCTACGACCTTATTTTTCCATGGATTTGTTTTTAATAACAATGTAGTTGTTGTTGATTTTATCTTGGATGATTAGTTGTAGCACTGTGTATTTATTGTTTCTCATCTCTATCAGTGATATAAAGATTTGACCTCTAATCCCAGAGAGCGGCCAAACCATAATCAACCCAGACAACAACCTCGAAGTTAGGAGATGTAATAAAAAGATTTTCTTTCAACATTTAATTAAATTTATTTTTTGAAATTTGTTTAAAACAAGATTAAAAGAATGTATCCGGTAACTGTTTGTACCTTTTTAATCGAATTTATTTACAGGAAATTATACTAATGAAAATCAGAATTTAATAACAGAGTTTTTATTAATCCCTCAAATACTGTTTTTCTTCTCCGGAGCTAAAGTTATGTAAGTTAAAGAATTACGAGAAGTAGCGTTTTTTTATAGGTATACAATACATGACGGTATTATTTGCAAACCCGGCAAACTCCACCAACAATCAAAAGTGAGATATGAATTGGGTCTTATTCATAATACATTTGCACACAATTTTTATTGATTTTCAGTTTCAAATTCGGCTTCATTCTGAAGAATTTTGCTATTAAAATATAGGGTTTGTTGCAAACATGGCAACCTCCACTTGAGTGTTGCAAAGCTGGCAAACGTTGACGACCTTCGTGGCAGAGTGGTTACGAGCTCTGACTTCCATGCCGAAGGTCCTGGGTTCGATTCCCGGCGATGGCAGTGTGATTGTCACACTGTATTTGGTCTGGTGTAGAATTCACGTGACAATAAAATGGCGATAGATTGGCTACCTATCAAATGTCACGAGAATCAATATAATAGCTAAAAAATAAAAATTGTATACTGTAATTGGGTCAAAACGACCTGTTGTGTACATAAAAAAAAACTCCAAAATGAAGTTCATTATTTTACTTTAATTATCAACATAATGATGATTATTTCATGGCTGATTACTTTTAAAATACTAACTGATTGAGATGAAAAAAATAAATATCGTAAAAAAGCGCATTTTATAAGCGTATCAGTTTTTTGCGATTAACTCAAAACATCTAATTATGGAGTTTGCCAGGTTTGTAACTAATACCCTCACATATTCAAAATGAAAAAAAAAAATATATTATAATAAAATACTCGTAATGTTAGTGTCAATGATATTGGCTTTATTTAATAGATAATTTTATACCATTATTGTTTAAATATGATTTCGAGCACAAAATGCTATATACACACAGCGCTATAAAAGTTAGCATATTATTATTATTATTATGAGCGCCACGGCTAGCTCGAATGAAGCGCAATCGTGAAGTTAAATTTTCGACAATTGTCCTTTTTGTGGATTTTATATTATCCACTAGAGTGTACGTGGTTCGAAAACGATCCATGGTCTTCCGAATAACTTGTTTGGATGGACGATTATGTCGACCGTAAAATGGACGTAGTGCTCGATAAGTTTGGCGAACCGAACCACGATTTTCAAAATAAATTTGCACAATTTACAGCGCTATTCTGACGTCAATCTATTCACTGTGAAATGGCAAAACGTACTGACTACAAATCAACTAACAATTATTTTTTAACAGTAAGAACTTACAAATAATATTAAATAATAATAATACATGATGAAAACATAAAAAAATTTAATTAAGAAAAAAACATACATTTGAAAAGACATAATTTATACAGAAATTGATAAATTATTAATTTGCATTTGATTGGGAATGGGAGCTTGCAATGTAGACATATTTTTTTATATTATCATCATGTATTATTATTATTTATTATTTCTTACCGTTAAATATGATTTTTAGTACCTACTTATAACAAATAGCCCAGGTTAATTTTTAAATTTGAATTATTGTATCGAATTTTAAATGCATTTTTTTATTAGTCTTTCTTTGTTTAGTTTTTGTTATATTTTTACACCCGAAGATGGAGGTATCCTCCGAAGCATGTCGTGTATTTCAATATTTTTTTTATTAAAAAGTGGTTTAAACAAAGTTTTTTAATTCCCAAAGTATATTACTAGTTTTTTCGTTTATATAAAGAATTTTGACAGGTGTAAAAATAAATTTTTCATTTGTTCCAATGACAATTTGAATAATTTCTTCAATATTCTTTTAAAGTTCTTGCTGGTGTTGGTTGGTTTTAAGTGCCTTATTACTGCCAAATAAAAAAAGTGGATACGTGGAACATAAATTAAATAGACACAAAAGTCCGGATCGTCCATGTCAACATGTGCAACATCGGAAAAACATTATGTGTTATTACATTATGTGCTAAATTAAAAAAACGGTGGATTCGTGGAACATAAATTAAATAGACAAATGTGCACCATCTAAAAATAACATTTTGTATTAAATTATTTTTATTTTGTTATTTTATTTGATATCATTGTATTTTATATTATTTGTTTTAGATTTATTTTGTGGATGTTTGGAAGATCGAAGTGTGCGCGGGAGATGCCTATTGGTGGCGATGAGGTTCGCAACCCATCACACCGCGTCTCCCGCGGGGCGAAAAGAGAAGGATGGAGTGCCGCATCGGTTAAAGTGTGACAGTCCATTCTTTCTGCCTACCCTTTCGGGGAGACGGCGTGATGGTTAGTTAGTTAGTTAGTTAGTTATTACTATGGAATTCCACAGTGTTAATATCTTAACTTTCAATAAGTTTAAAAATAGAATCTGTTTAGCACGATTCATTTGTTCTTGCATTTTTTGTGTTAATTAATTCAATGCTCTGCGTTTTTTATACTAGTCTTTCTTTGTTTAGTATTTAATATATATTTACACCTGAAGATGGAGGTATCCTCCAAAACATGCCGTGTTTTTAAAATATTTTTTTATTAAATAGTGGATTAAACAAAGTTTTTCAATTTCCTTAGTATATTACTATGATATTCCACAGTGTTTATGCCTAAGCGTTCCATAAGAAAAGAAAGAAGTTGAAAAAGAAGAAGTAATTTTAAATTGAAAAAATAACTGATATTTTTTATCCTTTGATAGCATTTTTACCTCGGTAAAAAAAACAAATTAAAAATAATAGAATGCGTTTACCTTGTTCTGTTTACGGTTGGTAATATTTTTTTTATCTGGATTCTGGGATTGCCCTTAACATCTTGCAGGATCTGACGTCCTTTCGAAAGCTTCTTAGCTTAGTACTTTTAATGAATGAAGTTTCGTGATTACTTCGGACACGTCGGTACCTACTTCCGGGCCCTGGCGATAATTTAAGTCCTTCCACAAAGGATTTGAAAAGTTTTTAATTCAAAGTACACCTTGTCAGGAGAGATTTTTTCTAATTGAATGACGACCTTTGTGAGTCCTGGAACAATCGTCTTTTCGCGTTGTTATATAACTATTGTTTAGCATTTTAATGAGTACGATGATGAAGGTTTAAAACCTTTGAAACATGCTGAGAAAAATAAAATGTCCTTGAAATAAAATAACAGTCTATAGCCACCAGTTTGTCGATGCCAGCGAGCCTGGCGAAAACGGTCGCTGTCGAAATAAAGACAAATGTGAAAGTAGTTATAAAAAAAACGTCTTTTAACATTTTTTTAATGTATACAAATAGATTAATAAAGATTTTCTGCTTAATGCTTACATCTTATCTCGATAGATGGCGCTAGTGTAGATTGAACTAAAATATGTGAAATGTTTCTCAACATGGTAGCATATATACAACTTTCAAAAATAATTGTCAGACGTGGTGTTCGTAATAAGGGCGTAATGGGGAATGTTGTTATTACATAAAGCGATCGCTTAACCCAACCAATGACAGGTCTTAAGTCCTGTAAACGCCTTGACCACCATGTTCTGTTTCAAAATAATTTACATCTTCGTCTTTATTGAGATACAATTAATTCTTAAACATCGTTTAATTTAATTATCATTTAAAATGAACTTCCATCAAGATATTTCAATTAAATTTTTGATTTTAGATAAACTTAAGGCGTAACACTGTGGAATTCCATAATGACGAATTTTTATAAATGAAAACACGGTTTTTCCATTTTTGAAAAGTTGAAAAAACTGTTTTAATTGATAAAATTCGTTAAATCATTTGATTATCTTTTATTAATTATATAATATATTTAATATAACATCAATCCTTATATAACATCATTCTTATAATTTGTTTTTACACCAGTTCATTTTTCAACAATCATAAAATTGTTGTCAAAAAATAAAGTAGTATAAAAACTATTAAAAAAAACGACTTAACTAACTAACCTTCGCGCCGTCTCCCCGGACATAACTCTATCTACGCGATCAATGTTTTTTTGCAAATCCACAAACGCACGGAAGAGTTTTCGGTTTTTGCCTAATGGTATTGTACGAAGTGTAAAAAATTTATCCACACATCCTCTGCCATTCATAAAGGCGCCATGCACATCCTGTCACTAGTCTTAATTATTTTTTTTTCCATTAAAATTCTGCCATAGACTTTTACCAATAACACTCAAAATACTAAAAGCTCTGTGGTTTCCACATTCCAAACGCGACCCTTTTCTTTTGCACAGAGGCATGATTGCTCTCCTCCAGTGGAGTGGGGTATATCCTTTCTCCAAGAATTGATTGAATAGTTTAAATATCCGTGCAGAAACCACTTCGCCACCGTTCTTGATAAATTCTATAGCGATGCAGTCATACACAAAAGCTTTTCCACTTTTCATCGCTTTCGCGGATCTTTCTACCTCATTAAAATTTATTTGTTCTGTTTTACCATTTAGATATCTCGCGCTTACGCCAGTTCTACTGTTTTTATCATCACTTGTACCACCACCATACATTTCTTTAAAGACGGCGTGATGGTTAGTTAGTTAAGACGGGATTTTTAAACTTGGAACAGAGAGCGTCCTCGGCACACTTTAAGACTATTAATTAACACCGACACCTGTAGCCGTGCCATTGGCTAGTGTGGCTCGAATTTAAATTAATTAGCACGAGACCCTTATTCGCGCCCAGCCGAGGTCTTGGGAAATGTTTATCTAGCGGAAAGTTCGGCGAAAGTTTCGTTTGGAAAACAGTTTTCTAAGTGAAACTTCACCCAAATTATAAACGAAGTCTATTAACTCGGTGACGAAATCGGCTTTCCCGGCTCTCTATTATTTAGTAATTTGCGTGGGAAACCGAATCCGACAAGCCCACGTGATAATGAAGTCGTGGTGTTAAAAAAATGCTTGAATAAATTTTACGTACGTTGGCCGTGATATTCTTGAAATTTCAACTAAATTTTCACAAAACTAATTTTCGGTAAAAAATGTGTCCATTTGAATTTACAAACTTTTTGAAGTGTTAAAATATATTTATAAAAAATAATAATCAACTTTTGTTCCTGTATAATAAATTTATAATAGTTATACACGCAGAACGAGCATGAACTACAAGTCCTGGTGAATTGTACGAGGGAAATGATTTTGTCCAATGAATCTGAGGAGGATTCTACGTTAGAAATGCTACATTCTCGTATGTATGAGGTTTGCATGCGAAATGATCTGATGATGAATGTTAATAAGTCCAAGGTAATGATTTTTGAAAAGGAAGAAACCACGACAGTCTGCAAAATTAGCGTGAATGGTGAAAATTTGGAGCAAGAAGTTGAGTTCGTGTATTTAAGAAGTGTGTTTACAAGAGATAGGCGAATGGAGAGGGATATTAAAAGAAGGGTTGGAGCAGGCAACAAAGTGAATGGTGCACTTAAAGTTATCATCGCAAACAAAAACCTATCCAAAAAACCTAGAATGGCAGTGCACAATGGTGTTCTTTTACCAACCCTTATGTATGGAAGGATGAAAGTAGAATAAATGCAGTTGAAATGAGATCTCTTAGAAGAATGTGTGGATACTCTGTGTATGATAGAGTGCCGAATGAAAATATAAGAAGTGAATGCGGTGCGAATGATGGTGTCATGAACAAAATAATGAAAGGATCATTAAGATGGTTTGGACATATTGAAAGAATGAATGAAGAAAGGATGGTAAAAAAATTATATGTTAATGATGTAAATGGAACCAGAAATAGAGGAAGACCGAGGAAAACGTGGCACGATCAAATAAATCGAATATTGAATGTCGGCCATGTGAGGAGTCAGAGAAATCGACGCGCGTGCATGACACGATGTATGAATGTTGACGATGCGAGAGAAATATGTCAGGAAAGAAAAGTGTAGCAGTCCATTCTTCCTGCCTACCCCTTCGGGGAGACGGCGTGATGGTTAGTTAGTTAGTTAGTTATACACGCAGAACTATTCTTGTTTTTGTATGACGATTAGGTGTGATTGCAGTGGTGAGGCCGTTATTCAAAATCTAAACAGGGAAAACTGAAATTTCCTGAACTATTTTGTGATCATTTTCTTTTTTACCGATACGTCTAATACCAACTTATTATTCTCTTCTTCTTCTTCTTCAGCCCTCTTAAAAAAAGCCTCTTCCATTTTCTTTTACTCGTTCAGGCAATGTCGTCGTCCTTCTTTTAGGTCGCCTACCGACACTCATTTTCTTTGTCTAAGGCCTTGAAGTATTCTGGGTGTCCATCTATGAGTAGTCATGGTTGTATCATATATAAATAACATAAGTAACTATTCATGAATTTATGGACTTAAGGATATAGGACAGTTTACCGAAAGCAGCCCATGCAAGACCCCGCCTACGTTTGATCTCGGCTTCTTGAATGGATCAGAGAAATGACCAAAGTTGCGGAAGTAACGTGCGAAATAGCCTCCTTGAAGTGGAATTGGGACGGCCATATAGTGAGGACAACGGATGATCGGTGGACATGTTGCAGCCTGGAGTAGCGACCGAGAAACGGCCATAGAAATCCTGGCAGACTACAAACCAGATGGTCTGATGACATCAAGAGAGTGGCAGGAAGCCAATCGCACAGAGCGGCGAGAGATAGAGAGTTGTGGAAGTCGGGAAGGGAGGCCTATGTTCAGCACTGGACGACTAAAGGCTGATGATGATGATGACGATGAAAGTATTTATTATTAATTATTTATTTTTAAAATGTCGTTCAATTAAATTTCTAAAAATCATCCTAACGAACTCAATGTACAAAACACTTTCCTTGTCAAATGACATTTGATAATGGCTTAGCAAGGCGAAACACGTAATTCTATTTAATATTATATAACATAAAGAAAGCAGACGTTTTCATTTCTATAAATTATTATAAAAAAAACTAAATAACCATCAGGTTGTCTCTCGTCCGAAAGAACTGGCAGAAAAAAATGGATCACCACAATGTTCTTTGGCGTGATGGTTGGTTAAGTAGTTAGGTCCAAGGACCTTTTTAGTACCATATACGGATCTAACTAAACCTCCGAACTTTGTAATTTGAGAACAACGTGATGATTAGTCAATTCGTTGGTAAAGTCCAAGTACTGATCCCTGTGGCACTTAAATACAAAAATCATATACAGATCAGAAACTAAACCCTCGGCTTCTTGTAATTTGAAAACAGCGTAGTGGTTAGTTAGTTAGTAAGGTCCAAGGACCGACCTTTTAAGTACCATATACGGATCTATGTAAAAACTAAACCCCCGAAATTTGTAATTTGAAAACAACGTGATGATTAGTCGATTCGTTGGTAAAGTCCAAGTACTGATCCCTGTGGTACTGCTACGAGAATCATATACAGATCAGAAACTAAACCTTCGACTTCTTGTAATTTGAAAACAGCATGATGGTTAGTTAGCTAATTGGTTAAGTCCAAGTAATGATACCTGTGGCACTGCTATGAAGATCATAAATGGATCAAAAAACAAATCCCCAATAAAAATCATAAATGGATGATAAAAAAAATCCCCGACTTTTGTATTTTGAAAACAGCGTGACGGTTAGTTAGTTAGTACGATAGGTCCAAGTACTGATTCCTGTGGCACTGCTATAAAAATCATAAATGGATCAAAAAGTAAATCCCCGACTTTTGTAATTTAAAATCGGCGTGACGGTTAGTTAGTTAGTACGATAGGTCCAAGTACTGATGTCTGTGGCTATGCTATAAAAATCATAAATGGAACTAACTAACTAACTAACTAACCATCACGCCGTCTCCCCGAAGGGGTAGGCAGAAAGAATGGACACACTTTTCTTTCCGGACATATTTCTTTCGCTTCCTCAACATTCATACATCGTGTCGATTTCTCTCACATGGCCGACATTCAATATTTGATTTATTTGATCGTGCCACGTTTTCCTCGGCCTTCCTCTATTTCTGGTTCCATTTACATCATTAACATATAATTTTTTTATCATTATTTCTTCATTCTTTCCATATGTCCAAACCATCTTAATGATCCTAAATGATCATAAATGGATAAAAAAATTAACCCCCCCACATTTGTAATTTGATAATGGCGTGACGGTTATTTAGCTGGTTAAGTCCAAGTACCTGTGGCACTGCTATTAAAATCATAAATGGATCAAAATATATCCCCGACTTTTGTTATTTAAAAACGGCGTGACGGTTAGTTAGTTAGTAGGCTAGGTCCAAGTACTGATCCCTGTGGCACTCCTATGAAATTTATACACGGATCAGAAATTAAATCCCCGACTTTTGTAATTTAATAATGGTTGTTTAAATATTCCTGGAACCATTTATAGCATTTCCTCTTGTCACAACTTATAACATAGCATACAGATTAAGAGGAGTCTAATAATGTTTAAAACCGCCCCTGGTTGTTTTACAGAATAGGAGTGAGGGGAGTAAAAAAATCTTTAGTTGAAAATTATTAGCGAAATTTATGCAAAGCCTATCTTGCATATTAATTAATATGTCTGTAAACTTCAGGCCGGTTACAACGTGTTCTTCCAGCCGTTCGGAGTCTTTCGGTGCTTTCGGCATTTTCCGAGTTTTCGGCCTTTTCGGTGCTTTTGGCATTTTCCGAGCTTTCGGCCTTTTCGGCTCAAAGCCCGCTCCCGCGGCTTAACGGCTGCCCCGTAAGCGGCATCAGATAAATTTAATAATTACGTGTGTAACTTAATTTAATAAGGGTTCCATTTACAAGTTCTACAGACACGTTCTACGAGATTTAATGTTATTTATGTTAAACTGGTAATCTTAGTTAAAACCTTGTATTTTCTTTTTCTTTCCATATTAAACGATACGTGAATTATTTTTTTTGAACGATGATGTAAAATTCCATATTAAATGTTTATGAATTGAAACCCTGTTTTTTCCACTTTTGAGTTTATGTTTCTCGACATGTTTCGAAGGCTTACACCTTCATCATCGGAAGAACGATATAAACTCGTATAGAAGTAGTTTATATCGTTCTCCCGATGATGAAGGTGTAAGCCTTCGAAACATGTCGCGAAAAATAAACCCAAAAGCGGAAAAAACAGTGTTTTAATTCATAAAAATTCGTCATTATGGAATTCTACAGTGTTAACGCCTTAAGTTTATCTAAAATACATATTAAATAATTAATACGAATGAAAGGTAAAATGGAAACAAACAAAATAATTATACAAAATTTCTTTATTATTATACTCGTATATTTAGTGTGCTTTCACTTGTGTTTAACGTCGTCCGGTTTCGGCAGCTTGCTGCCATCTTTTGGTGAGGTTAGGTTAGGTTACCAGAATATGGCAGCAAGCTGCCGAACTCGGCTGAAGTTACGTCCGGTTTCGGCAGCTTGCTGCCATATTCTGGTAACCTAACCTAACCTCACCAAAAGATGGCAGCAAGCTGCCGAAACCGGTCGACGTTAAACATAAAGTGAAATCACATTAAATCGAAAGAGGTTCTGTGATATGGAGTCACGAGGCGAGATATTCCGTTATGCTAGAGAAGGTTCAGAAAAAAGTTCTGAGGTATCTCTACATGAGGGAGTATGGTAGCTATCCGTGGCTCTATCTTACAGCATTTCTTTTGGGAATGCTTGGAGCCAACTCTCTGCAGTTTCGAAGAGATGGGCATCTCATAACCCATTTCTTTAGATTACTCAGAGGATATTTCGAGAACTCGGCCGTGCTGAAGGGTGTTCGGTTTTTTGTCCCTGATAGATATCTCCGACAGCGACAGCATAGATTGTATTACCTACCGGCCGCCAGAACCAATGCCTCTGGTGACACAAGTGGGAAGAGCAATTAATCTGCTGAACGCAACTGCGTTAACCAACTCAACGCAACCGAGGAAACTTCCTCGGAGATCGACGTCTTTCATATTAGTGAAAGTTCATTCAGAAGGCAAATTCTGGAGAGTATCCTGTCTTCCTAATGTTGAACCATCTCTTATGCGTTTCTGGTAGTATATTATACACAATATATTATTTTACCTGTTCTCAATAGATGCCTTAAAAAATTATTTTGTAATGTCGGTTGATGATATAAACTGATTTGATTTGATAAATATATAATTATAAAAGAGATTTCGTATCAACATATTTTTGTTTTCATTAATTAAAATAAACTTCTACCAAGAAATTTCAATTAAAAATATTAATGAAAGTATGTAGTAGGTGTAAAGAATTCCATAATGATATTATTAAAATAAACAAAAGTTGTTTAAAAATAGTAGAACTAAAATTTCTATAAATGATATGAAATATACACGACACGTGTTTCGTCTTATGAAGACATCTTCGAGTGTTACACTGAGTGTTACACGGAGTCTGGTGGTGTCCATTCTTTGAACATGATCGTACCAGTCCCTTTTTCGCTGTCTGCTCCATCTTATAATATCCTCAACCTCACATATGGATGAAGCCCAGTTTGAAAGAGCGTCGACGTCCATGGATCTAGGGGTGTTGTTCGATGCTCGCTTGTCGTTTAGTCTTCACATAACTTAACTATGTAATAGCTCCCTCAAAATGCTTGGTTTTGTCATTAGAAACGCCAAGATCTTTCGTAATATTCAGGTGCTGAAGCTGCTGTATAACTCTCTGGTGAGAAGTCGGTTGGAATTTAGTTCCATTATCTGGGCGCCGCATGAGGTTCGATATTCCCTGATGGTGGAGAGGGTGCAGAAAAAATTTCTGCGATACCTCTATCTTAGGGAGTATGGATATTACCCGTGGCTCTTTCCAACTGATTTCTTGCTAGGGACGCTAGGCTACCAGTCACTCGAGAGGAGACGAGACATTCACTTGGGTGTCCATTTCTTTCGATTGATAGGCGGTTGTATACACAACTCAGAAATCCTGAGTGATGTAGGTCTGTTCGTCCCTGATAATTATCTTCGACAAAGGGGCCATAGGTTGTTTTATCTCCCACGATGCAGAACCAACCTGCCAATGGTTATGCCGGTAGGTAGAGCAATATCTTTGCTTAATCGTATCACCTCGGAGTTTGACATATTTTGTGATAGTTTGGCTCATCTAAGGGAAGCACTATCTTTATTATAATTGTATGGTATGTTTATTTTATTAATTTGTCATGCATCTTATGTTTCTCGCTCTTTTTATTAATCTATTATGTATTACTTATTATTGTGTATCTCTAACTTGTATCTTTAGTGTATTGGAAAAAAAATCTGTAATGCTTTAGATATGTTTAAAAATAAATAAATAAATGAAATAAATAAATAAATGAAAATAAATGAAATATCTCTCTTATTCTGGTGTTCCTCACGCGATCCCTTAGTGTCTTGCCTGCTATCGTCTTCTTTTCGGAAGTCCTCAAAACTTGTTTGGTCCTTAGTGTGTCTGCCCATGCTTCGACGCCATATATATTGGTTGTACGCATGATTAATAGATTCTCATCTTACTCTTAATGACCATGTCTTTGTTTTTCCATATTGTGGATTTTCGAGCACCAGAGATTGCAGCTGCCTTGTTTACTTGGACTTGTATTTCTTCCCGCAGATCAACTCCCCCACCAGGTCTATGCCTATTCTTATCAATTATTATAAAAAAAACTAACTAACTTAGCACAAAACTGTTCTATTCTGACATACTTCTCCACCCCCCTCAATATTTCTAAGTTATCGTTTTTGTACACGACATTGAATTGATTATGTTACATGTGATATTATGTTACATGATTATGTTACATGTGATATTATGTTACATGATTATGTTACATGTTACATGAATTGATTATGTTACACGTTTTTGTACACGACATTGAATTGATTATTACATGTGATAGGTAGTTATTTATTTACATTTTTTTTCAGCTGAATTCTACACCAGACCAAAGACAGTGTGAGAATAACACTGCCACCGCCAAGAATCGAACCCGGGACCTTCGGTGTGGTAGTCACACCTCTTGCCATTCTGCCACGAAGGTCATCTTCAATCGGTATGTTGATTTTTCAATTCCCTTTGTGGTCAGTTGCTTCATCATTGCCAATGACGAAAGTATGATACCTTCAAGAAAAATAAACTAAAAAGTGAATATAAAAAACAATGTTCTAATTAAATAATGAATATAAAAATGTTTAGATGCATGATTTCTTTATTATTATATACGAGTATAAAGTGGGCTACCACTTGTGTTTAACGTCGACCGGTTTCGGCAGCTTGATGCCATTTTCCAGATACAGAAGTGGAAGCCTACTAAACTACCAACTAAACTAACTAACCATCACGCCATTTCCCCGGAGGGGTAGGCAGAGAGGATGGATCGCCACAACGGTCTGTCCTGGCATACCTCTCGGGATTCCTCTACATTCATACATCGTACCATGCAAACGCGGATTATTCCGACTTCGAATGTAGCCGCCTTTTAGTAATTGATTAATTTGGTCATGCCATGTTTTCCTCGGTCGTCCTCGGCTTCTTTTCCCACTTACGCTGCTTGTGTACAACTTTTTAACCATTCTACTCTCATCTATTCGTTCCATATGTCCAAACCATCTCAGGGATCTTTTTTTAATTTTATACATGATGCAGTCATCTGCCTTACATTTCTTTCTTATTTCATCGTTCGGTATTCTATCATACAACGTTTTCTCCCACATTCTTCTTAGTGATCTCATTTCTACGGCATTTATCCTGCTTTCATCCTTCTTTTGCCAGCTCCAAGCTTCACTTCCATACATGAGGGCTGGCACTAGAACTCCATTGTGTACTGCCATATTTGCTTCTGTGGTTATATTTCTATTTGCAGTAATGACTTTGAGTGCGCCATTCATTTTATTCCCAGCACCAACCCTTCTTTCGATGTCTTTCTCCATTTTTCCGTCTCTTGTAAACATGCTAACTACTACTAAACCTACTAAATATATAAGAATAAAGACATTTTAAATAAATAAATGAGTGGTTTTACCTGGATTTATCAGTTATTACTCAACAATCGTGTTTACTATTATAGATTCATTTCCTTGAACTTTTTCCTTGAATTTATCATCATAATATTAAATAGCAATTGAATTATGAAAATGTTGTTAAAACAATTTTGGGTACAATCGTGTAACAATGGTAAAAAAGGTATGCATGTTAGTGGCATATTTGGGTCGCAAAATATTGCGGTTTTTTGATATATATCATATGCCATATGCAGTGCAATATTATAAATTTAAATAACGTATGTATTTTAGTGCGAATTCGGCCCCATATATTCGGCGCCTTCTATCGGAGAGGGATGCTGTGGCGGCTTAGGGTCGCGGGTGGTACAGGGAAGGCATAAAGTATAAATTTTACGCTGACACTTCTTTCAAGCGAGATTACGACCCTTTGGTCGGTCTGTTTTCACTATCAAACCCCAGGCAGCGTCCACAAAGTATGCTAACGTATTAAGTAAACGAAAATAAATATATAATTTAAACATGTAACACTTGCAATCTTATTTTTCAATCCAATAGAGATTGGTTTGCAGTAGAGTATATTATTAACGTCTTTACTGTCCAGAAAGACAAAAACCACGTTATTTAAAAAAGCTGATTAGACCAGTTCTAACATATGTCTCGGAGACATGTACTTTCACTAAACCTGATGAAGCAAAGATCAAATCAAATCAAATTAAATCAGTTTATTTCATCCATAGACATTTCAAAATTATTTAAGGTTTATTAAATTAAGTTAAGGCTTAAGGCATCTATTGATAGCAGGAAAAATAATGTATTGTATATAGTAAAAAATATGTATTTAATATAATGATAAATAAAATGTATAGTTTAGTATCATCATCATCCTAAGCTCGACAGCCCTGGGTGGGCCTTGGCTGAATCCAGGAGCTTCCTCCATTCTTGTCTGTTTGATGCCCTTATTCTCCAATTTCTCACTTGCAACACCGATGCATCCGTGTTGACACTGTCCATCCATCGCATTTTGGGCCTTCCTGGTCTTCTACGTCCCTGTGGTACTGAGAGCGTGAGGCGTTTTGTAGGGTTGTCGTCGTCCATTCTGATTATGTGACCAGCCCATCTCAAGCGCCCTACTTTGATGGATCTGATCACATCGGGCTCTTTATAGATATCATATAGCTCTCGGCTATATCGACGACGCCAACCATTGTGGTCTCTCACTGGGCCATATATTGTCCTAAGAACCCTTCTTTCAAATGCTGCGATGGACCTTTCAGTGTGTTTTGTCATCACCCAGGTTTCAGAGGCATATGTGAGGACTGGTTTGATCAGGGTCTTGTACAATAGTGTTTATATCTATATATATTTAGGTCTTGTACAATATAGTTTAGTATAAATATTATTAATATATAATGTACTCGTATTAATAACATTTTAAATAAAGTTTTTAAAAACTTACCCTCTGATATTCGACCCGCTTTTATACTAACAATAATCTCGGTAAACTCGTCACTAATCATAAAGATAAAGAAAATAAATTGATTCAGTCGGGAGTCTACAAATTAAAATACTCGTATTACGATTGCACGTCTTTCTACATAGGGAAAACAACGCGTAATTTTAACACAAGAATGAAAGAACATCTTAGATGCCTTTCTAATAATAATTTTTCGGAGTTCGCTAACCATTTAATTTAAAATAATCATACATTTAAAAAAGAAAACGATATTTTTAAATTTTGCATATTAATAATAAAAACCTAACTTTGTACAATTTAGAAATTTTAGAAATTATAAAAGCCATAAAAAATAATAAAAATGTAATAAATAACCTATTAATTCAATTCCCATTCAATTCCCATGCTTGATATGTTCCCGTTACACCTCCCCATTCCTCAACCCCTTATTATACCCCTTCCACTTTTATATATAACTCGATCTCCATTTAGTATATAAATGACCCTTCTGTTTTATTTGACTATTGAAATTGTATACATTGATAAAGGTTACTTGTAACCGAAACATGTCTGAGTTCAGTAAAAATAAAAAGTGTTGTAATACAAAGTGTAAATATATTTATTCAACTACATAAATCATTTATCCGGAGCCGGCTTGAATGTGGTTAGGTGATTAGGAGTCTCTGCGTGGTGAGGTTTTGATAGATAACCTGTTTCAAGTGGCGCAGGACAGAGATTTTTCGCTGCAGTGATTGCCAACATTGGGACCTGACACGGTACCAGAAGAAGAAGAAAAATAAACAAAATTGAATATGAATTCGAGTATTGTTTAATAAAAATCGTTAATTAAGACGTGCACCTGTACCCATCTCTATGCCTCATTAAAATTGTATCTAAGCTTCTCACTCGCGGCCGATACACGCAACCCTTTTAAGAGTTGTACGCTAATTTCTAGTGTATTCCAAGGCGGCAAGGAACATCTGCTTTGCTTATCGCTTCCTCAACTTGCACGATTATCCTAACTTATTCAGCAACCTACGAAATCCCGGATTGTTTACGACGGCGGGGCCTCTCGTAAAAAGTTTTATTTTCACCCTCGGAGTTCTGGAAAACAGACAGACGACGTGGGTACCACCGAGCGGTGCATTCGTTTCGATTTTCGATTTTTTATTCGATTTTTAATTACGAATTTTTATGAACGAAAATACTGTTTTTTCACATTTGAGTTTATTTTTCTCGACATGTTTAGAAGACTTTTTTATTTATTAAAAAAAAAGACTAATATCAAGGATTTATATCAATGACATTAGAATTTATTTAACAATCTTCAATGTGAACAGAAAATAGCTCATTATTATGAAGAAGGAATCTGGTCGTGTCCAGGCTTGAAATCATGTCCCTTGGATCAGGAGCCAAGCGTTCTATCCCCTAGACCACCACCCGGTTGTGGTTTACACAAGTGCTTACCTTCATCATTGGGAGAACGATATAAATTAGTTTATATCGTTCTCCCTATGTTGATGGTGTAAAACCCCTTCGATACATGTCGAGAAAAATAAACTCAAAAGTGGAAAAAAACAGTTTCTTAATTCATAAAATTTCGGTATTATGGAGATTTCAGAGAGATGGCGCGTGGTTAGTTTTAATAAAAACACTGATTCAAAATAATTGTTTATTTTCAAACGATGTTACAATTTCCTGATTTGATTATTTAATTTCTATGAAATGGTCACCACAGCTTTTGCGTCAAATGAATTAGCAAAACCGGGATGGTTTGTTAGAAAGAGAAACATCATTAAAAAAAAAAATATCTAATTTAACAGAAAACGGTGGATACGTGTAACATTAATTAAATAGACAATATGTGCACCATCTAAAAATAACATTTGTGTTAAATTATTTTTATTTTGTTATTTTATTTTATATCATTGTATTTTATATTATTTGTTTTAGATTCATTTATTATTTTATTTTATATTATTTGTTTAAGATTTATTATGTTGGATGATCGAAGTGTGCGCGGGAGATGCTTATTGGTGGCGATGAGGTTCGCAACCCATCACACCGCGTCTCCCGCGGGGCGAAAAGAGAAGGACGGTGTGCCGCATCGGTTAACGTGTGACAGTCCATTATTTCTGCCTACTCTTTCGGAGAGACGGCGTGATGGTTAGTTAGTTACTCAATTAGTTATAAAATTTGAAAACTTTTCGAATATAATTTGATAAAAAATTTCCTACCCAGCGACCATAGACAACTAAAGATAATCCAGTGGATTCACATCTTAGAATGATATTTTTACGGCTAATAAAGTGCTCGTATATATTTCCTGCGGTGACTGACGGCGCGGACCCATTCGCCGTCTTCCGAGACGAGATTTTTCATTACCAAAAGCACAGATGACGAGCTTTCGAGTCTTCAGACATGACGTTCCCATAGATCTAAAGTTATATTCAACTTCACTGTATAACTTTTTATTCCATATTTATATTTCATTTTACTATCGTATATAATAATTCTTCCTTTTTATTGCTTAATACATTGTCTGCGGGAGTTTTATCACACTGGATAACACCTAACACACACAATGGAGTTCTGGTCCCAATCCTTATGTATAGAAGCGAAGTATAAAACCGGTAGAATATGGATGAGAACAGAATAAATGCGGTAGAGATAAGATCTCTAAGACGCATATGTGGTAGAACGATGTACGACAGATTCTCAAATGCTGACATAAGAAAGGAATTATTGATGGTTGAGGTATTTATTTTGTAAAATTGTATAATATTATTAATTTATAATAGTAAACACGATTGTTGAGGGGTTTTACTTGGATTTAATTTATTTAAGGCGAAACAAATTTGTCCCAATTTATATAATTCATATAAATTAAATCCAAGTTAAACCACTAAAAAACCGTGTTTACTATTATAAAAAAAAAATAAATGAATGTAGAGCGGAAGAAGGTATTATGAACAAAATTATGAAAGGATCGTTGTGTTGGTTTGGACATATGGACCGTAAGGATGGAGAAATAATGGTTAAGAAAGTACACGTTAAAGATGTAAATGGAGAAAGGAGTTGAGATAGACCGAGGAAAACATGACATGACCAAATTCATCATATTTTAAAGGTTGGTCATGTGAGAAGTAGGAAGAATTAACTTGCGTGTATGACTCGTTATATGAATGTGGAGGAAGCAAGAGAGTTGTGTCAGGATAGAGTAGTGTGGTGGTCCATTCTCTCTGCTTGTGGAGAAACGGCGTGATGGTTTTGTTGTTGATAGAAGTATACAAAATGTGAATGATATATTTAAAAAAATCTTCGATGAAATGGACATTTCACCAATACAATTAACAACAGAGATTAATCACTCTTTTTACCATCAATTTTAAATAGTAATGAATTAAAACGATGTTTTTAAAACAAAAACGCATTTGTCTTTATTTCGACTGCGACCAGTTTCGCTGGGTAGGCTGGCATCGACAAACCGGTCCATCAAGAGATTTAAGTTAAATTATTAAATTATCAAAATCTAATTTTAAAGGTATTTAATCGTGCCACGTTTTCCTCGGTCTTCCTCCATTTCTGGTTCCATTTACATCATTAACATATATTTTGTTTTACCATTCTTTCTTCATTCATTCTTTCCATATGTCCGAACCATCTTAATGATCCTTTCATTATTTTGTTCATGACACCATCATTCGCACGGCATTTACTTCTTATATTTTCATTCGACACTCTATCATACACAGAGTATCCACACATTCGTCTAAGAGATCTCATTTCTACTGCATTTATTCTACTTTCATCCTTCTTTTGACACGATGTATGAATGTTGAGGAAGCGAGAGAAATATGTCAGGAAAAAAAGTGTGGCAGTCCATTCTTTCTGCCTACCCCTTCGGGGAGACGGCGTGATGGTTAGTTAGTTAGTTAGTTAATTTTAAAGTTTTTATGGCTCTAGCAACATTATATAAAAATAGTTTTAACGTTTCCGGCAGCCAATGTGTTAAAAATGACGTAAAACGCTCAGATGATATTTAATATGAAATAAATCCAATGTCTTCTAGAAGTTTTATCATAAAAAATTAAGGGATTGACAAGTTTGACATTTATATGTTGAGGTCTATATTATTATCTCATATAATTTTACTGTATGTAAATTGTATTATTGTTTGAAAATGATGTGTCCAAACCATCTTAACCGCCCTAGCTTCAGGTAATTTTTCGAAAAACGTGTAAAAAAACAGCAGGTTTTTTATTAATGAAATTTAATTATATATTAATTTTATTTTTTAAATTACGAATCGACAAATACTCGGCCGCACACTTCGCCTGCCCCTTTTAAAACTATCATATTTATGAAGACTTGTACTCAAGTGTTGTTGGCACACGCGCGTATCTAAATTGGTCGACCATTTCAACATTCGCACCATTCAGTTGCAGAGCGGGTGAAGAATCGAAGTGCCTCACATGTCATCCATTTGGTCTTCTTAACGTTGATTTTCAAGCCCAGATCCTCTCCTGCTATATCAATTTTATTTAAGAGTTCTTGAAAATCGGTTATACTTGTTCAATCTTCTTCTTCTTTTTCTTCGATGGCCCTACAGCCCATATCGAGCCTTAGCCTACAATATTCTTCGCCTCTAACTCCTCTTGTCCTCCGCTTCGACCCATCAATCTGACACTCTTAACAATCTTGCTCCATCTCTCCCAACTTCATCCTCCCATCGCAGCCTTGGTCGTCCAATTGGTCTTCTACCACCTGGGTGCCACTCCAGCAAATCTTTTTGGAGTTCGCGATGACGGCATCCTCTGCACGTGACCGGCCCATCTCAGTCTATTCAGTCTGACCTGACTGGGAGCTTTGTAAATATTGTACAGCTCGTCATTATGCCGCACTCTCCAGCCTTCACCGTCATTCACAGGTCCCAGAATTCTGCGCAGCACCCTTCTCTCAAAAGTATCCAGTCGCTCTGCGGATTTCACTGTCATTGTCCACGCCTCACATCCATAGGTCACTACTGTTCGGATGATTGTTTTATACAGGGTGATTTTGGTTTTCCAGTGTTCGTTTCTTGATTTGAGCGCTGGTAGTAGAGAGAAGCATGTTTTGTTGCCAATTGTGATTCTTCTTTCAATTTCCTTGTGATCTTCGTTTTCTTTTGTTATAGACGAGCCCAGGTTCATACTTGTTCAATAAAAATGTTATTCAGTTTCTCATCATTAACCAGAAACATTGTTCATCGCAGCAACCCGCCAGTGAAGGCTCTTATTTTCATTATAAAAAAGCATTTGTTTAATAATATATTTTATTACGAACGACTCTATTTTTAGAGTGCAGGAATCCCTCAGTAACGAGACATTGTAATTCCATTAGCAAACTTAGCATAACAAATAGTTATATAGAACAAAATGCTTGGGAATCGTGGGATAAACAAGATTCTATGCAGAGGAATAAATAGCAAATGCCAGTGGCGGACTTTGATATATATTATAAAAACGCATTCCAAAAAATGATAATTAAAAAAAAAAAAATTCTTCTATGTTCGCCATACTTTGTGTTGTATTATGGATGTTTTTTTTATATATTTTTTTATATACTTTGAATACAACACTAACTTAATTTGTTTTTCAAATTAAATATACATGTTTCGAACAACCCGGTCCTTTCTCAGTGACATTATAAAGATATTTAAAATATTATAAAATTGTATACACATATGATCAGTTTTGATAGATGTTATAAAGAATTATTTAGGAACGTGGTTTTGTTATAACAAATATTATTAATAAATTAAAAATAATAATTTAAAGTTCTTATTGGGGTTCAGGTAATTACTTACATAAAACTATCGACTCCTGGACCATATGATGGTTCTTCCTCTTTATCTTCAGGGTGTTCCTGGCTTCTTTAATTTTTTTATGGACTCTTTGGGGGTTGGTGGTGAGAGTTAAAAGCAGTGGAGGTTTCAGCGTTTATTGCAGGTCACAAGTAATCATACGTTAACAGTATTATGTACTCGTGATGGAGCGTGCGCCTGGACGTCGATAGCAGCTGGGGCTGACGGCTCACTGGGCAGTAGCGTCGTTCGGCGGGAGCGAAGACTCCTCGTAAGTTACGTGGCGTAGCAGTGTAGACAGTTGCGTAGCTCGGCAGGGTCGGAATCTTCTCGTTCGTAGACTTGACGGCGTAGACTCGTGTCGGTTAGAAGTCGCAAGAAGGAATACTGTCCATGGTGGTCGGATGTACCGCTTTTATATGCTTTGCTTCCATTTTCACACGATGCTCTGCTCTAGTGACCTAGTGACTAAACTGAATAAATCTGGGCCCCGACTCATCAGTTTTGATAAGTAGGTCCTAAGTCAGACGTTTTCGGTTATTCGTGTACTATATTTCATCATGAAATATGCTGGTTCAGCGTCGAAGTCCACTTATGTGGATCACCTACAACTCTTTCCATGCTTCTTAGCAGCTTTCACACGGTTAGCGTCGCAGTCAGCACAGGACAGTCGGTTTACCTACTCTCACTAAAATGACTGTAACTCAGTCAATTTTCGGAATTTTGACCCAAAATTATATATGTACACATATTTCCGAAGGTATAAACTTTAAATTAAAACAATTTTTTTCCACACAATCATAGCTTCTATCCCCCATAATAAAATAATGGACAAGAGATGACCAATATCTTCTTCTTCTTTTTCAAGTACCCTGTCGGGTCCCCCCAACGTTGGCAATCACCTCGGCGAACCTGTCCCTGTCCTGCGCCGCTCGGAACAGCTTCTCCACACTTCGGATGCCGGTCCACTCCCTCACTTTCACAGCCAGGACATTTGTCTCCTTCCGGGCCCTCGAGGTCCCTCATTTTTCCCCTCCAATATCAGTTGGAGAAGGTGGTACTTTTCTCCACGCAGTATATGACCCAGATATGAGATCTTTCGAACCTTGATAGTTGATAACAATTCCCTGTCAACTCTAGCTCGCCTCAGGTATTGGTAACCATGTCTGTCCAGGAAACTCTGAGCATTCGGCTATGGAGCCACATTTCAAATGCTCCCAGTCTGTTCATTGAGTTAAATTTCAGGGTCCAAGTTTCACACCCGTACACTAAAACAGACCACACATAGCATTTGATCATTCTCTGGCGGAGTTTGAAGTTTACGTTATCATTGCAGAATAGTGATTTTATTTTATTCAACGTAGCTCTTGCTGCCTCAATTCTGCATTTTATCTCTATATCTGGGTCAAGAGATTCCTTTAGTTTGCTGCCGAGGTATTAAAAATTTTCAACGTTACAGCCGTTCAAATGCAATACTGACCCACTGTAGTCAAGCCGTCCGAATGTCATCCATTTGGTTTTGCTGACATTTATTGTTAGCCCCGATCTTTCACCGGACTCGCCAACAAGATTAAGGAGGCCCTGAAAATCGCTGACACTTTCAGCCAATAAAATAGTGTATATCTTATATTGTTTATCACAACGCCATTAATTTTCAGTCCTTTCTCGGTGTTGATGAGGGCTCGTTTTGAGCAATATGAACACGACAAACAATTAGCGAGCGACGTATTTTATTATATTGTGGTAGGGTTGTATAAATTTGACCTGGTTTGCAGAAATTATGGGTTTGGTGGAGATCGATTCTTTTTAAGTTGAGACAGAAAAGAATTTAGTATTAAGTATGATAAAAGAGCTCAAAATGCAAATGGTGTTAAATGCCGTTCTCTGGACCATGGCAGGTGAAAAGCCAATTAGAGAAGTCGCTAGAGGCAAATGGCAGTGGATCGGTCAGACGGAACCCAGGCTGCATCGCTCAGGACGCACTAGACTGGTCCCCTATGCGGGGAAAGAGGAAGCGAGGCAGACCTAGAGCCACCTGGAGAAGAGCCCTGCAGGACGAAGTTAAAGCAGCAGGCCTCACTTGGGATGATGTTAGGCATCAGGCATGCGATAGAGTAGGGTGGAGAAGGTTCCTTGAGGCCCTATGCACCACGGAGGTGACAGGACAAACATAAGAAAAAACTAACTAATTAACCATCATGCCGTCTCTCTGAAGGGGTATGCAGAAAGATCGGACTGTCACACCTAAACTGATGCGGCACTCCGTCCGGCGGTGTGATGAGTTGTGAACCTCATCGCCACCAATAGGCATCTCCCGCGCAGACTTCCATCGTCCAACGTCCACAAAATAAATCTAAAACAAATTATGTTAAATACAATAATAAAAAATAAAATAACAAAATTAAAATCATTTAACGCATAATGTTGTAATTTTTATTATTATTTGTATTTAAAATAAAATAAAATAATAACACTGCGCTTTGTTTTTCACCCCTATGCGGTTATTTTGATTGCCGACTAGTTTCGCTTGTACCCAAGCTTCCTCAGGGCTTTGCAATAACAGGGAAAAAATAAGATAATGTTCTTTTAGAAAAAGAAGAAGAAGATATATCTCACTCAAAGAAGACAATACACAGTTGTGTCAGGAATGAGAAGTAACGAAACAGAATTTGGTGTGCCACAAGGATCCATCCTGGGACCACTGCTTTATATACTTTACATTAATGACATAACAAGATATAACATTACAGGGAAAATAATTATGTACGAGGTCCGTTCAAAAAGTATCGCGAATTTTGTGTTTTTTCAAAAATTATTTATATATTCATGAATTTCTATTTTGTCCCCTTCAAAGTAATCCCAACCAGATATTATACACTTGTGCCAACGTTTTTTTCAATCCTCGAAGCACCCCAAAAAATCATTTTTTGTGATCTTGTTCAGCTCCTCCTTCGATGCCGTCTTTATCTCCTCAATCGTAGCCTAGCGTCGTCCTTTCATGGGCCTCTTCAGTTTCGGGAACAAGAAAAAGTCACAGGGGGTCAGATCTGGGGAATACGGTGGCTGCGGCATTATTGGTGTGTTGTTTTGGCCAAAAATTCGCGCACAAGCAGATGCGAAATTGAGCAATTTTGGTACGAATTTCGCGGCGACCGATCTCATGCCCAAATCATTGGTAAAAATCGAATGGCACGAGCCAAGCGATATGTTTAAGTCCTCAGCAACTTCTCTAGCGGTGATTCGACGATTGGCCAATACTATGTTATTCACTTCATCAATGTTTTCGTCTGTTGTTGACGTGCTCGGGCGTCCGGCAGGCTCTTTTTCGTTCACATCTTCTCGGTCCTCTGAGAACATTTTGTACCACCGATAAACGCTGCTTTGGTCCAAGATAGCTTCACCATATGCCACAGTCAACATTCGGAATGCGTCCGGGGACTTAATTTTGTTTTTCACTCAAAATTTGATACAGATTCATTGATCCATTTTTTTGGAGTGTGCAAAAATCGAAGACGAGCCAAAACACGTGCAAGCAAAGTGGCTCTCAAAAATTTACTGAACATTCAAACTGGCCGAACTTATCGGCATAAGTGAGAGACATGAGTACCAACATAACGCCACAAAAAAATCAAAAATCGAATATACGTAACCGGCGGAAATTCAAAATTCGCGATACTTTTTGAACATACCTCGTATGCAGACGACCTTGCTATATTCTACAAAAACGACAACGACAATGAGACCTGTAAACAAATTAACATATTATAGATATAGAGACACTAACCAACTGGACAAGCAACAACTTCCTGACCTTAAATGTAAAAAAAATGTAATATTATACACTTTGAAACACGCAAGAAAAACCATAACATGTGCATAAAAAAAAAAAAAAATGACGCAATAACCGAACTCGACTATGTAAAGTACCCAGGACTCACAATGGACAAACAACTAAAATGGACAAAACACATAGACAACATAACAGACAAGTTAGCATCGCTATACTCCCTCTTCTATACTCCACTAAGAAGGGAAAAAAGTTATGATGTACGAAGCGTATGTTAAAAGCCGACTGACATACGAGGTCTGTTCAAAAAGTATCGCGAATTTTGAATTTCCGCTGACTACGTATATTTGATTTTTGATTTTTTTGTAGCGTTATGTTGGTACTCATGTCCCTTACTTACGCTGACAAGGTCGGCCATTTTGAATGTTTAGTTAATTTTTGACAGCTGTTTTGCTTGGATGTGTTTTGGCTCGTCTTCGATTTTTGCCTAGTCCAAAAAATGGATCAAAGAATCTGTATCAAATTTTGTGTGAAAAACAAAATAAAGTGCGCGGACGCATTTCGAATGTTGACTGTGGCATATGGTGAAGCTACCTTGGACCAAAGCAACGTTTATCGGTGGTACAAAATGTTCTCAGAGGGCCGAGAAGATATGAACGACGAAGAGCGTGCCGGACGCCCGAGCACGTCAACAACAGACGAAAACATTGATAAAGTGAAGAAAATAGTATTAGCCAATCGTCGAATCACCGTTAGAGAAGTTGCTGAGGACCTAAACATATCGATTGGCTCGTGCCATTCGATTTTAACCAATGATTTGGGCATGAGTCGGGTCGCCGCGAAATTCGTGCCAAAATTGCTCAATTTCGACCAAAAACAGCATCGCGTTAACATTGCTCAGGAGATGTTGGACTCGGTCCGTGACGACCCAAATGTGCTCCAGAGGGTCATAACTGGTGACGAATCATGGGTTTATGGTTATGACGTGGAAACCAAAGCTCAATCATCCCAATGGAAGCTGCCGCATGAGCCAAGACCAAAAAAAGCGCGCCAAGTTCGGTCGAACGTGAAGGTTTTGCTCACAGTTTTCTTCGATTGCAGGGGCGTGGTGCATCATGAGTTCTTGCCACAGGGTAGTACGGTCAATAAGGAATATTACCTGCAAGTTATGCGCAATTTGCGCGAAGCAATCCGCCAGAAACGCCCGGATTTGTGGAAGAACAAAAACTGGCTTTTGCACCATGATAACGCCCCTGCTCACACATCGTTGCTTGTGCGCGAATATTTGGCCAAAAACAACACAGTAATGGTGCCGCAGCCACCGTATTCCCCAGACCTGGCCCCCTGTGACTTTTTCCTGTTTCCAAAACTGAAGAGGCCCATGAAAGGACGACGCTACGCCACGATTGAGGAGATAAAGACGGCATCGAAGGAGGAGCTGAACAAGATCACAAAAAATGATTTTTTTAAGTGCTTCGAGGATTGGAAAAAACGTTGGCATAAATGTATTATATCCGAGGGGAATTACTTTGAAGGGGACAAAATAGATATTCATGAATAAATAAATACTTTTTGAAAAAATATAAAATTCGCGATACTTTTTGAACAGACCTCGTATATGATTCCCTTCTGGGGGACAGAAAACCAAAAGGACAACTCCAGACTTCAAAGACAACAAAATAATATAATAAAATTATCATTTAACAGTAACTATCTTACCACAACCATACAAGTTTACAGACAAACAAAAAAAAAATGACACATCAGTCCTGACCAAATTTGAGACCTTGAAAATTATACACAGAATGACCATGGAAAAGACAACAGACAGTGACTACAAATTAAATAAAAATTCAGACATACACAGACACTTGACCAGGAACTGTGACAGATATCACTTACCGAATGCACGAACTAAGACAGGACAATCAAGGATATTGAACAATGACTGAAACTTTACAATGAACTACCAAAAGACACAAGGAGTCTCACTACAACTCAATATAAAATATATATCAGAAACATTACATAATTAATAGTAAGATCTAAAAATGTATCCATATAACACAATTGGGTTTAAAAAAAAAATTAAATAAAAAATTATATATGTTTTAAGGGTCATTGATCTATTACATATTATAACGAGTCGCCAATGGAAGTCCCGCGTAACTGTACGGACCGCAGGTGCCATTCTGATATCGATATGGTCCATTTGCTAAGTGAACGTGGATCCGATGGGGCAAATGCAATATGCCGAATGCAGTGCTGAATGTAAAAGACCGCATTAGCGAAAATCTGAATAAACACGCGGGATTCTTTATAAAAATGAATATGGATGAAAATTTCAAATATAGAATGGAATACTTTTCAATTAGATTATTTGAAATCTGGAAAATATCAGATGGTTCACAGACGTCGGTTTTTACTAATAAAATAAATGAAACTAGAAACTTTTTAAATTCGTTTAATTTTAATTGGGAAAACTAAATAATTGAATCAAAATACTTTTCGTTTGGTTTTATTTCAAAACCAAAGGAATATGTAGGTAGGGTGAGTAGAGAGGGATATTGAAAGAAGGGTTAGGGCAGGCAACAAACTGAATGGTCTCCTTAAAGTTGTCCTATTCAAAAATGTTAATATGGCAGTGCACAATGGTGTTCTTGTCCCGATTCTTATGTATAAAACTGGTAAAATAACGGAAAATGCAGTAGAAATAAGATTTCTTAGACGAATGTGGGGAAAATATGTGTGTGATAGAGTCCAATGAAAATATAAGAAGTGAATGCAGTGTTATGAACAAAATAATCAATGTTTGGAAATAATGAATGAAGAAAGAATGGTACAGCAAGTATGTTAACGATGTAAATGTAACTAAAACTAGAAGAGAATCCAGGAAATCGTTGCACGATCAAATAAATCAAATATTTAATGTCGGCCACATGAGAAATCGACATGCGTGAAAAACATATACGCAGGTATTTTAACCAACAAACTAACTATAATAATTAAAGAAAAATTACAATTATATTATCAAATATTAATGTTATCACTTCAAAGAGACATAATGTCGAACCATCTCTAACGCGTTCCTGGTATTATGTTGTATTTTTATAATATTTTACCTGTACTCAATAGATGCCTTAAACATTTTGCGATGTCTTTTGAGTTAATAACATAGAAAACCTACCAAAAAATCAATGTATTTTAATAATACGAGGGTTATTAAAGTAATTATTATATATTATTACTAATTGAGAGCTGATCATAACAAAGGTGCCAAGTATCAAAAAAGTCCAATAAAACATGAATTTATAATCCTAATTGGTGTTAAGCGTAAAGGCCAATAACTGTCCAAAGTATTGGATATCAAAATTTCTGGGTGGAATTTTACTATTAACAATGAAAACATCTTAATAATAAAGATTAAGTTTTTTTGACAGCTCTCTTCATCAGGTGGACCACCAAGCCAAACCTGTCGGAAATAAAATAATAAGTGGGATTAAACCTTAACAATTGAAATCAAATGATTATTTTCCTTTTCATTATTTCATTATTTTATTTTGACCTGCATAAGAATACATATTTTTTTAAACTTATTGTTAAAATATTTTTTTGTCTTTGACGATCGTTTTTTTTGTGTTTACAAATATTATAGTTTCATTTACAAAAAGTCCGCTTGTCAGTATAGTGAAGTGTACCAATATAAAGCATGAATGGCAATAACTAAGCATCACGTCGTCTCCACGAAGGGGTAGACAGAATGAATGGACTGCCACACTTTTCTTTCCTGACATATTTCTTTCGATTATTCAACATTCATACATCTCTCTGATTTCTCTGACTCCTCACGTGGCTGACATTCAATATTTGATATATCGCACGCTTAATAGAACTGGCTTAACTCAAAAATGCAAGTTTTGCTCAATCTGACATGAGTCGGTGTTTTAACAAAAACAGTCGAAAAACACGTACGAATGAATAGCGTTAACATTGTGAACGATTATCGTACGTACGAATGGATAGCGTTAACATTGTGAAAAATAGATGGATAGCGTTAACACAAGCCTCTGTCTAATGTTAACTCAATTTTGAACTAAACTATAATCGGTCAGTTTACTATTAAACGTGCGATATCTTGCCACGTTTTCCTCGGTCTCCCTATATTTATAGTTTCATAATATATCTTTAACATATACTTTTGTTACCATTCTTTCTTCATTCATTATTTCTTTCAAACCATCTTAATGACCATCCTTTCATTCTTTTCATTCTTTTGTTCATGACACCATCATTCGCACTGCATTCACTTCTTATATTTTTATTCGACACTCTATCATACACAAAGTTTCATACATTCGTCTAAGAGATCTCATTTTTACTGTATTTATTCTACTTTCATCCTTCTTTTGCAAGTTCCATGCTTCGCTTCCATACATAAGGGTCGATGCGGTACTCCATCCTTCTGATTTCGCCGCTGCGGGAGACGCGGTATTATATTGGTCACATGGAAAATAACAGCTTATTTTTCTTTATATTTCATACATACACATGTAAAGTTTTTTTTACACCTATTGCGTATAATACGAGGTATGTATTTACGTATATAGGTAGGCACACATCCTCGGCTTAGGATCTAATTCTTTTATGTTCCTCTCAACATCTTTTTGGATTTCCTCCCTTATCCCCGACAATATAATATGTTCCGCCGCTAATCTTTCGATCGTTCCCCATTGCATTCCGCGTAATTTATCTTCTTTTGCCAAATCTTTCGCTTTTTTCTCACCCGCTTTATCCTGCATTAGGCCGCCTAATAGCTCCGCCGTTCTAAATAAAAGCCCCGCCCGTGTTGCCGAAGGGAGATTTATCGGTGAATTAAGTGCCTAATAATAGAATCATTCGGATAAATAAATTCTTCTTCTTCTTCTTCTTCTTCTTCTTTTGATAGATCTGACGATCTGTGACACAGAAATCATATCTCGTCGGATGATGAGATCCAGCTGTCCCTCCATCTCTTAGGCGGTCTTCCAGGTGGGCGGTGTCCGGAAGGGATTTCATAAGCGGCTGTATATGCGAGTCTGTCACCATCCATTCGGGCTACATGGTCCCTCCAGTATCTTCTTCTGGATCTACTCCACTGAACGATATCCTCTATTTCGCAGGTTTTCCTTATGTCTGCGTTGCGGACACGATCTCGGAGGGTTTTTCCAGTAATTGATCTTAGGACCTTCATCTCCGATGTTCTAAGTAGTCCCTTGGTTCGCACAGTGTCAGCCCGCGTCTCTACAGCGTACGTCATGATGGGTCGCACGCATGTTTTGTAGATTCTGATCTTGCTGTCGATACGCATGTGCTTGTTTTTCCAGAACGAATTAAAATTGTTAGGCTTACTACGCACTCGCGTCAAAACCCATGCGCCTGTATATAGGCAAACAGCACAACACAAACATACATATTAACACATTCCGTGCGGTCAATATGTCGCAAACACTCGAGGGGTGCTAAAAAATAGCAATGTTCAAAACGATAAAACAGTATTAAAAATAAATTAAAATTTGAATTTTTTTTTTTATAAGAATGAGAATGAATGTTGAGGAAGCGAGAGAAATATGTCAGGAAAGAAAAGTGTGGCAGTCCATTCTTTCCGCCTACCCCTTCGGGGAGACGGCGTGATGGTTAGTTAGTTAGTTAGTTATTATTTTGTTGAATCTCTCTTTACATCACGACAGCATGAGCGAAATCGATATAAAGGATATTATAGCTATCATAGTGATTATCGCGACATGTGATAGGTAGCTAATCTATCGCCATTTTATTGTTACGTGTATTCTACACCAGACCAATGACAGCAGTGTGACAATAACACTGCCCTCGCCGGGAATCGAACCCGAAACCTTCGGGGTGGCAGTCAATGCACTTACCACTCGGCCACGAAGGTCGTAGGTTGTATTAATATCATAATAATTTTGTTTTGGGTTTATTGTTTACAATTATCTTTAATGAAATTTTAAATTACATAAATGATTACCGTATCGTTGGTAAAAATGTCTCTTTTGTTCACATGGAGGGTGGTAGCAGCCCACGGGTTGTTTTGACTGTAGTACCTTATTTAATACTAACCACGACTGTCCACTAGATACGTTTTATTTTGCTTTTCCATATCTTGAATTCTTCTGAACAATTCGTAATACAATTCTAACTTTCTGGTTTCAAGTCTTTTCTCGAACATCCATAGAAGTAACACTTTACCCTTCTTTATTGAAGTTTTGAATTAAGTTTACCGTTGCCAAAGATATTTTTAACTTTGTAAAATGACACATGAATCATATTTCTGTACTATGTATTTTGACTTGGAATTTCTTTTCCTTCTTCTTCTGCTTTATTAAGGGCTGTGTCCTGTTATTTCTCAGAGCCTGTTCCTGGGATACAGATGTCCAACTATCTCGCCATCTTTTAGGTGGTCTTCCTGCAGGTCGATTTCCTGTTGGTACTTTATTTGCGCCTATAATTATCACTCTTTCAGAACATGGTTTTAACAAACAAAAAATGTGAAAACTAATAAAAGTGTGTTAATATTATTTTAATAATTCCACATCATAAATAAGTGATTCCTACGAAAGTATATTAACGTATTATTATTTTAACAATAATGTAAAACTCCATATTATTAATTAATTAAGCCGTTTGATTAATATTACGAATGTAATATTATCTTGGGAATGCTTTAGACAGGCGAAACATGTCGTATATACAAAATATAGTTTCTATAAAATAGACTCTACGCGATAGAATTAGAAACTCAAGGATAAGGGAAATATGCGAGGTCGAGGATATCGTTAGGTGGGGAAGGCAAAGGAGAAGATACTGGTATGCACACGTGAGGAGAATGGATCCATCCAGACTTCCCTTCATTGTGTTACACGGCCAGCCCCAAGGTAGACGACCCCCGGGCTGAACACCAAATAGATGGATCGACAGCTGGGAGTCGACCTCGCAGGAGGCGTATTCCTCTTTATAAACAGGCCACAAGGACTTCACTAAGATGAAGAGTTTTTGAAGTTACGTAATAAAGTTAGCAATCAGTGATAAATTAAATATAAAAAAATATTTAATGAAAACACGATTGCTTTTTCGGTTTTAAAGTGTTTTTTTATTCATTAAATATATTATATTATATACTAATGGTATAAAATTACCTTTATACCGAAGTACGAGAATATGTCATTAAAGCCTCTGCCGTGTCAGGATGTCTGAAGAATCTGGTCTGGAAGAACAAGCACATGCGTATTGACAGCAAGATCAGAATTTATAAAACATGCGTGCGACCTATCATGACGTACGCTGTAGAGACGCGGGCCGACACTTTGCGAACCAAGGGACTACTAAGAACATCGGATATGAAGGTCCTAAGATCAATTACTGGAAAAACTCTCCGAGATCGTGTCCGCAACGTAGACTTAAGAAAAACTTGCGAAATAAAGGATATCGTTCAGTGGAGTAGATCCAGAAGAAGATACTGGAGGGACCATGTAGCCCGAATGGATGGTGACAGACTTGCTTATACAGCCGCTTATGAAATCCCCTCCGGACACCGCCCACCTGGAAGACCCCCTAAGAGATGGAAGGACAGCTGGACCTCATCCGACGAGACATGATTTCTGTGTCACAGATGGTCAGATCTATTAAAAGAAAAAGTTTTTAAATTTATTTTAAAACTATTTTTGTATAACGGAATTTCGGCTTTAACGGATACCCCAATTAGTCCGTTATATTGAGGTATTACTGTATTTCAAAGTTTTTATAGGGGTCGAGGTATTGATCTTGCGACAAAGGAAACAAATCAAATATTGGACTTCAAAGTTTAATTTATTTGAATGTTTATAATAATTTCTTTAATTTTAATTGCTTTTTTAATTTCTAAAATTTCAAAGTCATTGACTTGTAAATTTCAACCCCATTTACTTATTTGAACGATTGATCTTTTTTAATGAAATGATTTGTGATGATTAATTTATTACGTGCGTACAAAGGTACGTACAAGTTTTTTTTAATCGTTTTAATGCGTCAATGCAATCAAGTCATAAACTTGCCTCCATTACATTTACTTGATTTCGAGTCGCTATCGTTTCAGATGTCCGGAACCGTTTTAAGCTAATAAATCGCCCCAGAGACGTGTAGTTACCGTCCCAGCAGGTTGGACTCCGAGTTAGCGAAATGAAAATCGATCGACTGTCTTCTATTTTCACGCCCGTTACTCAAATTAGCTAATGAAATTACTCCAGTAAATCGAGTTATGTTTTCCATCAAATCGACTCACTTCCATCGGATATTCCGTAATGGATCTCGTCTTCCCATTATAATCACTTTGAAAAATGGGCAGCTACTGCCGTTTAAATGCGAGACTTATTAAAATTTAATTAATTGGAAATCAAATGATTATAAATGAGTTTCCCCAAAACTGTTTTCACATTTGCTTTAACTAATGCCAGTGTCGTGCAATCCATTAATAACAGGAGAGTTTATTATTCTTCTACTTCTTAGTTTAGGTCATATGACGTCTTTACGAAGGTGAATTGTCCTGGGATGATGATGTCCAGCCATCTCTCCATCTCATAGGCTGCTTTCCTGGTAATCTCTTGCTGCTGGGGTTTTTAAATTTTTGTCAATTTTGCAATTATTATATCCTCCATTTACCTTAAAAGTCAACTCATTTAACAGACTGAATGAATTTGAAATGTGGCTCTATCGCCGAATGCTCAGAATTCCCTGGACAGACATAATTACCAATACCAAAGTCCTGAGGTGAGCTAGAGTTGACAGAAAATTGAGGGACGCCGAGGGCCCGGTAGGAGACAGATGTCCTGGCTGCGAAACGTGAGGGAGTGGACCGGCATCCGAAGTGTGTAGGAGCTTTTCCGAGCGACGCAGGACAGGAACAGGTTCGCCGAGGTGATCACCAACAATGGAGGGACCCGACAGGGCAATTAAAGAAGAAGAAGATATCCTCCATGCGGTCCAAATGATCTCCTCAAAAACGCCTCCTGCTTTTTACTAAGTCCTCAACATCACAGACAGACCTTATCGTCTCATTTCTGACCCGAGTCTGTGTCCGTTCTTTGGGCGTGACCATACTAGTACCTTTTTCGCTGTCTATTTCATCTTATAATATCTTCAGCCTTACATATCTATCTAATTCTGGTGTTCCTCACGCAATCTCTCAGTGTCTTGCCTGCTTTTATCCTCAGTGTCTTCTTCTCGAAAGTCCTCAAAACTTGTTTGGTCCTGACTGTATCTGCCGTTGCCTCAACGCCATATTATTGGTCATAACAATAATGTCCTCACACACCTGTTTCAGATACTCCCATCGAGGGCACCCCCTGGTATTGATCCCCTTAACCATCCCCTCCATTATGTCATGCAAGAGACCCTCATGGCGTATAATGTGACCGATCCTATGAGCTTGCCTCTCTGCGATTGTTTTGGTAAGTTGCTTCCTTCCTTCGATTCTACTGAGAAACTCGTCATTTGTGATGTAGTCTCTCCAGAAATTTCCTAATATTCTTCTGAAGTACCACATTCAAAGGCCTCTAGTCTGTTAGTATCTTTTTCGGTTAGGCAGCTTATCTCACAGACGTACAATACACCACTTCAATACCGCAAGGCCACTGGTGGCCGCTACGTAGGCGCACCATCAATACCGTAAGTCCACTTTTCATTAAAAAATATTACAGTAGAAATTTTAACATTTTTTTTGTGTGGCAAGCGACATCTATACACTATATCTGCAAGAAAAATTAACCTTCTGGTGTGAGTGTTCCTAAGCTTAAAGCATCACGGTACTAAAACGGTTGAAATGCTTCATACATATGTTTTGGTCCGTTGCTTTGGGAGTTTTATATCTATTTTATATGACTCGAAAATCTTTATTTTTTTTTGTATTCGACAGGTATAATGTTACTGAGTATTTTTAACCCTTACAAGTCATAAAAGAAATTTGTGTCAAAGGATAGATATTTCTTTTCTTTTTTAAATTTAATATCTTGAAGCAGATTATAAAAACTTCTGAATGGTGTTTCTCTTGTGTCGGCGATGAAATGTCTTTTGTAATAATTAGTCAGTACTCATTTTCTGAGAGCCATTGGAATTACCTGAAAAATTCTTCAGAATTAATATCAAAGATATAAGGGAGCTTGTAGCATTCTTTTAAAGATATTTTCTGGCTTCAATATAATTATAATTTTTGAAAAAGGAATTCATCCCAACTCACCCTTAATTCATTATTACGCCTAGCCATTTTAAGTAAAACAATTGATTTTCATTTGTCCTTTTCTTTTTTATATATGTAATGTACTCGTATATACAACACTAACGTTAATTTTTTTTAAATATCAGACATGTTTCGGACAACTGTGACGGTAGGCTGTCCTGGGGTGATGATGTCCAGCCATCTCTCCATCTCTTTGGCGGCCTTTCTGGTAATCTCTTGCTGCTTGGGTTTTCATATTTAACAATTTTTGCTGCAATTCTTGTATTCTCCATGCGGTCCACGTAGTCTCTCCAAAAGCGCCTTCTGCTTCTTCCCCATTCCACTATGTCCTCAACACCACAGGCAGACCATATCGTTTCATTTCTGATTCGATCTCTGAGGGTTTTGCCTGCGATGGAGCGTAGGGTTCGTATTTCTGCTACTCTATGAAGGTTCTTAGTTCTATTGGTATCGGCTCTGACATCTATTCCATACGTCATGATGGCACGAACGCATGCCTTGTAAATATATCTTGACTTTACTTTATTTGTTCTTCCATATGATGTCGCGCAAAGAGCCAGCCACGGCTTTCGCTTTGTTGGTTTGTGCTCGCACCTCGTCATATAGCTCACTGTAGCTCTAATGTGCAAAGGCAAATAGCCGCAAGTTAAAAATAGTAGTTTTGAGATAAACGGGTTTATAGTTTTATTTTGTTTTTTGCTATATTTTATCATTTAAAATAAGTTTTCTTATGCAAACTAAGTTTTAACGGTAAGAATACAGTTCTTAGAAATGATAAAGACGTGTTCTAGCCATAAAAGTGTAGTAAGCTTCATATTATTAAAGAAAATGTGTTTTGCCGCCACATATTAGCTAGACCGTCGCACAAATAATTTGGTAATGGGCCGCAATTTAAGTTTCTGTCATTTGCCAGGATACATATTGTGTCGCAGCAAAAGGCCGCAAGTTTTGGCTGTGCCGTGGTAAAAAGCAGCAACTTAAAATGATGCT
This sequence comes from Lepidostoma basale, assembly GCA_022606425.2. Taxonomy (NCBI): domain Eukaryota; kingdom Metazoa; phylum Arthropoda; class Insecta; order Trichoptera; family Lepidostomatidae; genus Lepidostoma; species Lepidostoma basale. Next base: position 201,197 of record JAHDVF020001145.1, on the reverse strand, counting down.
TTTTGCCAAAACATGTATCAAATTAATACAAATTTGCGGCTATTGGGATAGTGAATATCTCAGTAAAGAAAAAAGATAGCGAAAAATCTGTGATTGTATATGATAGAGGCCAGTTATAAGAATGCTTTGGTCCGTGTTACGCCAAACAGCCGCAACTTAAGTTACTGCTTGTTGCCTTTACACATTAGTGTAGCTACCGATCTCTATATCTAGGTAATTGAATCGCATGACTTTTGAAATCCAAAAAGAAATATCGTCGAGTAGAATTTTAAGTGATAATGTCTAGAAATTTACGCGAGTCTCAAAGGCTTTAATTCGAGACACACAATCGTTCCCCCGGGAGGCTGTATAAAACTTCCCGGGAAGTTTCCAGTTCCGATAATTTATTTAGGACATTTCAAAAATGATAACTTCATCCGCCGAACTGAAAATCGCTCTCCCAGAATGAGGGACTCAACGGTATTATTCTGTAATCTGGAAGTAAATTAAGCTTCGACGACGGCCGTAGCTTTGTGACGAAATCAAATTATTTACAACTTCATATTTTTAGATTTGATTTTATAATTAATTTGTTCACCATTGGTAAGAGCGAAAACATGTTTCATTTATGACACACTTTAAAGAGTTATAAATTTATTATTTTGTATTTTCACTTTGTGATGCGAATTAATTGAACAATGTTAATAACTATCTAACTTACTAACTGACCATCGAGCCGTCTCTCCGAAGGAGTAGTCTAAAAGAAGGACTGCCACACTTTAACCGATACGGCACTCTATCCTTCTCTTTTCGCCCGCGTGGGAGTCGCGGTGTGATGGGTTGCGAACTTTAACGCCACCAATAGGCATCTCCGGCGCACACTCTCCCCGAAGGGGTAGGCTAAAATAGTGGATTGCCACACATATTTCTTTCTTGACATATTTCTCTCGATTCCTCAACATTTATACATCGTGTCATTCATGCGCGTCGATTTCTCTGACTCCGCACTTGGCTGACATTCAATATGAGATTAATTTGATCGTGCCACGTTCTCCTCGGTCTTCCTCTATTTCTAGTTCCATTAACCCCGTTCCATTGACATATTCTTTTTTTACCATTCTTTCTTAATTCATTTGTTCCATGAGTCCAAACCATCTTAATGGTCCTCTAATTATTTTGTTCATAACACCATCATTCGCACCGCATTCACTTCTTAAATTTTCATTCGACACTATCATACACAGAGTAACCACACATTCGTCTAAGAGATCTCATTTCTACTGTATTTATTTTACTTTCATCCTTCTTTTGCCAGCTCCATGCTTTGTTTCCATACATAAGGGTCGGTACAAGAACATCACTGTGCACTGCCATTTTAGCTTTTTTGGATAGGTTTTTGTTTGCGATTACAACTTTAAGTGCACCATTCACTTTGTTGCCTGCCCCAACCCTTCTTTCAATATCTCTCTCCACTCGCCCATCTTTTGTAAACATAATACCCAAATAAACGAAATGTGTATTTCTTTGTAAACAACACTTTATTGAAAATTAAAATGAAATGAACACAAACATGTTTCGGACACAGAAGCCCTTCTTCAGAGTAGTTAAATATTGTAGTAGTTAAATATTGTAATAGTTTTAACATATATAAAAAAATGATTTTTCAATAAACTGTTGTTTGCAAAGAAATAAGGATTGTTCAGTTATAAGTTTTTTTTGTTTCTATGACGTAAATGTAAAACTCCATATTAAATAATAAGTACGAATGAAAACGTCTGTTTTATACAAATTTTATTATATTTTATGCGAATGACTTGTTTCGGCTGTCTAAGGCATTATCAAATGTAGCGAAAATCAAACGCGCTGCGTTTATATACACGAATTTAAAGGAGCGGAACGCGGTAATGAGGGTAATTGTCGTGGCCTTATCATCATCGTATGAAGTAAAAAGGTTAATAAGATATTTTCAAATATTCTGGACTTACTCAAATAATTCTTTGTTAAAAATGTACGGGTATAAAGTCACATCAATTTTCGTTAATTACCATATTCTGCTCCATTTACTAGTGTATATAAACTGCAACGAGTTGAAGTTTCGTCACATTTGATAATGCCTTAGAAGGGCGAAACATGTCATACATAAATATTATAATGAAACTCCTTGAAAACTATCGTTTTTTCATACATATTAACAATCCCTAGGATTCAAATGAAAAGAATGGAAGGTTGTTTTAGAAATATCGTATTTTTTGTTTATACCCGTTTAGTTTACCCAGGGGTTATGTACCACAGAAAATGATTGCTTTCTTTAAGTGTTCTTAATTTGAACTTCTTCTGTTCTTTCTATTCAAAATTCGTCCACCATACTTTAACCACCCTTCGCTACGTCACTTAATCTCCTCTGAAAGTTAACGTTCGCTTCATTAACTCCGCGCCGGAAGAAGGAAATAATAAAAACGGACCATAAACATCCCAAGAAAAATTAAAAAATAGTTAACTTGTTATGAGCGCCTAAAATTAAATAAATTCCCAAAATTCAAGAAAGGAAAAAAGTTGTTGTTTTTTATTACCAAAGACCTCACTGTAATGACTTTTACTTTATTATCTAGATATAATTTCATAACTAACTAACGGATAGGCAGAGATAATGGACCGCTATTCTGTTATGACCTGACATATCTTTCTAACAACCTCTACATTCATACATCGTGACACGCAGGTTCGTCGATTGTTCTTACTTCGAATATGGCCGCATTTTATTAATTGATTAATTTGGTAATGCCATGTCTTCCTTGGTCTTTCTCGACTGTATAAATATTTTTAACCATTCTTCCCTCATTCATTAGTTCCATATGTCCAAACCATCTTAGTGACCCTTTCTTAATTTTTATGTATATTAAGAAATATATATAAAAAAATATTTACGGTTTCCCTCCGCTTACCCGAAGCTGTTATAGGCGCAGCGGCACCTTTCGTCAGTCCCCCGTCCATGCGGGACTAAAAATATATGTTTATTTGCGACCAAGGGGGACCCAGACCACATTTAAGCTACGCTACTCTCCCTCGATGTCCCGCCGTACAAACAAAACAAAAGAAAATACACAATTTATGCATAAATATATGGGATATATAAGGTTCCCACCACCACCCGAGACTGTTATAGGACGCAGCGACGCCCTTTCGTCAGTCTCGCTGCACTATCTAGGCCTGTTCCTTGTCCATCCGGGACTTACGTTGATTTAATTTAGCCTTTTCTTGACATCAATCAAAAGGGTGACAGACCACATTTAATCTATTCTTTTAACCTTATATATTATATATTAGTAAAAAACACATTAAAATTATATAAAACACACATTAATACACAATACACAATAAGACAAATATATAACAAACAAAATTTTAAAACAGGAAGAAGAAAGTGTATGAGTGAGGCGGGAAAATGTTAAGTAAGAATGAATAAATTGGGATGGGATGGATGGAGGACAGGTTTTAGAAAGAGCAGAAATGAATTTAAAAAAAGAATACTGTATATAAAAGACACATTATAAACAGAAAAGTAGATCAGAACACACCCACCAAGGGGCAGTGTAGACTTCCGGTCAAAACAAAAGCAATGAACAGGAGCCAGTGGCAACATCCATGAGCAGCTACTCAGGGACGCAGAAACAGAAAACAAAACTAAAATGCACAAAACTATTGTAACAATCATACTACTATTGACTATCTTCTTCTCAGACGTATTCCTCATGATTGATGGTAGTGTCCATCCTGTAAACCATTGACCATGGCACGCCATGCGCTCCTGTAACTCGTCAGTCTCCAGGCTGCAGCTAATGAGAGACCAGTCATATCCATAGATTTTTAGATTTATATGGTTAAATATGTTTTGCTCAACGAGTGTTTCACATACCGAGAAAGATTCTGGAACAAATTATTATCGTTATGAGAAGTTCCACTGTACTTCCACTTTTTTATTTATTTCTACAACTACCGGTTTCGCTAGGCTGGCTGGCATCGACAGACTGTTCTCTCGATGGTGATGGTGATGGATTGGTCTCTCGCTGTTGTCACTAGTCTGTCGATGCCAGCGTGAATGAAGAAAGTATGGTAAAAAATAAAGTGTTAACGATGTAAACGTACATAGAAATAGAGGAAGACCGAGGAAAACGCGACACCAATAAATCAAATATTGAATGTCGGACACGTAAGGAGTCGGAGATCGACGTGCGTGCATGAGATGATGTTTGAATTTTGAGAAATCGAGATAAGTATATTAGAAAAAAAAACAGTGTGGCGGTTCATTCTTTCTACCAACCCCTTCGGGGAGACGGCGTGTTGGTTAGATAGTTAATTATTATTTTATTATATATACGAGTATATACTCGTATGTATGAAAGAGCTGAAAGGGTTGGAAGCAGGTGCAAAAATGAACGGTGTGTCAGTAAGCTGTTTTTTGTATGCGGACGACGCTGTGCCACTTGCAGATAACGAGCATGAACTACAAGCCCTGATGTCTAGTATGTATGAGGTATGCAAGCGATAGTATTTGATGATGAATGTGAATAAGTCCAAGGTAATGATTTTCGAAAAAGAAGAAAACATGACAGTCTGCAACATTAGTGTAAGCGGTGAAAATTTGGAACAACTGGATAAATTTATTTATTTAGGAAGTATGTTTACAAATAATGGGAGAGTGGAGAAGGATATTGAAAGAAGGGTTGAGGCAGGCAACAGAGTAAATGGTGCACTTAAAGTTGTCATCGCGAATAAAAAAAAGCCTATCCAAAAAAGCTAAGATGGCATAATGTTGTCCTTGTGCCGACCCTTATGTATGGAAGCGAAGCATGGAACTGGCAAAATAAGAATGAATGTAGAATAAATGCAGTAGAAATGAGATATCTAAGACGAATGTGTCGTAAATCTGTAAATGATAGATTGTCTAACTAACTAACTAACTAACCATCACGCCGTCTTCCCGAAAGGGTAGGCAAAAAGAATGGACTATCACACTTTAACCGATGCGGCACTCCATCCTTCTCTTTTCGCCCCGCGGGAGACGCGGTGTGATGGGTTGCGAACCTCATCGCCACCAATAGGCATCTCCCGCGCACACTTCGATCTTCCAACATCCACAAAATAAATCTAAAACAAATAATATAAAATACAATGATATAAAATAAAATAACAAAATAAAAATAATTTAATACAAAATGTTATTTTTAGATGGTGCACATTTGTCTATTTAATTTATGTTCCACGAATCCACCGTTTTTTAAATTTAGCACATAATGTAATAACACATAATGTTTTCCGATGTTGCACATGTTGACATGGACGATCCGGACTTTTGTGTTTATTTAATTTAGGTTACACGTATCCACCGTTTTTTAAATTAGCTGTTATATGATTTAATTAATGTTCCACGTATCCACTTTTTTATTTGGCAGTAATTAGGCACTTAAAACCAACTAACACCAGCAAGAACTTTAAAAGAATATTGAAGAAATTATTCAAATTGTCATTAGAACAAATGAAAAATTTATTTTTACACCTGTCAAAATTCTTTATATTAACGAAAAAAACTTGTATAATTTTGACATCAAAACAGTACAAACGTATTACGTCTCACAATCAACTATTATAATGTGCGGTTACAATCAAATTGACCAAAACAATTCACTTATACGCGTAATTTCTCCAAATTCACGGGAGCACCACATGAACGAAACCAAATTTTCAAAATCAGAATTAGTATGATAGATAAAAATAGAATGATAGATTGTCAAATGCAAATATAAGAAGTGAATGTGGTGCGAATGAAAGTGTTTTGAACAAAATAATGATAAGGTCAGTAAGATGGTTTGGACACATGGAAAAAATGATTGAGTTGATTCAAGTGCTTGAGAGGAAATTGCTAGATATTGTTAAAAATGTAAAATAAGATGTTAACGAGGCTGATAGAAAAGCTTTTGGTATGCACGAAGTGCATATAATAGTTGCACTGGTAATTTTTGCGGAAATATAAAAGATACTCGAGATAATGAACCCACAAGTAGCGAGTCGAAATGCCCATATATTCTCGTATCATACGAGTACTTAAACATACTTTCATAGGACAGGGATGTGGAGTTAAAATTCATATTAAAATAATAATTATATAGTCCATTGTTTTGACCGAAACACTATGATACTTCAACATTATTACTGTTAAAATTTAACAACAACAACAATCCATCACGTTTCCCCGCAGGAGCAGGCTGAGAGGATGAATCGTCACGCTTCTCTGTCCTGACATACCTCTCTAGTTTCCTCCACATTCATACACGCACGTCAATTCTTCCGGCTTCTTACATGACCAACCTTTAAAATTTGATTAATTTGGTCATGCCATGTTTTCCTCGATCTGCCTCGACTCCGTACTCTATTTACATAATTAAACTATACATTTTTAACTATTCTTTCTCCATCCATGCGTTCCATATGTCCGAACCATCGCAGCGATCCTTTCATAATTTTGTTCATTATACCTTCTTCCGCTCTACATTCCTTTCTTATATAAGTATTTGAGATTTAACTTATATCGTTTTATCACACATACGTCTTAGGGACCTCATCTCTACCTCATTTTTTCTGCTTTCATCCTTCTTCTGCCAGTTCCATGCTTCGCTTCTATACATTAGGGATGGGACCAGAAATCCATTGTGAACGGCCGAACAGTAATAATAATTATATAAAACGATGTTTTATTAATTTACTTATTAACTAACCATCACGCCGTGTCTCCGCCGAAGTGGTAGGCAGAAATAATGGACTGCCACACTTTTATTTGCTGACATGCTTCTCTCTCTTCATCAACATTCTTACACCGTGTCATGCACGCACGTCGATATCTCCGACTCCTCGTGTGGCTGACATTTAATATTTGATTTATTTGATCCTGCCACGTCTTCTTCGATCTTCCTTTATTTTTAGTTCCATTTACATCGATAATATTATATATTGTACTTTTTTTACTACTATTTCTTCATTCATTCTATCAATGTGCCCAAACCGTTTTCATTATTTTGTTCATAACACTTTTATTCGCACTGCATTTAATTTACTCTTTTATAAACCGATTTTGACACATTCGTCTAAGAGATCTCATTTCTTCTGAATTTCTTCTAATTTCACCCTTCTTTTGTCAGCTCCATGCTTTGCTTTTATACATAATGGGTTAGTAAAAAACACCATTATGCACTACCATTTTTGATTTTTTGGATGGGCTATTGTTTGCGATGACAATTTTGACTGTACCATTCATTTTGTTGCCTGTCCCAAGCATTATTTCAATATCCCTCTCCACTCGTCCATCTTTTATAAACATACTACCCAAATACACGTACTCATCTACTTGCTCTAAGTTTTCACCATTCACGCTAATGTTCCAGACCGTCATGATTTCTTCTTTTTACAAAAATTTTATCCTTGGATTTATTCACATTCATCATCAAATCATTTCGCATGCATATCTCATACATACTAAATACCAGGACTTGTAGTTCAGGCTCATTGTCTGCAAGTAGGACAGCGTTATCCGCATTCAATAGACAGCCTTCTGACACTACGCTCATTTTGGCACACACATCCAACCCTTTCAGCTGGCTATGAAGTGCATGAATGAAGGAAGAATGGTTAAGAAAGTATACGTTCACGATGAATGGATTACGGAGTCTAGGAAAACTGAGGAAAACGTGGCATGACAACATTAATTAAATTTTAAAGATTGGCTATGTTAGAAGTCAGAAGACGTTTAAGATGAAGAGGAAGCAAGAGTGGTGTGTAAGGATAAAGTAGTGTGGCTGTTTATTTTCTCTGCCTACGCTTGTGAGTAGAACTGGCGTAATTAATTTCGTTTTGTTGGGTTTAACAAATTTATAGTTTTTCCACCACCATTTCATGCCACTGGTTTTCAATTTCAGCTTTAGAGAAATTTTCTATTGTAAATACACACATACTTGTAAATAAAAATACTGAAAACCCTCAATGGAAATATTTGTATTTTCGTCTGCGGCATTGTTCTAGAAGTATCAACAAACAACTCGAATTGAGATAAACAAATAACTTTATTTACGATTTTCTATATAAATGTATTTTTAATCATTTATTTATTAAGGGTAACATACAGCGATATCAATAACATATAAGAAAAATAAAACACTTGGAAAAAATGGCGAATAACATGCTACCACAAATATAAAATTATAACTAATAATATAAATAAACTGTAGTTTTACAAATTCGATACATTGACGCCCTCTGAGCGTAATTAGTGCGATAAACGGAAAGATGGAAAACTTGGCTCGCGGTAAAATGAAAACAATGGGTATAAAATAATACAACACTTTGTATTTAACCACGGTATGTTTATTATAATTGATGCCAACTAGTGTTGCTTGGACCCAAGCTTCATCACTGCACTATAAGCAAGGCATTTAATTTTGTTAGTTAAAACGATGGATATAAAATAATAAAAACACTTTGTATTTAACCACAGTATGGTTAATATAATTGATGCCAACTAGTGTCTCTTGGACCCAAGCTTCAACACTGCAATACAAGCAAGGCATTTAATTATGTTAGTTAAAACGATAGATATAAAATAATATAAAACACTTTGTATTTAACCACAGTATGGTTAATAGAATTGATGCCAACTAGTGTCTCTTGGACCCAAGCTTCAACACTGCAATATAAGCAAGGCATTTAATTATGTTAGTTAAAACGATGGATATAAAATAATAAAAACACTTTGTATTTAACCACAGTATGGTTAATATAATTGATGCCAACTAGTGTCTCTTGGACCCAAGCTTCAACACTGCAATCTAAGCAAGGTATTTAATTATGTTAGTTAAAACGATGGATATAAAATAATAAAAACACTTTGTATTTAACCACAGTATGGTTAATATAATTGATGCCAACTAGTGTCTCTTGGACCCAAGCTTCAACACTGCAATCTAAGCAAGGTATTTAATTATGTTAGTTAAAACGATGGATATAAAATAATAAAAACGCTTTGTATTTAACCACAGTATGGTTAATATAATTAATGCCAACTAGTGTCTCTTGGACCCAAGATTCATCACTGCAATATAAGCAAGGCATTTAATTATGTTAGTAAAAACATGGATATAAAATAATAAAAACACTTTGTTTTTAACCACAGTATGGTTATTATAATCGATGCCAACCAGTGTCTCTTGAAACCAAGCTTCATTAAGGCAATTGAAACTGTTTGGCATCAATTATAATAACTATATCGTGGTTATATACAAAGTGTTTTATTTTGTTATATATATAAATTAAAAATGTCTAAACACAAAGTGAGTGCTTCATTTGAACTGTATTCACTTCTTATATTTGCATTCGACAGTCTATCTCATACACAGTAATATTAGGTAATATAAAATATTTCACTTATAATTTCTCACAATATATTTTTGGAAAACTCGCATTTAATGTTACCCCAAGATGATCAGAGCGAACAGCGAAAGTTTCTGCACCCTTTTGTTATACTCTTTAGTTGAATTAAAATGATATTTTCAAAGTTCGAATGTTAAGACTCTTTGTCCCGTTTCCCCAAGACAACCAAAGTTACAAGTGGCACTCAACTCATTTTATTGTTTCCATTCTTAGTTTATTTTTTTAAGTTTGTTTTTCTTAACATCTAATTGTGATACAATTTTTAGGAAACAGACGTTATCATTCATATTAATGATTTAATATAGATTAATTATTTAATATGGACGTATAAACCGACATTACCGACCCTTATGTATGGAAGTGAAACATGGAACTGGCAAAAGAAGGATAAAAGTAGAATAAATGCAGTATAAATGAGAACTCTTAGACGAATGTGTGGATACTCTGTGTATGATAGAGTGTCGAATGAAAATATAATAAGTGAATGCGGTGCGAATGATAGTGTCATGAACAAAATAATGAAAGGATCATTAAGATGGTTAGGACATATGGAAATAATGAATGAAGAAAAAATGGTAAATTTTTTATATGTTAATGATGTACCTCGGGAGTATAACTGTTATCCTTTTATGTACCCCTCACTGTTTCTCTCAGGAGTGTTGGGTTTTAACACTCTTGAAGCTCGTAGAATGATCTTTCTGGAAAAGCATTTTTTTAAACTGTTATCCGGAGGTGTTTTCAATCCAGGAGTACTGAGAGAGCTAAATCTGTACGTTCCCCATAGTTATAGCAGAGCAAGGGGGCATATATTATTTTATGCCCCAAATTGCCGCACAGAGGCCCTTCGAAGTTCTCCCGTATTGAAGGCGATTCGTCTCTTAAATGAGGTTGCAGAAGAGATAGACCTCTTTGGATGCAATTATGGCGAATTCGTAAATGCCCTTATGATAAAGGCAGCAAGCAGATAACTGGCTTTTCCTATTCATATGGTTTTATATATATTTCCTTTGATATTCTTTTTATTTCACCCTTTACATCGATTTGGCTTGCGCTGTAATGATGTAAGGAGTTTTTTCAACAAAATATAATAATAATAATAAATGGAAGCAGAAATAGACGAAGACCGAGGAAAACGTGGCACGATCAAATAAATCAAATATTGAATGTCAGAGGAGTCAGGGGAAATCGACGCACGTGCATGACACGATGTATGAATGCTGAAGAAGCGAGAGAAATATGTCAGGAAAGAAAAGTGTGGCATTCCATTGTTTCTGCCTACCCCTTCGGGGAGACGGCGTGATGGTTAGTAAGTTTGTTAGGTTAGACGTATAAATTATTTCACGAAGAAGAATGTGCGGAAAAACAATCTTTGATAAAATAATAATTAGATAAAACGATTTTCTTTAACTACTTCCACTTTTGTCTTTATTTCGACAGCGACCGGTTTCGCCAGGCTCATTAGCATCGACATACTGGTCTGTCTGAAGACCAGTCTGTCGATGCCAACGAGTCTAGTGAAACCGGTCGCTGTCAAAATAAAGCCAAAAGTGGAATTAGTTAAACAATATCGTTTTATCTAATTATTATTTAGAATGAAATTCCTTCAAGAGATTTTTGTTCAGATTTTTAGTAAAATCATTTGATTTGATAGAATATACAATGGTAAAGTAAGAAAATAATGTGAAGTGGATGAAACGGTCCTAAATAAAATTAAGAAAGGGTCACTAAGACGGTTTCGAAATATGGAACGAATGGAGGAGGGAAGAATGGTTAAAAATATAAATAAAAGTAATGTAATGGCAAAAGGAGTCGAGGAAGGCCAAGGAAGACATATATCAATTACAGATAGACGGCCATGTTCGTTATCGCAAAAATCGAAGAGCATGCATGTTACGATGTATTAATGTAGATAAATCTAGAAAACTATGTCAGGACAGAGCAGTATGGCATTCCGCCCTCTCTGCCTATCCTCCCGTGAAACAGCGTTATAAGTAGTTTTTTTTCCTTGTATACAAAAGGTCGTTTAAACCTAATTATTGTATAGAATTTATTTTAGCTATTATATTGATTCTTATGACATGTAATAGGTAGCTAATCTATCGCCATTTTATTGTCACGTGAATTCTAAGCCAGACCCAAGACAATGTGACAATCTCACTGCCATCGCCGGGAATCGAACCCGGGACCATCAGAATGGAAATCAGAGCTCTTCTCTTACCACTCTGCCACGAAGGTCGACAAGTTGAAAGTTATTTTGTTAAAATAAAATTTTCGTTAGTGCAATTGAGATGAATTGTAAAATTTAATATATTCAACAAAACATCACCATTCGGTTAGAAAATTTTCGGTTTAACATAAGCTTTTGATATGTAAAACGAGCTTCGAATCCTTTTAAACTTTGCGTACGTAATTTGAAATAGTTCGGCAGAGCAATAACGCCGTTGTGTCCCCAATGAGCCCTCTGATGAAGGGCTTTGATGATCAATTAGGACAATTTACCTTTATGTTTTGATTCCCAGGTTGTCACATTAGGACACCCTCTGGGACAGAAAATATTTAATGTTTACCTACGCGCGTAGACTTAAAAGTAATGAAAAAAATTTATCTTAAAACGTAACATACAAAAACAAGAATTAATTGTATCTCAATAGAGACGAAGATGTAGATAATTTGGAAACAGAATATGGTAGTCGAGGCGTTTACAGGACTTATGACCTGTCATTGGTTGGGTTAATCGATCGCTTTATGTAATACAACACTCCCCATTCCTCCCTTCTTACAACCACCACGTCTGACAATTATTTTTGAAAGATGTATATATGCTACTATGTTGAGACACATTTCACATATTTTAGTTCAATTTAAACCAGCGCCATCTATTAAGATAAGATGTAAGTATTAAGCAGAAATCTTTATTAATGTAATGTGGAAGGCTATCATCAACCCAATTATCACACATTACTAGACAAAGCCCGTCGCTTAACCCAACCAATGCCAGGTCATAAGTCCTGTAAACGCTTCGACCACCATATTCTGTTTTCAAATAATTTACATCTTCGTCTCTATGGAGATACAATTAATTCTTAATGATTGACCCGTAATGGATAAAATCCAGTATTTGTCTACGAGTATTGGTATACATTCAAAACAAAATTTTATACAACAACAAAGAGAGACCGTTACACTATTCGATCCTGACACACGTCTCTAGCTTCATACACATTCATACAGAGAATCATAGTCATAAATGGGGTCTTAAACCCCAATTCCAACATCAAAACCAGGACTGCATCCTCGGAGAACATTTGTGGGTGTGTGGTGGAATTCTAAAGGTGTAATTTATTATGTAGTTTTAAAACAAGCAGCCCTCTATTGTGAACAGCCGGACAAGTTAAATGCTACATTAAAAGAAATTTGACCTGCTCTTGTGAATAGAAGGAATATCATACTGTGTCAATGTCAATGTCAACATGTTAACGCCCGGCCGCACGTTGCTGATATTTCCCTGAAAAAAACAGGATCTTGGCTGAGTTGTTTTTTTGCATCCGCCATATTCTCCGGACTTGGCACTGAGGGACTGTCACTTATTTTACTCTTTAGAAACGCAATTCAGGAACAAAAAAGAATCTAAACCCTATGCTACTATGTTGAGAAACATTTCACATATTTTGTTCAATCTACACTATTCCCATTGACAGTTTTAAAACATTGATCAATTCCTTCGTCGTATCCCGACTAGATTACTGCAATGGTGTCTATGCCAACATCCCCAAGCAGCAAATAAATAAACTCCAGTCTGCATTCAATGCAGCAGCAAGACTGATAAGGGGTGTGCCAAAGAGTTGTCACATAACACAGCATCTTGAGGAGCTCCACAGGTTGAAATGTCCAGAAAGGATACAATACAAGCTCTGCTGGACGGTATATAAGGCGTTGCATGGAATGGCACCAGCTTATATATCTGAACTCTGCATCAACGAGAATCTGAATGCTAGACAGTCTACATTGCGATCAGCTAAGTTTTCTGCGATCGGTAGATTGACTGTACCAAAACGCTGTCCAAGCACAAACTTTGGCGACCGAGCCTTCGCGGTAGCCGGCCCTTCAGCCTGGAACAGTCTTCCAGCAGACCTTAAGTGCATTGATAATCAATCAGAGTTTAGATCGAGACTCAAAACGCACCTTTTCAAATTATCATTTCCTGACAGGAAGGGCTGATCGATTTCGTCGGGTGCAGCCCTCATACTAAATATGTTTATATTTATTTTTTATCATTATTATTATTATTATTATCTAGTTGATAAAACGGAGCATCTTCTACAGCGCCCTTGAGATGAGCAATTCATAAAAATGGCGCTTTATAAATTATCCAATTTATTATTATTATTATTATACTAGCGATCTTTTTATGAGAAAATAATTTTAAATCTAGTAAATAAATGGCAAAGAGTCGTAGATATCACTGGAAATTACTTTGTAAAAAAAAAAATTTGAAAAAATCAATTTTGAGATTTGCTATTATATAAAAAATCATCAATTCTGGGAATACCTAATATTAATTTCGAATATAATTAATGTTTTAACGCGAAATCCGTTTCAATCATTGCTATTAAAATTTAATTTTGTTTTAAGATTTTGAACAATGTGAAGACAGGAAATTGTGTTTTCTTAATTTTCATCTTGTTTCACGAAGCTTTGTGGAAATACCTCTCCTAAGGTAATCATTAAAGAACAGAGACTATAAAGATGATGATACAATATAGGTATTCATTTGGAGGTGGGAAGGAGGCTTTAGTTGTGATAACACTGATGGGGTAATCTGATTTAACCGATATTAAAGTCGTTCCGACAAACGGAAGGAAATGTCAGTCTGAACCAGTGGTTCTCAATCTTGCGTATTTTTGTAAATGGTATATTTTTAATTATTCTTTGATTACTAGTTATCCTTCTTTCTGAATCCGTAATTGTTTTATTACCAAACAAAGGGAGGGGAAGACATGGGAAATTGATTTCCTAAAAGGATTTTGCAGGGATTTATTACCCACTAAGAGTTGTCCATATTCAAAGTAAGAAAGCGCAATAGCCAGCCAATTTTTATATAAAAATGCATTTTAAAAAATTTGTTATTTAACCAAACGAAACAACTCAGCTGGTAATATAATCTAAACTAACTAACTAACTAACTAACCATCACGCCGTCTCTCTGAAGGGGTAGGCAGAAAGAATGGGCTGCCACACTTTTTTTCCTGACATATTTCTCTCGCTTCCTCAACATTCATACATCGTGTCGTGCACGCGCGTCGATTTCTCCGACTCCTCACATGGTCGACATTCAATTTTTGATTTTTTTTTTTTTTTTTTTTTTTTTTTTTTTTTTTTTTTTTTTTTTTTTTTTTTTTTTATGTACACAACAGGTCGTTTGGACCCAATTACTGTATACAATTATTATTTTTTTAGCTATTATATTGATTCTCGTGACATGTGATAGGTAGCCAATCTATCGCCATTTTATTGTCACTTGAATTCTACACCAGACCAAAGACAGTGTGACAATCACACTGCCATCACCGGGAATCGAACCCAGGACCTTCGGCATGGAAATCAGAGCTTGTAATCACTCTGCCACGAAGGTCGTCGATTTATTTGATCGTGCGATGTTTTCCTCGGTCTTATCTGTCTTTCCTCTATTTCTAGTTTCATTAACGTCGTTAACATATATCTTTTTTACCATTCTTTTTTCATTCATTCTTTTCATGTATCTAAACTATTTAAATGATCTTTTCATTATTTATTTTTATGAACACTTTCATTCACACCGCATTCACTTAAGATTTTCCACACACTCGTCTAAGAGATCTCACTTCTACTGTATTTTTTCTAATTTCACCTTTCTTTTATATAATGGGGTTCTGGTTTTCGTTAGAAATCTCTAATTATTATTTTATCGTGGCATCACGGTTTGAAGATCTCTGGTTTGGATCGAGCAATACAAGGTTGTCATACAGCTGAAAGACATGTCTCATTATACAAAATTTCTTAAGGGATTGTTGTTCCTAAAAGTTTGAAGAGACACTTCAACGTCTATTTGTTGTTTTAACTGAACAATGGATCAACCTTGGTGAGCTTTTAAGTTTCGTATTCCGATGTGCGCAGAACCAAACTTTAACTATAGTGGAGATTAAAAATCTTACATTATCGTATCCCATTGTATTATAAATTACCAAACTATGTTATCAACTGTCGCACAGGATAGATTACTTTTTTCTCTGATAACAAGAACATAAGAACCTAATTAATATGAATTAAATCGTCTGTTTTCTAGAATTTTAAACTAACTAACTAACTAACCGTCACGGCGTCTCCCCCAAGGGGTTAGCATAAAGAATGAACTGCCACAGTTAAATCGATGCGGCACTCCATCTTTCTTTTATCGCCTCCGCGGGAGACGCAGTGTGATGGGTTGCGAACCTCATCGCCACCAATTCGCATCTCCCGCGCACACTTCGATTGTCCAACGTCCACAAAAAATCTAAAGCAAATAATAAAAAAGGTAACTAACTAACTAACTAACCATCACGCCGTCTCCCCGAAGGGGTAGGCAGAAAGAATGGACTGCCACACCTTTCTTTCCTGACATATTTCTCTCGCCTCCTCAACATTCATACATCGTGTCATGCACGCGCGTCGATTTCTCTGACTCCTCACATGGCCGACATTCAATATTTGATTTATTTGATCGTGCCACGTTTTCCTCGGTCTTCCTCTATTTCTGGTACCATTAACATCATTAACATTAATAAAAAAGGTAATGATATAAAATAAAATAACAAACAAACCATCACGCCGTTTCCCCGCAGGGGTAGGCAGTGAGAATGTACCGCCACACTACTCTATTCTGACGAACCTCTCTAGCTTCCTCCACATTCATATAACGAGTCATACACTCACGTCGATCCCTCCGACTTCTAACATGACCAACCTTTAAAATTTGATTAATTTGGTCATGCCATGTTTTCTCGGTCTGCCTCGACTCCGTAGTCCATTTACATCATTAACGTATACTTTCTTAACCATTATTTCTCTATCCATGCGTTCCATATGTCCGAACCATCGCAGCGATCCTTTCATAATTGTGTTCATAATACCTTCTTCCGCTCTACATTCCTTTCTTATAAATAATAATGTTCTTTTAAGTGGTGCACGTGTTGTCAGGAGGATGATCCGGACTTTTGTGTTTATTTAATTTTTGTTCCACGTATCCACCGTTGTTTTAAATAACTGAAATTAGGCACTCAAAACAACGCAACTTTAGCAAGAACTTCAAAATGTTTTTAAAGTTTGAATTTAGAATGTAATTTAATATAATTTATTACTCCGCGTATTTACCGTTTTTTTTAAATTAACTATTGTTGAATTTATATCATATATATATATATATATATATATATATATATATATATATATATATATATATATATATATATATATATATATATATATATATATATATATATATATATATATATATATATATATATATAGCATATATATATATATATATATATATATATATATATATATATATATATATATATATATATATATATATATATATATATATATATATATATATATATATATATATATATATATATATATATATATATATATATATATATATATATATATATATATATATATATATATATATATATATATATATATATATATATATATATATATATATATATATATATATATATATATATATATATATATAGTCAGTGAAAGCGCGGAAAGAAAAGCTGAAGGAGGAAGAAGGGCTCAAAATGACAAACAACTTCCAAGCAAATTTAAAAATGTTTTGGAAAGAAGTTAAAAAAGCCCGAAATCCTCCTGATAGTGGATGTGTGAAAGCAATTTTAGACAACGAGGGAAGAATGTTAACGGAGAGTAAGATCATACAAGAAAGATGGATGGAATATTTTAAGGAGATGTATGGTGGTGATACAAGCGTGATCGAAAATATGACAGCTAGTGCGAGTGCGGGACCTATGAATGATAATATTGAAAAAATAAGTACGAATGAGATGAAAAGATCCGTGAGTGCAATGAAAAGTGGAAAAGCTGTTGGGTTTGATTGTATTGCCATAGACTTTATTAAAAGCGGTGGCGAAGTGGTTTCTACATGGTTATGTAAGTTATTTAACCAGTGCTTGGAGGAGGGATATACGCCGCTAGACTGGAGGAGAGCAGTAATTATGCCCCTGTACAAAGGAAAAGGATCGCGTATGGAATGTGGAAACCACAGAGCTATTAGTCTTTTGAGTGTCGTTGGTAAAGTCTATGGCAGAATTTTAATAGAAAGAGTAAGAAAATTGACGAGTGACAAAGTTTGGGATGTGCAAGGTGCCTTTATGAATGGCAGAGGATGTATGGATCAAATTTTTGGACTTCGTACATTGACAGAGAAGTTTCTGGCCAAAAATCGCAAACTTTTCTGTGCATTTGTCGACTTACAAAAAGCATATGATTACGTTAATAGAGAAAAGTTGTGGAAAATATTGTCTGAATATGGAATAAGTACAAAACTGATCACGGCCATTAAGTCGCTATACACGGAAAGCACTGCTAGTGTCAGAGTAAATGGAGATCTTACAGCCTGGTTTGATATCAATAAAGGTGTCAAACAAGGTTGCGTAATGTCCCCGTGGTTATTTAATCTGTATATGGACAATTGTATGAGAGAGCTGAAAGGGTTGGATGTAGGTGCCAAAATGAGCGGAGTGTCAGTAAGCTGTCTCTTGTATGCGGATGACGCTGTCCTACTTGCTGACAACGAGCATGAACTACAAGTCCTGGTGAATTGTATGTATGAGGTATGCATGCGAAATGATCTGATGATGAATGTTAATAAGTCCAAGGTAATGATTTTTGAAAAGGAAGAAACCATGACAGTCTGCAACATTAGCGTGAATGGTGAAAATTTGGAGCAAGTAGTTGAGTTTGTGTATTTAGGTAGTATGTTTACAAGAGATGGGCGAGTGGAGAGGGATATTGAAAGAAGGGTTGGGGCAGGCAACAAAGTGAATGGTGCACTTAAAGTTGTCATCGCAAACAAAAACCTATCCAAAAAAGCTAGAATGGCAGTGCACAATGGTGTTCTTCTACCGACCCTTATGTATGGAAGCGAAGCATGGAACTGGCAAAGGAAGGATGAAAGTAGAATAAATGCAGTAGAAATGAGATCTCTTAGACGAATGTGTGGATATTCTGTGTATGATAGAGTGTCGAATGAAAATATAAGAAGTGAATGCGGTGCGAATGATGGTGTCATGAACAAAATAATGAAAGGATCATTAAGATGGTTTGGACATATGGAAAGAATGAATGAAGAAAGAATGGTAAAAAAATTATATGTTAATGATGTAAATGGAACCAGAAATAGAGGAAGACCGAGGAAAACGTGGCACGATCAAATAAATCAAATATTGAATGTCGGCCATGTGAGGAGTCAGAGAAATCGACGCGCGTGCATGACACGATGTATGAATGTTGAGGAAGCGAGAGAAATATGTCAGGAAAGAAAAGTGTGGCAGTCCATTCTTTCTGCCTACCCCTTCGGGGAGACGGCGTGATGGTTAGTTAGTTAGTTAGTATATATATATATATATATATATATATATATATATATATATATATATATATATATATATATATATATATATATATATATATATATATATATATATATATATATATATATATATATATATATATATATATATATATATATATATATATATATATATATATATATATATATATATATATATATATATATATATATATATATATATATATATATATATATATATATATATATATGTGAATGACATGTTTATTTATTTGCTTTTCATGTACATAAATGAGACATAACAAATGAAAAACATTTAGCTGAATCATTTGGACACAAAACAGTCAACAAAAATACAATATCGATGTGAAACTAAGATATAACATACGAGTATCTTAGAAGGATTGTAAATATGTCGGACGTCAGTGAGGCAGTACTCTTTCCAGAGTTGGTTATATATTTTTTATGAACACTGCCTCACTGATGCTAAAAATGTCCAAATCTCTTTTTCTACTGGCATCACCAAAAGCAAGAAGTTTCTGTTTGATGGAGCAAAGAACAATTGATGTCGGCGCTGTCGCAGGAAACCATCTGGAACAAAAATACCTATTTATTCCAGAACACAGGGGTTCTCAATTGAGCCCCGAATCAGCTTGTTTAAGGCACGTGCCTGTGTTTGTTTCGCCTGTCTAGGGCAATATCAAATGATAAAAACTAAGGCAAAAAAAATATATAAATCCTTAAACGAAACATGTCATTTATATAGATTATAATAAAACTTCTAGAAAACAGACATTTTCGTCGGTATTCCTCGACTCCCTAATTCACTACATAAACATTCTTAACCAATAACATCGGATGGTGGTCTAGGGGATAAAACGCTTGACTCCTAATCTAGGGGACTTGGGTTCGAGTCTGGACAAGACCAGATTCCTTCTTCATAATAATGAGCTATTTTCTGCTCATATTGAAGATTGTAAAATAAATTCTAATATCATTGAATTAAATAGCTGTCTCGACAATTTCGAAAGAAATACAATCAATTGGATATTCGTCAAACAGTTAAAAATCTATTTAATAATATTATAAATATCCGACTGAAAACGTAGACAAGATTATGTATTATATTTCTTATTACATATTATATTTTATTATATTTCTAGGAATAATTTCATGTCATCAGCAAATAAAAGAAATCGCGAGAAGTTGATTACATACGTAATAATCGTTTATGAATATAGTGAAGAGGAGTGGGCCAAAGTTCGAACCCTGTGGCACCCCTGAATACACAAAAAATGGTTCCAATTGAAAAAATCCGTACGAGACGAATTGTTTTCTCCCCTCAAGGTAACTAGTGAAAAGCATACTCAGCTGAGAAGAGAAACCGATTTGAGATACTATTGCTATAAGAATGTGATGGTTCACAGTATCAAAGGCCTTTGAAGTCATTGTAGGAGCAGTCAACTTGGTGTCCATTGTCCAATTGTTGTTTATGAAAACCGAGGATAACATGGCCAGGCCAAAATAATCTTATTTTAAACTTCAGTTATATTTAGAATCAACGTGTTACTCATTGTATTATTAGATATTAATAGAAATTAAAGAGGTTTGACACGATTAAATAGTGTGGCGTTTCTTCTCTCTGTCCATACAGCAAACAAGTCTTTATCTTATTATCACAATAACCTTTTTAAAACCACCCTCTTTATGCATTTTAAAATATCGACCATACATCATTTTTCTAGATGCATCCAAGAAAATTACCCAGTTAAAAGAAAATCGGGTCAGAAAATTCACGAGCGTGAAACTGGATTTACCACAGCCTCTCTCCCCCGGCTTCTCGCATAACTCCCCCTTTAACTGAATAATGGTTGAAATATCTGCGCCGTAAAAACTTAAACTTTTGCCTGCACCCGGGCGACATAAATATTTCTGAGAATTAGCATTGCGCAAGTTTAAAATACTTTGTCGCGTATTATGAATAAAATGGTTTTGGTGAAAAATGCTTTATTTAGGTGCTAGCGATTCGAAAAAAGAAACTTTCGGATCATCACGAATAGACTGATTAACACTCTCCACGTTTTCTGCCGTTCTTTATGATCTTGGTCCCCCGGATATTGATATTTTCAGTGTTGTCATAGTCTCTTCAAAACCATCACGCCATTACCTGTTTGTTCCCCGCACCAACCCTTCTTTCGACTTCACTATCCGTTCGGCCATCCGCTGTATACATACTTCCTAAATACACAAATTCACTCACTTGCTCCAAATTCTTTTTTTTATTTTTTTGTATACAACAGGTCGTTTGAACCCAATTACTGTATACAATTAATTTTTTAGCTATTTATATTGATTCTCGTGACATGCGGTAGGTAGCCAATCTATCGCCATTTTATTGTCACGTGAATTCTACACCAGACCAAAGACAGTGTGACAATCACACTGCCATCGCCGGGAATCGAACCCGGACCTTCGGTATGGAAGTCAGAGCTCTTATCACTCTGCCACAAAGGTCGTCAATTCTATTCGTTCACACGTGTGTAACAAACTATCATTTGCTCTTCCTTTTAAAAACCATCAATTTTGAAATTCCGACATTCATCATTAAATCGTTTGACTTGCATATCTCATACATTCTCAACACCAAGACCTGTAATTAGCCCGCACTATCCGCAACAAGAACGGCGTCGTCCGCGGAGAGCAGACAATTTACAGACACATCACTCATCTTAGCACCAGCATGTATTCCTTTCAGTTCTTTCATACACTTGTCCAGTAAAAGACACCCCACTCGAGGCTGTCTCACACTATCAATACCTGGGTAGCCACATATCTCAAAAAGTACACATTGACGAAGAGGTATTACCGCATAAAGTCGGCCAGCGCAGCCTTCGGGCGGATGAGTCGGAGAATATTTGACAACCATGACCTCAGAGGGGACACCAAAAGTGCTTGTTTACAAGTCCGTTGTCCTGCCAACACTCCCGTATGCCTCGGAAACATGGACCCCATACAGAAGACACGTAAAAGCCCTAGAGCGATATCAGCAACGCTGTCTACGTAGGATCCTAAATATGAAATGGCAGGACAAACGGACAAATGACAGCATACGTGCTTAGGTCAATATGACAAGTATTGAGGCTGCCATTATTCAGAAACAACTGCGCTGGGCTGGTCACGCCGTCAGAATGCCTGAGGCAAGACTCCCAAGGAAGATTATGTACTCTCAGCTTACCCAAGGGAAACGCTCACACGGTGGTCAGAGGGAAAGTTTTAAGGACTCCCTTAAAGGAAACCTACAAAATACTAACATCGACTGTGATTGCTGGGAAAAGACTGCAGAGGACAGACCTAGGTGGAGAACAGCAGTACATAAAGGCACACAAGACTTTGAAACACAGCGCAGAGACGACATCGCAGAGAAGAGAAGGAGGAGAAAGGAGAGACCATTGGGAGACGGTGACGGCTCCATTACAAGCACCTTCTCCTGCCCCAGATGCCCCAGAATTTGTGGGTCCAGGATCGGGCTCTTCAGTCACATGAAGACCCACAACCATGAAGGACAGTCTTCTTTGGACACGAGGGACAGCCGATGATGATGATGACACTTGTCTAGATACGGATTGAACAACCATGGAGACATTACGCAGTTTTTTCATCAATTCCTATTTTTGAATTAAGAATTAATTTCCTTTTATAATGCCTACCTGTGTTCCATAGCCATCAATCCAAAAATAGCTCGCGTTGTTAAGAGTGACGTGCGCTGGGAAATGCATTTCTCGGGACGGGGTAGTTAAGGCATTAGCTGTATCCGAGTAAATGCAATTTATAGTCAAGCGCAGCGCGGGGCGCCCCGACGCCCGTCGCCGCCCGAGCGCCGGGACGCCGACGCTAATTAATTTAACTGAGTCGGTAGATTAATAATTACTCAATTTATTAAGCGGTCCGCCCGACAAAACTGGAAGCCGGAATCTGTTGTGAATTCTAAACAAACAGCCGAGGCTTTGAGATTAGATTCATCATCTCGTTTCGAGACTTCGTCCACTTAACACATTGTGTGCGGGAAACGTTAAAACACGCTGTTAGGCCTAATTGTACGAACATCACTGGAAAATATTAATGTTGGTCAAATTAATTGGTAAAAGCGCATAAAGGTACGAAAAAAATGTATGAAAAATCTGTGTATGATAAAATGTCGAATGAAAATATAAGAAGGGAATGCAGTGCGAATGAAATAATTATGAACAAAATAATGAAAGGATCATTAAGATGGTTTATACATATGGAAATAATGAATGAAAAAAGAATGGTTAAGAAAACTAACCTAACCTAACATCACGCCGTCTCTCTAAAGGGGCACGCAGAAATAATGGACTGCCATACATTTCTTTTCTGACATATTTCTCTCGATTTCTCAACATTCATAGATCGTATCATGCACGCACGTCGATTACTCCGAATTCTCGCGTAGCCAACATTGAATATTCGATTTATTGATTTTGCAACGTTTTCCTCGGTCTTCCTTTATTTCATGTTCCATTTACATAATTAACATATACTTTTTTTACCATTCTTTCCTTGTTTCCAAACCATCTTAATACTCCTTTCAATATTACATAATTTATATGTAAATAATATATTAGAAGAAGAGGATGGACCGAGAAATACATGGCACGATAAATCAATTAAATATTAAAGAGGGAGTCGGAGAAATCGACGTGCGTGGATGACACAATGTATGAATTTTGAAGAATCGAGAGAAGTGTGTCAGGAAAGAACAGCATAGGGGTATTTTTTTAGGCCACCGCTTTAAACGACTATCTTTCGATCATAATTTTTAAGTGTCATATTAGGTCTGTGAACGTTGGATTTAAAAAAAAAAGAGTCTATCTTCAGACCAGTCCGGGGTTGTTTCTATCTTTCGTAAATCTTGTCCGATTAACATTTTTGACATTATTTTAACTATTAAAAATTACAACACTTTTATGGCATGCCTCAGGGATCAATATTAGGACCTCTTTTCTTCCTGATCTACATTAACGACATCATAGCAAGGTGGGGTGTCAAGGGAAAAATACATCTGTATGCGGAAGATACGGTCATCTTCATTTATGAGGTATCTCTACATGAGGGAATATGTTACTTATCCGTGGCTCTATCCCACGGCATTTCTTTTGGGAATGCTCGGAACCCATTCTCTACAGCTTCGAAGAGATGGGCATCTAAAAACACATTTCTTTAGATTAATCATGAGATATTTCGAGAACTCGAACTGGAGGTATTGGTCTTTTTCTCCCGATAGATATCTCCGACAGCGACAGCACAGATTGTTTTCACTGGACTGGCCGCCAGAACCAATCTGGCTCTGGTGACACCGGTGGGAAGAGTAATTAGTCTGCTGAACACGGTCTCCTTGGAGATCGACGTTTTTTATATTAGTGAAGGTACGTTCAGGGGACAAATACTCTCGACTTTAGAAAGCATCTTGTCTTCCTAATGTCGAACCATCTTTAATGCGTTCCTGGTATTATGTTGAATGTATATAATATTTTACCTGTACTCAATAGATGCCTTCAACATTTATGCTGTTTATAATGTCTTTTGAGTAAATAAACTGATTTGATTTCATGTATATATATTGATTTCATGTATATATATATTTCATGTATATGTATAATAATCCGAAATACTTTTGGAATTACGTTAAAAGTAAGCGTAAGAATAATAATTCTCTTCCTAAGACAATGTGTGTTGGTGGAAGTATTTCAATATGCGGTGGTAATAATATCTGCAATGCATTTTCAAATTACTTTCAATCCGTGTTTGTTGACGAAACCACCCCTGTCACCCCCAATCCCTGCGAGTCCTCTATCATCAATACTATCGCTGGCTGCCCCACTGACAGACCTACACTCACCAGATACTTATCAGCCGTTGATATCAACAAAGGTGCTGGAAGCGATGGAATACCACCAATATATCTGTCCAACTGTGCTAAATCGCTCTCTGAACCACTTTCCATTATATTCACTCGTTCTCTGTCTGAAGGCTGCTTTCCAGATAAATGGAAAGAAGCCTTAATAACTCCAGTTCACAAATCAGGATCCAAAAACGACATTGAAAACTATCGCCCTATCTCCATTCTATCTACCATAAGTAAGATCTTCGAGCGTATTATATATGACAATCTATATCCTTCTCTTAAATGTATTTTGAGCGAACAACAACATGGTTTTCTCCGTAATAAATCTGTCCTATCAAATTTGATACCATTTACAGATTATGCTATATCGAACATGCACCGCGGACTCCAGACTGATGTCATATATACTGACTATGCCAAAGCTTTCGATAGAGTAAACCACAATGTACTTTTGGCTAAATTGAGTGGACTAGGAATTCACGGTGATCTCCTTAGATGGATAAACTCCTATATAAAAAATCGTAGGCAAGCAGTGGTGACTGGTGGCTTTAAATCAAACTTCGTGGGAATACCTTCCGGGGTTCCCCAGGGCTCCCATCTGGGACCTCTTTTCTTCATCCTATATATACACGACATTGGCAACTGCTTTCTCCACTCCAAGCATCTCCTTTTTGCTGATGATATGAAGGTCTTTCTGAAGGTTTCAGACACTTCTGACTGCCTTCGACTCCAGTCAGATCTTGACAGACTCTCGCATTACTGTATACTAAATAAATTATCCATAAATGCAAACAAATGTCATAAGCTTTCACTGACGCGTAAAATGAACCCTCACAAACATGTGTACTCCATCAATGGTTCCATAATATCCGATTCAGACCGCGTGAGAGATCTTGGAGTCACAATCGACCCTAAACTCACTTTCGTTAGTCATATTGATGACATGGTGGACAAATCTCTCAGAACGTTGGGATTTATACTACGCACATGCAAACCTTTCCAAAATATCACTGCCCTTAAAGTATTATTTACAACCATGGTTCGCTCACGCCTTGAATATGTATCTCCCGTTTGGTCTCCTTATTATGCGGCACATATCCAACGCATTGAAAGAGTACAAAAAATGTTTATTAAACATATTAATTTTAAAATGTACAAGTCATTCTCTGATTACAAATCTGCCCTAATTTTTCACTCCTTGGACTCTCTTGAAAATAGACGTACTCTTCATGATATGATGTTACTTCATAAAATAATTCATTTTAAAATTGACAATTCTGAACTTCTCAGCAAATTGTCACTCAATACCCCCATGTCTCGCACGAGACACACCGCGAACCAAGTTTTCCACCTTCCTGTTTATCGCACAAATTACGCTCTGAGCGCGGCACTGTATCGAATCTGTGATATCTACAACAAACATTTTGGAGACATTGACGTCTTTCATTTGAGCGAGCGAAATTTTAAAAAAGTGATCGGAGCAACATTTCGGCGCGGATGTGACCACGATGTAACATGATATTATAATACTTGTATATTACTTTTTATTTTATTTTATCTTAATTTAATTTTTATTTCCAGTACTATAAGTATTTTAACTCTTAAATATTATGTATACCTTATTTTGTCTTAGTTTAACTTCAATGTTTCTCACTATCATTTGTTGATTGTTAACTATTATTTTTAATCTGTGGTAGCATGTAATTGGCCTTATTTTAATTATTCTGAATGTTTCCTTTATATATATATGTTATTGATATCGCTGTATGTTACCCTAAATAAACAAATAAACAAATAAATAAATAAACAAATGTATTTTCGTAGTTGTGATCTCCAAAATTTGGAAAGCCAAATTCAAAAGGATGTGTCTCATCTGGCTGAGTGGCTCAGACTTAACAAAGCCTTAACACGAAAAAGCCCCACTACCTGCTTTTTGCCAAAAATATGGATGACGATTTGATTATTTCTATTGGCAGCGGTTAACTAAAAAAATAACGTTAACAATTACTTGGGATTACTAATTGACTCTTTGAAGTTGGAATCGACTTGTGGATCTATATATCAAATCAAATCAAATCAGTTTATTTACTCAAAAGACATTCCAAACAGCATAATTGTTTAAGGCATCTATTGAGTACAGGTATTTTTAACCAGGAACGCATTATTGATGGTTCGACATTAGGAAGACAAGATACTTTCCAAAGTCAAGAGTATTTGTCCCCTGAACGTACTTTCACTAACATGAAAGACGTCGATCTCCAAGGAGACCGCGTTCAGCAGACTAATTGCTCTTCCCACCGGTGTCACCAGAGGCAGATTGGTTTTGGCGGCCGGTAGGTAAAACAATCTGTTCTGTCGTTGTCGGAGATATCTATCGGGGACAAAAATACCAAGATATATTCTACTTTCGGAACCATTGTTCTAGAATTTCGTAAAAAAAAACTAGAGTTTTACCGTCATGAGCGACAATAGTAGAAACATGTGTTTCGAAAACATGCAAACCGAACATAAAACTTTCTTTTCGCATCAAACCGAGATTGTTAACAAACAAACTAGAACAAGTAATTACGTCGCATAGTTTTAAAATACTTTTAATCACAAGGAAAGTTTTTAATTGTAATTATCGGTTTTTAGACCGTATAAAAAGGAAAACGAAGTTCAAACTTTTCAAAGCTAAATTAATTGCGCGTAAAATATAAGTTATGTTGTACTTATAGTCAAAACACAATTAATCGATAAAAATAATTGGGCTATCGTAATAATAGATAATAAAAAAATAGAAAACAAAATGTTTTTTCGTATAATATGGTATTAATGCTGCTAAACGCGGTCTCCTCGGAGACCTAAGTCTTTCATATTAGTGAAATTACGTTCAGAAGACAAATACTCTTAACTTTAGAAAGTATCTTGTCTTTCTAATGTCAAACTCATGCATTCATGGTATCATATTTAATATATATTATATTTAATTTGTTCTCAATAGATACCTTAAACATTTATATTGTTTATAATGTTTGTTTAGATACTAAACTGATTTTATTTCTTCTATATTCGCCATTACTTTGTGTTGTGGATTCACATATGAATAA
Source organism: Lepidostoma basale (assembly GCA_022606425.2). Taxonomy (NCBI): domain Eukaryota; kingdom Metazoa; phylum Arthropoda; class Insecta; order Trichoptera; family Lepidostomatidae; genus Lepidostoma; species Lepidostoma basale. The sequence continues at coordinate 173,098 of JAHDVF020001145.1, read as the reverse complement.
GATGGAAACATTGTATTTTCATAACACTTTTTTTACACTTTTCACTAACATGTTTTGGTGGAAACGTGGACCTTGAAAGTCGACTCAATGATCAGACAAGAAGCATTTGAAATGTGGCTCCATCGCCGAATGCTCAGAATTCCCTAGACAGACATGGTTACCAATACCGAAGTCCTGAGGCGAGCTAGAGTTGACAGGGAGCTGTTATCAACTATCAAAGTTCGGAAGATTTCACATCTGGGTCATATACTGCGCGGGGAAGAGTACCACCTTCTCAAACTGATATTGGAGGGGAAAATTAAGAGACGCTGAGGGCCCGGTAGGAGGCAGATGTCCTGGCTGCGAAACGTGAGGGAGTGGACCGGTATCCGAAGTGTGGAGGAGCTGTTCCGATTTTGGGGGACCCGGCAGGGCACTTAAATAAGAAGAAGAAGTTGTTCTCATTTGTGCTTTTTATATTGAAAATCAAATGCTTATCTAAGGTTGCATTATAAGTTGTATAACATTTACGTATTTTTTATAACTTTATTAAATAAAGAAATATATAATTTTAAATAATTCAGCGAGTAATACACTCACATCGATTCTTCCGACTTCTAACCAGAGATACGTTAAGTTAAAACTTATTTTAAATGATTATAATTATCTTCCTGTTCTCAAAGGTGAACTTTAATATATGGGAGCTCGAAAAGGGAAATTTATTGCGGAAATTGCCGGAAAATGAACTGCCGAAGTTTGCTCCATCAACATTCTGAAATTACGCCACGTTACAACTGTTTTGGTTAGGTAACGTTGTTCACGTGAGAAAAACAAGTTACATAGCTAATTCACATACCGTATATTATTATAGAAATAATTAATACCATAGGAAACATAACTTCACAAAAGTTACAGCTTCTTTGCCATAAACGTCTTTCGTGAAATGGAAAACAGAACAGAGAAAAATGATTTTACTGAAATCTCTTGATGAATGTTCATTTAAAAAAAATGATTAAATAAAACAATGTTATTTAACTACCCGCTTCCACTTTTAAGGATTAATTGTATCTCAATAGAGACGAAGATGTAGGTAAATTGTTTTTTTTTTGGAAAAAGAACATAGTATTCGAGGCGTTTACAGGACTTATGACCTGTCATTGGTTGGGTTAGGCGATCGCTTTATGTTAACAACGTTCCCCATTCCGCCCTTCTTACAACCACTACGTCTGAGAAATTTTTTAAAGATGTATATATGCTACTATGTTAAGAACACTTCACATTTTTAGGTCAATCTACACTAGCGCTATCTATTGAGATTATATGTAAGCATTAAGCAGAAAATAATGAAGAATTAAAGGCTATTGTGGAAGCGGATCCATCGCAAACCACGTCCGAGTTAGCTGCAGGCTGCGGTGTTACTGATAAAACTGTTTTAATCCACTTGAAGCAAATTGGGAAGGTGGAAAAGCTTGAAAGGTGGGTACCTCACGAATTGAGTGAAGCAAATCAACAAACGCGCGTTGACTGCTGCGTTGCATTACTCAACCGGCACAATAATGAAGGGATTTTGAATCGAATTGAACCTGTGATGAAAAGCGGATCCTGTATGATAATCGGAAGCGCTCATCGCAATGGCTGAACCCTGCCGAACCAGTCAAACCATGCCCCAAGCGAAAATTGACTCCAAAAGAGTTACTTGTGAGCGTTCGGTGGACTAGGGCTGGTGTCGTTCACTACAGCTTTCTTAAATCTGGCCAGACGATTACGGCAGATGTCTATTGTCAGCAACTGCAAACCATGATGGAAAAGCTAGCTGCTAAACAACCGAGGCTGGTTAATCGCTCTAGGCCACTGCTGCTTCATGATAACGCTAGACCACACACTGCACAACAGACGGCTACCAAATTAGAAGAGCTTCAATTGGAATGTCTAAGACATCCACCGTACTCTCCGGACCTTGCCCCAACAGATTACTATTTTTTTCGAAATTTGGATAACTTCTTGCAAGGGAAAAAATTCAACTCCGATGGGGCAGTCCAAACCGACTTCAAAGATTTTATTGATTCCCGTCCGAATGGTTTTTTTAGTAAAGGGATCGATGAACTACCTATGAGATGGCAAAAGTGCATAGATAGCAATGGTACATACTTTGATTAAATAAATATATTATATTAAAAAAAAATCAACTTTATGTTCCTCCCATACAAAACGCCAATTTCATATGTAAGGACCTAATATTTATTTGTATTTTACAAACGCGTATTTCTTACTAATCAGCGAACAAGTATTTTAATCATATTGTTATACTATGTTCATTAATATGTTTAGAGATATTTTCATTGAAATAAAATATTACAACTTGAAAGTTTTACAGGCCAACTTGATTTCAAAATTCCCATACATAAATTATTTTCTCTTAAGCTTTTGCAAATTCGTACCCGAATTTTCAATAAATGAATTGCTAATTTTATATTTAACATAAATTTGTAAACTTTAATCGGTTTTGCGAATTTTTGTAATTTGTGTAACTAATAAATTATACATAATGTTAAAATAAAATATGAAAACAAAAGCAAGGACTTATAAGGGCATTACTAAATCACGAAGAGTTATTGATATTTTAAAAGTTCGTTCAAAATAATTTTATTTTATTTAAAAAACATTTACTTACATGTTCAATTAAATTAAATTGATTCAATAATTATTTTTTTATACTTAGTATACAAAAACAACACTCACTTTATTTAAAAAAAATAAAATTAAATATCAAACATGAAGAGATGATAAACTATTTTTTCAATATCGGTCCATTTGTGAATTTTTCATATAATATTTTAAATATTTATATTAATACTTACTAACTATTAATTATAATTAGGAAAACATGGCATGACCAAATTAATCAATTACTAAAAGGCGGCCACATTCGAAGTCGGAATAATCGATGTGCGTGCATGGTACGATGTATGAATGTAGATGAAGCCCGAGAGGTATGCCAGGACAGGCCATTGTGGCGATCCATCCTCTCTGCCTACCCCTCCGGGGAAATGGAGTGATGGTTTATATAAATATAATATCACTAATGAAGTACTTGTGTGTCTGAAACATGTTTGGTATTTAATTATTATTTTTTAAATAAAAAAAAAACATTAAACATCTACAACACAACGTTATCGCGAATATAGAAGAAATTATTCAATTCAATTTATAAAAAGAAATCATATAGATTATTTTCATTCGAAATTCTATCATACACAGAGATACTCTTTGTAAAATAGAGTGTCGAATGAAAATATAAGAAGTGAATGCGATGAGAATGATGGTGTTATGAACAAAATAATGAAAGGATCATTAAGATGGTTTAGACACACGGAAATAATAAATGAAGAAAGAATGGTAAAATAAGTAAATGTAAACGATGTAAATGGAACTAGAAATAGAGGAAGACCGAGGAAAACGTAACACAATCAAATAAATCAAATATTGAATGTCGGCCACGTGTGGGGTCGGAGAAATCGACGCGCTTGCATGACACGATGTATGAATGTTGAGGAAGCGAGAAAAATATGTCAGAAAAGAAAAGTGTGGCAGTCCATTCTTTCTGCCTATCACTTCGGGGAGACGGCGTGATGGTTAGTAAGTTAGTTTGTTATGTACAACTATTATGGGTGCTGTCAGTTTCTATTTATGGTCTCGAAACTGCAACATTGTCCAAACAAAGTGCCGAGAAACTTCGAGTGACCCAAAGAGCAATTGAACAAGCCATGTTAGGAATAAGCCCAAGAGACAGAGTCTGAAACGATACGGTGAGAGAAAGAACAAAGTTCGCTGACATCATTCACCGGGTAGCGAATTTAAAGTGGCAATGGGCAGGTCACGTAGCCAGAAGCTCAAACGAAAAATAGACAAGAAGACTGCTGACTTGAAGACCGTGGACGGCAAAAAGAAGTGCGGGGTAACTGCAAGTACGGTGGAAGGATGACCTAAATAGACAAATGAGAAATTTATCAATGAAAGCGAAAACAGTTGTTCACAATGGAGTTCTGGTCCCAACCCTCATGTATGGAAGCGAAGCATGGAACTGGCAGAAGAAGGATGAAAGCAGAATAAATGCGGCAGAGATGAGGCCCCTAAGACGTACATGTGGTAGAACGATGTACGACAGAATCTCACATGCTGATATAAGAAAGGAATATAGAGCGGAAGAAGGTATTATGGACAAAATTATGAAAGTTTATTAGTTTGGACATATGGAGCGCATGGATGGAAAAAGAACATGGCATGACCAAATTAATCAAATTTTAAAGGTTGGTAACGTTAGTAGTCGGAAGAATCGACCTGCGTATGACTCACTGTATGAATGTGGAGAAAGCTAGAGAGGTGTGTCAGAATAGAGTAGTGTGGCGGTCTATTCTCTCTGTCTACCCCTGCGGAGAAACGGTGTGATGGTTTGTTCTTGTTGTAGATCAGGCATGGGCAAGCTTTCCTAGGTCTGGGGCCAAATTATCATTCTGTCTCCCTGTCAAGGACCTGACTAAATTATTAATCATAATAAGGTAATATTAAATTAAATAAAACACGTTGCTACTTTTTATATATTTTTTTATTTACATAATGAACGACATACTGATTACAACATTTTGTGTGAACATTGGCCTTGTACTTGAATGACGAGACTATCAGTATTGGCGTTGGTATTGCATAATGATAATCGCATAGAATTTTCGAGATTTTCATGTGTTATCCTCGTTCGAATTTTTGATTTAGTATGTTTCATCCTCGAAAAAAACTGTTCACATGTATATGTGCAGCCAAAAAGACAAATGAATTATCTTGCAAATGTACGTAAATATGTATTTTTTTCTTCCACCAAATATAATTTATAAAAATCCGTCAAAGCAACTTTGTCAAATTGTGATTTTCCTTCGGTGCGTATAGGAGTTTCGCCGAATCACTGCAAGCGCCCGTGTCATCTGCATTATTTAAACTATAATTTTATTTCTCTATTACTTCGCTGAGATGAACCAGAGCCGGACAAAATAGCTCCGCGGGCCGGCGGTTGCCCATCTATGTTGTAGATACTCTTTCAAATGGGACAGTGTGACGGCGTCTCCATCTTTATGGAATAACCTGGATGCAGTCTGCACAAGACAGTACATACCGAATTGCAGTGATACACTGCCCCTTGGTGGGGGTGTTCTGATCTACTTTTCTGTTTATAATGTGTCTTTTATGTTCTTACTGTTTTAAAAAAAAAATCATTTCTGCTCTTTCTAATACCTGTCCTCCATCCATCCCATCCCAATTCATTCATTCTTACTTAACATTTTCCCGCCTCCCTCATACACTATCTTCTTCCTGTTTTAAAATTTGGTTTGTTATATATTTGTCCTATTGTGTATTGTGAATTAATGTGTGTTTTATATAATTTTAATGTGTTTTCTTTACTAATTTAAGGTGCGCTTCATATAATATTTACTTCTGATTTTATTTAATAAAAAAGATGTGAGGCCGCGCGGCAGACATCATAAGGTTAAAAGAATAGATTAAATGTGGTCTGTCACCCTTTTGATTGATGACAAGAAAAGGCTGAATTAAATGAACGTAAGTCCCGGATGGACAAGGAACAGGCCTAGATAGTGCAGCGAGACTGACGAAAGGGCGTCGCTGCGTCCTATAACAGTCTCGGGTGGTGGTGGGAACCTTATATATGCACAAGACAGTAGCGTGAAAGCGAATGGAGGAGATCTTTGTCTATGATTAGATGAGAATATGCTGAAGAAGAAGTACAACTCTTACATGATACAAAAAAGTTCAACTTATTAAGCGAGTTTTGAACTATTTAATTAATCAAACAGTAGCTCCTTGAGTTTGGAAGTAACAAGCAAACGAGTAGAAACTTTAGCTTAGACCGCGAGTGCCTCAGCCATAGTAAATTGTATCGAGTTATTATTTACCGAGCACACGATAATGACGAAGTTCTAATATTAGCGAAGGAATTAGACATTAATTAACGGTATTTGAACGAGCGTAGTTATCCAAATTAACGGGAATATTAATTATAGATACTAATAGATATCATGATAAATTGATTCGTTATATTTGAGCTTACGACCAGGATATCTAAGTATGGAAAACTCTTCACCGAAGGATAATCCATTTGTTAATAGAATATTATGAATAGAGTATCATATTTGATCTTCCTAGGATATCCTAGATATCCTTTCCTGACAATATTGTCAGATAAGAGGTTTATAGATTTAATATTAATTATTAAATAAAACGTGTTTTTTTTCTACAATACTTCTAGTTTTGTGCATATAAAAATGGTAGTAGTTAAAAAACAGATTTTTCCATGATTTAATTGTATCTCAATAAAGACGAAGATGCAAATTGAAAACTGAACATGGTTGATCAATGCGTTTACAGGACTTATGACCTGTCATTGGTTGGGTTAAGCGTACGCTTTATGTAATTACAACATTCCCCATTCCACCTTTATTTATGACCATGTATGACAAATTTTTGAAAGTTGTATATATGTTAAAGTCCTATGTCAGATTTCACATGTCAGTTACAATCTTTAATGTGAGCAGAAAATAGCTCATTATTATGAAGAAGGAATCTGCTCGTGTCCAGGCTCGAACCCAAGTCCCCTGGATCAGGAGCCAAACGTTCTATCCCCTAGACCACTACTTTTAGGGATTAATTGTATCTCAATAGAGACGAAGATGTAAATTGTTTTTTTTTAAACAGAATATGGTAGTTGAGGCGTTTACAGGATTTATGACCTGTCATTGGTTGGGTTAAGCGCACGCTTAATGTAATTACAACATTCCCCATTCCACCTTTGTTTATGACCATGTATGACAACTTTTTGGAAGTTGTATATATGTTAAAGTCCTATGTCAGATTTCACATGTCAGTTTCAATGTGCCATCTATGAAGATTTTGATTACACATGTTAATCTTTTTAAGATTACTCCATACATATTTTTATTTAATTATATTTAAAATGAACTTCCAGAAAGAAATTTCAATTGAATCATTTTTTATATTAAAAAAGATTTATTATATTTAATGTGAAAGTCACGTTTCTTTTTGCTAAGGCATTATCAAATGTGATAATGCCTTAGAAAGACAAAATATGTCATTCAATAATTATAGGAATTTTTAAAATTAGTATTAATTAGTTAACATTAGAAAAAAAAATTAAAATATTTATCGTTTCTTGAAAAATGATATACTCGTACTCCATAAAATTCAATAATAAATACGAATGAAAACTTCAGTTTTCTAGATGTTTTATTATAATTTATGGGAATCATATGTTTCGCCTGTCTAAGGAATGGTTTTTAAGGAATGGTATAATTTATGGGAATCATATGTTTCGCCTGTCTAATGGATTGCCAAATAATCAATTAAGCAGAATTCAAAGCGTGTTTAATGCTGATGCCCGATTGATTATGGGGCAACACTGTCATATCACGCCGCTCCTGAAGGACCTTCATTGGCTTAAAATCCTAGAGCGAGTAAAATATAAATTGTGTTTGACAGTGTTTAAGGCTCGACACCAGAGAGCGCCAGCGTATATATCGGACCTCTGCGTGACACCCATGCCAACGGAAAGGCAACGTTCACTCCGATCAGTAGAAACAAGTGCAAACAACATAGCGATTCCAGTCAGAGCCAATAAAGCATGTTTCTATGATCGTGCTTTCAGCGTTGCGGGTCCGTTGGCGTGGAATAGCCTCCATGTTAGTATTAAGTATGAGGATAGTGACGTTAAATTTAAGAAACATCTGAAGACTGCACTGTTCGGTCAGTCATTTCCTAGTGCGCCCTTGGAGTAATTGATTTTACAAAACGGCGCACTTAAAATACAAATCATAATAATAATAATAATAATAAGGAAGTATCAAATGTACAGCCGAAGAATTTGATAGTGCCTTATACAGGCGAAACTTGTCAATTCCATGAATTATAAAAAAACATCTAAAATAACTAAAACTTAACCATCACGCCGTCTCCCCGAAGGGGTAGGCAGAAATAATGGACTGCCACACTTTTCTTTCCTATTATATTTCTCTCGAATCCTCAACATTCATAAATCTTGTCATGCACGCACGTAGATTTCTCCGATTTCTCATGTGACGGACATTCAATATTTGATTTATTTGATCGTGTCACGTTTTCCTCGGTCTTCCTTTATTTCTAGTTCCATTTACATCGTTTACATATACATTATGTAAATAACTTAAAATACTTTAATCTTTTCTTGAACGATGATTTCAAAATTCATATTACTTTATTTATACGAAAGGAAACGTCTATCTTCTAGATCATCTCTCATCATCTCTGCGCTGTGCTTCAAAGTGTTGCGTGCTTTTGTGTTCTTATTTATTGTTTCTTAAACAATGATATAAAACCCAAAATTAAATCAAGGATTAATTTTATCTCAATAGAGACGAATGCAAACTAGAAACTGAATATGGTAATCGAGGTGTTTACACGATTTGACCTGTCATTGGTTGGGTTATGTGCACGCTTTACGTAATACAACATCCCCATTCCACCTTTCTTATGACCACCATGTTTGACAAAATTTTGGAAGTTGTATGTATGTTAATATCCAAGACCATAATTCACATATTAGTTTCAATTTACAGACCAGCGCCATCTATTACGTAAAGCCGTATTACGAATTACGTAAAGCGTGCGCTTAACCCAACCAACGACAGGTCATAAGTCCTGTAAACACCTCGATCACCATATTCAGTTTCCAGTTTGCATCTTCGCATTGAGATAAAATTCATCCTTGAATTGATAACACGCAATGGGTAAATAAAAATCCAGTATTCGTCTACAAGTATTTGTATATATTCAAAATATTGTATAAAACCAAAATTAAATTATTAATATGAATGAATACGTCTGTTTTCAAAAAGTTTTTGTATATGAATGAAATGTTTCTCTTTACTTAGAAAAAACAATAAATACCTAATATTATCTGTAATCACTGTGGTAATTTGACTGTTCCGAACACTATTTGCACACCATACATTCTTATTGAAAATCTAAACGAGAATGCTTTCGCAATTTGGTACAGTTGCATGCAGTGTGAAGTAGACTACATTCCTCGTTAGTGTTTTGATGGAGCAAAAAACATACTGCAGTGAATCACCGTATAGTCCACCTGTATAAAATGCTGAACCTAAATTGCCTTTGACGTGTGGCGTGAAATTCGAGATGAGATTATTTTGACTAGGCGCAAAAGCGTGAAATGCTTTGTTTTCAGGAACGCCAAACAGTTTTTAAATTTAATTTTGAATATGCTCCTAGGAAAATATTTCTTCATTTTCTTCTTCTCTTCTTCTCTGGTTTCAATCCTGGGATTGGTTTGCAGCAATTTCCTCTATTATTCTCTTCCATTCTTCCCCCTGTCTTGTGCGGCTCTTTTGAAATCTGCATATGATGAGCAGCGCACGTCCATCAACAGGTCCTCCAGGTACTCTCGGCGTGGGCGTCCCCTAGAGTTTGTCCCCTCGGTCATACCCTCCATTATGGCATGCAAGAGACCTTCTTGACGTATTACATGGCCGATCCATCTTGCACGCCTTTCGGACAAGGTCCTGAGGAGGTGCCTTCCTCCTTCGATTCCTTGAAGAACTTCCTCATTCGTGATGTGGTCTCTCCAGGAAATTCCAAAGAGTCTTCTATAGGACCACATCTCAAAAGCCTCTAGTCTCCGCTTATCCCTTTCGGATAGGCACCATGTCTCGCAGCCGTTCATCAAGACACTCCATACCTACATAGGTCTTGATGAGGAGTATTCTCAGTTTTAGGTCTATATTATTTGACTCTATTATTTTCGACCTTTTATTAAATGCAAGCCTAGCCTGATGTATACGGCTGTCGACCTCGCTCTTAGACCGACCGTCCCATGTTTAAAACTGTTAAATTAAATAAGTTTGTTTTTGTATCACAATTGTATTTTAATCTACGCGACAGCTGTTTCATCAACCTATGTTGACATCATCAGGTGTTACAATAATTCGAATCTTTATGTGTATTTGTTCCTATGTCAATTTGAATGAACACATTTTCTTCTTAAAGTGCCCTGTCAGGTCCCCCCGACGTTGGCGATCACTCTGGTAAATTCTTCCCTATCCTGCGCTCTCCGGAATAGCTCCTTCACAGTTACGATTCCCGTCCATTACCTCACATTGCGCAGCCAAGAGTACTGCCTTCTCCCTGCCCCCCTGCGGCCCTTTATTTTTCCCTTCAAAATCAGATGCAGCAGGCGATATTTTTCTCCTCGTAGAAGATGACCCAGATATGAAATCTTCCAGACTTTGATTAATGTCAACAGTTCTCTATTTACTCCTGCACGATTCAGGACTTCTGTGTTCGTCACTCTGTGAAGTGTTCGTCACTCTGTGTTCGTCACTCTGTGACACATCCTGAACATTCGTCTTCTGTGTTCATCACTCTGTGACACATCCTGAACATTCTTCGGTGAAGCCACATTTCAAATGCCTCTAACCGGTTCATTGTATTTACTTTTAATGTCCATGTCTCACACCCATATAACAGAACAGACCACACATAACACCTTAACATCCATCCATCCAATGAACACATAAAGATTCGAAAAATCACGAAAATTTGACATTTGACATATTATTGTAACACCTGATAATGTGAACGTAGATTGATGAAACAGCTGTCGCGTAAAATTAAATACAATTGTGATACAAAAACAAAGTTATTTAATTTAACAGTTAAGATATCATGGTGTTTCGGCCAAAACAATCTTCTCTTCTTCTTCTTCAGCCGTCTCTCCACTGCTGGATGTAGGCCTCTTCTAATTTCTTCCATTTTTCTCTTCTTTGGGCTTCTCTTATCCACCTGCTACCCGCGACAGGGACAATATCATCGGCCCAACGTTTCTGAGGCCGGCCCACTCCTCTTTTCATGTCCCATGGTCTCCATACTAGGACTCTGGGTGCCCATCTGTCTGTTCCCTGTCTGGCAACATGACCTGCCCATTGCCACTTTAGCCTGGCAATACGATCCACCACGTCGACAACCTTTGTCCGGCGTCTGATTTCTTCATTTCTGATTCTATCTCTCAGACTTATGCCTAACATTTGTCTCTCCATAGATCGCTGTGTACATTTTAATTTATATATGGTCCTCGCAGTTAAGGTGATAGTTTCCAGACCATATGTAAGCACAGGGAGGATACATGTTTCAAACACTTTTCTTTTTAAATTCATGGGAATATCCTTGTTTTTAAGGATATGATTGAGTTTCCCAAAGGCTGCCCAACCTAGTCCAATTCTTCTGGGTACTTCCGCTGTCTGATTTTCCTTCCCTAATTTGATCTTATGTCCAAGATAAATATACTCTTCAACAGGTTCAATTTTCATATTATCGATTGTGATACTGCTGTTGGATGGACTCATGATTTTGGTTTTATTTATGTTCATCTGTAGACCAACTTTCAGGGAGGCATCGTGGAGCTCTTTTATCATGGTATGAAGTTCTTCCAGATCATCACTGATGAGTACTATGTCATCTGCGAAGCGGAGGTGACTCAGATATGTTCCGTTAATTTTTATCCCTTTATGTTCCCAGTTTAATGTTTTAAAGATACTTTCTAGAACTAACGTAAAAAGTTTAGGTGAGATGGTATCGCCTTGTCTTACACCTCTCTTGATATTGATTTTCCCCGTTTTTGTGTCCTCGTCAATCCTTACATCCATTGTAGCGTGGTCATAGATAAATTTGATCAGCCTTGAGTATCTGGAGTCAATTCTTGCTTCATTTAGCGCATTTATTATTCCCCACTGTTCTACAGAGTCAAAGGCTTTTTTGTAGTCAATGAATGCAAGATGAATTTTAATATTATATTCTGTGACTTTCTCAATTAGCAATCGTAGAGTTTGGATGTGGTCTGTGGTTCCAAACCCTTTTCTAAAACCAGCTTGTTCTATTGGTTGGTAAAAATCTAGTTTAGGTGTTAAACGGTTCGTCATAATTTTAGTAAGAAGTTTGTATAGGTGGGATAACAGACTTATTGGTCGGTAGTTTTCTAGGTTCTCTGGGTCCCCTTTTTTATGCAATAATATAACTTCAGCGTTTCTCCACTTTTCGGGTATGGCCTCTTGTTCTAGGCACTTGTTAAGGAGTATTTTTACTGCCTCAATGATTTCTTCTCCCCCCAACTTTAACATATCGCTTGTCACTTGATCTTCTCCTGCACTTTTGTTATTCTTCATATATTTAAGTGCATATTTTACTTCATTTGATTCTATTTCCGGCATCTCTTCGGATCCAGCATTTAAAACAGTTTCATCATTTTCTCTGTTTTGTGCAATTGATCTATATAATTCTGAATAAAACTCTTGTACCGCGTTCACTATCATATCTTTATCATTTATTGTATCTCCATTTCTATTTTTTAATTTAATTATATTTGATTTGCCAGAATAATAATTGTTTGATCTAAGTACTTTCATATTTTTATTTGATTCTATTGTGCTCATGATAAGGCTTGTGTTGTATCTTCTAATATCTTTCCTCACTTCTTTTCTTATAGTTTTATTAAGAGTTTTATATTCATTTGAATCTCTGTCAATTTGTCTCTTCTCTTCTATAAGTTTTAGTGTACTTGAGGATAACTTTTGATTTTTTCCTTTCTGTCTGAAGGATATTGTCTTCACAGCTGTTTGAACACTCGTTGTAATTTTCTCTGTAAGATCGTTAATTTCCATGTTCTGAAGGTCTATAGTGGCTCCCAGCTTGCGTTTTAGAGTGTTTTCAAATTCTGGTTGATGTGCGGTGATTATTTCGGTTGTGGGTACTTTCTTGGGTTTTTTGTGGACCATGTTATATCTTTCAGCCTTTGTGTTTATTTTGAAAGAAGCTCTCACCAATCTGTGATCACTTCCCGTGTCAAATTGATTTATTACTGTTACATCTTTACAGTATTTCAAGTTGTTTGTGATAATATAGTCTATCTCATTTTTCGTTTTACCGTCAGGGCTTTTCCATGTCCATTTTCTTTGTTTTTTCTTTTTGTAGAATGTATTTGTGCAATACAGTTTTTCACATTGTAGATAATCTAATAGCGTTTCCCCTCTTTCATTTCTTTTACCTAAACCGAACATTCCAATATATTCTGGGTCTCCCAGTTTTTTCTCTCCTATTTTCGCATTAAAGTCTCCGGTTAAAATAATCAATTGTGTTCTTTCCAGTCTTTTTGCCTTTGTAATATCTTCGTAGAACTTTTCAATTTCTTCGTCCTCCGCCGTACTTGTTGGGGCATATACTTGTATAATTTGAATTGTGAATCTCTTATTTATTTTTAGTATTTTATATATAACTCTATCTGATATGCTATTCATCTTTGTTACTCTATTTCTAAGATTTTTATGTACCATTATAGCAGTACCTCCTGTCGATGACTGTATGTTGTTCCGGTATAACAAGTGACCCGATGGAAGAGTGACAGCTTCTTCTCCTTTTAGTCTTGTTTCAGAGATTCCCAGGACATCCCAATTTATGTTTTCTAGTTCTTTTTCCAGTCTTATTTTATCTTCCTCCCGTCTCATGGTTCTAATGTTGTATGTCGCTACTTTGATTTCTGTACTTTTTTTGAGCTTCGAGTTTTTGCCTCCCCCAGAATCCTTGAGGCTGACCGTTCTTGTGTCGGTGTGAGATTCTGAGCTATGAGCTCTACTCACCTGGGGTATTTTTATTTTAAAAGTCGAGTTCATGGTTTTGTTATTTAGAAGGTTTTTGGCGTTAAAACACCACGCTTGCCAAACGTGTTGGTGAGTTTAAGATTCAGCCGCCCTTAACATAGGGAACAGACGCTGTTTGTAGCCGTCCCTAACATGGGAAACAGACGCTACGTATAGCCGCCCATTTTGGGTCAGACGCTATGTGCCTGTTGGTCCGCGAGAGGTATTTTATTTCCCTCCTACCCTGCATATCTGCCGAGTGTTCCCCTATCCGCCACCTGGGGACGCGTCCTATAGCGGTTACAGGCTCCGCGAAGGAACGCCAAAACAATGGACTATCTTAATTATCTTCCTCTTTTAATAGATCCGAAGATCTGTGACTTCAGATCGATAAAAAAATATCTGTGAAGAGCTTCTGATATGATGAGGTTCAATAACTTAGGTGGTCTTCCAGGTGGACGGTGGTCAGAGGTGATTTCGTAAGCGGCTGTATATGCGAGTTTGTCACTATTCATTCTAGCTAAATCAGTCATTCCTAAAGAGGTCTATATCGATCCACAGGGGTTGATTCTTACCTGCAAGGGGTTGCTACAATGAAAAAAAATTGGAGGTCCATGAAATGTAAATGGCGGTCCACGAGAGATCTCATTTAGGCAGGCTGTCATCAAAATTTTGGTTTCACGCAAATGTGTAATCCATCTCATGCCTATGTAGGTCTTTACGTAATACTTTCTTGTAATATACATTCTTATTCTTCTTTCGGGACCGTGTTAGGTTAGGTTAGGTTAGGTTAAGTTAGGTTAGGTTAGGTTAGGTTAGGTTAGGTTAGGTTCCCGTGCGGGGTTACTGGACCCCCATCGGGCGCCTCCCCGGGTGGCGGATTGGGGAATGCCTCGCCCTTGTGCGCGGTATCGGGGACATTAGAAACACCCGAGGCGGACCAAAACCATACACGTCTTTAAGCTAACGCGTGAGGCATCGTGCCGAGGGATGAATGGTTGCTAGACGTAAAATAAGCAGCCGAAAACGATCCCATTGGGGGACCAGCCAATCCCCAATGTATATAGGCTTATCCGGCCATGCGGGGCTCTGGTCGGACGGACTTTTTATTCCCTAGCTAATCGTGGGATCAACTATGGAAAACAAAACAAACAAAAAATTGATAACTAGAGGAAGATTGGAATCGGAAGTGGTTCCGGAGAAACAAACTTCGTCAACCCATACGCGCGAGGGCGCTCACAGGGGTGCTGAAGATGTTTTCTCTCAGCTCGAGGGACGATTCGCGGAGGTCTGCGAGTTCGCGTTGGGACAGAGAAATACCCACAAACGCATTAAGGACGGACTCGCGCTAGTCCACGACCTGCTGGGTATCTTTAGGAAGGCTTGGATGCTCGAAGGCTCCCAAAAACCGCCCGACCTAAACGAGGGAAGGAGCGGGACCACGGGACCGAAGGAACCCAGTGTAGAGAGGAGGCGGAGCCAAAAGGCAACAACGCCATCAGCAACAACAGCAATAACAGCCGCAACACCTCAAGAATCTTGGGTGGAGGTCGTCAAGAGGCGACCACCAAAGAAGCGGACTGCACAGAGGCAGCGTGAGCGTGATACGTCCGGGGCGGCCGGAGGGCTGAGAGTTCCCAAGCTGAGTCACAGGCGCGACGCAATAGTTGTGACCCACCAAGACCTGTCCTACGCCGAGGTACTGCGCAAGCTACGCAAAGAGGTCCAACCGGAGAACCACGGATACAGGATTGCGGCCATAAGGAAGACGAGGAAAGGAGAGGCCCTCATCGAGCTGGAGCGAGGCTCTAACGAGCCAACTGAGCTTGTCGGGATTGTGGGCACCAAGCTGGGGGACAGAGCCAGAGTAAGAAAGATGGTCCCTACAGCGGTGGTAACGATCCTCGACATAGACGAGGGAGAGGACGAGGAGGACGTGATCGCAGCCATCCGCAGAGAGTGCGAGCCAATAATGGCAGAAGACATCAGCGTTAAGTACTTGAAACCCGGCGATAGAGGAACACAACTGGCAATTGTTTCCCTCCCAACAGTTCACGCTCGACAGTTGGTCAGGAAAAAACTGAAGATCGGTTGGGTGAACTGCAGGGTGCGAGTCCGCGCGAACGCAAGCAGGTGTTTCCGATGCTTTGGAGTGGGGCACCGAGCTGGCGACTGCAAGGGCACGGACAGGAGCGGCGTATGCCGGCGATGTGGCCAAGGAGGTCACATAGCGCGGGCCTGCGACAATGCACCCAAGTGCGTTACCTGCGAGGGCACGGAAAGAGGCGACATCGCGCACCAAGCGGGCACTAGAGCTTGCCCAGTGTTTAGGCACCAAGAGAGGGAGACACAAAAAAAATGTTAAAAATTCTCCAGATAAATTTAAACGGCTGCAGAGTCGCGCAAGATCTCATGCTGAGGGTGGCGGTTGAGCGCGGGGCTGATCTGGTTGTTGTCTCGGAGCAGTACCGAGGGACAAGCCCCTGTCGCTGGTATGCGAACTCCCAGGCCAGCGCGGCCATCTATGCGGCATCCCACCACCTACGCATCACGGGAGCGGACGACAACGGCAGCGGATGCTGGACTTGGGTGGAGGCCCGGGGTGTCAGAATTTACTCCTGCTACTTTTCGCCAAACGCCCCCTTGTCAGACTTTGCGAGGGATCTTGCGGGACTCAGAGATAGTGTCCTCGAGGCCAGACTGCCGGTCGTTGTAGCCGGGGATTTCAACGCCAAGGCGCCGGAGTGGAGTCCAAGCTCCACAGATAGAAGAGGCGCCATGGTTGCAAACTTAATGTCGGAGATGAGGCTCCACTCGATGAACGACGGCTCGGCGACCTTCCGGCGCAGGGGCGCCGAGTCGTCGATCGACGTAACCTTCGTGGGTGAGTCGCTGCTCGGGAGGGCGAAGAGATGGCAAGTCATCGAGGCGTACTCCCACAGCGACCACCTATACATCGAATTTTCTGTCCAGCCGCGCTCTGAACCCGGAAACCGGCACGCCATCTCTCGGGGATGGGCTGTGCGGAAAGTGGATGCACCAGCGCTCTTGGAGGCTGCTGCAATGAAACGAGACGAGGTGTTGAGTGCTGTCAGCGACGCCGGGCGGGGAGTCGAGGAGGTGGCGGAGGCCCTGAACGATCTCCTACGGTTTGCGTGCGATGCCTCAATGCCTCGGAGAAGAGGACCCTCAGCTCGCCGCCAGGTGTACTGGTGGAGCGAGGAGATCGAGGCCCTAAGGAGGGCCAGCGTGGCTGCCTATAGGAGGACACAGAGACGCCCCCAGTGTCCTGAGCGCCGCGGCGCATATCAAGAGGCAAGAAACGCGCTCAGCAGAGCCATAAAGAAGAGCAAAGCCAGGTGCTGGGAGGAACTGTGTTCGACTATAGGAGCGGACCCATGGGGAATGCCCTACCGAGCGGTCCGCAAGAAGCTGAGGTCGGTAGAGGAGGACATTTTCCTCAATAACCCGGCCAACGTGGAACTGGTTGTCGCGGAGCTGTTTCCTCAGCAGCCACCGCGACTGCGGCCCTCGGTTGATCCACCAGAGACGGAAGCGGCGCCGGTCGTCGTGGAGCCGTTCACCGAGAGAGAGCTTGCGGCAGCAGCTGGGCGATTGAAGCCCGGCAAGGCGCCGGGACCGGACTGCATCCCCAACACGGTGATCAAGATGGTCGCCAGAGATGACCCGCAGCTCCTTCTTGCGGTCTTCAACAGGTGCCTTGAGGCTGGAACGTTTGCCGCTCCATGGAAGCGGCAGAGACTAGTCCTCATCCCCAAGGGCAAGAGGGGGCCACCTGGACCATCGTCGTACAGGCCGCTATGTATGCTCGATGGGATGGGAAAACTTCTGGAGACACTCATGCTCCAGAGACTCACCCCCTACCTCGAGAGCGGCCTGTCACCACACCAGTACGGCTTTCGACCCGGGCGGTCGACGATACAAGCAACACAGAAAATTGTCGAAACAGTGCGAGAGGCGTGGCGAGGGAGCGTCAAGGCGAGCAGGCATGCCGTGCTTGTCGCTCTTGATATCAAAAACGCCTTCAACACGGCCAACTGGGGGCGAATCCTCGAGGCGCTGACAGGGATCGGGGCGCCGTCGTACATCAGCAGGCTGGTGGCGAGCTACTTAAGCGAGCGGGTGCTGATGTACACCGGAGATGGCGAGCCCCTCAGTAGATCTGTCACCGCGGGCGTCCCCCAGGGGTCGGTTCTCGGCCCCTCGCTCTGGAACGTCATGTACGACGGAGTGCTTCGTCTGAGGCTGCCGGAAGGGGCCACAACGGTGGCATTCGCCGACGACTTGGCACTGATTGTCGTCGCAAAGTCGTCGCAACTGCTGCGAATTAACTGCGAGGAGGCGCTGCGCCTGATCAACCGGTGGCTCGGCGAGGCTGGATTGGAGCTGGCAGCACAGAAGACGGAGGCCGTCTTCTTCACGAGGAGAAGAGGACTGCCTGCTCCTGTCATCAGCGTGGGGAATCACGTGGTACAGTTCTCCAGGTCGATCACATACCTCGGCATGGTGATCGACGACAAACTGCGATTCATGCAGCACACGGAGGCCGCGGCAGCCAAGGCGGCTCGCGTGGCGGAAGATCTCGCCAGGCTGATGCCGAATGTGGGAGGACCGAAAACCTCTCGCAGGAAGCTATACAACGAGGTGGTCCACTCCATTCTACTCTACGGCGCGCCAGTGTGGGCGGAGGCCATGAGCATGGAGAAGGCCAGGCTCAACCTGGCGAGGGTGCAACGCAGAAGCGCGCTGCGCGTGGCTGCAGCCTACAGCACGGTCTCCGAGGATGCTGTCCTGGCAGTCTCCGCGATCCCACCGATTGACCTGCTGGCTCTGGAGAGAAGAGCTACCCACGGCGGCGTTGCCCCGGAACTGGCCAAGGAAGCCACTCTGGCTGCATGGCAGAGCAGGTGGGACGGCTCAGGGAAGGGCAGGTGGACACATCGGCTCATCAGAAACCTGAAACCGTGGGTGCAAAGGACCCACGGGGGGCTGAGTTTCCACCTGACGCAGTTGTTGACCGGGCATGGGTGCTTCGCGGCATACCTGAGGAGAATAGGAAGGGAGACATCTGCCGCGTGTCGTAGCTGCGGGGAGGGCGAGGATGATGCCGCCCACACAGCTTTCACTTGCAGGGCGTGGTCCGAAGAGAGGGACCGGCTGGTGCAGGTTCTCGGCGTGGCAGATGTCTGCCCCGAGAACATGCTCTCAACCATGCTCAGATCCAAGGAATGCTGGGCGGCGTGGTCGGAATTCGCCAGAGGCGTACTCTCCAAGAAGGAGGAGGAGGAGAGGATTCGGCAGAGAGCGGCAAATATCAACGCGGGATAAAACCTTAAAAAGAAGGTTACACAGGTCTGCCCCAATCGCTGAGCTACGTGCCTAACGGCCAACCCGGCGGGGCAGACCCTGAGGAGGGGTTTTAGTGGGTAAAAATCCCACACTACCACTGGAAAAGCAAACCAGTGGCTGTCTTTCTGAAGATTTCCCCTCCTCAAAAAAAAAAAAAAAAAAAAAAAAAAAAAAAAGGTTAGGTTAGGTTAGGTTAGGTAATATACATTCTTATTCTTCTTTCGGGACCGTGTTAGGTTCCCCCAACATTGGCGATCACTGCAGCAATGGCATCTCTGTCCTGCGCCACTTGAAACAGGTTCTGAACTCTTGTAATTCCTATCGACTCTTATGTTCCGCAACCAGGACAGCTGCCTTCTATCAATTCCCCGACGTCCCTCCACTTTACCCATTAATATCAGTCATAAGAGGTGGTATTTTTCTCCCTTTAGCACATGACCCAAATATGAGACCTTTCTAATTTTCACAATCGACAACAGCTCTCTATTGGCTCTGGCTCTCTGAAGTACGTCTGCATTACTGACCCAATTGGTCCACGGTATATGGAGCATTCTGCGGTTATCCACACCTCGAACGCCTCCAACCGGTTCATTACACTCACTTTTAGAGTCCAGGTTTTGCAGCCATATAGTAGAACATACCATATACTCGTATAACATTTAATCATTCTTTGTCGGAGTTTCAAGTTAAGATTATCGTTGCAAAAAAAGTTCTCTATTAATTAAATATAAATAATAGAAATTTAATCCCAAATTATATGAATAGATATTAAATAAAAATTTTCCCTAGCATTAAAATGTTGATTTTCTTGTGTATTAATTTTATGAAAAATGTAAGGTTTATATATATATTTTTTTAATTTGAAAATGTTTAACTATAAAACTTAACATGGAATTTATTTTAAAGATTTTTTTCTACAGTAAACTCTATCAAAGTGAGTTGCTCTGTTTCAGCTATAAAACAAATTTATGGTTATACGAGTATATGAAAATGTAAAAAAAAACAATATTAGGAAAGCAGGGGGTCTGCACAAAACAGAAAAAAATCATCAAGGGGTCTACGGGACAAAAAAGTTTTGGAACTTTAATTCTACTTTTATCCTTCTTGCCACACCAAATATTATTATAAAATGCCACTTACCAATATTGTGCTCGATATCAAAAATATGTGCGATTTAAGTACTCAAAATCATATAACATATACCATACAATTTAATATATATACTGGTTCTGATTTTAAAAAAATGGTTTGATTCATGTGGTGCTCCTGTCAATTTGGAAATATTTCTTGTAAAAGTGAATTGTTTTGGTCAATTTGATTGTTGCCGCACTTTGTGATAGTTATTTGTGACACGAAATACGTTTTCACTCTTCTGATGTTAAAATAATACAAGTTTTTTTCGTTTATAAAAATAATTTTGACAGGTGTCAAAATAAATTTTTCATTTGTTCCAATGACAATTTGAATAAATTCTTCAATCAAATTTTCAAGTTTTTGCTGGTGTTGGATTGTTTTAAGTGCCTAATTAAAATGAAAACAGCGGAATAAAAAATTAAATATACACAAATGTCCGGATCGTCCAGCTGACGACAAGTGCACCATCTAAAAGAACATTATGTGTTAAATTATTTTTGTATGTTATTTTATTTTATATCATTGTATTTTGTATAATTTGTTTTAGATTTATTATGTAGACGTTGAATGATTGAAGTGTGTGCGGGAGATGCCTATTGGTGGCGATGAAGTTCGCAACCCATCACACCGCGTCTCTCGCGTTGGCGAAAAGAGAAGAATGGAGTGCAGCATCGATTAAAGTGTTGCAGTTCATTCTTTCTGTCTACCCTTTCGGGGAAACGGCGTGATGGTTAGTTAGTTAGTTAGTTTACAATTTAAAGAATCTTCGCTCATTTTGGCACCTGCATTCAACCCTTTCAGCTTTTTCATACAATGATATGTAAAACATATATCATAACATAAATAGGCATAAACCCGGATGTCTTAAAAAAAATTACGAGAATATTTTTATATATTATAGAGCGAGAGAGGAATTCTCTCTCATACACAGATTTTCCACACATTCGTCTTAAAGATCTCATTTATACTGTATCAAAGTTTTATATATAAAGTAACTTTCTAACGATTGGGCCGAGATAACCAAACCGCAGAGCTAAAATGAAGAATTAGACTAAGCTGGGCAGCTTACGGAAACATGAGATACATCCTTAAAAACCGGAAAAAACCGAACAACCTGAAACGAAAAGTCTATGAAGCCTGCGTTCTGCCAGTTGGTACTTATGGTCTTGAAACTGTTACATTGTCCAAACAAAGCGTCGAGAAACTATGAGTGACCCAAAGAGCCATGGAAAGAGCCATGTTAGGAATTAGCCTAAGAAACAGAGTCAGAAACGATACGGTAAGAGAAAAAACAAAGGTCAATGACATCATCCACGGCAATGGGCAGGTCACGTAGCCAGAAGCTCAGATGAAAAGTGGACAAGAAGACTGCTGACTTGGAGACCGTGGACGGCGAAGAGAAGTGCAGGGCGACCGCAACTACGGTGGAAGGATGATCTGAACAGACACGTCGTCATAACCTGGATGCAGTCTGCACAGGACAGAGTGAAATGGAAGCGAATGGTGGAGGCATTTGTCCAGGAGTGAACGGGAATAGGCTGAGGAAGAAGACGAAGAAGAAGAACTTACTAACTAACTAACTAACATGCCGTCTCTCTGAAGGGGTATGCGGAAATAATGGATGAAGAAGGAGATGTTATAGGGGTCGCAAATCCTTTTGAATGACGTAATTTTTATTAGAATTATGATATATCGCACGCATTACCGACCGGAACCCGGATGCGGAAACCGCAGAAATATAAAATGGTTATGTTCCCATAAATGAGATATGTGGCATGTGTAGAAATGCGGACATTTCACGTATAAGAAACTTTCGCGCCCGTTACAAGAGCACTTCAACTCATCTGTTCCACGTATAATATAAAGCCGGTGAATTTGATAGCTGGACCGTGATACGAGCTGGATAATAACCGTGATTCTATATGGACTATATAAAAAAAATATATCACAGAAGAACCATTTGATAGGCAGGTACAGAATACAGTAAACTCCCGATTTTCCAGGATCGGGTTAACCGGGAAACGGATTATTCGGGACTCTAGAGTTATTGAAAAAAAAAAATTAAAACAAAACTATTTCACAATAGTACTTATAATGCAAACAAAAACTCAAATTTGTCACAATTTATTTATTATTAAATAATAATTAAATAAAACGATGTTATTTTAACTACTTCCACTTTTGTCTTTATTTAGACAGCGCGCTGCAGCGCCACCGACCGGTTTCGCCAGGCTCACTGGCATCGACAGTCTGGTTACCAGTCTGTCGATGCCAGTGAGCCTGGCGAAACCAGTCGCTGTCTAAATAAAGACAAAAGTGAAAGTAGTTTAAAACATCGTTTTTTAAAAATTATTATTTAAAATGAACTTCCATCAAGAGATTTCAGTAAAATCATTTTATTATCTTATTTATTATTTATTTATTGATTTAATTTATAAAAAAATACAGGTGCATTTAACAACTTATAAAACAATATTTTATAAACAATTAATTAATAATATAAAAATCGCAAATCAGGAAAACAACAAATCATTAAATATCGGTACGATTATATTGAAAGCATTTTCGACGAAATAACGCAAGAGAACCGGCATCTCTTGTCTCATTTGACAATTCTTTATAATTTAAATCCTCTATAAAAAACACCTTTCACCGTACTTTCAAGTCTGGGTCTCTGGAGTCGGAATCTATTACGACGATCATGTATTTCATAACTATATGCTACATTTTTAGATAGATATGCAGGCATTATATTACTCTTAATTTTATAAACAAAAATCAAAATGTTGTAAAGTTTTCTTGAATTATTTTTTAAAAATTTAACATAAGAAAAACTTGCGAAATAGAGGATGTCGTTCGATGGAACAGATCCAGAAGAAGATACTGTAGGGATTATATAGCCTTCTGGCTTCTGGTCTAATCGTCTAACAATTTCTTTACATGTCCCGCAAAAAAAACTTATCCATTTATAATAATGTTGGATGGTTCTTCAAACCATTCAAATCCTCCGCAGAATCCTCGGACCCATTAAGGATGATCAGATGTGGAGTAGGAGATACAACACAAAGCTCTACGATCTATACCAGGACGTCAGCGTGTCAAGATTATATAGATTAACAGACTGCGCTGGCTAAGGCACTGGTACCGCACGGGGATCTGGAGCTCTTCAAAAGAGTGTTGCCTGATTATCCAGTAAGGCGAAGAAGCGTCGACAGGGTGAGACTGCGATAAGTGGATGGTACCGTGGCAGACTATCGGGTCCTGGAGCAGCAAGACTGAGAGGTGGAGGCCACAGACAAGACAGGATGGAGACATTTGTTGGAGGAGGTTAAGACCCCCATCAAGGGTTGTAACGCCGGAGAATAAATTTCTTCATACATACAGTCTCTTCACATGGTCGATAGTTTATATTTGATCGATTTGATTGCGTCATGTTTTGCTTGGTCCATCTCAGTTGTTTATGAAACTGAAAATAGGGCACTCAAACCCTGTATTAGTACTCAGAGAGCGCCTGCAATTTTAATTGTAACGTTTCAGTAAAATGAGAAATGGTTGCCCCTCTCTCCGACCGGGTGCAAGCTTATATTGGAAATGTTACTGAGTAAGTACCCTTCAGTGGCAGGGTGGGCCGGGAACGATTTTTAATTTCATTCTCTTCAAACGGAAATTTATGTATCTATAGTATCAGCGTTCTTCAAATAAACATGAAATTGTGTTTACGTGTCTTTTGCCGGTAACTATTTTGTTGAAACAGTAATTTTTTTGTTTGTTTGAAAAATTCGTACACAGTCTCTTCGTACTTACTTAAACTTCCCCATACTTTTCCAAGAATTCGTCTTGTGCCTTTCGCATCCAACCACCAGCAAGTTTTCGAATATCATCGGACCATGTTTTTTTTGCCTTCGCGGGGTCTCCACTTCATAACCCTACTGGTCCGTCTACTTCTAACAGCATCATATAACGATTTACCTCACATTCGTCTAAAAGGTCTAAATAGAGGTTCCGCAACAATTTGGTTGGCATGAGAACTCCATTATGAACTGCCATCTTTGGTTTAGTTGTTATATTTATATTTGAAGTGATGAATTTGAGAGCGCCATTAATTTTGTTCCCAGCACCGACCCTATTTTCTTTTTTTTCTTTTTCTTCGATGGCCTTACAGCCCATATCGAGCCTTAGCCTCCAGTATTCTTCGCCTCATACTCCTCCTGTCCTCTAATCTGACACTCGCAACAATTTCGCCCCATCTCTCCCAACTTCATCCTCCTATCGCAGCTTTGGTCGTCCAATTGGTCTTCTACCACCTGGGTGCCACTCCAGCAATCTTTTTGGGGTTCGCGATGACGGCATCCTCTGCACGTGACTGGCCCATCTTAGTCTATTCTGTCTGACCTGTGTGGAGAGACTAGGAACTTTGTAAATATGGTACAGCTCGTCATTACGCCGCACTCTCCAGCCTTCACCGTCATTCACAGGTCCCAGAATTCTGCGCAGCAGCCTTCTCTCAAAAATATCCAGTCGCTCTGCAGATTTCGCTGTCATTGTCCACGCCTCACGCGTATAGGTCACTACTGTTCGGATGATTGTTTTTTACAGGATGATTTAGGTTTTCCTGTGTACGTTTCTTGATTTGAGCACTGGTAGTAGAGAGAAGAATGTTTTGTTGCCAATTGTGATTCTTCTTTCGATTTCCTTGTGATCTTCGTTTTCTATTGTTATAGACGAGCACAGGTAAGTGAAGTTTTCCACCATCTTAAAGTTGTATATATCCTTGAATTTGATGGTTCGCCGTGAGTTATGGGTTGCATTCCTGGTTTGTTTAATTATTTTTGTCTGTTCTTCGTTTATCTCTAAACCCACCTCATTGGCTGCTGTCTCTCCCTCTCTCTGGTTTCAATCCTGGGATTGGTTTGCAGCAATTTCCTCTATTCTTCTTTTTCATTCTACCCTGTCTTGTGCGGCTCTTTTGAAATCTGCATATGATGAGCAACGCACGTCCACCAGCAGGTCCTCCAGGTACTCTTGGCGTGGGCGTCCCCTAGAGTTTGTCCCCTCGGTCATACCCTCCATTATGGCATGCAAGAGACCTTTTTGTCGTATTACATGGGCGATCCATCTTGCACACCTTTCGGACAAGGTCCTGAGCAATCTCTAAAGGCTCAAATAATTTACATTTATACATATGTTCCGTTGTGAGATTCTGGGAATTACTTTATAATATTTAATATTTTAAATATAAAGGAAACTAAATCTGAACGCCTCTGCATTGCCTCTGCGATAAATTTCACAATATTGTTACGAGCATCACAGTACACAAAGATATTTTCAATTGACTAAGTATAAAAGATCTTTTCTATTGGGACAAAAGCTCAACTATTTATTTGCGTTTGACGCATTCAATAAGCTTTGCCTCCAGCAGCCGGTCCATCCATTGTTTCATGTTTTATAACCGACCGGGTCTGAAGTTGTTCATACATAATAGAACTCTAGCAATAATAATTCACGGTGTAAATATTTTTTAATTATTTTAAAAATAGAATATTTTACTGAAATCTCTTAATGTACGTTCATTTAAAATAATTATTAAATAAAACGATGTTTTTTTAACGACCTCCGCTTTTGTCTTCATTTCGACAGCGGCCAAAAAAGGCGACGCCAACCAAACGACCAAGATATATAATATTCGCCGTATCTCCGAAGGGGTAGGCAGAAATAATGGACTGCCACACTTTTCTTTCCTGATATATTTCTCTCGCTTCCACAACATGCATATATCGTGTCTTGCTCACGTGGCCGGCATTTAATATTATAATAGATTAATTTGATCGTGCCACGTTTTCCTCGGCCTTACTCTATTTTTAGTTCCATTTACATCGTTAACATATATTTTTTTTACCATTTTTTCTTCATTCATTCTTTCCATATGTCCAAACCATCTTAATGATCCTTTCATTATTTTGTTCATGACACCATCATTCGCACCGCATTCGCTTCTTATATTTTCACTCGACATTCTATCATACACAGTGTATCCACACATTCGTCTAAGAGATCTCATTTCTACTGCATTTATTCTACTTTCATCGTTCTTTTGCCAATACAAAGGTATACATTTTTTAAACGTTATATATAAATATGTTAGCTATAATAAAATTTAAATCCATTGTATTGAATATGAATCTTAATGTTGTCAATTTTAAAGTGAATAATTTTATGAAGTTTTCATATTATATTATATCTTCAAGAATACGTCTATTTTCAAGAGAGTCCAAGGAGTTAAAAATTAGGGTAGATTGGTAATCCGAGAACGACTTGCACATTTTAAAATTGATATATTTAAATAGCCCATTGTTTTGGCCGAAACACTATGATACTTCAACATTATTACGGTTTAAATTTATAACACTGTTAAAATATCACAATTTCTTTTTATTCACTTAGTGTATCCCGACAGCTGTTTCGCCAACCGATGTTGGCATCATAAGGTGTTACAATTAAATCTTTATTTTTTATTGTAACACCTGATGATGCCAACATCGGTTGGCGAAACAGCTGTCGGGACACTCACTGAATAAAAATAAATTGTGATATTATAACAATTATTTTAACAGTACTAATACATTTTTTTCCGATTCTTTTAATACGTTGGATATGTGCTGCATAATATTAAGAGACCTAATGGAAGATACATATTCAAGCCATGAGCGAACCATGGTTATACTATATATAGTACTTTAAGATGAGTTCGTGTGTTTAGGTAGTATGTTTACAAGAGATGGGCGATTGGAGAGGGATATTGAAAGGAGGGTTGGGACAGGCAACAAAGTGAATGGTGCACTTAAAGTTGTCATCTCAAACAAAAACCTATCCAAAAAATGTAGAATGGTAGTGCACAATGGTGTTCTTCTACCGAC
Organism: Lepidostoma basale; assembly: GCA_022606425.2. Lineage (NCBI taxonomy): Eukaryota > Metazoa > Arthropoda > Insecta > Trichoptera > Lepidostomatidae > Lepidostoma > Lepidostoma basale. The sequence goes on along the minus strand of JAHDVF020001145.1, from coordinate 145,947 downwards.
CCTTATGTATGGAAGCGAAGCATGGAACTGACAGTAGAAATGAGATCTCTTAGACGAATATGTGAATACTCTGTGTATGATAGAGTGTCGAATGAAAATATAAGAAGTGAATGCGGTGCGAAATATGGTGTTATGAACAAATTGACGACCTTCGTGGCAGAGTGGTTACGAGCTCTGACTTCCATGCCGAAGGTCCTGGGTTCGATTCCCGGCGATGGCAGTGTGATTGTCACACTGTCTTTGGTCTGGTGTAGAATTCACGTGACAATAAAAATGGCGATAGATTGGCTACCTATCACATGTCACGAGAATCAATATAATAGCTAAAAAATAAATATTGTATGCAGTAATTGGGTCCAAACGACCTGTTGTGTACATAAAAAATAAATAAATAATAATAATGAAAGGATCATTAAGATGGTTTGGACATATAGAAAGAATGAATGAAGAAAAAATTGTAAAAAAAATATATTTTAGCGATGTAAATGGAAACAGAAATAATAAATAAACGTGGCACGATTAAATAAATCAAGTATTGAATGTCGGCCATGTGAGGAGTCGGAGAAATCGACGCGCGTGCATGACACGATGCATGAGTGTTGAGGAAGCTAGAGAAATATGTCAGGAAAGAAATGTGTGGCAGTCCATTATTTCTGCCTACCCCTTCGGGGAGACGGCGTGATGGCTAGTTAGTTACTTAGTTAGCATATGTATACAAGTAAGGCCATCAGGACAAGAGTGGTCTAGCCAACAATTTTTGAAAAATTGAGTTGCTAGTCTAACCCACACCTATTTGTGACCTACTATAAAAGAAAAATTAATCTAACCACCATTTCCAAGTGGAAACATAGATATCGCCATAAATACTTCTTTTTCTCTGACAAAAAATCAAAACATATGCAGTCAAATGTGGTTTATTATAAGTAACCATAAAAAAATAACCCTAAACTTTATATTTTCCAATATTCAAAATACTATTCTAAAGATATTCACCAAATAAACAAGGTTTATCACTAAAGAAGATATAGTTTTAAAAAAAAAATGGGGAAAAAACGTCAAATTTTCAATCGCATTTATCTCCATTGTATAAATTTGGGGTTAGACCACTCTTGCCCTGGCGGCCTCAAGTATAGTAAATACAGCATCCTCAGGGAGGTACCCACACAAAATGTCAAAATAATTATTTACACATCCTTAGGGGATGATTTAGTTAAAGATTCACTATCTCCGACCTCGGCAGGGTCTCTCTGGGCGGGCCATTCCTCACTCGGACCGCACACCCGAGTGAGGAACATCGTTCACGAATGGGTATCCCGCGCGTGACTTATTGCTATACTCTGAATATATTCGGACCCAAAGGACAACAGCCTATCAAATGCACATTTTACGAAGATTTATTCGCCTGCGGTAAAGTATTTTCGAACGAATATTCACAACAGTTTTCGCGTGCTGTCCGATTTTATAATATATTAGCGTACCCGACGCTTCGCTATTGCTATATTCAAGTACAGTGGAAAACTAACAAACTAACTTTTTTATTGATTCTTGAACAATATGCGTAAGACCTACCCATGAATAATGACTTATCTATGAATCTGAATCCTCCCCGTGATCACCTATGGCCTGGAAACCATTACGCTAACTGCCAATACGGTACATAAACTAAAATGTGCGCAAAGGTCCATGGAAAGACAAATGTAAGGCGTATGTCTAAAAGACAAAATAAGAAATGAAGAAATAAGACGCCGAACAAAAGTCATAGACACAATGCACCTTGTTGCAAAGCCGAAATGGCAATGGGCATGTCATGTCGCTATACAGGGAACAGAGCGATAGGCACCCAGATTCCTCAAATGGAGACCATGGGATAGAAAAAGAAAAGTGGGCCGACCCCAAAAAAGTTGGGCTGACATTATCTATGTCACGGGTAAAATGTGGCAAAGAAAAGCCCAAGATAGAGTGGAGTGGAAGAAAATGCAGGAGGCCTGATCTATCGAGTAGCGTCTTCTCAGTCTTCCCCATCGCACGACATCTTCTACATTGCAGATCTTTCTTATTTCAGAATTTCTTAACTTATTACAAACGTAAAAATTAAATTTTATATTTAAATTTAAGGTCAAAATTTATACACTGACTAACTAACTATCTAACTAACCATCACGCCGTCTCCCCGAAGGGGTAGGCAGAAAGAATGGACTGCCACACCTTTCTTTCCTGACATATTTCTCTCGCTTCCTCAACATTCATACATCGTGTCATGCACGCGCGTCGATTTCTCTGACTCCTCACATGGCCGACATTCAATATTTGATTTATTTGATCGTGCCACGTTTTCCTCGGTCTTCCTCTATTTCTGGTTCCATTTACATCATTAACATATAATTTTTTTACCATTCTTTCTTCATTCATTGTTTCCATATGTCCAAACCATCTTAATGATCCTTTCATTATTTTGTTCATGACACCATCATTCGCACCGCATTCACATTTTTTTTTTTTTTTCGACACTCTATCATACACAGAGTATCCCCACATTCGTCTAAGAGATCTCATTTCTACTGCATTTATTCTACTTTCATCCTTCTTTTGCCAGTTCCATGCTTCGCTTCCATACATAAGGGTCGGTAGAAGAACACCATTGTGCACTGCCATTCTAGCTTTTTGGATAGGTTTTTGTTTGCGATGACAACTTTAAGTGCACCATTCACTTTGTTGCCTGCCCCAACCCTTCTTTCAATATCCCTCTCCACTCTCCCCTCTCTTGTAAACATACTACCTAAATACACAAACTCAGCTACTTGCTCCAAGTTTTCACCATTCACGCTAATGTTGCAGACTGTCGTGGTTTCTTCCTTTTCAAAAATCATTACCTTGGACTTATTAACATTCATCTTCAGATCATTTCGCATGCATACCTCATACATACAATTCACCAGGACTTGTAGTTCATGCTCGTTGTCAGCAAGTAGGACAGCGTCATCCGCATACAAGAGACGGCTTACTGACACTCCGCTCATTTTGGCACCTACATCCAACCCTTTCAGCCTTTATACACTGAAGAAGGGAAATTTTTGTCCCGAAACATGTCTGTGAAAGGTGCAAAAAAGTGTTGTAAAAATACAATGTTTTCAAAAAGTTATTGAAATATGAATCCACTACACAATGTGATGGCGAATATATAAGAAAAGGGTTGCTGCTTTTAATCATCCCTAAATATAAACTTTCTTTTGACACCTTGTATTTTGGTAAAGAGAGAGGTTAAGCTTATTTTTTATATGTTAGCGTGTAATATCCAAGTTAACAAAATCACCCACTTAAAGCTTACCTCTCGCCCCCTTGAAACCCTCCTAAGGGCCGAATGTATTGACAAATTTATGGGAAAAGGACCACTTAATCGCATCCCTTAGGCTGTATACCCCGAGGCAGAGAAAAATTAGGGCCCACGGGATATTTCTGAATTATTATGATTAACGATTTACTATTTTACTATATTCTATAATCCGAAAAACACATTTCAAAATTAGATTTTGATAATACACTTAGGAAATTGAAAATAACTTTGTTTATAATCCCCAAGATATTAATAAAACACGACATGTTTCTGGATGGACTGGATGCCAGCGAGCCTGGCGAAACCGGTCGTGTCTAACCAAAGACAAAAGTGGAAGTAGTTAAAAAACATCGTTTTTTTTTATTATTATTTAAAATGAACTTCCATCAAGAGATTTCAGTAAAATCATTTGATTATCTAAACAACGAAAGACTAATATAAAAAACGCATTTAAATATCGATACAATAATTTAAATTTAAAAATTAACCTGGGCTAATTGTTATAAATATTAATATTACTATTATTTTTTATCTAACTAACTAACTAACTAACTATAACCATCATGCCGTCTCCCCGGAGGGGCCGGCAGAAAGAATGGAACGCCACACTGTTCTGTCCTGACATACTTCTCTCGATTCCTCTACATTCATACATCTTGTCATGCACGCACGTCGATTTCACCGACTTGAGGATTTGTAAGGTTTCAAGTTTGTTTAATTCATTTTTATTGTTAACTGTGTGTAGAAATATTGTGTCATTTTTATCTAAACTATGGTTAAATTCAATACAATGGTTAGCCATCTCAGAAAAAATAGTATGTTTGGTTAAAGCTTGTTTGTGTTCGTTGATACGTGATTTAAATGTTTGTCCTGTTTTGTCATTCCATCTGAAATATAATAAAATTCCTACAAGACAAGAATAATTATTTCATTAGGAGATTTACATCATTATTCAAGAAACAAAATATAATATTTTTGTAGATTATTCTTTTTTAAATATTTTATCAGAACATTTGTTTATGTATAATAAAATAAATATAAATTTGCCATATAGCATTGAGACCAGATCGGATACCATAAAAACGAAGGCTCAAGTGCGGGTGGCAGAAATGCGGACGCTTAAGATGATAGCAGGAAAGACTCTTCGAGATAGGGTGAGGATCACGGCTATCCGCGAAATCTGCATGGTGAAAGATGTCGTGAGATGGGGCAGATAACACAGAAGATACTGGAATGCGCACGTGCAGATGACGGATCTCTCCAGAATCCCACACGCCGTGGCTCATTAGATTCCTGCTGGCTACCGTCCCCCCGGAAGACCGCCAAAGAGATGGAGGAATACTGAGAGTCGACCTCCCAAGAAAGGCCAGCCCGATTACAGGAACAGACCAAAGCTCTAAAAAAGAAGAAGAAAAATAAATTTGCCAGCTCCAAGCTTCATTTCCAAGGATGTAGAATGTTCAAGAATCAATAAATTAAACTTTCGTATGAAGCACTTAATTTGTGGTGTGACAATATTAAATAAAATAATAATACACTTTTAGTAATTTGTATTAACACCACATTATTTGGTAACACCAACCGGTTTCGCTTCCGCCGGAGCTTCATCTTGGCGAGAGAGTAAACTAAATACAAAATCAGAGAACAACCTATGAAGAAATAAATATAACGTGGAGGGGAGAAATAGAGGGGGAGGGGAAAGTGAGCGCGGACGAATAGACTGTTAAAACGGATAAAGACTGTTATTCTCCATATTTTTTCCCTAATGAGCATGACTCACCGTTTTAACACTCTATTCGTCCGCGCCCACTTTCTTCTCCCCCCACTCTTTCTTCCCTCATTATCAAATTATATTTATTTCTTCATAGGTTGGTGAGAGAGTAAACTAATTTTACATTTAGTTTACTCTCTCACCAAGACGAAGCTCCGGCGGGAGCGAAACCGGTTGGTGTTACCAAATAAAACGGTGTTAATACAATTTGGACCTTGAAAGTTAACTCAATGAAGAGACTGGAAGCATTTGAAATGTGGCTCTATCGCCGAATGCTCAGAGTTCCCTGGACAGACATGGTTACCAATATCGAAGTCCTGAGGCGAACTAGAGTTGACAGGGAATTGTAATCAACTATCAAGGTTCGAATGATCTCACATCTGGATCATATACTGCGTGGGGAAATGTACCACCTTCTCCAACTGATATTGGAGGGGAAAATTGAGGGACGCCGAGGGCCCGGAAAGAGACAAATGTCCTGGCTGCGAAACGTGAGGGAGTGGACCGGCATCCGAAGTGTGGAGAAGCTGTTCCTAGCGGCGCAGGACAGGGTTCAGGTTTGCTGAGATGATCGCCAACATTGGAGGGACCCGACAGGGCACTTGAAGAAGAAGAATTCAAATTACTGAAAGTGTATTATTATTTTATTTAATCAATAAATTAGTTATAAACAGACGAATTAAAGTACACACGGTGTTAGATTCACCCCTTGTCCTTGGGTTTATATAAGTAGTGGTTTACTCTGTTTACATTTGGGAATAACGTTTTGATATAAATAAGGCTTTATTTAGGCTCGGATTGACCCTTGTTGAGTAAACTTGTTTGTGTTTCTAGCACAAACTCGATAATAATTCTACTTTGTATTACGCTCGTCTTCAATTTAAAAATGTAGTAAATAGTACGTTACTAGTAAAAAGCAAATAAAAATTTTGCATCTGCTAAATATTGCCTTGGAAGTAAGGGTATGTAATGGCAAAATAAGAATGAAAGCAGAAAAAATGTAGTAGATATGAGATCTCTTAGACTAAGGGTCTTAAACACTATGGCCCGCCAGTGTCATCAATCTAGTCTGTATAACGGACAGCCTAAATACAAGGAACTCTAAACTTCGTTCGATGAACTCCTTGGCAATATGAAGATTAGTGGAGCCAAAGCGTTGCCCTAGTACAAATTTCGGGGATCGAGCGTTTGGGGTAGCTGGTCCATCAGCTTGGAACAATCTTCCTTCACACCTCAGATGCATAAATGATCCGACAGACTTCAGATCTAAGCTGAAAACCCATCTTTTTCATATTTCATACCCAATTTAAAACATGCATATTTTGTTCTATTATACTTTCTAACCGATCGCGAATATCAATCAGATGCAGGGTTCACATTTAGATTTAAAACACGCCTTAATGCGCCCTTGAGGTGATTACATCACAAAAAAACGGCGCATTAAAAGTAAGCATATTATTTATTATTATTGTTATTATTATTATTATTCGGTGCAGAAAACCTGGGTTCACATGATACGCCTCTGTACAAGTGTAATGATTCATATTTCTGTGTAGAAATTACAAGGAAAATAGCGTTCCTTACTTAGCAATGGGAAAAAAACCTTCCTGCATATTACATTTCCATATAAAGTGTTCAAACAAATCTCTCGGTACAAGAGTATCATTTGGCACAATATTATGAGAAGAACTATAGGAATGGGTGGGCGCATTTTGCATGAAAAATTTTTGCTGATTTCGCATGCAAAATTTGGTTAGATTTTGTATTTTTAAACTTACCCATCATCATTTCCTCGAAAAGCCGACGAGCTGAAGAGATCTCTTAGACGAATGTGTGGAAAAACTGTATTAAAGAGTGTCGAATGAAAATATACGAAGTGAAGGACGGGCCAGACTGTTGTAAACAAGCTTCCAACAGGGCTCACCTTGGTGGGAGGCTTGTGGAGCCCACGGTTGGTGTTTGCATCCACACTGGTTTTTAACAAGGCTCCCATCTCAGTGTGTTGTCGACTCTTTGTTTGGAAGTACGCATTGCGATATGGCTCCTTACCTATCTAAATTTTTAAAAAGTTAGCGTGGCATTAGCACTTGTGTCCGCAAGTGAGGAGAAAAAAGAGAAAAATAATAATGATGTGGATGAAGCCAGGCTTAAGGAAAGAATAAACCTAAGTCATCTAAATTTAATGAATCTACTTGATTTTGATGGCCTGTGCAACTTCATCAGAATGGAAAATAAATGCATTTCAATTGATCCACTTTTTTCTTCGCCGTTATTTCATTTGCAGTAGGGTCAATTTCCTTAAATTTTTCAGTTAAAATTTCCCACCCTACTTTTTTTTGGCCCGCGTCTTTATATGTTTTTGAAGATAGGTCCTAAAGACCCTATAGAGTTCAATGAATTTGTTAATAACTTATTTTTCCCGCGTAGACGCCATTTTCGTGCATACGTGCGTACGCAACGGTTGCCGCTGCGCAACCGCCCTTACGTGGTTTACAACAAGCGTTTACACTGTGGAATACATGTTTTCAACGGCGGCATCCACATGTAGTTTACAACGCGCGTCCGTCCACAGAGGTTGTTGAAGGTCAAACGAATTTTTATTGAAAATAAGTGTTTACACTATTGAAAACCGCTGGTGGAGACCGATGTGGAGGGCTTGTTTACAACGGTCTGGCCGGAGTTTGAATGCGGTGCGAATTTAAGTGTTGTAATCAAAATAATGAATGGGTCGTAAGATGGTTTCGACACGTGGAAATAATAAGTGAAGACATAATGGTGAAGAAGGTATATGCAAACGACGTGAAGGGAGCTAGAAATAAAGGAAGGTCGAGGAAAACGTGACACGATCAAACCAGATCAACAGATCAGTCTGTCAATTCTAGCTTACCTGGTAAAACCGGTCGCTGTCGAAATAAAGACAAAGGTGGAAGCGACTTTTAATCTTCTTCTTCTTCTAATTGTAGATATTCCGATCTGTTTGTGCAGGATATCAACTTTCTTCCTGTAATAAAGACGACCAGCCTTCTCTCCATACAATTGAAGACAAAGTGTGATGGAGTAACCAGAGAAGGCGATTCTGGGGGGCCACATCGAGAGAATGGACTAGCAAGAATTTCTACGATAGTGATGCACGAGACTCCAGAAGGTTGTCGACCACCAGGACGACCACCAAAGAGATGGTAATTAATCATTTTATTTGATTATTATAAATAACCTATTTTTGACCTTCGCCTTTGAGATTATATAATTTCAAAATGTGCATCCGGTCCATCCTTAGCGCGTAGGTAAATCTAGTTTACTTTACGTCATTCATCCGGCATAGGAAATTCGGTTAATTTATTCGGCGAGCCATTGTTAAGAGCTGGGAGCAAAATTAAAGGATTTTCGGCCAAGTTTTGACCCCTCCTGATGGAGTTTCTCGAACTTGACCCGGAAGTTGAGCAAATTTGACCCGCAAGTTTTTTTTTCGTGATGAGAATCCATTGTGGGGATGTGCCCGAACTTTGTTCTCGAGAGATACCGCAATTGATTATCTTAATTAATACATTTATGGGTTCAAGCAAAGTGCTTGGTGGTCTCAGACCATCAGCATTTAGAATTTCTTCGATGCAAAGCACTCGAGGCTTTAAAAACTTTTTAATGCTAACTGCACGTATATTCAGGAGCAGCGCTTCTTAAAATGGATAACAAGTTTTGAAATAACTTTCTTACAACATTCATATTTTCTCTGGAACGCTTCGAAAAATTCGACAAATAATAGTAGAGAAAACACAAGGTTTGTGGGAAAAATTAAAAAAAAAATATATAATAACAATGATGTAAATGGAACCAGAAATAGAGGAAGACCGAGGAAAACTTGGCACGATCAAATAAATCAAATATTAAATGTCAGCCATGTGAGGAGTCAGAGAAATCGACGCGCGTGCATGACACGATGTATGAATGTTGAGGAATCAAGAGAAATATGTCAGGAAAGAAAAGTGTGGCAGTCCATTCTTTCTGCCTACCCCTTCGGGGAGACGGCGTGATGGTTAGTTAGTTAGTTAGTTAGCCTTATTTAAGTTACGGCTGGACCGCCTTCGGAATCAAGGACTACTCCGCATGCGGCATGCATATGGTAGTGTGGTGTTGTTTTACTTCGAAGGTATTGTCGGAAGGTCGGCGGTAACTTAGCGTGAAGGGGTTTTCAATGGAATAACTATTTTAAGCTAAAATTAAGTTTGATTGGGTATGTTCGATTTTTCAAAAGTAATTTTGATTTTTAAGCGCGCCCTTGCGGGGCCCAGTATCATTTGGTCTACGGCCCGGGGGTTGGGGACCACTGTCCTAGACCACCCGGTTAATATTGAGTTTTACATCGTTACTTGTGAAACTATAGAAACAATAGAAGTTATAGTAGAATATTCAAAAACATTTGGCACAGTTGAGGTAAAAAAATATAGTTTCTAAGGATTAATTGTATCTCAATAGAGACGAAGATGTAATTTTTTTTTATACAAGTATTTATTTATTATTTATATTTTTTATATAGTATTTATTTATTTTTTATATACAAGTTCCAAAAAATTGTCAAACGTGTTGTCGTAAGAGGCGTAAGGGCGGAATGGGGAATGTTGTTAACATAAAGTGATCGCTTAACCCAACCAATGACAGGTCATAAGTCCTGTAAACGCCTCGACTGCCATATTCTGTTTCCAAAAAAATAATAATAACGTCTTTGTCTCTATTAAGATACAATTAATCCTTAAAAATGATTAACCCGCAATGGGTAAAAATCCAGTATTTGTCTACAAGTATTTGTATACATTAAAAAAAACAAAATGTAGTTTCGCCTAGCTGAGGCAATTGATATTATTGATTCCTAGGCCTATCGAATAAGCATAGAATCATTTAATGTAGTCACTATTAATAAAATCGTTTAATTCTATATTGCGATAGTAAAATTTCATCGCTGATAAGATCGCACTCAAATCCGATCAAATCGAAAATCGGGAGGGCCCTCTGAGTTAAAAGGGTCAAAACTTTCCCGAGAACGGCTTTGAAAAATACAAAATGGTCCCATAACACTCCAAGGGTTAATGGCAAAGGGGTTATTGAATATAAATTGATGTTTACCCAGTATAATCGTAAGAATTTGCTTATTCAAAGCATAGTTGATAATATTATTCATACATTTACTTACTTACTTCTGTACCAACTAGGCGAGATCGACTACTGAAAAAAAAATTGTCTAAAGATATCAACATACAAAAAAAACAACTTTAAAAACTACATATTCTTTGGGTTAAGTTATGCTTTTCAAGAAATGATCTGGCCAAACAGAAAATGAATATCTTGATTAAAAAACGAAATGAAAAATCAGCTTAATCAAATCAAATCAAATCATACCGCCTATGTAAATCAAATCCTATTTATACCCCTTCCACTCGATATGTTCCCGTTACATCTCCCCTCTCCTCACTCCTAATTATACCCCTTCCACTTTTTTACATAACTCGATCTCCATTTAGTATATACATAAGTAACCGCTCTGTTTTATTTGATTGTTAAAATTGTATACATTAACACGTCTGAGTTCAGTAAAAATAAATAGTGTAATACAAAGTATAATTATATTTATTCAAATATGAATTCACAGCACAAAGTGAAGGCGAACGTAGAACGAATCAGATCGAAACAAATATTGGTATTGATATGAATATGTATCTGAACATGTAAAATGTTTATAACATGAATGCAAAAACATTTAAGCTGTTTTTCATAAGGACATCATATGGAAAACCTCTAAAAAAAGCAAAAATGGCAGTGCACAGTGGTGTTCTTGTACCGACTCTTATGCATGGCAAAAGAAGGATGAAAGTAGAATAAATGCGGTAGAAATGAGATCTCTTAGACGAATGTGTCTATACTCTGTAGATGGTAGAGTGTCGAATGAAAATATAAGAAGTGAATGTGGTACGAATGATGGTGTTATGAACAAAATAATGAAAGGATCATTAAGATAATGAATGAAGAAAGAATGGTAAAAATGTTAACGATGTAAATGGAACGAGAAATAGAGGAAGACCGAGGAAAACGTGGCACAATCAAATAAATCAAATATTGAATGTCAGCCGAGTGAGGAGTCAGAGAAATCGACGCGCGTGCATGACACTATGTGTGAATGTTGAGGAAGCGAGAAAAATGTGTTAGGAAAGAAAAGTGTGTCAGTACATTATTCCTGTCTACCTCTTCGGGGAGACGGGGAGAGATGGTAAGTTGCTTAGTAAGTTTAGATTACTAACTAACTAACTAACCATCACGCCGTCTCCCCGAAGGGGTAGGCAGAAATAATGGACTGCCACACCTTTCTTTCCTGACATATTTCTCTCGCTTCCTCAACATTCATACATCGTGTCATGCACGCGCGTCGATTTCTCTGACTCCTCACATGGCCGACATTCAATATTTGATTTATTTGATCGTGTCAAGTTTTCCTCGGTCTTCCTTTATTTCTATTCTTTCTTTATTTATTTACCATTCTTTCTTCATTCATTCTTTCCATATGTCCAAACCATCTTAATGATCCTTTCATTATTTTGTTCATGACACCATCATTCGCACCGCATTCACTTCTTATATTTTCATTCGACACTCTATCATACACAGAATATCCACACATTCGTCTAAGAGATCTCATTTCTACTGCATTTATTCTACTTTCATCCTTCCTTTGCCAGTTCCACGCTTCGCTTCCATACATAAGGGTAAGTTTAGATATATAGCTTAAATCTTTTTTTTTGTATTAACACTTAAATTGTAATTGAAGTCAAAAGGTTGTGTGAAGAAGTTTTTCACATAACAAAAAAAAAGCTTTCCTGTTGTGTTATACGAAAAAATCTCAGGTCCGTTCTCACGCGTATCACTCCGATACTCAGACAGATAGACGGACCAAAATTATTCTCTTCTCTAAATAGGCCGAAACTAAAGGGGTCGACAATATCACAGGAGCAAACATGTTTTAAAATGAAGTGAATCTTTTGATACCCCGGCAATATGTTTGTGAGCTAGAGAGGCATAGAATAAGATGTCGCCAGCATACTTAATATGGCAATAATGGCCTTGCAATGCTTCGTCCTGTATGACGTTCCAGTATTATTTCCAGATATTTAGCAGCATAGAAAATGTGAGGTTTTACAGAATCAGTATTATGCTACCAGAGGTAGTGCGAATACAGTGAAGGAATAATGAATGAAGAGAAGGATGAATGAATGAAGTGAAGGAAGAATGGATGAAGTAAAGAAATAATGGATGAAGTGCAGGAATAATGAATGAAGTGAATGTAAAATGAATATAGTGAAGGAGCAATGAATAAAGAAAAGGAATAATGGATGAAGTGAAGAGAAAATGAATGAAGTGTAGGAAGAATGGATAAAAAAATAAAGAATGGATGAAGTACAGAAATAATGAATGAAGTGAATGAAGGATGAATATTGTGAAGGAAAAAAAGAATGAAGCAAAGGAATAATGGATGAAGTGAAGAAAGAAAGAATGAAGCGAAGGAAGAATGGATGAAAAAAAGAAAGAATGGATGAAGTACAGAAATAATGAATGAAGTAAATGAAGGATAAATATGGTGAAGGAAAAATGAATGAAGCAAAAGAATAATGGATGTAGTGAAGAAAAAATTAAAAAAGTGAATAAAGAATGGATGAAGTAAAATAAGAATGGATTATGTGTAGGAATAATGGATGAATTGTATGAAGAATGGATGAAGAGATTGAAGGATGGCTGAAGAGAAGGTAGAATGCTCGAAATGAAGGAAGAATGGATGAAGTAAAATAATAATGGATAAAGTGAAAGAAGAATGCATGAAGCGAAGGAAGAATGAATGAAGCGAAGGAAGAAAAAATGAAGTGAAACAAGAATGGATTAAGGGGAAGAAGAATGGGTGAATTGAAGGAAGATTGGATAAAGTGAAATAATAATGGATAACGTGAAGGAAGAATGAATGAATCGAAAGGATAATCAATGAAATGAAGGAATAACGAATGAAGTGAAGGAAGAATAGATGAAGTGGAAGAAGAATGGGTGAAATGAAGGAAGATTGGATAAAGTGAAATAAGAATGGAAGAAGCGAAGGAATAATGAATTCAGTAAATGACTAATTAATGGATATATTTTTAAACGTTGCTGTAATGATCGAACGATGTTTTTCATGTTTTTCTCCAATTCGGTCTAAAATATCTCACATTTCACTTCAACAGTATTTCTTTAAATTGAATGCCTATGTTTTATTTCGACTTTTTTATCTTATTTTGAAATGTGTAGCGATTTAACAACACCGTAACGCGAGGATTTTTTTAAACACATTGAGGCTAAAAAAGTTTGTGGGCTCCAGAAGCGAACAATCCTTCCTCCAAATGAAACTATCCGGTGTATAACTACCCTAAAGTGTTTGGAGGCATAACGCCGCAGTGCCCACACGCGACAATGTGGTGCACGTCCAAACAGCTACGTGACGTCATTACCCCCACCCATCTGGGGGGAAAACAATTGAAGCACGACAGCCAACTTTTGTTTTGGCACTCGCTACTTTTTTTTATTATTATTTACTTAGTTTATTTGTTCTTTGGGTGCTTTGAAACTTTTTTGTTTTATTTTACTGCTCTTTAATTATTTATTAGATATTTTTTGCGCGCATGTAGTTTTGGAGTATTTTCGTATATTTTCCTCGTTTGGAACGTTTGTTCCGAATTTGAATCACGTCCATACGATTCAACGTACTCGTACATGTATATATAAACGTATGGAAAAACTCCCGTTTTCATGAAGTATTTAATTAACTAACTAGATGTCACACCGTCTCCCTGACGGCCGCATGTTGATATATCCGACGCCTCACGTGGCCGACATTCAATATTTGATTTGATTTGATCGTACCACGTTCTCTCGGCCTTCCTCTTTTTCTAGTTCCATTTACATCGTTATGATATACTTTTTTTACTGTTCTTTCTTTATAATTTTTTTTCGATGTGTCCAAACCATCCTAACGTTCCTTTCATTATTTTGTTCATAACACTTTCATTCGCACCGCATTTACTTCTTATATTTTCATTCGACACTCTATCATACACAGATTTTTACACAATCGTCTAAGATATCTCATTTCTACTACATTTGTTCTACTTTCATCCTTTTTTTTGCCAATTCCATGCTTCGCTTCCACACTTAAGGGTCGGTATAAGAAAAATGTAGTATGTTATTATTGTTTTCTTGTTTTATTCCTTCATCTCGTTCACATAGTAGCTCTATCACTTTCTTAAAGACTTGAGTGAATCATCAGTGCGGTTAATCAAATGAAGACTACTTTAACCGTCGCGTTGCCATGTGGTCAATTGAGTTTCCACTGCCAATTTAAAGTTGATTTTCTTAAAACCTATGGACCCTAATATTATAAAAAATTGTAATCCTCCATTGAAGTGTTTTCAATATTTCGTAATAAAAAAAAAAGCAAAAAATTACTTCCTTCATCCCAAAAAAAAATATTTTCTAAGACTGCCCTCACCTTCATTCGTGTTAAGGTAGAATTTGTTTTGCTAATATTTACAACTTTATCAAAAGTGACAAATACTTACTCGCTGTTTTGAACGTATTATAAATTATATCTTTGACCTTTTCAATATGTACGTAATAATACCGACTGTGGACGGAAACGCAGGACGCAACTTAATAATATCAGAACTGTGAAAATATTAACACTTTACCAAAAGGGACAAATATTAATACGTACTCGTTGTCTTGAACGTAATATACATTTTGCCTAGGTGCCTTTATCATACGTAAAATCTCGTAAAGTCTCGCCCCGCCGGCCGTCGCGCGGCGCTTGTTTATACTTGATGTCACAGTTGCTCGTATGCTGTGACGCATTCCATATCAGAAATCGCATGGTTCCAGAAAAAAATTAATAATGATATGTTTTTCAAATAATCCATGCATGTTATAGATATCGATCTATTCCTAATGAAATTCCCTACAAGATGACATAAATTAAAATTTGATTCATCGAGTCATATGCTTGATATTTAGATAAAGTTAGCGGTAAACTGAATTTACCACATGGGAGCGAGCGTTTTGTTTTGAACACGGTACGTTAAGGGTTAAAGTAGTAAAAAGCGAATTATGAAAAAGAATGCGCCTTTGTGTTTATTTACAGTTTTACCTCTTTTACTACATACTGTATATTCGATTCTTAAAATGTATAATTTCATTCATTTATATTTCATTAATTTATAGTCTTTATCCTAGCCATTTGTCATTAAGAAATCGACGTTAAACTAATGCAAAGAAAATATGAAGTTTTCATTTGCAAATACTCTTAATTCTGGAGAGTATCCTGTCTTCCTTATGTTGAACCATCTCTCATGCGTTTCTGATAGTATTAACTAACTAACTAACTAACCATCACGCCGTCTCCCCGAAGGGGTAGGCAGAAAGAATGGACTACCACACCTTTCTTTCCTGACATATTTCTTTTGATTCCTCAACATTCATACATCGCGTCATGCACGCGCGACGATTTCTCTGACTCCTCACATGGCCGACATTCAATATTTGATTTATTTGATCGTGCCACGTTTTCCTTGGTCTTCCTCTATTTCTGGTACCATTTACATCATTAACAAATAATTTTTTTACCATTCTTTCTTCATTCATTCTTTCCATATTAATGATCCTTTCATTATTTTGTTCATGACACCATCATTCGCACCGCATTCACTTCTTATATTTTCATTCAACACTCTATCATACACAGAATATCCACACATTCGTCTAAGAGATCTCATTTCTACTGCATTTATTTTACTTTCATCCTTCCTTTGCCAGTTCCATACTTTGCTTCCATACATAAGGGTCGGTAGAAGAACACCATTGTGCACTGCCATTCTAGCTTTTTTGGATAGGTTTTTGTTTGCGATGACAACTTTAAGTGCACCATTCACTTTGCCATTTTAACTGCACCATTCACTGATAGTATTAGATACAGAATATATTATTTTAACTGTTCTCAATAGATGCATTAAAAATTAATTTTGTAATGTCTGTTGATGAAATAAACTGATTTGATTTGATCATTAGATATTCTAGATTTGATCATATGTAGCAATCACTTTGTGTATACCGAGAACCACTAATGAATTTATGCACTACAGAGAGGCAATAGAAAGCTGTTGTCGAATGTGAAGGTTTGAAAGGTCTCATATTTTGGTCATGTGCTAATAGGAGAAAATTACCACCTCCATCGGATGATAATCATTGGCAAAGACGGTGGTGAGTTGCCATAAGGTTGTTGTAAGACAATGAATGATCAAAGTTGAAAATCTGTTCCCAGAAGCGTAGGACAGAGATACTTTCGCTGCAGTGATCGCCTTTGTTGGTGGGACCTAATAATGAACCAAAAGATGAAGAATATATTAATGAAACTAATTATGTCGATATATTGGTAAGAACTGTCTGTCGGAAGGACGGTAGAGAGTTGCCAAAATGTAGTTGCAAGACAGGAATGAACGTTGAGAACCTGTTCCAAGCTGCGCAGGACAAGATACTTTTGCTGCAGTGATCGCCTTTGTTGGTGAGATCTAATAATGCACCAAAAGATGAAGAAGATATTAATGAAACTAATTATGTCGATATATTGGTAAGAACCGTCATTCGGAAGGACGGTAGAGAGTTGCCAAAATGTAGTTGTAAGACAGGAATGAACGTTGAGAACCTGTTCGAAGATGCGCAGGACAAGACACTTTTGCTGCAGTCATCACCTTTGTTGGTGGGACCTAATAACGCACCAGAAAATTAAGAAGATATAACTGACACTAATTATGTCGATATATTGGTAAGAACTGTCTGTCGGAAGGACGGTAGAGAGTTGCCAACATGTAGTTGTAAGACAGGAATGAGCGCAGTTCCAAGATGCGCAGGAGAAGATACTTTTGCTGCAGTCATCACCTTTGTTGGTGGGACCTAATAACGCACCAGAAAATTAAGAAGATATAACTGACACTAATTATGTCGATATATTGGTAAGAACTGTCTGTCGGAAGGACGGTAGAGAGTTGCCAACATGTAGTTGTAAGACAGGAATGAGCGCAGTTCCAAGATGCGCAGGAGAAGATACTTTTGCTGCAGTCATCACCTTTGTTGGTGGGACCTAATAACGCACCAGAAAATTAAGAAGATATAACTGACACTAATTATGTCGATATATTGGTAAGAACTGTCTGTCGGAAGGACGGTAGAGAGTTGCCAACATGTAGTTGTAAGACAGGAATGAGCGCAGTTCCAAGATGCGCAGGAGAAGATACTTTTGCTGCAGTGATCACCTTTGTTGGTGGGACCTAATAATGCACCAGAAAATGAAGAAGATATTATTGACACTAATTATGTCGATATATTAGTAAGAAGAGCAAATGACAGTTTGTAATATAAGTGTAAATGAAGAGAACTTGGAAGAGGTGAGGGAATTTGTGTATTTAGGTAGCATGTTCACAGCGGATGGCCCAACGGACAGTGATATTAAAAGAAGGGTTGGTGCGTGTAACAAAGTGAACGGAGCTTCAAAAGTAGTTATTGGGAACAAGAATTTATCAATGAAAGCGAAAATTACCGTTCACAATGGAGTTCTGGTCCCAACCCTTATGTATGGAAGCGAAGCATGGAACTGGCAGAAGAAAGATGAGAGCAGAATAAATGCGGTAGAGATGAGGTCCCTAAGACGTATGTGTGGTAGAACGATGTACGACAGAATCTCAAATGCTGATATTAGGAAGGAATGTAGAGCGAAAGAAGGTATTGTGAACAAAATTATGAAAGGTTCGCTGCGTTGGTTCGGACATATGGAGCGCATGGGTGACGAAAGAATAGTTAAAAAGTATACGTTAACAATGTAAATAGAGTAAGGAGTCGAGGTAGACCGAGGAAAACATGGCATGACCAAATTAATCAAATATCAAAGGTTGGTCATGTCAGAAGCCGGAAGAATCGACCTGCGTGTATGAATGTGGAGGAATCTAGAGAGGGGTGCCAGGATAGAGTAGTGTGGCGGTCCATTCTCTCTGCCTACCCCTGCGGGAAAACGGCGTGATGGGTTGTTTGTGTATTAGTAAGAACTGTCTGTCGGAAAAGTAAAAATTGAAAAAGTTGAATAATTCCTTAATTAATAAAAGTTATTTACAAAATTTCCGCTAACAAGCACGTTACATGTAAAAACAGAAAATGCGTATGAAAAAGCATCTTTTTATGTAAATTTACGAATCTTATCAGCGCCATTTAGTGTTCCCAGAGGTGTTGAGGCTCCACAGGCCTATATCTCAGTAATTTACGTCCAAATAGATAGCCACATTAAATTTTACTACTTTTCCAAGAAAATCCTCCAAAGAGTGATCTCACAGGGAAAAATCCTATTGAAAAAAAAAGATAGCTTTTCCATCTCGAAGAATAATTTTAGCCATGAATAAGTTTTCATTAGTCCGTTCACGGATTTTCCCTCGAAGCCTTTATTATTTGGCTGAAAAAATCGCATGAAAGAAGAGATACCGAAGCTCTTTGGAACTTTGGAGAAAGCTTCCATACGCCAACGTAAAATAACCGTGCCTGAGGGCATGTTTTGATCATGTTCCGCATCGTAGGATAAATGACCTATCTTTTATGAATCAAAACACTGTTTTTTCCATTTTTAGGTTTTTCATTTCATTTCATTTATTTATTTAAACATATCTAAAGCATTACAGATTTTTTTTTCCAATACACTAAAGATACAAGTTAGAGATACACAATAATAAGTTATAATAATAGATTAATAAAAAGAGCGAGAAACATAAGATGCATGACAAATTAATAAAATAAATATACCATATAATAAAGATTCCCTTAGATGAGCTAAACTTTCACAAAATATGTCAAACTCCGAGGTGATACGATTTAACAAAGATATTGCTCTACCTACCGGCATAACCTTTGGCATCGTGGGAGATAAAACAATCTATGGCCCCTTTGTCGAAGATAATTATCAGGGACGAACAGAACTACATCACTCAGGATTTCTGAGTTTTGTATACCACCGCCTATCAGTCGAAAGAAATGGACACCCAAGTGAATGTCTCGTCTCCATCCTTAGCAAGAAATCAGTTGGAAAGAGCCACGGGTAATATCCATACTCCCTAAGATAGAGGTATCGCAGAAATTTTTTTTGCACCCTCTCCACCAGCAGAGAATATCGAACCTCATGCGGCGCCCAGATAATGGAACTAAATTCCAACCGACTTCTCACCAGAGAGTTATACGGCAGCTTCAGCACCTGAATATTACGAAAGATCTTGGCGTTTCTAATGACAAAACCAAGCATTTTGAGGGATTACGTAGTGAAATGAAATTTTGGCCAATTGAATTGATACCGCACTTTATAATAGTTAATTGTGACACGTAATACATTTGTACGGTTTTGATGTTAAAATTATATGAGTTTTTTCGTTTATATAAAGAATTTTGACAAGTGTTTCAAATAAAAATTTCATTTGTTCCAATGACAATTGGAATAATTACTTTAATATTATTTTAAAGTACCTGCTGGTGTTAGATAGCTTTAAGTGCCTTATTACAGCTTATTTAAAAAAAGCGGATGTGTGTAACATAAATTAAATAAACACAAAAGTCCGGATCGTCCATGTCAACAAGTGCACTATCTAAAATGAACATTATGTGTTAAAACATTTTTATTTTATTTTATTTTATATCATTGTATTTTATATGATTTGTTTTAGATTTATTATGTGGATTTTGGACGATCGAAGTGTGCGTGGGAGATGCCTATTGGTGGCGATGAGGTTCAGAAGATCTTTTTAGAAGGTAAAATCCAGTATTCGTCTACAAGTATTTGTATACATTCAAAATGTTGTAAAAACAAAAAAAAACTGGTCCAAATTATAGCATATAAATTAAAGTGACATCTCCAGGCGTTATCTAGTAATACGATAATGGCGGTAGCCTTTTACATTGCGTTAAAAAGATCTTCTGCTTAATGCTTAAAATCCAATCTTCATAGATGGCGCTAGGGTGTAGATTGAAACTACCATGTAAAGGGTGGTGCTACAGATTAACATATATACTACTTCCAAAAATTTGTCGTACATTGTGGTTATAAGAAAATGTGGAATGGGGAATGTTGTATTTTTTTTCTTGTATACAACAGGTTGTTTGAACCCAATTACTGTATACACATTAATTTTAGCTATTTTATTGATGATTTTCATGACACGTGATAGGTAGCCAATCTATCGCCATTTTATTGTCACGTGAATTCTACACCAGACCAAAGACAGTGTGACAATCACACTGCCATCGCCGGGAATCGATCCCGGGACCTTCGGTACAGAAGTCAGAGATCTTACCACTCTGCCACGAAGGTCGACGAACGTCGGTATTACATAAAGCGCGCGCTTAATTAACCCAACCAAAGACAGGTCATAAGTCCTGTAAACACCTCGATCACCATATTCTGTTTCCAATTTGCATCTTCATCTCTATTGAGATACAATTAATATTTTTAAAATTTATTATACGAGTATATTTAGTTAAAATCCACTGTTTTTGTCTTCGACCGGTTTCGCCAGGACACCGTGTCTATAAGACAAATGAAATATTAAAATTCATAGAATAACTTTAAAAGTCTAACATTATATAGTAATTGCTTTTTAATTATACAGTACAATCCCGATTTTCCGGGATGGATGGTGAAAAAAAACCCGTATAATCAATTTCCCGATTAATCCGAAATCATGAAAATATGGCTTTGGCGCTATCCGATGTTCCCGCAAAATCTATAAATTTTCTCTTTTTATTAGAGATGTCCCGTATAGATTGATCACCACCTATCGATTGACTAAATATTTAACAGTTGCACCATTTTCAAACTTAAGGATTATTTCAAGTTTTTATTCAATTGAAAGTACGACTCGTTTGCGTATATCTATTATCATAGACACTTTTTCGCAGTAAAATAAAAATTAACAACAGTGTTTTATGAGTATGAACTACGCTGCGGGTGCGTTATTGCAAACTCGAAACTTAATGATACGACTATAGAGCCACTAACGTATGTTGGCGGTGGCGCAAATATGAACTAAACGCCCAATGTCATTGTCACAGATTTGAGTTTTTGTTTGCATTTGAAGTATTATAGCGAAATATTTTTCTTTTTATAAAATATTTTTTTAAGTGTCCCAGATAATCCGCTTCCCGGTTAACCCGACCCCGAAAATCGGGAGTGTACTCTAATATTATATATAGAAACTAAAAATAATTTAATTAACAAAAAAAAACATTGAATAATCATAAAATTAATATTATTAATACTGTTCGAATCTTTTAACATCATTGGATTATATAGAATGGTTAAACCTCAACCCCTCATCATTTTTATTTCATACATCCTAGCAAACTTTGATATAGGTACCAGAAGATGCCAGCGAGCTGCCAAAACCGGTTGAAGACACAAACATTTAAACTAAATATGCATTTTAAAACCATTTCTTAAATTTTTTTCTATGTTCGCCATAACTTTGTATGTTTAATGTTTCTTTTTTATATACTTTTTATACAACACTCAAACAAATTTCTTACAATTTTCATTACGTTTCGAAGGTATTACACTTTCATCATCGGGAGAAATATTATACATAAACTTCACGTTCTTTGTTTTTTCCCCACTTTTCATAATTTTTTTTTAAACATGTTATTGATATAAACTTCATTTATGTCGTTCTCCCGACGATGAATGTGTAAAACCTTCGAAACAAGTCGAGAAAAATTACCTAAAAAATGAAAAAAAAAACAGTGTTCTATTTAATAAAAAATCGGTGTTTATCAAAATTTTAATTTTTTTTTAAGGGGACCAAACCTTTCGGACGCCCGAAGATGAGTTATTTTTTGATATTTTTTTAAAGGTTGATAAAATGAATTATTTTAAAATTTGACATTATTTGATTACAGCTTTGAAGGGTAGTAAAACTTACTTTTAATGAAAGGAAGCTAATGTATTGAATTTTCTTCTTCTTCTTCTTCCCTTTTTGTAGACTCAGGAGTCTGTTATTTCAGGCGGGTCCTCTTGAGATGCTGAACTCCAGCTTTCTCTCCACCGTTTCGGGGGTCTTCCTGGTCGGCGTTGTCCGTTTGGCGTTCCATGGAGAGCTATTGAATTTAATCATATTAATTACGGACGAACCAATCAAGGTTGTGTTAACGGTCTCTTGATCTATTGATGTCCCAGTATACAAGTCAACTGTGTATACAGCTGGTCCAGTGGACAAGTGAATCAGTCAGACAAGTAGCTGAGAGTAGTTCAACGGGCCTGATCGATTGATGTAGACATCACAGCCACAGAACGCGTTACGTGGCGTATTTCTCACACAATATGTGAGTTCTAAAAGCTTACGTGATACTTCTATTTACCGTTAAGATTATAATGAAAATAATTTAAAACCTTTGTGTAACGTACTTGTTACTAACCATTTTATTTTGTTATATCAAACCAACCGGTCTCGCTCGCCGGGAGCTTTGTAATCTGGGTTTAACTTCAGTCGGTTTGACTGCATTCCTCTTGGGCACGCTGGGGATCAATGATTTACAGAATAGGAGGGAAGGGTTCACATTTACAATTTTCTTCAGACTTATCAGGGGATTATTTGAGAATTCTGTCATCTTAGAGGGTATCCATCTTTTGGTTCCGGATAGTTATCTTCGACAGCGTCAACACATACTGTTTTATGTCCCAACATGCAGAGCCAACCAGCCTCTGATGATGCCGGTGGGGAGAGCAATTAATCTGTTGAACATGATTGATTCGGAGATCTACGTCTAACGATCTACGTCGAACCATCTCTCATGCGTTGCTGGTATTATAACAAATATTATATTTTTACGTGTTCTCAATTGATGCCTTAAATTATAATTGTTGTTTGTAATACACCTTACCTGTTCAGAAAAAAAACTGATACTATTTGATTGATTTGATAAAACAAAATAAAGAGGTGAAACAATGAACACAAGTTTTATAAATTATTTTTTTAAATCAAATCTGATTATTTTCTCAATATACATAACAACAACAACAACAACAAACCATCACGCCGTTTCCCCGCAGGGGTAGGCAGAGTGAATGGACCGCCACACTACTCTATCCTGGCACACCTCTCTAGATTCCTCCACATTCATACATCGAGTCATACACGCACGTCGATTCTTCCGGCTTCTGACATGACCAACTTTTAATATTTGATTAATTTGGTCATGCCATGTTTTCCTCGGTCTCTCTCGACTCCTTACTCCATTTACATTGTTAACGTATACTTCTTTAACCATTCTTTCTTCACCCATGCGCTCCATATGTCCGAACCAACGCAGTGAACCTTTCATAATTTTGTTCATAATACCTTCTTTCGCTCTACATTCCTTCCTAATATCAGCATTTGAGATTCTGTCGTACATCGTTCTACCCAACATACACGTCTTAGGGACCTCATCGCATTTATTCTGCTCTCATCTTTCTTCTGCCAGTTCCATGCTTCGCTTCCATACATAAGGGTTGGAACCAGAACTCCACTGTGAACGGCCATTTTCGCTTTCATTGATAAATTCTTGTTTCCAATAACTACTTTTAAAGCTCCAATCACTTTGTTACCCGCACCAACCCTTCTTTCAATATCACTGTCCGTTCGGCCATCCGCTGTGAACATGCTACCTAAATACACAAATTCACTCACCTGTTCCAAGTTCTCTTCATTTACACTTATATTACAAACTGTCATTTGCTCTTCCCTTTCAAAAACTAACACCTTTGACTTTCCGACATTCATCATTAAATCGTTCGACTTGCATACCTTATACATTCTCGACACCAAGACTTGTAATTCGTCCGCACTATCCGCAACGAGAACGGCATCGTCCGCGTAAAGCAGACAGTTTACAGACAGATCACTCATCTTAGCACCAGCATTTATACCTTTAAGTTCTTTCATACACTTGTCTATATACAGATTGAACAACCATGGAGACATCACGCAGCCCAGCTTAACGCCCTTCGTGATATCAAACCAGGGCGTGATGTCCCCAATTACCCTAACACTGGCAGTGCTCCCTTCGTAGAGAGAAGCAACCGCCCGTATTAGTTTTGTGCTCACTCCGTATTCGGACAAGATTGACCACAGTTTTTCTCTGTTCACTCGATAATAGGCTTTTTGCAAATCGACAAACGCAAAGAAAAGCTTACGGTTTTTGGCCATAAACTTCTCCGCAAGCGTTCGAAGTGCAAAAATCTGATCCATGCATCCTCTACTCAATATACACTACAAACAAAATATTTTTTTGAGGCATCATCTTTTAATAACAGGTAAAATAATATTTATTGATATCAAATCAAATCAAATCAAATCAGTTTATTTACTCAAAAGACATTACAAACAGCAAAATGTTATCTATTGATATTATATAAGATACTCTCTAAAGTCAAGAGTATTTGTCGTCGTTCATTCACTTATATGAAAGACGTCGTTTTCAGAGGAGACCGCGTTCAGCAGGCTGTTGTTTGTTTCTTCCTACTTTGTTCTTCCCATCGGAATCACCAGAGGCAGGTTGGTTCTGGAGGCCGGTAAGAAAAACAAAATTGATTTGATTAAATAATACCACCCCACAAATTAAGTGGTTCATACAAAAGTACAATATATTTAATTTGACCCCCATTATTGGCATTCAAGCGTAACTAAAGAAACCAAAAAAATAGTGGATTTAAAAATTTTATAAAAAATTTGGATGAAATTTATAATTTCCTTTTTAACATTTTAAATTTTAATTTCTATATAATGCTTAACTGCCGATCTCGGATAAACTTGAGGAGGATCGTCTGCGATGGTAAGGCCATGTCATTCGGCTCCCAGCTTACCATGCTACAATGAGGATAATGGAAGCGGACCAGCGACCCAGGGTACGTGGTAGGTTCAAGTTGACATGGAAGTGATTCATTCAAAGGAAAATAGACCAGATTCCACCTGATGCCACCCAGGACAGACAGTCCTTTAGAAGCCATACAAGAAGAGCCTCTCCCAAGTAAATGAAACAAGGCTAGAAAAGAAGAATAAGATAATGCTTAATTGTGTCACGAACCACCCTTGTGATGTTGTGATTTAAACCGAACTCTTGAGTGTGTTTTCGATAATCTCCATACATAATCCAGACAATTATACGTTAATTAAATTTAATTCTTTGGGGATTGACTCGTTGTTTTATTCCAGGATAAACAAAGACCCCGATTCCTGCAAATAGGATAATGTCACAACACAATACCTTCTGTTTTAAACGTGTTTTAGTCCATGTTGTTTATCGATATTGGATTCATTTTGTATAGCTTAATTTAAGCAACAAAAAGGTACATATTAACATGAAATTAAACGTCAGTTTTCTAGAAGTTTTATTATACCAGTCTGTCTGCTGCACGACAATGCCAGAAGGAACTGCTCGCCTCGTTTAAATGGGATGTCCTGAACCATCCCGCGCATTCCCCCGACCTAGCAATTTCAGATTACTATCTCTTTACCTCCCTGAAGCTGCACATGGGTGAAAAAATGTTTTCAATCGACGAGGAGGTAAAGGAGATGGTGGAGAAGTGGACGAAGGGGTTGACGGAAAACTACCTCGAGGAAGGCATCAAAAAGTTGATGAAAAAAAACCTTCACCACCTGCATCGAGAGGAATGGCGACTATGTCGAAAAATAGCTTATATATGTACTACGGAAACCACGTAATTATTTTGATTAAATAAATAAAATTGTAACCTACAAAAATTTAGTACACTTACTTGCTGGAGATGCCTCGTATTTAAGGAATTATTATCATAATTTTGTTTAATAGTTCTTTACGTCATTTCAGTACGTGCCAAATCATTGTTAAAGGTATAGCTGTTATTGTATGTATATTGATTCTCTTGACATGTGAAAGGTAGCAAATTTATCGGTGTCTTCTCACTTGCGATCGTGCCATTTGCGATCGGAATAATTTTCGTCCGACTTGCGGTCAATCAATATGATACAGCGAGCGCGTTACACATTCATATAGCGAGTCATACACGCACGTCGATTCTTCCGACTTCTAAGATGACCAATCTTTAAAATTTGATTAATTTGGTCATGCCGTGTTTTCCTCGGTCTACCTCGACTCCGTACTCCATTTACATCGTCGGCTGCCAGCCAACAACTGGTTGTAGCGTACATATAGCGATGTCGGCTGGCATTCGACAAAGGAGTGGTAACGGTTAAATGTCTGTCACTTAAAGAGTGAAGAATAGCGTGGTGGTTTATCCTTTCTGCCTACTCCTACGGAGAGACGGCGTGATGGTTAGTTAGTGTATATCAAAATTTTCTACGTCCTTCATCCAGGGTAAATCAATATTGTAACAATACCAGACTTATTACGATGGAAAAATCATGTCGCCAGATGTCGCAGTTTTCACCCTTTGTTCGCCAATCTTCCCCTAAACTTTTCGCCCTTTCTATCTCTTATACATTTCTTATCCTTTGTCTTACTATACTAACAGCGCCGATCGGAAAACCATTACATCATATCTGATTTTCTTACATTGAAAGATGCCCGTGATTTGCTGAATTTTATCTCAAATAATGTACCCTTGTTCTCTTCCTGGTTACCGTTTTATCTCGAACTTGAAAAATGATCGTGAAATTTTCAAAGAATTGTGCGGTAAACATTTTTGAAATGAAATAAAATGAAAATCAATTTTAAAGATTAATTATATCTCAATAGAGACGAAGATGTAATTTTTTTTTTTTTGGAAACAGAATATGGTAGTCGAGGCATTTACAGGACTTTTGACCTGTCATTGGTTGGGTTAAGCGATCACTTTATGTTAACAATATTCCCCATTCCGCCCTGACAAATTTTTGGAACTTGTATATATGCTACTATTTTTTAATAACTTCACATTTTGTAGGCCAATCTACACTAGCGCCATCTATTAAGATAATTTGTTGGCATTAAGCAGAAAAATCAATTGAGATACAATTAATCTTTAAAAATGATTAACCCGCAATGGGTAAAAATTCAGTATTTGTCTACAAGTATTTGTATACATTAAAAAAAAGAAAATCTATTTTATATACAATAATATTTTCTTTTAATTGCTAACTTCGTTTGTTTCGAATCTAAGTAAATAATTAATACGAATGAAAACATCAGTTTTCTAGAAGTTTTATTATATTTTAAGAAAACGACATGTTTCGCCCTTAAGACATTATAAAATGGCTTAGAAGGGCGAAACAAGTCATTCCCAAACTAACTTACCTACCATCACGCCGTCTCACTGAAGGGGTAGGCAGAAATAATGTACTGCTACAATTTTCTTTCCTGGCATATTTCTCTCGGTTCCTCAACATTCATACATCGTGTCATCACGCGGGTCGATTTCTCTGCCGTCTCACGTAGCCGATATTCAATGTTTGATTTATTTGATCGTGCCACGTTTTCCTCGGTCTTTGTCTATTAACAGTTCCATTTACATCGTTAAAATATATATTTTTTACCATTCTTTCTTCATTCATTCTTTCCATGTATCCAAACCATCTTATTTTTTTTGATTATTTTCTTTCCTTTTATTATTTTGTTCATAACACCATCAATCACCAGCTGCCTTCTACTAACTCTACTAACTCGTTCTATTTATCTCTTTCGCTTTTTCTATTTTCTCTCTTAAACTCATTCCCACTTTCCTTATTTCCGTTTTCCAGTTTTTTATTTATTTTACATTGTCCATCTTTTTTTTTCCCTCATTCCCCATTTCCCTGTTTCCATATTTCTATCTTTCCATCTTTCCGTCTTTCCGTCTTTCCGTCTTTCCGTCTTTCCGTCTTTCCGTCTTTCCTAACTCCCTCTTTCCCTTTAAACATCTTTCCACCTATCCCTTTTTTGGAGTGACGCCTCCAGGCAGCATGGAAATGGCATTTATGAACTTGGGAGTTAAGCACTATACACAGTACCACACAGCATGGCGGGCCTCAATGCAGTCCCACGAAATACAATTCAAAACTTATCTAAAATATTTATATCCATCACCGAGGTCGCACTTTTAAATCACGCGTGCCACGGGTTTAGAATCGCTTAGTAAAATTATTCGCTACATTATTTCACAGATGGACGAATATTTTCGTTGTATTAAATTTCAAAACAGTATTATAACATTCTCGTAAAATTTTAGAACAATTATTCCAATCCTCTTCCCCTCTATTAACTCAAGGCAATCATTTCGCTTAATTTTTAATTGTATTTGATCTTCGTCATTGAGCCAATTTTGAAAATTCCATATTTTTATTAAATCATTTTCGATATTCGCTTCGAAATCAAGGTGATGAAATAGGTAGGTAAGAAATGGAATAAGGTGTTCCTAATTCAAATTATAAATTAAATCAGAAGCTTTCAAGTAATTAGTTACACGTGTAGAACTTTCTCGTTTCTCGTGGATCAAGCTATACGGACCATGACAAAATTTGTTAATTTGAATTTTTTAAATATTAAAATATTGAAACTTTGAAAATTATATAATATTATTAGAAAATAATGACATTTAAACATTATGAAATTTCAAAATTATGTAATTTCAAAATAATAAAATTATGAAATTTGAAAAGGTAAACACTATTAAATTTAAAAATGCGAAATTGTGAAAATTCTGAAATTTGAAAATTCTGAAATTATGAAATTTATGTTATGAAATTCGAAAATTGTGAAATTTGAAATTATGAAATTCGAAAATTGCGTCAAATTCTAAATTAAATAAATTGAATATTATGAAATTTGAAAATTCGGAAAAATAAAAAATAATGAAATTTGGAAATCCTGCAATTTGAAATTCTAAAATTTGAAAATTATGAAATTTGAAAATTATGAAAATTGAAAATTTTCAAATGTGAAAATTATGAAATTTGAATATTATGAAATGTGAAAATTATGAAAATTGGTAAATATTAGGGCAGACAACGCAGAAGATACTGGAATGTGCACGTGCAGAGGATGGATCCATTAAGAATCCCACACGCGTGGTACATCAGATTCATGATGGCTACCGTTCCTCGGGAAGACCGCCAAAGAGTTTGAGGGATAGCAGGGAATTAACTTCTCAAAAGAGGCCAGTCTGACAACTGGAACAGCCCAAAGGTCTAAAGGGAGAAGGAGATAAATATGAAATTTGAAAATTAAATACTTGAAATTTTTTAAATTATGAAATTTTAACATAAAATTTGAATTAAATTATAAGATTTTTAAAAAATACTCTTAGACTTCCTGGGATCTATGGCAAATCTATGTTTTGTGATATCCTCTTCAACCGACGTTTCGGAGATCGTTACAATTATTGAATAGTCTGAATAAATTTTAGTGTCAAGTAAATAAAAAATATACCACATTTTATTAATAACTTTATATAATTAAACGAATCCTTATTTGGTTTATGTAAATCACGGTAGTGCACTGCCGCATTTCTGGCGACAAGAATGCGTAACAACTTCACATCTGGTATTTGTTTTGTTTTGTTTTATTTATTAAGGGTAACATACAGCGATATCAATAACATTTAAAAAAAACATTTAAAGAAAACATTTAATAACATTTAAAGAAAACATTTAGAATAATTAAAATAAATGCTACCACAAATATAAAATAATAGTTAACAATTAACAAATGATAGTGTGAAAAAAGATTGAGGTTAAACTAAGACAAAATAAGGTATACATAATATTTAAGAGTTAAAATAGTTATTGTACTGGAAATAAAAAATAAAATTAAGATAAATAAAACAAATAATCTTCTTCTTCTTCTTCTTCAGCCTGTATTGACCTGTCCACTCCTGGACGTAGGCCTCCTCTCGCATTTTCCATTCTCTTCTATTCTGAGCGATCCGCATCCAGGCACTTCCCGCACTTCTCCGGACATCGTCTCGCCAACGCAACTGTGGGCGCCCAACTCCACGCTTTGCCGTCCTTGGCCACCAGCACAGCAGTCGCCTTGT
This sequence comes from Lepidostoma basale, assembly GCA_022606425.2. Taxonomy (NCBI): domain Eukaryota; kingdom Metazoa; phylum Arthropoda; class Insecta; order Trichoptera; family Lepidostomatidae; genus Lepidostoma; species Lepidostoma basale. Next base: position 115,755 of record JAHDVF020001145.1, on the reverse strand, counting down.
CCACTTTTCATCTGGATCGCGAGCGACATGTCCCGCCCATCGCCACTTGAGGGTATAAAAAAGTAATCACGTAACATCGTGGTCACATCTACGCCGAAATGTTGCTCCGATAATTTTCTTAAAATTTCGCTCGCCCAAATGACGTCAATGTCTCAAAAAAGCTTGTTGTAGTTATCACAGATTCGATACGATGCCGTGCTCTGAGCGTAGTTAGTGCGATAAACAGGAAGATGGAAAACTTGGTATGTATTATAGCGGCATCTCGCCAATTGCATGGCATTAAAAAAAAAGCTTGCAGTTATCTTTCACACTTTTTTACACCGCATGCTATCCTGAGTATACTCGAGTTACAGTCACTCATAAAAACCAAAATAGGCAAATTGAGATGATATTTCTGATTTTTATATTAAACTTGATCCTCGACAAATATTAAAGATTTATATGAGATTACTCTTGGTTCCAGGCGAGATATTATATAGCTAGAATTGTTTTTCTTTCATTCCAAAAATATTTTATAAAAAACATGTTTAAATACAACTTGTTTAATAAAAATATTGGCATTGTTCGTTTTGTAGAATTCGCGTGTATAGATTAAAAATATGATTTATTGAATCTAATATCAAGATTGGTTTAGGATTAGTAAAATAGACTAAAATCAAATTTAAAAATATTGGTACCTATGTGTTTGATTATAAAAAAAAAAAGTACTTTTTTAGAAAAGTTGAGCATACAATAGTACTTATTAGAAGACTTGTAAAGGCAAGGGTATTTTCAAAATCAGGTTGTTTATTATTAATTAATACGAATGAAAACGTTAGTTTTCTAGAAGTTTTATTATATTTTATGGGAATGACACGTTTCGCCCTTCTAAGGCATTATTAAATGTGACGAAACTTCAATATGTTGCAGTTTATATACACTAATAAATGGAGCAGAATATGGTAATTAACGAAAATTTATGTCACTTTATACATTTTTAATAAAGAATTATTATTTGGGTATGTCCAGAAATATTGGAAAGTATTTCTTGGAACTCGATAGGAAGTTTTATGACAATGATTACGTAGTTAGCGGATACTAAATGATATTATATAAATAAAAAATAAGTTATTTTAGGTAGGACGAAATAAAATGTTTCTAAGAAAAAATGGTTTATTATTGTTGATATTCATCTTATCATTTCTATATCACCATAGTCCAATTTTAAGCATGTTCCCCATTAAAACTAATTTTAAATATTTCCATAAAAATAAATAAGATAAAATTTAACTCCCCTGTTCGTCACTTAAATGTGGATTAGAAATTCTCATAATTTTTCCCTGATGAGCATGACTCACCGTTCTAACATTCTATTCGTCCTCGCGCACACTTTCTACCACCCCTCTTTCTCCCCTCCAGTTTATATTTCTTTCTTCATATGTTGTTCTCAGATTTTATATTTAGTTTACTCTCTCACCATGACGAAGCTTCGGCGGGAGTCATTTTGATACAAATACTAAAAGTTTAGTATTATTTTATTGTTTTATAGGTGTTTCATAATGTCCTGTTCTCTTGACATGTCCCGTGTCCGCTATATAATAAAGTTGTGTGTCCTCACCCCATTCCGCATTTATGTCCTCTGTCCCTCCTTTCATTTCCCGCTGTCATGTGTCCATAAGTCTGCTTCCCATATAATCCTGAGTCCCATATTTATATTTTGTTAGAAATATTTTAAGTGTTTTTACGTATAATCTGCATTAACAGCGAGACATAGAGGAAAAAAGGAGTTGATTAAATGTGGCCTGGGTCCCTCTTGATTTCTTACAAATATAATTTTTCTAACTGAAGTCCCACATGGACTAGGGACGGGCCTAGCCAGCTTCGGGTAAGCGGTGGGAATCCTCTATGGGTGATAGGTGGATTTTCAATATTCTCTTAATCCTCTTAGTTTAGGACGTATGACCTGTTTGTGACGGTGGGCTGTCCTGGGATGATGATGTCCAGCCATCTCTCCATCTCTTTGGCGGCCTTCCTGGTAATCTCTTACTGCTTGAGTTTTCACTTTTAACAATATTTGCAATTCTTGTATTCTCCATGCGGTCCACGTAGTCTCTCCAAAAGCGCCTTCTGCTTCTTCCGCATCTGACTATGTCCTCAACACCATAGACAGACCTTAACGTTTAATTTCTGATCCGATCTCTGAGGGTTTTGCTTACGATGGAGCGTAGGGTTCCGCAATTCTGCTACTCTAAGAAGGTTCTTAGTTCTATTGGTATCGGCTCTGACCTCTATTCCATACGTCATACGTCACGCATGCCTTGTAATATATCTTGACTTTAATTTTGGTAAGCATGTATTTGTTCCTTCATATGGTGTCGCGCAAACAGCCAGCCACGGCTGTCGCTTTGTTGGTTTGTGCTCGCACCTCGTCATATAGGTCATTGTAGCTACCGATCTTTATGCCTAGGTAAGTGAATCGCATGACTTGCTCAATAGGTGTGTTATCGATGATCAGTTTACATCTGAGCGGCTCTTTTGATATCGTCGAGCACAATTTTCAATCTAATATATCTAATTAATCTAGTTTTTAATTTTGTTCTACCACTATTTTTAGAAGATGCGATGTGAAAGCCTGTAGAAATTTTTCTATCGCAAAGACATGGCTAAACGGCAATAAGGAATACATGGGAATAATTCAACTGGCCTAGAACGATGAATAATTAAGATGGGTAGACGCAGAAGTCTACAAAACTTTTTATTAAAAATGTCTCTTTTACAGGGACAAAATTGGAATATTTCGCTACAGAAGACAGGGCCTAATTAAGTCGCAAAGGACGTCTGTGTTTTAATTTAATTCAATTTCTACTTTGGTCTTATATTTCTCGTTTTGAAAGATTGAATATTGCTAAGATACGGTCATTAGACATTTAAACATAACTTTTTCTTTCGAAGGGACCAGCCACTTTGTAATATTAAATTAGATGTGTTTTTTTTGTCCAACTCCTAATACCATTTTTTTTAAATTAGACATATAGACGAGAAGGATACAATCAACGTCACACAGAAGAAAAATCATGAAATACTTTTTAAAGTTAAGCGATGCTACAATGTTAAAATAAGCTTAAATATTCAAAATATATTAATGCTTTAGCATTAATATATTTTGAATATTTAAGCTTAAAAAAAGCTAGAATGGCAGTGCACAATGGTGTTCTTCTACCGACCCTTATGTATGGAAGCGAAGCATGGAACTGACAAAGGAAGGATGAAAGTAGAATAAATGCAGTAGAAATGAGATCTCTTAGACGAGTGTGTGGATATTCTGTGTATGATAGAGTGTCGAATGAAAATATAAGAAGTGAATGTGGTGCGAATGATGGTGTCATGAACAAAATAATGAAAGGATCATTAAGACGGTTTGGACATATGGGAAGAATGAATGAAGAAAGAATGGTAAAAAAATTATCTGTTAATGATGTAAATGGAACCAGAAATAGAGGAAGACCGAGGAAAACGTGGCACTATCAAATAAATCAAATATTGAATGTCGGCCATGCGAGGAGTCAAAGAAATCGACGCGCGTGCATGACACGATGTATGAATGTTGAGGAAGCGAGAGAAATATGTCCTGAAAAAAAGGTGTGGCAGTCCATTCTTTCTGCCTACCCCTTCGGGGAGACGGCGTGATGGTTAGTTAGTTAGTTAGTTAGTTAAGCTTAAAAAAAATAGATGCCTTCGCTCAATATTCAAAATCTTTTGGCCCCAAACAGTGTCAAATGCCGTTCTCTGGACCATGGCAGGCGAAAAGTCAATTAAAGAACAAGTCGCTAGACGCAAATGGCAGTGGATCGGTCACACTCTGAGACGGAACCCAGCCTGCATCGCTTAGGGCGCACTAGACTGGTCCCCTATGGGGGGAAAGAGAAAGCGAGGCAGATCTAGAGCCACCTGGAGAAGAGCCCTGCAGGACGAGGTTAATGCACTACGGAGGTGTGACAGGACAAAAAGAAGAAGAAGAAGATTTAAGCTTATTAACATTGTAGCCTCGTTTAAAATAAATTTATCAGGGATTATAACTATGGTATATTAATTTTGGTTTTTAAAATTTCATGGTAGAAGTTCATTTTAATAATGAATATATATTTTTTTATTATACTCTGAATGGGTAGGCAAAAACAATTGACCGCCACACCATTCCATCCTGACATACCCATGATTTCTCCATATTCATAAAGCGAGTCATACATGCACGTTGATTCTTTCGACTTCCAACATGGTCGACCTTAGAAATTATACCTATTTGATCATGCCAAATTTTTTTCGGTTTCCCACAACTCCGTACTCCATTCAGATCGTCTACGTATACTTTCTTAACCATTCTTTCTTCATCCACACGTTCCATGTGTCCAAATACAATAGTATAGTCTATGGAGCGGTGTCTAAGTCTTCCTGGTATTTGTGTCTGTGTTCAGTGGTGCATAAAGCGTGGCGCGTGAGTACATTCAGGAGATTACATTTGCTCCTCACCACTGACTTCACGTGTCCACTTCGGTTTACTCTAACTCTTTACATGCAAGGAACGTCTGTGATATTCTGATTTCCCACGTGGGTGTGTACTGGTCTGTATGGAAGAAGAACTTTATTGGAGGAACAATTTACAAATTCTACTCGCGAAACTAAATTATTCAGAAGAATTTGAACAGGACATTTTAAAATATTTTAAGAAAACAAACCATCACGCCGTTTCTCCGCAGGGGTAGGCAGAGACAATAGACCGCCACACTACTCTATCCTGGCACACTCATTCACATTCATACAGCGAGTCATAATCGCATGTCGATTTTTCCGACATATAACATGACCAACCTTTAAAATTTGATTAAATTGTTCATGCCATGTTTTCCTCGGTATGCCTCGACTCCATACTCTATTTACATTATTAACGTATTGTATTGGATGTATGCAAAAAGATTATTATTTTATTATTTTTTTATTATTTACAAATATGTTCATTTTATTTAATTAATACCACAACTCTCTTTCGCTTCAACTCCTGCACCGAATGCCGCAATATAATAAAACTTGGTTTTATTACACACAATTATCATCACGCCGTATTCTCCGCTTTTACCATCTACACTACACCGGAGACGAGCAGCAGTCAGCGGCTTAAATAAAAATTAATAGTACGGGGGGAGCAATCTGTCCCGTACACGTATATTTTTATAATCATTATTTCCCCATCCACGCACTCCATATGTCCTTTCATAATTTTGTTCATAATACCTTTTTCCGCTCTAGGTACATTCCTTTCATATATCAGCATTTGAGATTCTGTCGTATATCGTTCTACCACACAAACGTCTTAAAGACCTCATCTCTACCGCATTTATTGTACTCTCATCCTTCTTCTGCCAGTTCCATGTTTCGCTTCCATACATGAGAGTTGGGACCAGAACTCCATTTTTTAGTACTAGTCTTCTTCTTATTCAAGTGCCCTGTCGGGTCCCCCCCAACGTTGGCGATCACCTCGGCGAACCTATTTCTGTCCTGCGCCGCTCGGAACAGCTCCTCCACACTTCGGATGCAGGTCCACTCCCTCACGTTTCGCAGCCAGGACATCTGTCTCCTTCCGGGCCCTTGGCGTCCCTCAATCTTCTCCTCCAATAACAGTTGGAGAAGGTGGTACTTTTCCCCACGCAGTATATGACCCAGATGTGAGATCTTTCGATCCTTGATAGTTGATAACAATTCCCTATAGCTCGCCTCAGGACTTCGGTATTGGTAACCATGTCCGTACTAGTCTATATATGCTTATTTGAACCACCAACCTTGAATGAAAGACTTCCTCGAATACAAAGGGCTGTCGATGTTGTTGATGAATATTACATATAAAAATATATTAGAGGTTAGGTTAGGTTAGATTAGGTTAGGTTAAACATTTGAGGTGACTTCAACATTTAGTATAAACATTCCTTCTATCTCGAAACCGCACATTTGAGTACATACAATTCGTATGACTCTGCAACATTCGAGATAACGACACAGATCGCCTGCTCTATTTCGATGATGGTTTTGTGTTTTCTTTTCCGGAATTTTAAACTAAGGGTAAGGTTAGACGAATTTTCCATATAAATTGTAAGAAAACGTGAGGTGTGGTTTCCTTATTCTGGTGGTCAACTGAGCTTGCGCACAAAGGGTGGTTTAGGGACTGTACGTTTTCGAAATCTTAACACGTGACCAATCCAGCCAATACATTTATACAATAGTTTTAAAATATTTTTGAAAATAAAATTGTTTCATATAATATATATTATTTTTCTGGTGATCAATGAATATAAGTACCTCAGCCACAACAATTACTCTCCAGAGATAATCAGATTTTTGAGCTTCAGAGGAAAATCGATCATGATTCGATTCGGTCCGGGTTCGATTCCCGGCAAGGGCAGTGTGATTGTCACACCGTCTTTGGTCTGGTGTAGAATTCACGTGGCAATGAAATGGCGATAGATTAGCTACCTATCACATGTCACGAGAATCACTATGATAGGTATAATACACTTTACATCGGTTTGGCTCATGCTGTCATGATGTAAAGAGCGATTCAACAAAATGAGTGGGCGGCATATGAGTATAAAAAGGAATGCTTTTTAATTATATAGTAAACAAACTAACCCAAAACACAATAAATTTACATTATATAGAATCATTAAAAAAATGTCACATATGTTAGTGCTTTTTTATATAGAAAACAACAACAATTACAACTCAATAACAGTAATTAATTATTAAGAATCAGTAAAAAAATATATAACCCCCACCCCTTTTATTATTTATTTATTTTTGATATAAACACAGCAAGGGCTTTTACAAAAAATGATATATTAAGTAACAAAGGTAATTAATATTTGCACACATAAAAAGACAATTAACATATAACGGCAAAGCACAAAAACGAGATTAAGGATAACATAAGAAAAATTAGAAATTACGTACATGAGATAGAAAAGAACATTACATAATATAAATTAGAAATTACGTACATAGGATAGAAAAGAACATAACATGATAGAAATTAGAAAACGATGAGTTAGAAAATAATGTAACATAACAGAAATTAGAACTTACGTACATGAGATAGAACATATCAACATGATAGATATTAGAAATTACGAACATGACATATTAACGAATTACGAACATTTTATAAACTAAATAAATTGTTATGTCGGTACCAGAAGTTGGCCGCAAACTGCCGAAACCGGTCGACGTTAAACACAAGTGAAAGCACACTACATATAATAATAAAGAAATTTTGTATAATTTTTTTTTTGTTTCATACTTTAAAATGAGCATCTACCATGAAATATCTTAATGATATTTGAAATTTTTTTTAACATTGTATATTCACAATACTTTTTGTACTCTTTACAAACATGATTTGGATTGTATACGTCCTTCTTAAGTGTTAAAATTTTACACCGAAGAAGGCAAGTACAGTCCTAAGAATGGAAGAATTTTAAATTTATTCAAAAAATTATAAACATTACAGAATAACCAATCCAAATATTTTATAATCGCAATATACAAAAATAAAATAAAAAATAAATACAATTAATATAATAAGATAACAAATGAGAGCAAGTAAGAAATAAAGAAAAATAGAAGACAATTAAAAAAAAAACATATTCGAGAACAGTTTGGTAAAGTTAAACATTTTTGTATAATACAATAAGAAGAGAAGCAAATAGCAATTTAATACATAAGAGATACATGCTTTCTGAGGGTAGCCTCACTATCGTGGAAGATGTCCACATCCGAAGAGATGCGGTTTAGAAGGATTATTGCATATAAAAATATTAAAACAATAGGAAACGGACGTATACAAACGGACGTAAACAATAGGAAACCAAACAAACCATCACGCCGTTTTCCCGCAGGGGTAGGCAGAGAGAATGGACCGCCACACTACTCTATCCTGGCACACCTCTCTAGTTTCCTCCACATTCATACATCGAGTCATACACGCACGTCGATTCTTCCGGCTTCTGACATGACCAACTTTTAATATTTGATTAATTTGGTCATGCCATGTTTTCCTCGGTCTACCTCGACTCCTTACTCCATTTACATTGTTAACGTATACTTTTTTAACCATTCTTTCTTCACCCATGCGCTCCATATGTCCGAACCAACGCAAGCGAACCTTTCATAATTTTGTTCATAATACCTTCTTTCGCTCTACATTCCTTCCTAATATCAGCATTTGAGATTCTGTCATACATCGTTCTACCACACATACGTCTTAGGGACCTCATCTCTACCGCATTTATTCTGCTCTCATCTTTCTTCTGCCAGTTCCATGCTTCGCTTCCATACATAAGGGTTGGAACCAGAACTCCATTGTGAACGGCCATTTCCGCTTTCATTGATAAATTCTTGTTTCCAATACCTACTTTTAAAGCTCCATTCACTTTGTTACCCGCACCAACCTTTCTTTCAATATCACTGTCCGTTCGGCCATCCGCTGTTAACATGCTACCTAAATACACAAATTCACTCACCTGTTCCAAGTTCTCTTCATTTACACTTATATTACAAACTGTCATTTGCTCTTCCCTTTCAAAAACCTTTGACTTTCCGACATTCATCATTAAATCGTTCGACTTGCATACCTCATACATTCTCGACACCAAGACTTGTAATTCGTCCGCACTATCCACAACGAGAACGGCACCGTCCGCGTAAAGCAGACAGTTTACAGATCTTAGCACCAGCATTTTTACCTACGGACGTTTTTGTTGATGGTAAAATTTTGCTAAATTGCTTATACGGAAAGTTGCATAATTTTATTATATTTTCTGAATCGAATTGATCCAAGCGTATGTCATATCTTTTGATACTTTTGTCCAAATGCCATCGTGGCAAATTCCAGAAAGAGCGGAAATGGCGGGATTCTCAGAGAATACGCAGTTGACATTCGGGTTGGAAGAAATGTCATAAATGTCACGCGGAAGGTTCAAATGAATGTTTATCCCCGATCCCGAGCTGGGGGAATAGGTCGGATCACGGAGATCCCTTGGGACGATGATTTTTTAGGCGTTTCGCTGGACCAGTTGGTCCGGTCACGTATTTTTCTAAATACATACACAGAAAACCAAAATTATATACAGAAACAACAAACCTTTGCGCTTGTAATGGACCGAATAGCAAGGGAATATTCTGACCTAGAATTTTAGTGCAATTATAATTTTTTCTCGCATATTATTAAAGAATAAAAAAATGAGGACCTTCGTTGCAGAGTGGTAAAAGCTCTGACTTCCATACTGAAGGTTCCGGGTTCGATTTTCGGCGATGACAGTGTGATTGTCACTTGTTCTTTAGTCTGGTGTAGAATTCACGTGACAATAATACGCAGGGTGTAAAAAAGTGCATAGCCACCAACCACCATTCTTACGACCCCCATCAAATTTGTAAATTATTGTAATTTTAAATTTATGGAGTTCTTCTACCGACCCTTATGTATATAAGCGAAGCGTGGAACTGGCAAAAGAAGGATAAAAGTAGAATAAATGCAGTAGAAATGAGACCTCTTAGACGAATGTGTATAATATAGAGTGTCGAATGAAAATATAAGAAGTGAATGTGTTGCGAATGATGGTGTTATGCACAAAATAATGAAAGGATCATTAAGATGGTTTGGACATATGGAAATAAGAAAAGAGCTCTGACTTCCATACCGAAGGTCCCGGGTTCGATTCCCGGCGATGGCAGTGTGATTGTCACACTGTCTTTGGTCTGGTGTAGAATTCTTGTAACAATAAAATGGCGATAGATTGCGAAATAGAGGATATCGTTCAGTGGAGTAGATCCAGAAGAAGATACTGGAGGGACCATGTAGCCCGAATGGATGGTGACAGACTTGCATATACAGCCGCTTATGAAATCCCCTCCGGACACCGCCCACCTGGAAGACCGCCTAAGAGATGGAGGGACAGCTAGATCTCATCATCCAACGAGACATGATTCCTGTGTCACAGATCGTCAGACCTATTAAAAGAAATTTTTATTTTTATTTTTATTCTACTTAAATTAAAGTTTTTATCTCGTAGTGAAATAATATGCTAATGCGTATACGTGAAGTCTATATAAACTTACGTGTCTGTAGTTACGTAGGAAGCTTTCAACGCAACGGCTTCCTATTGGGTAACCTGCTGAAGTTTGTCGATTCTCGCAAACTTTTAATTGAACCTGCTACCTGCGTAAGTTCGATTTATTTATAAACTCAAACCGTATCAAAGATGTGATTATTCTCCATTAATTCCGTTAACAAGGATATTTTTTCAAAGCCTCAATTCTAACGGAATCTTTGGATGAAACGCCGCAAAAAGTTTCCGATTAAGAAAGTTTAGTTTTTAACGGGATTAAGATATTCGATAATCGCTTTTGGGGATTTAAAAAAAAGTTTTAATAAATAAGTTCGTATGCCGAATTTCGTTGTCGAAAGTATTGATTATTTCAAAATATAATCAGTCGATTATTTACTTCATCTGATAAGCGCACGTTAAGCGCACGCTTTATGTAATACAACAATCCCCATTCCACATTTTTCTTACGACCACCATGTCTGACAATTTTTTTTTTTGGAAGTTGTATGTATGTAAATCTGTAAGACCACCCTTTACATGGTATTTTTTGCAATCTATGAAGATTTTTTTTTTAAGAATTAGGCAGAACAATTCCATACTATTAAACTGATAGCCCAAGTGCAAATTAAATTAGAAAAATAATTAGAAGAAAAAGAAGATTAGATTGTTTCTTGAAAAACGGTGTAATCAAGAATGACGAGGTCCTCTCAACAGAATCGAAGGAGGGAAGAGACTTGTCAAATCTACTTCAGAGAAGCGAGCTCTACTATATTATGCGTGCATTAGGGTTTTCTGCATGATATAGTATAGGGGATGGTTCAGAGGACAAACAAGACCATCAGCCTCGAGCACGGACGAGTTCTCGAACTATCCCCTGATTAATCTAAAGAAATGGGTTATGAGATGCCCATTTCTTCGAAGTTGCAGAGAGTTGGTCCCAGCATTTCCAAAAGCTGCACCAGCCAAATCGATGTAAAGGGTAGGTATAGCTAGCATATTGATTCTCATGACTAATCTTCTTCTTCTTCTTCTTCAAGTGCCCTGTCGGGTTCCCCCAACGTTGACGATCACCACGGTAAACCTGTCCTTGTCCTGCGCCGCTTGGAACATCTCCTCCGCATATCGGATGCGGGTCCACTCTCTCACGTTTCGCAGCCAGGACATCTGTCACCTACCGGGCCATCGGCGTGTCTCAATTTTCCCCTCCAATATCAGTTGGAGAATGTGGTACTTTTCTTCACGCAGTATGTGACCCAGATGTGAGATCTTTCGAACCTTGATAGTTGATAACAGTTCACTGTCAACTCTAGCTCGCCTCAGGACTTCGGTATTGGTAACCATGTCTGTCCAGGGAATTCTAAGCATTCGGCGATAGAGCCGCATTTCAAATGTTTCCAGTCTGTTAATTGAGCTGACTTTTAAGGTCCACGTTTCACATCCATACAATAAAACAGACCACACAATAGCATTTGATCATTCTCTGGCGGAGTTTCAAGTTTATGTTATCATTGAAGAAGAGTGATTTCATTTTATTAAACATAGCTCTTGCTGCCTTAATTCTGCATTTTATCTCTACATCTGGATCAAGAGATTGTGACTTATGATAGGTAGCTAATCTATGGCCATTTTATTGTCACGTGAGTTCTACACCGGACAAAAGACAGTGTGACAAACATATGTACGAAGAGGGCAAGAAGAAGCACAAGAAAAACTCTTATTTAGTTTAATTATATGAATTAACGATAAATTATTCTAAATATTTTATAACATGGGATTACTGCAATTTCTAAAAAGAATAAACTCAGTTTATCTAAACGAATTTATGAGTTTCGTATAATCTAGTAACGCAAGTATAAAAACCAAGCTAAACATTTCCAGCACATATTGTGTATTATATTATAGTGAGTGTAATACATATGTAAATTACGAGGATAGTACGAATAAGTGTTCTACAGGATATTCCTTAAGTGAGTGATATATTATATTTGTATAAATGTGGTAGGTCAATAACATTACGATTAACAAAATTATTATAAAATACGAGTATATTCAAGGTTAATGCTGTTATAAATAATGTATTATAGTTTTTTTAGATATTATACAAACAGAAAAACAAACAAACTATCACGCCGTTTTCCCACAGGGGTAGGCAGTGACAATGGGCCACCACACTGCTGTATCCTGGCACATCTCTCTAGATTCCTCCACATTCATACAGCGAGTCATACACGCACGTCGATTTTCCCGACTTTTAACATGACCAACCTTTAAATTTTTCATGTTTTCCTCGGTCTGCCTCGACTCCGTACTCTATTTACACCATTAACAATTACTTTCTTAACCATTCTTTCTCCATCCATGCGCTCAATATGTCCAAAACAACGCAGCGATCCTTTCATAATTTTGTTCATAATACTTACTTCTGCTCTATATTCCTTTTTTTATATCAGCATTTGAGATTCTGTCGTACATCGTTCTACAACGCATAAGTCGTAGGGACCTCATCTCTACCGCATTTATTCTGCTCTCATCCTTCTTTTGCCAGTTCCATGCTTCGCTTCCATACATTAGGGTTGAGGCCAGAACTCTATTGAGAACGGCCGTTCTCGCTTTCATTGATGAATTCTTGTTTTCAATAACTATTTTTAAAGCTCCATTCACTTTGTTACTCGCACCAACCCTTCTCTCGACGTCACTATCCGTTCGGCCATCCGATGTGAACATGCTACCTAAATACACAAATTCACTCACCTACTCCAAGTTCTCTTCGTTCACTTTTACATATATAACTGTCATTTGCTCTTCCCTTTCAAAAAACATCACTTCTGACTTTCCGACATTCATCATTACATCATTTGATAAGATATTATCTATTTAATTATTAATAAGGTATGGAGGAAGATGTAGCCACCAGACTCAACAAGGCAAGGGGAGCTTTCGCTATGCTTTGCCCTGTATGGCGTTCTAGTATCATTTCGATAAAGCTCAAGCTCCAAATATTCAGCAGTAGCGTTAAGAGCGTACTGCTGTACGGATGTGAGACTTGGAAATCTATCGCGGACGTCATTATAAAACTCCAGGTGTTTATAAGTAGGTGCCTTCACTCAGTATTCAAAATCTATTGACCCCTAACAGTGTCAAATGCCGTTCTCTGGACCATGGCAGGCGAAAAGCCAATTAGAGAATAAGTCGCTAGACGCAAATGGCAATGGATTGGTCACACTCTGAAACGGAACCCAGCCTGCAACGCTCAGGGCGCACTAGACTGGTCCCCTATGGGGAGAAAGAGTAAGCGAGGCAGACTTAGAGCCACTCTCGTTTTTTTTTTAAATTAATCTGCTGTTTCTTTGTAGAATTATTTTGAAAATTTTATGACATATTTTTTTCTTTTGACTTTATATAACTACTCCATGGATGCGTCGTGGTGATATGGACAAAAGCATCTCGAAGTATGACATGATGGATGATTCTTCAATCACACTAGGCCACCGCCGTCAAACGTGCTCCTATAAACGTCACCTGCAGAGTTTTATAATTGGAACACAATTGTTTGAATTCGGAATAGGTCGTCTTTTAGATAACCGTGACGTGGGTCTTGACAAGGAAACGCTTTGTGAAATTATAGGATGTAAATTTGGAAGTACTTTTGGTTTGTACCTAGCCCAAGAATGGAAGTGAAGCATGGCACTGGAAAAATAAGAATATTAGTAAAATAAATTCAGTTGAAATGGGATATCTTAAAAGAATGTGTGATAATTAAGATTATGATAAAATATCAAATGCAAATACAGTAAAACCTCGATAATTGGAACCTGGTTAATTGGCAAAACTCTATAATTGACAGAAAAGTTTCGTCCCACCCCCTTGGAGCACTAAAACCTCTTTAATTGAAAAAAATAAACCTGTTTAATTGAAATGTATACGATGAAAATAGAATAAATGCAGTAGAAATGAGATCTCTTAGACGAATGTGTGGATACTCTGTGTCGAATGAAAATATAAGAAGTGAATGCGGTGCGAATGATAGTGTTATGAACAAAACAATGAAAGGATCATTAAGATGGTCTGGACATATGGAAAGAATGAATGAATGGTAAAAAAATATATGTTAACGATGTTAATGGATCTAGAAATAGAGGAGGACCGAAGAAAACGTGGCACGATAAAAAAAATCAAATATGGAATGTCGGCCACGTGAGGAGTCAAAGAAATCGACGCGCGTGCTTGACACGATGTATGAATGTTGAGGAATTGATAGAAATATGTTAGGAAAGAAAAGTGTAGTAGTCCTTTGTTTCCGCCTACCCCTTCGCGTGATGGTTAGTTAGTTAGTTATTATAGTTTAACAGAGCTCGACATTCTGGCCCTAAACCTCTGTAATTGGAGAGCACTGCCTTCTCGATCTCTGTGAACTGACAACTTCTCAGTATTTGTTCTGTACTCATCCATTTTAGATCGCAATGTTTCACAAACGTAAATATAACTGCCATAATTTAAGTTCGAAACTAAAACTAATCCAATAATTTGACACAGGTAAATCTCGCGAAAAGTTGTGCAACATTTTTAGCGTGTGAAACAGGCCCATATATCTTATTTTTTCAAGCCACAATATTTAAATATATTGTTTGTATGTGTATGCACGTATGTGCAATTACAATTTACTTATTAAAAATTTATTACATTTTTATCAATTGTTTTAAGCATCAATCCATGAATTGTTTTTATTGCTTTTCTGTTGTGGTTACAAAACCTGGTTAAAAAACCATAGCACAAGAAACAATAGACTCACTTAATCATTATTATTCTAAATGCCATACCTATGATCCCGAGAAGATCACTGAGAAGAATGTATGGAATGGAAAACGTTATATCATAATACCGAACGACGAAATAAGAATGAAATGTAAGGCAGATGATTGGATCGTTAGTAAAATTAAAAATGTCTTCTATGTTCGCTTTCACTTTTTTTGTTGTGGATTCATATTTAAATAAATAATATAATTATGCTTTGTATTACGACACTTTTTATTGACACTGAACTACGACATGTTTCGGTTGCAAGTAACCTTTATCAATGTATACAATTTTAACATTATATTTTAATCCTTCTTCACTCTCCCATCCTTTGTAAACATACTTCCTTGGTAAAAAATTTCACCCCCTTGTCACATCCACGCGTATGCTACGATGTATAATTGTAGAGGAAGTTAGAATGGTATGCCAGAACGGAGCAGTATGGGGTTCTATCCTCTCTTCCTATCTCTACGGGCAGACGGCGTGATGTAAGTTTTTCATGTTGTAAGAGGATTTAGATTTGTATGAATTTTATAAAATCCTTCGTCTGATTATTCATTCCACTACACTCCATAGGATTCTTGTATAGTTATTTACACAAGCCAAGGTTAATATAATTCATTAAGTATATTAAATGCTCGAAGAAAAAGATTGGAAGGAAAAATCACAAGGAAATACTCCGAGAAAATCCGAAATAAGTAACGACGGCATACGACTTTTATGTACTTAATTTAAGAAGGATAATATGAAAACATGGTAGGAGTAAGAATCATATAATCTACGTATTATGTATGACATAACCTTGATATTTTTCTTCTTCTTCTTCTTCTTCTTCTTCTTCATCTTCTTCTTCTCCTTCTTATTCTTCTTCTTCCTCTTCTTCTTCTTCTTCTTCTTCCTCTTCTTCTTCTTCTTCTTCTTTTTCTTCTTCTTCTTCTTCTTCTTCTTCTTCTTCTTCTTCTTCTTCTTCTTCTTCCTCTTCTTCTTCTTCTTCTTCTTCTTCTACTTCTTCTTCTTCTTCTTCTTCTTCTTATTGTGCCGTGTCAGGTCCCCCCAACGTTGGCGATCACTGCAGCTAAAGCATCTGTGTCCTGCGCCACTTGGAACAGATGTTAAACTCTAAGCGAGTCATACACGCACATCGATTCTTCCGACTTCTAACTTGACCAACCTTTAAAATTAGATTCATTTGGTCATGCCATGTTTTCCTCAGTCTGCCTCGATTCCGTACTCTATTAACATTATAAACGTATACTTTCTTAACCATTATTTCTACATACATGCGCTCCGTATGTCCGAACCAACGCAGCGATCCTTTCATAATTTTGTTCCCTTCTTCCGCTCTACATTCCTTTCTTATATCAGCATTTGAGATTCTGTCGTATATCGTTCTACAATACATCGCATGCTTAATAGTAAACTGCCCTATTATGGTTTAGGTCATAATTGAATTAATATTAGACAGAGGCTTGTGTTCACGCTATCCTACTATTTTTCACAATGTTAACGCTATCCATTCGTACGTACGATAATCGTTCACAATGTTAACGCTATCTATTCGTACGTGTTTTTGGACTGTTTTTGTTGAAACACCGACTCATGTCAGATTGCGCAAAACTTGCTTTTTTGAGTTAAGCCAGTGTTTTATTAAGAGTGCGACATACGTCTTAGGGACCTCATCTCTACCGCATTTATTCTGCTCTCATCCTTCTTCTGCCAGTTCCATGCTTTGCTTCTAAGTATCGGTTTATTTAATTATTATTAACTCGTTTTTAGTTGAAAACTCAAGCATCACTCGAGAATGGGCTGGGTTTCATAATTCTGCCTCTTGTGACCTATTGATTGAACTTTCGATAGAAGTGAACAAATTATGTTTTAATGAATACCGCATCAACCACTTCAATTACAATGGCAAATTACCACGTGGAAATTGCTAAATTAGCGGTTAACTCAAAAGCCATTACCTGTTTAGAAATCCGCAACATCAAAGTCCTCTCAAAAGTGAACGAGAAATTGCAGCAAATGACGATTATTGATTTAATTCAACCCTTTGACACTCTCTGAAGCACTTAGTTCAGTATTAAGAGTGAACTTTTATTTATCTAAATCTTCTCTGTCGTATTCCTCGTGATTGAGAGTCGTATTTATCCTGTTAACCAGTGGTTCTTAACCTGGGGTGCTCGCACAACAATATTTATGATCAAATATAATTTTTCAATGTGGTATGTTATGCAGATTAGCTGAAAACAATAATGACTTATAAAAAATCCTAGACAGACATCATCATAACTAACTAACTAACTAACCATCACGCCGTCTCCCCGAAAGGGTATGCAGAAAGAATGGACTGTCACACTTTTACTGATGCGGCAATCCATCCTTCTCTTTTCGCCCCGCGGGAGACGCGGTGTGATGGGCTGCGAACCTCATCGCCACCAATAGGCATCTCCCGCGCACACTTCGATCGTCCAACACCCACAAAATAAATCTAAAACAAAAATATAAAATACAATGATATAAAATAAAATAACAAAATAATAATAATTTAACACAAAATGTTCTTTTTAGATGGTGCACATATTGTCTACTAGCACATAATGTAATGAATGACACATAATGTTTTTTTTTCGATGTTGCACATGTTGACATGGACGATCCGGACTTTTGTGTTTATTTAATTTACGTTACACGTATCCACCGTTTTTTAAATTAGTTGTAATTAGGCACTTAACCAGCAAGAACTTAAAAATAATATTGAAGAAATGATTCAAATTGTCATTGGAACAAATGAAAAATTTATTTTTATTACACTACATCATGCCTGTAAGAAATACAACATGACGATCTAAATCGAAAAAACAAAATATGTGACCTTTTTCAAAACACCCAAAACATGTCTCATTTTGGTCTTGTTGGAGATATTTTTCTCTTGCCATATCTAGGTAAACTTCGTCATGTCAATTTTAGCCATTTTGGTTCTGCGTCGAATCTCCCTCTCGCACCCCCTCTGATCAGTTATCAGTGATCCAAGATAGACAAATTCATATACAATTTCCAAATCTGAGAGAAGGCTTGTGTTTGTTAGTAGGTTAGCTCTGTTTGTATTTATTTGTTTTTTTAAAAATAACAAAACAATCGCGTCATTTGCCTGAAATAGGCAGGTAAATAAAATATATCGTCTGATGCACCAGTATGCCAGCGATACCGGCGACAGTCGAAATAATGATGAAAGTAAAAGCAGGTCCGTAAAAAACATCGTTTTAATTAATTTTTATTTAAAATGAACTGCCATCAAGAGATTTCAGTTAAATCATTCGATAATTAAAAAAAATTGTATTTAAAAAAAAATCGTAATTAAATTCGTTTTTAAATGACTAATATATATTTTTAATTTAAATTTACTTTATAATACATATTAAATTCCATTTGGTTTTATAGATTCGACCAGTTTTGACAGCTTGCTCAAACTAGAAGATGACAGCGATCAAACTAAATATATATATATATTTTTATTTTTATTTAATTAAACAAAAAAAAACTCAATTGGGTTATATGGTTACATTTTTAGATCTTACTATTAATTATGTATTGTTTCAGATATTTTTTATATTGAGTTGAAGTGAGATTCGTTGTGTCTTTTGGTAGTTCATTGTAAAGTTTCAGTCCATTGTTCAATATCCTTGATTGTCCTGTCTTAGTTCGTGCAATCGGTAAGTGATATCTGTCACAATTCCTGGTCCAGTTCCTTTTGTTATTTTATTTTTTATCATTGTATTTTATATTATTTGTTTTAGATTTATTTTGTGGATGTTGGAAGATCGAAGTGTGCGCGGGAGATGCCTATCGGTGGCGATGAGGTTCGCAACCCATCACACCGCGTCTCTCGCGATGGCGAAAAGAGAAGGATGGATTGCCGCATCAGTAAAAGTGTGACAGTCCATTCTATCTGCCTACCCTTTCGGGGAGACGGCGTGATGGTTAGTTAGTTAGTTAGTTTATTTTTATTTTGTTATTTATATTCGACAACCTTGCTGTCATTATGTACCATAGACTAGATTTTGCAATTTTTTAATTGTGTAGATTTTTAATAAAAACTTTATTCTAAAATCATAAATCTCAAAACTTGTCTACTAGATGTTTTACGTATTAAAAATGCCCTTACCTTTAAAACAGCAGTGTGAGGGTGAATAATGGTTATAACCGAGTCACCACGAACAGCCATCCCAGCAATATCGTTTTATGGTAATTTATTCGCTTTGATAAAATAGTTGTACTCTTTAGTTTTGAATAATAATTATTTGTGATTCTCTTTAGCAAACCATTTCCATAGAAATTTGCATCTAAAAAGTTTAATAAAAATGCTAATGACAGTTAAAGGGTTTATATAAAGTGAAAGAAAAAAATAACAATTCGCTTCGCTTCTTATTTTATTTTTAATCTGACAATGGTGAGGCAAACAATTTAAATTAGATTTAAACAACATTTATGTATAAAGTGTTTTTTTAGTTAGATAGAAAGTTAGTTAGAAAATCCTGGGATTGGTTTGCAATTTCTTCTATTTTTCTCTTCCATTCTTCCCTGTCTTGTGAGGTTCTTTTGAAATCTGCATATGATGAGCAGCGCACGTCCACCAACAGGTCCTCCAGGTACTCTCAGCGTGGGCGTTCCCTAGAGTTTGTCCCCTCGGTCTCGGGTGCACACTTACCCATTTCTTCAGACTTATCAGGGGATTCTTTGAGAATTCCGTCATCTTGGAGGCTTTATGTTCCGGATGGTTATCTTCGACAGCGTCAGCACAGACTGTTTTATCTCCCAACATGCAGAACCAACCTGCCTCTGGTGATGCCGGTGGGGAGAGCAATCAAACTGCTGAACATGATCGCTTCGGAGATCGATGTCTTTCATATTCGTGAAAGTACATTCAGAAGACAAATATTCTTGACTTTGGAGAGTATCTTGTATTCCTAATGTCGAACCATCTCTCATGCGTTCCTGGTATTATATATTTATTATGTTTTACCTGTTCTCAATAGATGCCTTTAACTATAAAAAATGTTTGTAATGTCTTTTGAGAAAATAAACTGATTTGATTTGATTTGATTTGATACCCTCCATTATGGCCTGCAAGAGGCCTTCTTGTCGTATTACATGGCCGATCCATCTTGCACGCCTTTCGGACGAGGTCCTGAGCAGGTGCCTTCCTCTTTCGATTCTTTGAAGAACCTCCTCATTCGTGATGTGGTCTCTCCAGGAAATTACTAATAGTCTTTTATAGGACCACATCTCATAAGCCTCTAGTCACCGTTTATCTTTTTCGGATAGGCACCATGTCTCGCAGGCGTACATCAAGATACTCCATACTTGGATGAGGAGTTTTTTCAGTTTTAGGTCTTTATTATTTGATTATATTATTTTCGACCTTTTATTAAATGCAAGCCTAGCCTGATGTATACGGCTGTCGACCTCGCTCTTACACTGTATGTTATTTTGCTCCCGAGGTTGACAAACTCCTTGGTGTTCTTTAGTGGAACTCCTGACATCACTACTCTCATCTGATGTTGCGTTCGGCCTACAGTCAGCAGCTTTGTTTTGTCTTTATTTATCTTCATGATAAAGTTATTTTGAAGAATGCTTTGAAAAGTTGTTAAGTTGCAAAGTTGTTAATTTTTTTTAAACATTTATTATTATTACTATTTTGTTGAATCGCTTTTCACATCATTACAGCATAAAACAAATGGATATACCTATAGTAAAGGGTATATAACTAACCATCACGCCGTCTCCCCGAAAGGGTAGGCAGACAATTCTTTCTGTTTGGACTGTGTATGTGTGAACTGCCACACTTTAACCGATGCGGCACTCCATCCTTCTCTTGTCCCCCCCGCGAGAGATGCGGTGTGATGGGCTGCGAACCTCATCGCCACCAATAGGCAACTCCCGCGCACACTTCGATCGTCCAACGTCCACAAAATAAATCTTAAACAAATTATATAAAATACAAAGATATAAAAAAAAAAATAATAATAATAATAATTAAACACATAATGTTCTTTAATATGGTGCACTTGTTGTCAGCAATAACAATTTAAAATATAAAATTCCACTTAGGGAGTGGAAGTGGAACTTAATTAAAGATATATTTAAAACAAAATTTTATTATTATAAATTTTTTTCTTTTTCTTTTATTATCATCATAATTAAATAAAACTCGTTTTTTTATTATTATCATAGAACATTTTATTGTTTCCATATTTGTTTTCTTCTGATATAATATTTACATTTAAATATAAATGTATGTACATTCTTATCATAGAAATATTATTTCTAAAATACACCATCGATCTACAATATTTTTATACGCTTAAGACTAATACAGACTAGTTTTAAGAACTTAACTAAGATGTCTTATATACATTAATTTGCTTATATATTAATTGTCTTATGTAATAATCCCCAATTTATCATTTTGTTTTAAATTATATAAAATAAAAAAGCATTTTAGCATGCAAAACCGTGAATTTGATAAAGAATCAATAACTTATAAACAAACAGTAAACTTTTTAAATGATTTTTTTATCTCAATAAAGGCGAAAATGTAAATTGTTTTTTGGAAACAGAATATGGTGGTCGAGGCGTTTACTTTGGGTTAAACTTTATGTAATACAACACTCCCCATTCCGACCTTCTTACGACCACTACGTCTGACAATATTTTTTTGAAAGATGTATACATGCTAATATGTTGGGGAACACTTCACATATTTTTGTTTAATCTACACTAGGGCCATCTATTAAGATTAAAACTGTTGTTTTAGCCTGAACTCCATGAAACTTCATCATTTTTAACTGTCACATTTACAACAATGTTATATAATATCACATTTTTTTATTATTATACACTTTCTGAGAATGCGGAGAAAGCTGTTTCGCCAACGTTGTAAATTTAACAGCTGTTTCGCCAACGTTGTAAATTTAACAGCTGTTTCGCCAACGTTGTAAATTTAACAGTTAATAAACTATACATGTTTGTAACATTTGAAAAAACTAACTTATAGACGAAAGGATGGAAAACCGCACTATTCATTCCTATCATATATTTTTAGCAACCTTAAATAAAATTTAAAGGTCATTAGAAGTCGGATGAATTGACGTGCGTGTATGGCTCACTGTATGAATGTGGAGGAAGAGAAGTGTGTCAGGATCGAGTTGTTGTTTTAACGTTGATAGGTCGCGTCGTTTTCTCCAACTATTCAATAGTGAAATATCTAAAGTAAAATTGGAAAATGAGAAAATCCCGTCTAAAAAACCTTTCACAATGGTTAAGTTTCAACAGAGCTTTATTGTTAAGAGCTTTTGCATCCAAAGTAAAAATAGACGTGATGTTTCTTCTGTATTCGCCTTCACTTTGTGTTGTGGATTCGCGTTTGAATAAATATAATTACACTTTTTACACATTTTATTTTCACTTAACACAGACATGTTTCGGTCACAAGTAACCTTCGTCAATGTTTACAATTTAAACAAAAAAACAAAACAGATGGGAGGTGCCTATTGGTGGCGATGAGGTTTGCAACCCATCACACCGCGTCTCCCGCGGGGCGAAAAGAGAAGTATGGAGTGCCGCATTGGTTAAAGTGTGACAGTCCATTCTTTCTGCCTACCCTTTCGGGGAGACGGCATGATAGTTAATTAGTTAAATAAAACAGAGTGGTCAATTATTTACTAAAAGGGGGTGGAGTTATATATAAAAGTGGAGGGGGTTGAAGTTATGATTGTAACCTGAACTTATTCACACATCATTTGGTACTTACACATTTATTATCAAGCTGCCATTTTGGTGTGCTAATTGTCTGCACTTAATTAATAATAATTTATTTTACATGCATATACACAAAATATTTACAGTATTTGGTTATACCTTAATAAGAAAGAGAGCATTTCATATTACAATATTAATGACTTTTAACATGGTAAAATCGAGTGGCGAAATGAAGGTTTAGATCAGGGGTCTCCAAACTACGGCCCGCGGGTCAAATCCGGCTTGCCAGTGTCATCGATCCAGCCCGCGACAGCTAATGACCAGTGTCATCAATTAGGCCCGTGACAGCTAATGGCTTATTATTGTTATTGTTGCTGTAATAAGTTGGATAAAAAACACAGAATGATAGTAAAAAGGTTTTATTTGCTTGCCAGGTAAAGATTAATGAAAGAAAATTTAATTTAAGCATAGTCCTTAACAAATAATTGTAATGAATCCAACTTACATTATAAACATAAATAAACATTATAACATATGAACACATAAAAAACAAGAAAATTAAAACGGTTTTGACCCTTGGGACTTACTGGAGTTAAAGGCTGAAAAGTTTGGAGACCCCTGGTTTAGATGATGAATATAAATGAAAATGTATGTTTTTATATTTTTTTATATTTTATGGAAATGACAGATCAAATATCTTATTTGATAATGCCCCAGCAAGACTAAATATGCATTTATGTCATGAATTTAACAAATTATCAAAAAAAAAAAAACGTTCAAAAAAATATATATTTATAATTGAGCGACATAAATTATTAATAAATTTAAAAAAAATTCACGTAAGAAAATGTACATGCAAAATATTCGTCTTTATAGTTAAAATATTTTAACTCAACATTTCATATAAGTAGCATATAATTAATTATTATAATGACTGAGATTTGGTATTTTCCATTTTATACAATAATACATTTATTAAACACTGATACATTAACATATTAAAATATTAAAATATTTTCTCAGACCGAATTCATACAAAAGATTTCATTCATATATAGTTTATAACCATTATCTAACAATCACACCCTGTATTTATTCAATACTATTCGAGAACAATCCAAAAAAATTAATCTAAAATTTTGGTAATATATACAAGGTGTTTTAAAACAAGCGGGTTTAAAAATATAGTAGCATTTAAAAAAGTTATAATTGTATTAGAATTGTATACAACTGTCCCCTGTTGGTGGAAAGAGGAAGCGAGGCAGACCTAGCGCCATCTGGAGTAGCAGACTTGACTTGAAATGATGTTAAGCATCAGGCCTGCGATAGAGTTTAAATCGAATCAAATCAGTTTATTCCATCAAAATAAATTACAAAATAAGGATTCTAGGCATCTATTGAGAACAGGTAAAATAACAAATTGTAAATAGTATACTACCAGAAACGCATGAGAGATGGTTCGACATTTGGAAGCCAAGAGTTTTTGCCTTCTGAACGTACTTTCACTAAAATGAAAGACGTCGATCTCCGAAGAGACCGCGTTCAGCAGATTAATTTAATAAATTTTAGATAAACTTAAGGCGTTAACACTGCGGAATTCCAAAATGACGAATATTTATGAATTAAAACACTGTTTTTTCCACTTATGAGTTTATTTTTCTCGACGTGTTTCGAAGGCTTAAACATTCATAATCGGGAGAACGATTTAAACAGTTTACAGCGCCCTTTAGATGAGTAATTCGTAAAAATGGCGCTCTATAAATTATTTAATTTATTATTATTATTATATATTATATAGTTCTCCCGATGATATAGGTGTAAGCCTTTGAAACATGTCGAGTAAAATAAACTCAAAAGTGGAAAAAGTGTTTTAATTAATAAAAATTCGTAATTAATTGCTCTTGTTGCGTGAAGGTTCTTTAAGGCTCTATGCACCACAGAAGTGTGACAGGACATGAAGAAGAAGGAGACGATACAACTCTTTATCTCTTTTATCTTTATCTCTCTTTATCTCGTATGTGCATATTTTTCTTTTTAATGAAGGAATTGGATCTTGTGTAGGATTTAAACCCATATCACCAATATCAGGTGTTTCAGCTATCTGTTTCCAATGCCAATGGTCTGCAAACTGTGACTCGCGAGGCCAATTGTTCTTCTTGAGTGTGGCTTTTCCAAAAAAGGTTTTGTTCAAATTAAAAATAACAGAATTTTAAATAAAATTATAAAAATATAATATGTAAGATTATAATAAATTATGATATAATGTAAAGTTCAGTGAACATAGTTTTAACCGATTTCAAAAGCATGTTGAATAAAAATTGATTCTCTCCGAAAGGGTAGGCAGAAAGAATGAACTGCCACAGTTTTTTTCCTGACATACTTTTCTCGTTCCTTCAATTTTCATACATTGTGTCTTGCACGCACGTCGATTTCTTACACTCCTCACGTGGCCGACATTCAATATATTTTATTGTGCCACGTTTTCGTCGGTCTTCCTATATTTCTAGTTCCATTTACATCGGTAATGTATACTTTTTTTACCATTATTTCTTCATTCATATTTTCTATATGTCCAAACCAGCTTTTTTATTATTATTTTTTTGTTGAATCGCTCTTTACATCATGGCTATCATACTGATTCTTGTGACATGTGATAGGTAGCTGCCATTTTATTGTCACGTGAATTCTTCACCAGCCCAAAAAAATCACAAAGCCATCGCCGGGAATCGAACCCGTAACCTTCGGTGTGGCAGTCAAAGCACTAACCACTCGGCCACGAAGGTCGTCGACGATCATATTAATGATTCTTTCGTTATTTTGTTCATAACATATTCATTCGCACCGCATTCACTTCTTATATTTTCATTCGACACTCTATCATACAGTTTTTCCACAAATTCGTCTAAATGACAATAATTTTGTAAAAAATACTGTTATTTTTATTGTTGGCTTTAAAATCATGGAACCAGTGGATATTCAGCTCTTTTAACATATCAATTTGCCGACAACTGCCTTAGGTTATCAATATAACATTTCAAATAAAAAAATAAATGAATCGATATAAAATACTTGAACGAAGGTCAAATCAATTCGAAAATTAATTTAAGCTTTTTCAAAGCTGAAACAAAACAAAAGCACTCTTTTCTTTTACAGAATAAAATAATTCTATTCCGGTTAATACTGAAAAATACATTTATCGGAAGTAACCAAAGTTCTTGATTAATTTCAACTATATATGTATATGTGATATGAAGGGAATATATTTTGTAAAATTCTTTTAAAGTTACGTCTTAATACGGTTTAGTTATTAATTTGAAGGCTATAGATGTACTGTTGACCTTGGTTATTTAAAGGAATATGGGACCGATTGATTTTGCCCCTTAGATCGGAGAATAGGAATTTTCAAATGCATACAAAAATACCAATCACACGAAGACATGACGTATCTGGAGCGGTCGCATAACACAGTAATTTGCAATTTTAACAAAAATACGCAATCAGAGAGAAGTAGCTCGTTATAAAAATGATTAATTGTAAGTATCGAGAAAATCTTGCAATTAAATGTCAACGAATGTTTCCTTGATAGATACGAGATCTGTAGAATGATTAAAAATGGTTGTATTACCATGGTCTGTTCTTCTCTGTATAGCTGCAAAACCTGGACTCTAAAAGTGAATGTAATGAACCGGTTGGAAGCATTCGAGATGTGGATATACCGCAGAATGCTCCGTATACCGTGGACTGATAGGGTCAATAATGCAGACGTACTACAGAGAGCCAGAGCCAATAGAGAGCTGTTGTCGAGTGTGAAAATTAGAAAGTTCTCATATTTTGGTCATGTGCTAAGGGGAGAAAAATACCACCTCCTTCGACTGATATTAATGTGCAAAGGTAGAGGGACGTCGGGGAGTTGGTAGAAGGCAGCTGTCCTGGCTGCGGAACATTAAAGAGTGAACAAGAATAACTAGAGTTCAGAACCTGTTCCAAGTGACGCAGGACAGAAATGAGACAGAGATCTCATTTCTACTGCATTTGCCAGTTCCATGCTTCGCTTCCATACATAAGGGTTGGTACAAAAACACCATTGTGCACTGACATTTTAGTTTTTTTTATAGGTTTTTGTTTGCGATAACAACTTTAAGTGCACCATTCACATTGTTACCTGCCCCAATCCTTTACTCAATATCCCTCTCCACTCGCACATCTTTTGTAAACATTCTACCCAAATACACTACTTGCTCCAAATTTTCACCATTCACGCTTATGTTGCAGACTGTGATGATTTCTTCTTTTTCAAAAATCATTATCTTAGATTTGTTCACATTCATCATCAGATCATTTCGCATGCATACCTCATACATACTATCCACCAGGACTTGTAGTTCACGCTCGTTGTCTGCAAGTAGGACAGTGTCATCCGCATACAAGAGACAGCTACTGACACTCCGCTCATTTTGACACCTGCATCCAGCCTAACATTCAATATCTGTAGAATAATATACTTTATATCATACATCTTAAATAATGGTTCTATACATTGTTTACGTATTTGGCATTAAATATACATGACTTAAAAACACATCTACGCACTTATATAATTGTATACATTACATTTTCTGAGAATTTTGAGAAGATAATTTTATAAGGATTCCTGTTATATACACGGCGAACCCCATACTGGGTGATAAGCTAAGCGTTCTGTCCCCTAGACCACCAAGTATAATCTTTGTATTATATAAACACGTAGTATATACATTTATATTTATTATAATATAATTTATGCTTGTTAAGGTAGTAGTCTGGTGACTTAAGCCGATTTTCATGTTTTTTTTGGAGGGCGTTTTTTTGTAGGAAAATAAAAATGAATCGTTTTGGAAATTTAAGATGTTTTCATTTACGTATTAAAGATACAATTTTTTTTAATAGTTTATTGTTATTATTATTATTAATCGAAGTTGGCACCTCGAAAAAAAAGCGCGTGGGTGGCCCGGATGATTTTGGCTCTTGATGTTATCTGAAATCACAAAATTCTTCAACTAACGAGACATTTTTTCACCCCTAACTTTTTATTTTACAACCCCTTCTTTGCTGACTTTTTTTCAAAGTCTGCCATTTTGTTATTTATCCATGAAATTTAACTTCTGTAGTTCCGACCAGAATGACATGTCTTTAGATTAAGAATTTTTGATTTCAGATAACATCAAAAGCCAAAATCACCCGGGCCACCCACGCGCTTTTTTTCAAGGTGCCAACTTTGATTAAATAAACTATTAATTTTTTTTTGTATCTCTCATATGTAAATAAAAACATTCTAAATTTCCAAAACGATTCATTTTTATTTTCCTACAAAAAAACGCCCGCCAAAAAGACATGAAAATCGACTTAAGTTACCAGACTTACTACGTTAACAAATTAATTGTTTTTTACAAGTCTTATGTGGTATTATAATCTGGGGTCAATGACCAGATAACCCGAAAGGGCAACCACCCTTGATCCTATATTAAGTATGGTTTACACTTAATGATTACCGATTATGAGCATAAACATAAAATTTATCGCCCCACTAATACTTTATTACATATACATTATCCCGGATATATTGACAAAATACATTATGATATCGTGGTATCACAATTAATAGCACAATTTTATTTTATGCTAAGCTCGTACATGTTTGGTTAATGAGCGTAACATCAGAAAATATTTACTTTTAAAAATATTTTTATTGACGATATAATTATTTAAGAATATTAAAAAAAATCAACTGAGATGCGAAGTCTCCGTACGCCAGGAGAAAATTGAACAGGTGGACCAATTCAGGTATCTCGGAAGCGAAGTAACCAACTCTAATAACCTCCCCAGAAAAGTAAGGTCACAGGTGGGTAGGGCTGCAGCGGTTGCAGGCTGCCTGAAAGCTGTCATATGGAGAAACAAGGACATGAGGACTGACAGCAAGGTACGCATCTATAAGACCTGTGTGCGACCAATCCTCACATATGGCATTGAATCGAGGGTAGACACTGTCAAGACAAAAAGCATGCTCAGGACAACCGAGATGAAAACACTCCGCGCTATAGCTGGCAAGACCCTACGCAATCAAGTTAGGAATACAGCTATCCGAGAAATCTGCGAGGTCGAAGATGTGATCAGATGAGGACGTCAAAGACGGCGATACTGGCATCAACACGTAGAAAGGATGAGCTCAAATAGGATACCACACATAGCTCTCCATGGAACGCCAAACGGACAACGCCAACCAGGAAGACCCCCGAAACAGTGGAGAGAAAGCTGGAGTTCAGCGTCTCAAGAGAACCCGCCTGAAATAACAGACTCCTGAGTCTACCAGAAGTGAAGAAGAAGAAGAAGAAGAAAAAAAAACATTCGGTTATTGTACTTAAGAGTATTTGACCAGATAACTACGTCTTCTTCTTCTTCCTCTTAGTTTAGGTCGTATGACCTTTTTGTGACGGTAGGCTGTCCTGGGATGATGATGTCCAGCCATCTCTCCATCTCTTTGCGGTCTTCCTGGTAATCTCTTGCAGCTTCATCTTTAACAATTTTTTCAATTCTTGTATTCTCCATGCGGTCCACGTGGTCTCTCCAAAGGCGCCTTCTGATTCATTCCCATCTGACTATGTCCTCAACACCACAGATAGACCTTATCGTTTCATTTCTGATCCGATCTCATAGGGTTTTACCTGCGATAGAGCGTAGGGTATTGCATTTCTGTCACTCTAAGAAGGTTCTTAGTTCTATTGGTATCGGCTCTAACCTCTATTCCATACGCCATGATGGGGCGAACGCATGCCTTATATATCTTGACTTTATAGATGTATAAACGTAATTTGAAAATCCAACGGAAAATTGCTATCCAATTAAATGAGGATTATTTCAAAGCAAATTGATAAAGTAAATAAGGGTGATTTATATAGAGTATTAATTGTATTTTTATTCCAGCTAATAAATGATAAAACAACGTGGACACCCTATTAAAAAAATATATATTTTAGAGTATTATAATTGAGTGAAATTTCATGATGAAACGATTTTTTAATCCTAAGGTAACCACATGTCAATATTGTTTTTTTTTTAATTAATGAGAAACCTAAAAAAACTGTAAGAAATATAATTTTGATCTTTTTATCAATGTAGCTTAATTGGTGAAAAAAAAATTGGAACTAATGACATTTTAATACAAATACTATGATTTAAAAAGAAACATTCCTGTAAGGTAACATATTTAAAAAAAACAAAACAATAATAACGAAAACTCGTTCAGTTTCTGTGACAAATCACTCATTTACCACTAACTAACTAACCATCACGCCATTTTCCCGGAGGGGTAGGCAGAGAGGATGGATCGCCACAATGCTGTCCTGGCATACCTCTCGGGCTTCCTCTACATGCCTACATCGTACCATGCACGCACGTCGATTATTCTGACTTCGAATATGGCCGCCTTTTAGTAATTGATTAATTTGGTCATGCCTCGGCCGTCCTCGGCTTCTTTTTCCACTCACGCTGCTTGTGTACAGCTTTTTAACCATTCTTCTCTCATCCATTCGTCCCATATGTCCAAACCATCTCAGGGATCCTTTTTTAATTTTATCCATGATGCAGTCAATAGATTTCTTTCTTATTTCATCGTTCGGTATTCTATCATACAACATTTTCTCGCACATTCTTCTTAGTGATCTCATTTCTACGGTGTTTATCCTGCTTGCATCCTTCTTTTGCCAGCTCCAAGCTTCACTTGCATACATGAGGGTTGGCACTAGAACCACATTGTGTACTGCCATCTTTACTTCTGTGGATACATTTATATTTGCAGTTATGACTTTGAGTGCGTACTCATTAACTGCTTTGTAAATAAACTTGTTTATATTTATGATGTACAATGGTATAATATTTTACATTAATTATTAACATTTTTTGTATAATTACAATGTTTTATATAATATTTTACATAATATGGTATAACCTACATTATTATATAATATAATATATATTTACCATATATATCTAAACATTTATATTACATTTTGTATTATATATTAATTTTCAAATATAATCCAATTTTTAAAACAATTTACATACATATACGATCACATATATATTAATAAATAATACAAAAACAGAAAAAATAAATAAAACATTTATATCAAGTGCAATACCAGTGTCAGTTTACTCTTTTCTTATGTCTATTTAGAACACTCTGTACCTATCGCAAGCCTCGCTTCTTCAATAAAATGATTTGCTGATAAAAAAATAAGGAACAAAGCAAAACAAAAAATTCAAAAATGGAATTCTATTTTAAATATATATTCTAATATTTTTATAATTTTAAAAATATAATACAATATGTTTTATCAAACACACTTTAAATTGTAATAATAAAAAATTATCTATGTTTCGTAATCCATAAAAATAGCATAAAAATGAATTAAGGGGAAATAATATGATAAAAATAAATTATTAGGTGATATAAAATGTCGATAAATGAAGCTTTGAGCTTTTTAAGCTATCGATAACGTTGCGTTTTACGTATTATCATATTGTCTACGTTATTTAATATACGTTGATTGGTTTCAGTAATGACTAGTGGTCATTAAATAAATCTTAAACAATATTTTATTTATTAGAAATTTCCTGGAGAGACCACATCACGAATGAGGAGGTTCTTCAAAGAATCGAAGGAGGAAGGCACCTGCTCAGGACCTTGTCCGAAAGGCGTGCAAGATGAATCGGCCATGTAATACGACAAGATGGCCTCTTGCATGCCATAATGGAGGGTATGACCGAGGGGACAAACTCTAGGGGACGTCCACGCCGAAAGTACCTGGAGGACCTGTTGGTGGACGTGCGCTGCTCATCATATGCAGATTTCAAAAGAGCTGCACAAGACAGAGAAGAATGGAAGAGAAAAATAGAGGAAATTGCTGCAAACCAATCCCAGGATTGAAACCAGAGAGAGAGAGGAGCAGGATCTTCAGGGTTGATTTTTTTCTCGGTATTTCGCGAATTATTTCGTGTGTAAATAATTCATTTTATACCTGATTTTTTTAAATGTGATATTATACCAGTGTTGCAAATTGAATAATTAATTATGTTGAAGTATCATAGTGTTTCGGCAAAAACATTGGACTATTTAAATAATACCAGTATTTTTGATAAGGCTATAAAATCTACAAAAATCAGAAGATCAAAGAAAAACTATAATAATTTCAGAAAAAAATTATTTCAACTACGTGTTGGCCACGTGAGGTGTCAGAGAAATCGACGCGCGTGCATGACACGATGTAAGAATGTTGAGGATTTTAAGGTAATCAAATGATTTTACTGATATCTCTTGATGGAAGTTCATTTTAAATAATAATTAAATAAATTGATGTTTTCTTTAACTACTTCCACTTTGTCTCTATTTCACCAGCGACCGGATTCGCCAGGCTCGCCGGCATCGACAGACTGGTAACACTGTTACAAACTTACTCCTTTATATACGTGTGTTACAGATCAGGGGTGGTGAACATGATTCTATTCAAAAATAATCTTAAAATAATTAAGTAAAATTTACTGAATTTAAGTTTTTTAAAAGGATTCATATTCAATACAATGGAATTATTATTTTTTATTACAGCCGACATTTTTATATACAATATAACTTTTGAATAATTAATACTTTTGTTTTTAATATTACCGAAATTAAATATAATAGATTACCTATTTTTCCCAGCGAGCCTGACGAAACCGGTCGCTATCGAAATAAAGACAAAAGTGGAAGTAGTTAGAAAAAAATCGTTTTATTTAATTATTATTTAAAAAAATATATATTATTACAGTTTTGTTAATTTAATAGTTAAAATTCTTATTCTTCTTCCTTATTGTAGACCTATGTGGTCTGTTCTCCAGAGTGTTGCTCCTCCTGTGAGGTAGACTCCCAGCTGTCCTTCCATCTTTTAGGAGGTCTTCCACGAGGACGAATCCCATGAGGCTGATTATGCAATGCAATATAGGGGAGTCTGGTGGTGTCCATTCTTTGAACATGACCGTACCAGTCCCCTTTCCGCTGTCTGCTCCATCTTATAATATCCTCAACCTCACATATCTCTCTTATTCTGGTGTTCCTCGCGCGATCTCTCAGTGTCTTGCCTGCTATCGTCCTCAGTGTCTTCATTTCGGAAGTCCTCAAATTGTTTTTTGTAATTTGTATTATGAACATGGGCTATTGGACTACACTGTATTATTCAATCACTTTTCACTTTGAACAGTTATTGGCTTTCATGTTTAACACATGACGTACGCTGTAGAGACGCGGGCTGACACTGTGCGAACTAAGGGACTACTAAGAACATCGGAGATGAAGGTCCTAAGATTAATTACTGAAAAAACTCTCCGAGATCGTGTCCGCAACGTAGACATAAGAGAAAAACTTGCTATCAGCCCTCAGTTTGTCATTTATTATACGGTATAGTCATACTTTTTCTCTTATCTATAAGTCAAATATACTTCTCATAATCATGCCAAAAGAAGACGCCATTAATTTAATTTATCTGCATAATTAAATCTTTCTATGCAGCATTTTAATAAATCAGTATAAATTTAAAAAAATAAGTTTTTATCTCGGACAATAAACGCTTGGTGTATGAAGTAGTCATAATTTTTCCGGATTCCACAATTTATATAAAATTCCATAAACGAATATTTATGTGCTAAATTGTTTTCTCTTTCCTTTGCGTTGCATTGCTGAAAATTCGCGGCGATTATATTTGAATTTTTCATATGAAGCACTCACTTTGCGGTTAGACATTTTAATAATGTAAAACAAAGTATTTGACCACGGTATGGTTATTACGAGTATAATTAATGCAAACTAGTTTCGCTTGGACCCAAGGTTGATCAGGAGAGTATAACAACTTTATCTTGCATTTAATAAAAAGTCGAAAATAATAGAATCAAATAATATGGACCTAAAACTGAGAATACTCCTCATCAAGACCTATGTATGGGGTATCTTGATATACGGCTGCGAGACGTGGTGCCTATCCGAAAGAGATAAACGGAGACTAGAGACTTTTGAAATGTGGTCTTATAGAATACTATTAGAAATTTCCTGGAGAGACCACATCACGAATGAGGAGGTTCTTCAAAGAATCGAAGGAGGAAGGCACCTGCTCAGGACCTTGTCCGAAAGGCGTGCAAGATGGATCGGGCATGTAATACGACAAGAAGGCCTCTTGCATGCCATAATGGAGGATATGACTGAGGGGACAAACTCTAGGGGACGCCCACGCCGAGAGTACCTGGAGGACCTGTTGGTGAACGTGCGCTGCTCATCATATGCAGATTTCAAAAGAGCCGAACAAGACAGGGAAGAATGGAAGAGAAGAATAGATAAAATTGCTGCAAACCAATCCCAGGATTGAAACTTTCTAACTAACTAAGGACTATATAATTATTAACTACAGCCGACTTGTTGTACGGCCCTGATGAAGCTTGGGTCCAAGCGAAACTAGTTGGCAACAATTATAATAACCATACCGTGGTTAAATAATTTTATTTATTTATTTATTTTATGTTAAAAAAATATTGTAACATATATAAATGAAAGAAAAAACACGCTTCACGAATTCTTTATGATGTCTATTTATTATAAACGACGGCCTTCGTGGTTCCGGGTTCGATTGCCGGCGATGGCAGTGTAATAATCGCACTGTCTTTGGTCTGGTGTAGGATTCACGTGACAATAAAATGGCGATAGATAAGCTACCTATCATATGTCATGAGAATTAATATGATTGCTATACCCTATACATCGATTTGGGTCGCGCTGTAATGATGTAAAAAGCGATTTACTTGTATAAATAATAATAGTAGATCAAAGTATCTAAAAAAATTTAATAATTAAATTTTGTCTGGTTGATTCGAAAGCGCTATTTAAACTAAATTAATAATCTTAATAATAGAAATTGATTTATTTGAAAATTCCTTGTTTTCGTCCATATGCAACCTAAAAAAATGCATTGCTTGTTAATAACTAACCATCACGCCGTTTTCCCGGAGGGGTAGGCAGAAATAATGGACCGCCACACTGTTCTGTGCTGATATACTTCTCGAGTTTCTTCTAAATTCATACATCGTAACATGCACGTTGTAAAATATTTCTGACTTTGAATGCGACCGTTTTCTCCACATTCATACATCGTCTAATTCACGCACGTCGATTTCTCCGACTCCTCAGGAGACCGAAATTTAATATTTAATTGATTTGATTATGCCACGTTTTACTCGGTCTTCCTCTATTTCTAGCTCCATTCACGTCGTTTATATATACTTTCTTCTTTCTAAGTCGTAAAATACGTCGCACGCATGTCTTATCGCACGCATGTCGCAAATCATCTTAACGACCCTTTCATCATTTTGTTCATAACACTTTCATTTGCACCGCGTTCTTTTTTTAAATTTACATTTGACGCTTTATTATATACAGATTTTCTTTATACATAATGACGTTCCTAAGACGAATCTCTAGGATACTAAAGAATATTACGTAACGTAGACAATACGAAAACAGCTGAAGAATTTATTTAAAAATACAAATTAAAACACAGTTGTGTTAGCAGTGCTTCCTTCCCATTCGCTTGGAGCAGTGAGCGAAGTTGCGTAGGTGACGCGCGAGCTGGGGTAGTAAACGCAGGGCCCGGGGCTCGGAGCCCGCGATATCCTCATGGACCTCCTGTCCTTCCCGTTAAACTTAATGGTCCCGCCGTTCCTGCTGCACGCGGTGTTCTGCCTGTGCAAGCGGAGAGAATGCCTGTTTTCCCCGTTTGATATCAGGGAATCGTCGTGCGTGGCGCCGTCCGGAGACTCTCGTCCAGTTCCCGTCAAGAAGGAGTGCGTGCAGAACAGCCTCAAGAACAATCGCTTGAACTTCTCCCCGAAGATCACGTATATAATAAAATTCACGCTGCTGTTGATTGTGACGAGCAAGTTACTCGTCTTCACAAGAGGATCTTCTATTATGTCGTAGAACGCCTCCAGTATGTTGGTCACAAGGGCCAAAATGTTGCAGAGGAAAAATACGACGACAACGCATAGAAGCATAGTGGCTAACCCTATTTCTCTCCTCTGTAAGCGAGACAGCCTCTGTCTCTCTGCATTGGCTCTCCTGACTTGCTTGTATATGCAGGCGTTCAGCACCGCCAAAGATGTGAAAGGAAGAAAGTACAGAAACACAAGATATAGCCAATGGATGTACACAGTGATGTAAAGAGGCTGGGACCTGATATCAGACGCTTGAACACAGTAAACAGAGATGTTGTATTCGTGGTGGACGTAGCGAGTCAAGGACACCTCCCAAAATCTAGGAAGATTATAGAGGAAAGAGAAGATTATAATCACAATGACATACCATCTGGCTCTACCGTAAGTGCACAAAGACCTTGCACGCAGCGGGTGGCACACTGCCACAAACCTTTCTAAAGTAACCGTTAGCGTAAGATAAACAGAAACCATTTGAGCCGTCATCGCAACCGGAAACAATATTGGAGAAAGATGTGGATAAACTAAATAGTAGTAATTGAATAAGCAACCAGTGTAAGGAAATATACCCGGAAGTCCGAACAGCAGAACGGAAGTTATGATCAAAACAGTATCGCATCTTGCAAGACCTATTAAAAGATAATTGATGCTGCTCCTCATCTGTGGCCTGGAGAGAATGATCATGGAAATGATGTTGCCGAAGATCCCAAACAGCCCCACCACGTTGAGCATGATGCCGTTGGTGATGAACTCGAATAGGCTGTCCGAGGATTCTGGGTCGTAGACGAAGAGGCAGCTGCTGTTGGTGTCATAGTCGAACTGCGTTTCCCCCGGGTCCAAGGGGATGAGGGTTGTCTCCACGGGCTGGCTGAAGGTGGCAAATGCATCCGGAGAAGCATTCGCTGCACCAATGTCCATGGTGAAATTTTGGTTGATTTCAATGACACTTTTTTTAAATCATCACACTATTAAACAATAGCCCAATGTACGTTTTTACCACAAGAAATTTGAGCCACATTTTTTACTTGTAAAATTTATGAAATTAAATGTCTTCGTTTTTACTGTCTTCATTCAATTTAACTGTGTCATCTTGAAGCATCGAAATGTAATTGTTAAATTTTTTTCAAGTTCCACTTAAAACGCACAATATAATTTTAATCTCCTTTTCATAAATTAACACAATTTTTTTATTTAAATAATTCATATTATGTTATTGTTTCCAAATAATTAATTAATGCTTTAATTATTATTATATAACGGTAATTTGAATTCCTCTAGACAGCGACAACAGCTTCTGGAACATCTGAAAAAAAGAAATATTACATTATTAAAAAAAGTATTTATTGTTTCTTGAACTGATTTTTTTTTTGCGACAAATGTTTCGTCAACCTATGTTGACATTGACAGGTGTTACTATTTTTTATTTTTTCTCAACTGTTTAAATTAATTTTCGTGATTTTTCGAACCTTCATGTGTATCTGTTTCTATGGTCAATTTGAATAAGTTCTTTGTTATCATTTTAAAGTTCATATATTATTCTATATACCTGTGGTCTTAATTTTAAATTTGTACTTCTCCCGTTAATTATCTTTATACCTGTATTCTTAAATTAAAAAGTGTCCTTTCTTTATTATTCAACATACCTGTATTCTAATTTATAATAGTGTCCTTCTTTCATTAACAACCTAATACAATATTTACATGTATTGTTAAGACTAATCACAGACTCAACTCGACTTAGGATAAAGTTTTACCGTTCTCTTAAAATGTTCATAGATTTAAGTAAACTGTCTGTATTAAACAAAATGTATTGGAATTTATTCCGTTTATAATAAAATAAATAAAATCCATATAAAATAATTAATACGAATAAAAACATATTTTTTATTATATTCTATGAGAACGACATGTTTCACATAACACAGCATCTTAAGGAGCTCCACTGGCTGAAATGTCCAGAAAGGATACAATACAAGCTCTGCTGGACGGTCTATAAGGCGTTGCATGGAATGGCACCAGCTTATATATCTGAACTCTGCATCAACGAGAACCTGAATGCTAGACAGTCTACATTGCGATCAGCTAAGTCTTCTGCGATCGGTAGATTGACTGTGCCAAAACGCTGTCCAAGCACAAACTTTGGCGACCGAGCCTTCGCGGTAGCCGGCCCTTCAGCCTGGAACAGTCTTCCAGCAGACCGTAAGTGCATTGAGAATCGATCAGAGTTTAGATCGAGACTCAAAACGCACCTTTTCAAATTATCATTTCCTGACAGGAAGGGCTGATCGATTTCGTCGGGTGCAGCCCTCATACTAAATATGTTTATATATATTTTTTATCATTATTATTATTATTATTATCTAGTTGATAAAACGGAGCATCTTCTACAGCGCCCGATGAGCAATTCATAAAAATGGCGCTTTATAAATTATCCAATTTATTATTATTATTATTATTATTATTTCGCCTTGCTAAGGCTGCCTTCTAATATTGCATCATCAATTGTGAATACCTTAGAACGACGAAGCATGCCATTCCTATAAAACACACTAAAAACATTGATACGAAGCCAGTAGTGAGACATATTTTGTGAAAAAAAAAGTGTTTGATTTTATTGATAAATATAATAAAACTAACAGAAAACATACGTTTCTTCGTATTGAGTATGAAGAAAATAATAAATATTGGTACTGAACGAAGCTGATCACAACGAAAATTGAAAAAATAATTATTCGGTTTTTCACTGTTTAAGGAAATTGTTTTCCCTAGAGTTTCTGAAATATCCTGCACGAGTGATGAAGACTGGGAGGAGAAGGTAGAAATCTCGAGGATAATTATTCTCCAAGAGCAGATAAGTAAGTTGAACACGAAACTTGGGAGGTTTAAGGGGACAAAACAGATTTCCACTTGTTCAAGAAATGATAGGGGAAAATTGAAACGAGAAAACGCTATGGTTTGAGGAAATCGTGGTTTGCGAATGGAGGCAAATTTTCTACAAGTATAGAATAGTGCTACACTTTATTTAACGTGAAACATGGGTAAAATTCAACTCAGAAATCCTGAGTGATGTAGGTTTGTTCGTCCCTGATAATTATCTCTGACAAAGGGGCCATAGATTGTTTTATCTCTCACGATTCAGAACCAACCTGCCAATGGTTATACCGGTAGGTAGAGCAATATCTTTGTTTAATCGTATCACCTCGGAGTTTGACATGTTTTGTGATAGTTTGGCTCATCTGAGGGAAGTACTGTTTTATTATAATTGTATGGTATATTTATTTTATTAATTCGTCATGCATCTTATGTTTCTCGCTCTTTTTATTAATCTTTTATGTATTGTATCTATTATGTATATTATTGTGTATCTCTAACTTGTATCTTTAGTGTATTAGAAAAAAATTCTGTAATTCTTTACATATGTTTAAAATAGATAAATGAAATCATAAATGAAATAAATAAAAATATACTATTTAAGTAACTAACTAATCATTACACCGTTTTTCCGACGGGATAGATGGAAATGATAAAAAAAAATTCTTTGATGACACGCTACTTTCAATTCCTCAACATTCATATATACAATATGTCTTATAGACACGTCGTTTTCTATGACTCCTTGCGTGCCTAACCTATACATTTTTCAAAACATTTTGAATGTATACAAATTCTTGTAGACAAAAACTGGCTTTTACCCATTGCAGATAAATGATTTTTTTATAAGGATTAATTGTATCTCAATAGAGACGAAGATGTAAATTGTTTTCTGGGAACAGAATATCTTAATAGATGACGCTAGTGTAGAGTGAACCAAAAAAAATGTGAAGATAAGTGCAGAATTCTAGCATATATACATCTTCGGGTGAGTACATCGGGAGATATCGTGTACACCGTAGAAAAAAATTAGTATCGAAAAAAAAATATAGAAAAAAAAGTATGACATTTAGTCTGCAAAACCTGAACCGTACATGAGGTCTTCTATTGTTGCTGTGATGACATCTGATTCCTTTAGATCTCTTCTGATTTAATTTTTTTTTTAAAATAAATTTCGAATTTTAATTATAATTGAAAACTCTAATATAAAAACTAAAATAAAAAAAATATACAGTATTATTACGAATGCTCCTTTTGTTTGTCAAAAATAATATAAATAATAGTTAAATAAAACGATGCTTTTTATAACTACTTCTACATTTGTCTTTATTTCTACAACGACCGGTTTCGCCAGGCTCGCTGGCATCGACAGACTGATCGTCGTTTTTTTTTTAAATAAACAGACTAATACCAAGGATTTAAATGAATGATATTAGAATTTATTTTTACAATCTTCAATGTGAGCAGAAAATAGCTCATTATTATGAAGAAGGAATCTGGTCGTGTCCAGGCTTGAACCCAAGTCCCCTGGATCAGGTGCCAAGCGTTCTATCCCCTAGACCACCATCTGATGGTTTTACTT
The DNA here is from genome assembly GCA_022606425.2 of Lepidostoma basale. NCBI lineage: Eukaryota > Metazoa > Arthropoda > Insecta > Trichoptera > Lepidostomatidae > Lepidostoma > Lepidostoma basale. The sequence continues at coordinate 75,585 of JAHDVF020001145.1, read as the reverse complement.
AATTATTATTTATAAATGAACTTCCATCAAGAGATTTCAGTTTAATCATTTGATTATCTTAAAGATAATATGTTTTTCTCACTATATTATTCCATTGAAAAGTTTCTTTGTATTTTTATAACGTAGAAAGCAAATGGAAACTACGCCATTAAAAAAGCCCAAGTGGCATCTTAAGCAGTAGCAAAAATGTAACACATTACTGCAAACCATTCCCTTTGATTGAAACAAGCGAAAAATAAGAATGTAAAAGTTGTTTTGTATTTTGTTTAAAATAATTAAATTTCAAAATATATTTTACGTGCTTGTTATTATCATGGACCAAAATAATTGTGTTTTAGGGTGAAATTTTAAATATAAGAACACCGCAAAGTACCCCTTACTTTTATCTTCTAAGTTCTTACTTGCAAAAGATTTCAAGAAGTTCGTTTAATTTTTCATCTATCAAACACAAGTATCAAAGGAAATAACGAGATGAGAGGAACTTTCAAGGATATCGAATCAAGGATCGTCAAACATCCTGTCATTATAAATAGACGGAGTGTCCTCCGTTTTAATTATTCGACAAAATACTGCGTCGAGTTGGAAGGCAATCGTATTTTTTATGATTCGAATTTTGAAAGTTTCATAAAAAATAATTTATTCACATTCAAAAACTGTTTCACTAATACGAAAAAAATGAGCCGAGCATTGAAAGACAAACGGCCGCAATACAACGAGAGACATGATAAAGTGATTTTACAGCATGACAATGCTCGACCCCATGTTCCGAAAGTGGTCAAGACATACTTGGAAACTTTGAAATGGGAAGTCCTACCCCACCCGCCGTATTCTCCAGACGTTGCTCCCTCGGACTATCACTTGTTTCGATCAATGGCACACGGCCTAGCTGACCAGCACTTCCGGTCTTATGAAGAAGTAAAAAATTGGATCGATTCGTGGATCGCTTCAAAAGATGACCAGTTTTTTCAACGCGGGATTCGTATGCTGCCCGAAAGATGGGAGAAAGTAGTGGCCAGCGATGGACAATACTTTGAATCATAAATGTACAACCAGTTTTTTACGATAAAGCCTCGAATTTCGGAAAAAAAACGGCGGAAGCAAAGTTACACCTAATACTTTTTTGAATTATTTCAATTCCACAACAATAATAATAATAATAATGTTACAGTAATGTATGATATTATATATATAGTAATCTGCAAACCCAATCTCTTTGATTAGCGAAAAATTTTAATGTAAAAGTTATTTTGTGATTTTTTTAAATTAATTAAATTTCAAAATATATTTACGAGCTAATTATTATCATGAACCAAAATATTCGCTTATTAGGGTGAAATTCTTTGTATGAAAGAGCTGAACGGGTTGGATGTAGGTGCCAAAATGAGCAGAGTGTCAGTATGCTGTCTCTTGTATGCGGTTGACGTTGTCCTACTTGCAGACAACGAGCATGAACTACTATTTTTTTACTTCAATTATAATTATATAAGGGGATTAGCTATGAATGTTCCTATTTTCCGATTTGAAATCGCTAATTTTTTAACGCGTACTGACTACCCTACACCGGAACGCACGTTTTTATTTTAGCACCGTAAGGGAAAGGTTAAGGGGCGAAAAGTTTGGGAACCACTGGTTTGGACCACCACATGTGTAGGGGCGCTGTGCCAGTACCTGCCAGTGCAGACGTTCGCTGACAACAATTAGCCTAAGTGCCCATAATGGACCGAAGGAACATACCCTTTCAAAGTTCTATCTTCAATAGCCGTTAGAGTAATTGAAAGATCGTATCAATTTTGGTCTCTAGCGTTTTTGGCACAATTAAGAAATTTATATGCCTCGGGACAGTGCCTATTAAGCTTTTTTTTGCTTGAACAAACGTTAAGACATTCAGTGAATTTATTTGATTGTACATTTTAGTACCCTTTTAAAACTGTACGTCTTTATTTAAAGAGTTTTGTTCTTACAATAAAAATTGCCTTTAAAATCGTGTTTGTTCTATATATTAAACAAAAAACATTTTAAAAGAATTGTCACATAATAGTACGGTCTCTTAAATTATATCGGCTGTCACCAGAAACAAACTGACATTGGTGATTCTAGTGGGGAGAGCGATTAAATAATTACGTTTATTATACGTTTTATCTTTGGTTTTCCACGGCTTTTCTTTCCACGCTTCTTTTTCTTCTTTAGTCTATTCCCGTCTAATCCTGGACAAAGGCCTCCATCATTCGCTTCCACGTCACTCTGTCTTACGCAGACTGCATCCAGGTTAATCTTACATGTCTGTTCAGATCATTATTCCACCGTAGTTGCGGTCGCCCTGCATTTCTCTTTGCCGTCCACGGTCTCCAAGTCAGCAGTCTTCTTATCCATTTTTCATCTGAGCTTCTGACTATGTGACCTGCCCATTGCCACTAGTCGCTACCCGGTGGATGATGTCAGTGACCTTTGTTTTTTCTCTCGCCGTATCGTTTTTGACTCTGTCTCTTAGGCTTATTCCAAACATGGCTCTTTCTATGGCTCTTTGGGCCACTCTTAGTTTCTCAGCACTTTGTTTGGACAATGTAACAGTTTCAAGACCATAAGTAGCAACTGGCAGAACGCAGGCTTCATAGACTTTTCGTTTCAGGTTGATCTGTATTTTCCGGTTTTTAAGGATGTAACTAATGTTTCCGAAAGCTGCCCAGCTTAGTCCAATTCTTCTTTTTAGCTCTGAGGTTTGGTTATTTCGGCCCATTCGAATATTGTGTCCCAGGTATTCTTGGACATACTCAATTCTGTTGCCGTCCACGTTGATTTCAAGCCTTTCCGTGCCCATCACCTTGGTGTTTGCCAGGTTCATATTTAAACCTACATATTTGGATACATCGTACTTAACAATTCGCACAATTTCTAAATATTGGTCTCAATAATGTTTTATACAGCCATGTTTCACTTCCATTCATGTATGTTGGATATAGAACCTGTACTGGCTTTTTTTCTTCAGTGAATATTTTTTATATAAATGAAGTAAAGACTTTGAGAGCGTCATTTATACAAAATTTTGAATGTATACAAATTCTTGTAGACAAATACTGGATTTCACCCATTGCGGATAAATTATTTTTGTTCTGTTCCCAGACAACAATTTACATCTTCGTCTCTATTGAGATACAATTAATCCTTATAAAATAAAAATAATTTATCCGCAATGGGTGAAATCCAGTATTTGTCTACAAGAATTTGTATACATTCAAAATGTTGTATAAAATAACTGGTCCAAGTAGGCATAAAATTGGAAAGACATCTCCAGGCTTAGTCTAGTACTATATGATTTGCAGAGACTTTCACAGTACATTAATAAAGATTTTCTGCTTAATGCTTTCCAATCTTGATAGATGACGCTAGTGTAGAGTGAACTTAAATATGTAAAGATAGGCGTGGAATCCTACACATATATTTCTTGCTAGGGATGCTAGGCTACCAGTCACTCGAGAGGAGACGAGACATTCACTTGGGTATCCATTTCTTTCGACTGATAGGCGGTTGTATACACAACTCAGAAATCCTGAGTGATGTAGGTCTGTTCGCCCCTGATAATTATCTTCGACAAAGGGGCCATAGATTGTTTTATCTCCCACGATGCAGAACCAACCTGCCAATGGTTATGCCGGTAGGTAGAGCAATATCTTTGCTTAATCGTATCACCTCGGAGTTTGACATATTTTGTGATAGTTTGGCTCATCTGAGGGAAGTACTATCTTTATTATAATTGTATGGTATATTTATTTTATTAATTTGTCATGCATCTTATGTTTCTCGCTCTTTTTTTTAATCTATTATGTATTATTTATATTGTGTATCTCTAACTTGTATCTTTAGTGTATTGGAAAAAGAAATTCTGTAATGCTTTAGATATGTTTAAAATAAATAAATGAATAAATGAATATTAAAGTTCCAAAAATTTGTCAGACGTGGTGGTCATAAGAAAAAAAGGCGGAATGGGGATGTTGTTAAAACATATAGCGATCGCTCAACTCAACCGATGACAGGTCATAAGTCCTGTAAGCGCCTCGGCCACCACATTCTATTCCCAGAAAACAATTTACGAGTACATCTTCGTCTCTATTGAGATACAATTAAGCGTCATTTATTTTGTTCCCAGTGATAGCCCTTCTTTTTTTAAATTCAAATATTCAAAAGTTCGCGTTCTTTTCTGAATCACGATTGAATGCAATTAAATGACGTAACACTGCATTTTCTATGCAACCGTTCGGTGCAAGGCTTCAGAACAATGGGTTATTGCATGATTTCTCTGTATTCAGAATCTTAATTGCAATAATTAAAATCACAGCCCGAACGTCATGTGAACATTTTTTTGTATTCAATTGTGATTTGAATGTACGACGAACGTTTGTTGTAACAACTATGGATATTATTGATAGGATTATAATTATTATCTAAGAATAATTAATAAGAATTGTAAAATACAGGCAAAACGAAATATTGGTCAAATAAAATTTGAACAAAAAATTGAAATAAAACGATTTTTTTAAAGAAGTACTTCCACTTTTGTTTTTTTTCTATAACGGCAGGTTTCGTCAGACTGGTTAGTCGATGTAAGCGAGCCTGGCGAAACCGGTCGCAGTCGAAATAAAACAAAATTGGACGTAGTTCTTTAAAAACACTGTTTTATTTAATTATAATTTAAAATGAACTTCCATCAAGAGATTCATTAATACAATTAAACTATTATGATATATTATTTTCTTTTCTAGTTTCATCACTTTCATTTGTATATTCATTTCTTCGATAGCCCTACAGCCCATATCGAGCCTTAGCCTCCAGTATTCTTCGCCTCCAACTCCTCCTGTCCTCCGCTTCGACCCTCCAATCTGACACTCTTAACAATCTTGTTCCATCTCTCCCAACTTCATCCTCCCATCGCAGCCTTGGTCGTCCAATTGGTCTTCTACCACCTGGGTGCCACTCCAGCAATCTTTTTGGGGCTCGCGATGACGGCATCCTCTGCACGTGACCGGCCCATCTCAGTCTATTCAATCTGACCTGTGTGGAGAGACTGGGAGCTTTGTAAATATTATATATTCATAATATAAAAAAAATAAGAAACCGTATATGTCCTTCATAAGTGTAATTTTTTTAAACTTACTCTGGCGAAGGATTTCTGCTGCCCGAAACATGTTTGTGAATATTGCAAAAAAATATTGTAAAATATTTCTTTTTTCGTTATGCAAATCCGCAACTTTGTTCCAATCAGCAGCAGTGCTTTTCACCAATTAAGTAACACTAAGAATACGATTTTATGCGTGTTTTACGAAATAACTTTTCATTCTTCTTAGACAATTTTTTTTCATATCTCAGTGCTTTAGTAAATTTTAAAACAACGTTATAATGAATCAACACTCGTTTTTGCACTGTTCAATATGGATTTTTCTATATGTTTATATAGTATCCCCGATGATGAAAGTTGCCTTCCAAACGCATCGAGAGAAATATACTCTACGGTAGAAAAAACATTGTTTTAATTAATATATAAATCATCCTTATGAAATAACACTGAGTTGATTGAATTAAGTTTTTCAAAAAAGTTATTCGAAATGTATTTTATTTTTTTCTTTATTTTTAGAAAACATACGTTTTCTTAACTAACCATCACAACGACTTTCCGAAGGGGTAGGCAGAAATTGTGGAATGCCACATTTTTATTTCCTGACATATTTCTCTCGATTCCTCAACATCGTGTCATGTACTCTTCGTGTCGTGTACTCTTCATGATATGTCGTCAACATCGTGTCGTGTACTCTTCATGATATGATGTTACTCCATAAAATAATTCACTTTAAAATTGACAATTCTGAACTTCTCAGCAAATTGTCACTCAATACCCCCATGTCTCGCACGAGACACACCGCGAGCCAAGTTTTCCACCTTCCTGTTTATCGCACAAACTACGCTCTGAGCGCGGCACTGTATCGAATCTGTGATATCTACAACAAACATTTTGGAGACATTGACGTCTTTCATTTGAGCGAGCGAAATTTTAAAAAAGTGATCGGAGCAACATTTCGGCGCGGATGTGACCACGATGTAACAATACTTGTATATTACTTTTTATTTTTTATTTCCAGTACTATAAGTATTTTAACTCTTAAATATTATGTATACCTTATTTTGTCTTAGTCTAACTTCAATCTTGTTTCTCACTATCATTTGTTGATTGTTAACTATTATTTTTAATCTGTGGTAGCATGTAATTGGCCTTATTTTAATTATTCTGAATGTTTCTTTTATATATATGTTATTGATATCGCTGTATGTTACCCTAAATAAATAAATAAATAAATAAATGTTCGCGCGTATATAATATTGCCTCCGAAGGGCGAAACATGTTATTCCCATAAAATATAATTAAACTTCTAGAAAACTGACGTTTTTATTCGTAGTAATTATTTAATATGGAGTTTTACATCATTGTTTAAGAAACAATAAATAAGTTTTCGTTAATATTGAAAATAATTTTACGTTTAGATGTACGAGTGTGATGGATTTCCATTACGGAATTTCAATAACAACAGAAGATTTTCTGTGTTTATGACTTTTGGATTCCCCGTATACAGAAGATAATTAAAGCTAACCTTAATTAATATTTTCTTGCCTCATTAGTTCATCTGGTAATATTACGCTAACAAGGCGCTTTGTAAAACATCTGTGCAAATATTTTGTTTAAAGACGTAACTCGGGATATGTCTTATCGACGGGAACATTTAAATATATGTGTTCTTAATTTAAATCGTGTGAATCTCATCTTAAACTGTTGTATTTGAAGATGCAGGGGGGTCTTCGCGAGCTGTTCAAATATCTCTGGTGACACACTCAAACCGGTGAAATTTTAGTCCACAATGTATCCCGATCTTCATCTAGGATACAGATTAATTCACGCTCTGTAATTTAACAACAAAAATCCAGTATTGTGACTTTAATTGTGATATAAATGCTTCATATTATTGTGTTTAAGAACAACGTATTCACGTATTCTTCTTTTTCTTCTCCGGCGCTACAACCCTTGGTGGGTCTTGGCCTCCTCCAAGAAACGTCTCCATCCCGTCCTGTCTCTGGCCGCCACCTCCCAGTCTTGCTGCTCCAGGACCCGACAATCTACCACGGCACCATCCAGCCATCGTAATCTCGGCCTACCGATGCTTCTTCACCCTGCTGGATTGTCATACAACACTCTTTTGGGGGGCTCCAGATCTCCCATGCGGTGCAAGTGCCCTAGCCAGCGCAGTCTGTTCATCTTTATAAACTTGACCACGCTGACGTCCTGGTACAGATCGTAGAGCTCTGTGTTGTATCTCCTTCTCCACTTCTGACCTTCCTTATTGGGTCCAAAGATTCTGCGGAGGATCTTCCTTTCGAAGCAGTTTATTTTGTTTTCATCCGTATTTACGTATTCGTATTCACGTATACGCTACGTTAAAATTATTACAAAATAAATGAACGTTAAACTGTGTATTAATCGTGTGATTATTAGTTTTACGTGAATTCAAAAATATGCAAAATAAACTGTAAAACATTTTAATAAGTTAAGCGTTGAAATTTCAATTAATTTGTTGAATTTAAAAACTTTTTATGTGCTTAAAATATTATTATTATTATTATATTAATCGCTCTTTGCATCATGACGGGTAGAGCCAAACCGATGTAAAGGGTATTTATAGCTATCATAGTGATTCTTGTGACATGTCATAGGTAGCTAATCTATCGCCATTTTATTGTCACGCGAATTCTACACCAGACCAAGGACAGTGGGACAATCACATTGTCCTGGGAACCTTCGGGGTGGCAGTCAATGCACTTACCTCGGCCACGAAGGTCGTTGATATGACGCATATAGCGTATCTTTACGTGAATCGAACTTTGACTAAGGCAATCCTATCACAACTTGTGAATTATGACGAAAACATTGAAAACAATATAAAATTAAGTGAACTCAATTCAAGAACAAATTATAGTGATATAGTTTATAATGATTGTGTTGATGAATCAGATTACGATCCAAGTGACGCTAACAACGTGTTTAACTTTTTTATTCGTGGCGTTTTAATGGATATAGCAGCAGTTTTAGGAATAATTGGAAACGTATTTTCGCTTATAATATTCTCAAGACCTCAAATGAGAGGCAGTTGTAGTTATTTACTCTTCAGTTTAGCATTATGTGATATTATTTTAGATATACTAGCAATTATTTACGTAGGTTTGTCTTCAATATATCCGTATACAGGAGATTTGTTCATGTTCTATAATGTATACGGACCAAAGGTAGAAACTTATCTTCACGCTTTTACAGAAGCATCATTGACTTCATCTTTATATTTAACAATTGCAGTGTCATTTGAACGATTCATAGCAGTACATTATCCGTTGCATTTAAAAACTATATGCACTTTGAATAGAGCAAAAATAATTATAGTTATGATTTTAGTTTCATCTGTGTTATTCAATTTGCCAAAATTTTGGGATGTTTCTATACAAGTGACAAGATGCAATTTTAATAATGAGGTTATTTCAATATACACAGCAGATTTGATTCCTTTTTCTGATACGTATGGTTGGTTTGACGCTTTCGTTGGTATGACACCTTTTGTTTGCAGCATAGTTTTAAATATTTTGATTTATATTGCATTAAAGAAAACCAACGCGAATAGATCAAATATGTCTGTTACTCAAAGAAACGATATACGTGCAACGAAAACTTTATTTTTCATTGTACAGGCGTTTTTTCTTTGCAATATTTTGCAAGTTATTTATTACTTCAACGATTTTGAAAACGACTGGGTTCTTCCAGGGTTAACCTGGTTTTTTAATGTTTTTACTAATCTTTTAAATTTTGTTATATATCTCACACTTTGGGAATCATATAGAGTGCTCTTTCTTTCATTATTTTGCCATCCTTTTCATCAGGAGAAAAAAGTTGAATCCGAAGTAATTTAGATGTATTTAAAATATTATACACATGTTAAAATAAATAAAAATAAAAATGACATAATACAAGACAATTTTAATTTGATTTTTATTATTATTATTATTTATTTATTACTAGTTTATTGAATTTCTCTTTACATCATTACAGCGCGAGGCAAATCAATGTAAAGCGTATAGCTTTCATATTGATTCTCGTGACATGTGATAGGTAGCTAATCTTGTCACGTGAACTCTTCACCAGACCAAAGAGTGTGACAATCACATTGCTATCGCCGGAAATCGAACCCGAGACCATCGATGTGGCAGTCAAAGCACTTACTACTCGGCCACGTCCTATTTTATAAAATCTAAATATCAGGAAATAAAATGTTTTTATAAACTGTTAAATTATAAAACTCTGTTTTTATGTATCACAATTTAATTTAATTTTTTGCGATTGCTGTGTTGTCAACCTATGTTGACATCATCAGGTGTTACAATATACTAAAATTAAAATAAAATTGTGATACATAAAAACGGAGTTTTACAATTTAACAGTTTATAATGTTGAAGTATCAGTGTATCGGCCAATACAATAGACAAAAATGTATGTTTTATTTAATTTGAATGACATTTAAAAATCATTGTATTTTCACACAACTAACTAACTAACTAACCATCACGCCGGTTCACTGTAAGAGTAGGCAGAGAGGATGGATCGATACACTGTTCTATCCTGACATATCTCTTACACTTTTCTACATTCACACATCGTTGAATAAACTTTCATCTTTTTTCTGGCAACTTCAAGCTACATATATTTCCAAAAAAACTCGCATATTATACAACATCTAAAAGATCTTCATTGGCTCAAGTGTCTTGAAAGAATCCAGTATAAACTATGCTGGACGGTTTTTAAAGCGCTTCACGGAATGGCACCAGCCTATATATCTGAACTTTGTGTTGCTGATAGCCCTAACTTGCGGCAATCTACGCTTCGATCAGCAAACTCCTCGGCAATAGGCAGATTAGTTGAGCCAAAGCGCAACCCTCGGACAAATTTCGGAGATCGGGCCTTCGCAGTGGCAGGTCCGTCCGCCTGGAATATGCTTCCTGCACGCCTCAGATGCATTGACAATCCGACAGACTTTAAATCTCACCTAAAAACCCACCTTTTCAAAATATCCCATAAAATGTAAACAACGGTTATCTGATTGCTGGTGTCACATGCAGCTCTCATGACTAAAAACATTGTCAAAGCGCCCTTGAGGTGAGCTATTCACGAAAACGGCGCTATACAAATTAGCCTAATTATTATTATTATTATTATTATATTATATTTCAATAAATGGTGGTGCATGGTTTGTGAAGATACTTCCGAATATATTGTGCGCCTCATAACATATCCATGACCAAACCACAATAATAACATGACTGAATTCTAGGAATAATTAGTTTTGATGTTTATTTACACGGCAATTAATTGAACGGAAATAATTAATGTGTGAGGTTAACGGTACAGGTAAACAATAACCACAGGTCACCAGTGGCAGCTCATGAAACGGTAGAATAAAAAACACGATATTTTAGAATTTTTTTTTTAGATAAACTTAAGTAGTTAACACTGTTTTTTCCACTTTTGAGTTTATTTTTCTCGACATGTGTCAAAGGCTTACACCTTCATCATCGGGAGGACAATATAAACTGATAGTGAACGATGATGAAGGTGTAAGCCTTCGAAACATGTCTAGAAAAATAAACTCAAAGTGGAAAAAAGTGTTTTTTTATTCATTAAAAATCTAATAAAAAAAAAGTTGTTATGTGATAAAATTATGAAATAAAGTTAATTAAATCGTGTGGTGGTCTAGGGAATAGAACGCTTGTCTCCTGATCTATAGAACTTGGGTTCAAGCCTGGACACGACCAGATTCTTTCTTCACAATAATGAGTTATTTTCTGCTCATATTGAAGATTGTAAAAATAAATTCTAATTTTATTGATTTAAATTCTTAGTATTAGTCTTTAAAAAAAAACCAATAATTTAAGATACACTTAATGATGAAAGAATGAATAAAGGAAGAATGTTAAACAGTATATGTTAACGATGTAAATGGAACTAAAGGAAGACCGAAGAAAACGTGACTTGATCGAATATATCAAATATTGAATGTCGGCCCACGTGAGTAGTCGGAGAAATCGACGTGCGTTCATGACACGATGTACGAATGATGAGAAAGCGAGATAAGTATGTCAGGAAAGAATGGTGTGGCAGTCCATTCATTCTGCCTACCTATTCGGTGAGACGGCGTGCTGGTAAATTAGTTAGTTACTTAGATAGTATACACTAATAATTTCAGTTCGTGGAAGATAATTTTAAATATTAATTAAATAAGCTGTCAAGTATAGTCAAGGCATAATAAATTAACTGTCAAGACAAAGAGCATGCTCAGGACAACCGAGATGAAAACACTCCGCGCTATAGCTGGCAAGACCCTACGTGATCGAGTTAGGAATACAGCAATCCGAGAAATCTGCGAGGTCGAAGATGTGATCAGATGGGGACGTCAAAGACGGCGATACTGGCATCAACACGTAGAAAGGATGAGCTCAAATATGATACCACACATAGCTCTCCATGGAACGCCAAACGGACAACGCCGACCAGGAAGACCCCCGAAACGGTGGAGAGAAAGCTGGAGTTCAGCGTCTCAAGAGAACCCGCCTGAAATAACCGGCTCCTGAGTCTACCAAAAGTGAAGAATAATTAAATAAAACGATATTTTGCAAATCTTGTCAAAGATAAACCCAAGACGATGTCAGTGAGTTGCCGAAACCGGTTAGAGAAACGGTAATTTGTGAATTTTCACTAAATACACATTTTTAACTGTTCTGATACCACAAATTTTATTATTTACTTTTTGAGTATCGCCGCCGCTGTTTCACTAATCAATGTTGGCATCATTAGATGTTACAAACAGTGGCGGTACTTCCATACACGCCGAAAAGCCGGGCTTGCCTTACAAAATCTATAATAAAACGACGTTTTTTGTACGTTTGAGGCTTCTACGAATAAAATAATATTTTGAATTATCGCGCGAGTTAAAGCGGTTTAATTTGTTGCGTTGCAAATGACACCGCTGACATGCGCATACGTGTATGTTTTGTTCCACTCATACGTACCGTAGGTGAGATGCCCGCGAAATCACCTACGTCCACATGTTTTGTTTCATGTTTTCGATGGGCTTCATATTGGGCTTGCGAAATGCAAAAAGGGTCTTTGTCCCACTTATGTATTTTAGCTAGATGCATATACCAGAAGATATCTACATTTTTTGTATGGATTTGAAGCCGGGCTTTATCACTCTGAAGTATGTTACTTACTATTCGATGTGTCACGAACTTCATTTCTATTGTCAGAATGTTATCTGTCATTTACTTCATGTTCAGAAATGTTATGAAAAGAAAGATTTTGTAATTTCTTTACGAACATTTATTTATAATTTGTGTTTCGGTGTTAACAAATGTATTATTATTGTCTATTTACAGCTAATTTCTTATTAATTATAGTTATTCTTGTATTTGTAAATACATTATTATATTATACAAGAACATGAGTTTGATGATGCAGAAAAATATTTTTTGTATAGATTTTAAATGCGCCTGAAATGGGATTTAAAATCTATTGATTCACGAAATTAATTAAGAAAGATAAAACTCTTTTAATCCATAAAAATACATTAACTTGACCCTCTACTAATATTATAATTAAAAAAAGTCGGATTGGCTTGCCTTACTTGTTGACCCTAGGCACGCCACTGGTTACAAACCACAGTTGTTTGTAACACCCGATGATGCTAATATTGGTTAGCGAAACAGCTGTCAAGACACTAAAAATGTGAATAATAAAATTTGTGATATCATAAAAGTTTTATAAATTTTAAAAGTTAATGATGTTGAAGTGTCATAGTGTTTCGGCCAAAAAACTTAAATAAACATAAAAAATATATACATATAATAAACCTCTACCGTGAAATTTCAAATTAAATATTTTTATTTTTATTTTAGAAATGTTTTGATATCCTCTGGTTATATAAACCCTTAACCACTGCATTATTTTTTGATATTGTTTGTCAGCCAACTCTAATTTAAATAATGTCAAAATATTTTTATTGATAGGTAGTTACAAAAAAACTCGTTAAATATTCATTTGTAATTCAATTTTCAAATAAAAAACATTATGGACTACTTATAGTTTTGCATAGTATGGTACTTTTTAAAACAATCTCCAGGATGCAGACCAGGTTATCTGGAACAGGTCTCACAAAACCACACTGTTTCCTGTCTTCCCCCTGGAATCTTTCTGTTACTGCACACAGTACAGTCTTTAGAACCATTGTCCAGTTTCGCAATGAAGTGGGACTTGTACTCAAATCGCTCCTCTGCGTGACGTATCACGCGAAGTTCCCGCCATTTTAGGTTATGTGAATTTGCAAGGATTATTTTATAGTAAAGTAAAAACGGAAAACAGTCAAAATCTTATTAAAACGTGAAATTAAATGTTTTTTTTAACGAATAATCACAAGAAACAACGACACGTGTCAAGTTTTGCGCGCGAAAATACACCGCGCGCGCAAGTCTTATCTTGACCAAGGAGTGGTAAGGGTTAAAGTAGATGTTGGTAAGTACCATTGCTAACTGCTACGATGTTGAATATATAGTTTGTTTACATGAATGAAGGCACATCGCTGGAAAGTGCGTTAATATGGATGACGCATTGTTCCACAACAGTACAACATTTACAGAGTTTCTCCTTTCTGGAAGAAAGTCGTGTTAAATTGTAGAATAACACGTGATGTTTGTTTTTAGTTTAAGGGCTCGAAGACACAACAACGATTGAAGCAGCATAAGAAACAACCCCACAAGTCCATTAAGTGTATATTTATGAATTATTTAATGCTAACACATTCATCATTTAATGTTAAATTCTATAATGTATGTGTAGTGAAACGATGTACGACAGAATTTCATAATGTAAATAAATAAAAAACATAAGAAATCTTTTTAAATGTATATTTAGTTAAAATCCACAATTTTTTGTGTCTTCGACCGGTTGGTTTTCGACTGGTCTGATGACCAGAAGATGGCAGTGAGCTGCCGAAACCGGTCGGAGACACAAATATAAGTGGATTTAATGAAATAAGATTAAAACTAAATACATTTCAAAAAAAAAAATCCGTTTTTTTTATATTTTCATTATTTACTATGAACACCTAGAAGGGTTGGGGCAGGCAACAAAGTGAATGGTGCACTTAAAGCGCCCTTGAGGTGAGCTATTTACGAAAACGGCGCTATACAAATTAGCCTAATTATTATTATTATTGTTATTATTAAAGTTGTCATCACAAACAAAAACCTAACCAAAAAAGCTAGAATGGCAGGGCGCGCTGGTGGTCTTCTACCGACCCTTATGTAGGGAAGCGAAGCATGGAACTGGCAAAAGAAGGATGAAAGTAGAATAAATGCAGTAGAAATGAGATCACTTAGGCGAATGTGTGGATACTCTGTGTATGATAGAGTGTCGAATGAAAATATAAGAAGCGAATGATGGTGTCATGAACAAAATAATGAAAGGATCATTAAGATGGTTTGGACATATGGAATGAATGAATGAAGAAAGAATGGTAAAAAAATTATATGTTAATGATGTAAATGGAACCAGAAATAGAGGAAGACCGAGGAAAACGTGGCACGATCAAATAAATCAAATATTGAATGTCGGCCATGTGAGGAGTCAGAGAAATCGTCGCGCGTGCATGACACGATGTATAAATGTTGAGGAAGCGAGATAAATATGACAGGAAAGAAAAGTGTGGCAGTCCATTCTTTCTGCCTACCCCTTCGGGGAGACGGCGTGATCGTTAGTTAGTTAGTTAGTTTAACTTCTACCATGATATTTCAAATACTCGTAACGAAATTGATAGAATTTCAAATATACATATAAGGAAGGAATGTATACCAGAATAAAGTATTATGAACAAAATTATGAAAGGCTCACTGCGACGGTTTGGACATATGGAACGCAAGGATGAAGAAATAATCGTTAAGAATGTAGGTATACGCTAACGATCTGAATGGAATAATACAAAATAAATGTTTAAACCTTGCCTCGGCCACCATATTCTATTCCCTGAAAACAATTTACATCTTCGTCTCTATTGAGATACAATTAATCCTTATAAAAAAATAATTTATCCGCAATGGGTAAAATCCAGTATTTGTATACATTCAAAATTTTGTATAAAAAAACTGGTCCAAGTTAAAAGCATTTAAATTGAAGACATCTCCAGGCGTAATCAAGCAATGTTTGATAATTGCAAAGCCGTTCACAATGTTAATAAAGATTTTCTGCTTAATGCTTTCCAATCCTAATGAATGGCGCTAGTGTAGATTGAACTAAAACATGTGAAGTGCTGCGCAGCATTCTAGCATATATACAACTTCCAAAAATTTGTCAGATGTGGTGGTCGTAAGAAGGGAGGAATAGGGAATGTTGGTTAACATAAAGCGATCGCTCAACCCAATCAATTACAGGTCATAAGTCCTGTAAGCGCCTCGGCCACCATATTCTGTTCCCATAAAACAATTTACATATTCGTCTCTATTGAGATACAATTAATCCTTATAAAAAAATAATTTATCCGCAATGGGTAAAAATCAAGTATTTGTCTACAAGAATTTGTATACGAGTACATACAAAATGTTGTTTAAACCTTGTTTATTATTCTGTGAATCCGCGACATAAAGTTATGGTGAAATGTATGTTTGAATTTTACAACTGATATGTATTTTGAATTCAATTTAGATGTTTTTTATTTATTATTTATTTTTTGAATGTTCAGTTCAGCGTCTCAAGAGGACTCGCCTGAAATAACAGACTCCTGAGTCTACCAAAACTGAAGAAGAAGAAGAATAAGACATTTATTGTTAGCCCTAATCTTTCACGGGACACGGGAATACTTGTATACGAATACTGGATTTCACCCATTGCGGGTTATCAATTCATGATTTAATTGTATCTCAATAGAGACGAAGATGCAAATTGGAAACTGAATATGGTTGATCAAGGTGTTTACAGGACTTATGACCTGTCATTGGTTGGGTTAAGCGCACGCTTTATGTAATTACAACATTCCCCATTCCACCTTTCTTATGACCATGTCTGATAAATTTTTGGAAGTTGTATATATGTTAAAGTCCAACACCACAATTCACATGTCAGTTTCAATGCGCCATCTATTAAATTCTGCTTAATGCTTAATAAACATAAATCTTCATAGATGGTGTTAGTATGAAGATTATATAGAGTAATCTTAGAGATTAACATATATAATCAAATCTTCATAGATGGCGATTCAATTTCCAATTTGCATCTTCGTCTCTATTGAGATACAATTAAATAGATGCATTTTGTTTGTTTTTCATTATGCTTTATATCAAATGAGATGTTGAAGTAAAAATGCTAAATATAGACACGGCGACTTTTCATTTCATTCCTTCAAATTCTAAGCTTATAAATAGATTGTTTGAAGTATTTGGCAAGCTACACTTTATTTACAAAATGTTCAGACAACAGAAACACTTTCGGTTATGTATACTGCTTATAGAAAACACGTCCAAACAGAGAAGGAACAATAAATAATACGTAATGTCTGCACTAAAATGTTTTAAACTTAACAAAAAAAACAAAAGATTTTACTGAAATCTCTTGATGGAAGTTCATTTTAAATAATAATTAAAGAAAACGATATTTTTAACTACTTCCACTTTTGCCTTTATTTCGACAGCGACCGGTTTCGCCAGGCTCGCTGGCATCGATAGACTGGTTTCGCCAGGCTCACTGGCATCAACAGACTAGACCAGTCTGTCGATGCCAGCAAGCCTGGCGAAACCGGTCGCTGTCGACATAAAGACAAAAGTGGAAGTATGTAGTTAAAAAACATCGTTTTATTTAATTATTATTTAACAAAAAAAAAACGATTTTTGGAAGAAAGAAACAAGTGAAGAAAGAAACGAAGAAAGATGGAGTTCTGTTCCCAACCTTTATGTATGGAAGCAAAGCATGGAACTGGGAGAAGAAGCAGAATAAATGCCGTAGATATGAGGTCCCTAAGACGTACGAGTATGTATGGTAGAACGATGTTCGACAGAATCTCAAATGCTGATATTAGAAAGGAATGTAGAGCGAAAGAAGGTATTATGAACAAAATTATGAATGGATCACTGTGTTGGTTTGGACTTATGGAACGCATGGTTGAAAGTATAATTAAGAAAGTACCATATATATTAATGATGTAAATGGAGTAAGGAGTCGTATGAGACCAGGGAAAATTTGACATGATCAAATTAATCAAATTTTAATGGTCGGCCATGTTAGAAGTTGGAAGAATCGAAGTGTGCGTATGACTCGCTTTATGATTGCGGAGAAAGCTAGAGAGGTGTGTCAGGATCGATTAGTGTGGCGGTCCATTCTCTCTGCCTACTCTCCGGAGAAATGGCGTGATGCTTTGTTGTTGAAAAAACTTGGTAAATGAACATTTATTTTGTGAATTTTTATGAATTAAAATACTGTTTTTTTCTACTTTTGCGTAAGCCTTCGAAACATGTCGAGAAAAATAAACTCAAAAGTGGAAAAAACCGTGTTTTACTTCATAAAAATTAGACATTATGGAATTACACAGTGTTAACGCCTTAAGTTTATCTAAAATTTATTTTGGTTTTTTAATGTGAAATTTTTTAAAATATTTATTAAGTTCATTTATTTATTTATTAATTATTATTCTTATTATTATTGTTATTATTATTGATAGACATATTATATAATAGTTACTTATTATGAGACAAAAATGACAATTTACAACAATTGTAAAAAATTCAGGAAATATCAAAACACAGACATAAAAACTAAAACATCTTAAAAAAACGAATTATCAAGAAGTTCTAGATTTAATAAATTTGTGACATAAATTTATGAAGGTTCAGATATGCTAAGATGAATATTTCCAAAGAATTTATGTGTTCTGAATTTAAATATATAAAGAAACGAACTTCGTAATACAATACATACCTTAAAGACGTTTCCCTTCTGCTTTTCGGCGCCTTAAAAGGGTCTCACCCAACCAGGACCTGTGAAAAGATAAAAATGTTATCTTGGGCTTTGAAAGTCTCGTGTCTGGTAGTCAAACATATCACATTTCGTCTATTGTACTCTAGGTATGCGGGCAGGAGTTGAACTTGTTCTTCAAGAAGTCTCTATACATACGTAATGCAGTACATTCTAACATAAGTGGGTATTATATATTTTTAAAGTTCCGACCTTTAAGAATATGACCCTAATAGGATTTTCTAAAATTCTGAATATGTTCGAAGTTATAGCCATTTTTGTGATGCACCGACTAAATCGGTTCGGCCGGACGAATGAACGATAGACAGCAGGCAAACTCTTTTGTACCCAATAAATCATAAGAAATCCACTTCATGGAAGGTCGAAAATTGTATGAGGCTGGGTTCACGAGTTGAGAAAGTGTAAGTATAATATACCATTAAACGACTTAGATCGCGCGAGACTCGACTCTAAGCTCTAACGCGTTTTTCCATAACTGTTTTATTTTTCGATACTGTTGACATGATATCTCAAGTTCGAAATACTCGTATACCGATTTACTTGAAATTTTGCGCAGAGCTAATTTTTATATCTGAGTATCGCATGACGTAGGGGTTTTTGAAATTTTTTGTTTTTACTATTTAAAAAAAAAATCGAAAGTTGAAAAAAATAGGGCAAAAGTGATTTTTTTGAAGTTCGTGTAAATTTATACAGGTTAGTAAAAAAATTGCGGATTATTTTTTTCTTCTTCAAAATTTCCTTACGTCATGCGATAACTACATCCTTCTTCTTTTTATTTTATTATTTATTTATTTAACGTTATAAAAAATTACAAAGACATTTTATAACTTATAAAAGAACATTTAATAAACAATTAATAAAAATCGCAAATGAAAAAAAACAACAAAAATATTAAACATCGGTACTTAGAGCATATTGAAGGCATTTTCGACGAAAGATCGCAAGAGAACCGGCATCTCTTACCTCATTTGGTAATTCGTTGTATAATTAAAATCCTCCTTAAAAAACACATTTCTCTGTATTTTCAAGTCTGGGTCTCCGGAGTCGGAATCTATCACGACCTCTCGTCAAATAGTTAACAATTTTAAAGATTTTTTTTTCTCAGATCACAGGAAATGCTGGAGTCATGTCACCTTCCTGCACATTTTTGGATTATTATTTTTTTATTGGTGAAATATTAATAAATTATTCATAATCAAAAAATAAAACTAAAAATATTTATTGTTTTTTTTTACCCTCATGTATGGAAGTGAAGCTTGGAGCTGGCAAAAGAAGGATGAAAGCAGGTCAAACGCCGTAGAAATGAGATCACTAAGAAGAATTAGCGGGAAAACGTTGTATGATAGAATACCGAACGATGAAATAAGAAAGAAATGTAAGGCAGATGACTGTATCATGAATAAAATTAAAAAAGGATCTCTGAGATGGTTTGGACATATGGAACGAATGGATGAGAGCAGAATGGTTAAAAAGTTGTACACAAGCAGCGTAAGTGGGAAAAGAAGCCGAGGACGACCGAAGAAAACATGGCATGACCAAATTGATCAATTACTAAAAGACGGCCACATTCGAAGTCGGAATAATCGACGTGCGTGCATCGTACGATGTATGAATGTATAGGAAGCCCGAGAGGTATGCCAGGACAGAGCATTGTGGCGATCCATCCTCTCTGCCTACCCCTCCGGGGAAATGGCGTGATGGTTAGTTAGTTTGAGTTAGTTAGTTAGTTTTTTTTAAAGCGTCCGAAAGAAATCCTTGAATTTGGGCGTCTAGACGATAATACACCCTTAAGAAAGGAAAATATATGTTTCATATAAAATTGTTTTTAATTATTATTATTATTATTATTATTATTATTTATTTCTACTATAAAAATACTGAAGAATCGAAAATCTCTTGGAATCGACGAAATACCTAACGAATTCATAAAATATGGAGGCACAAAAGTGGCATTGGAATTTTCGAAATTATTTAACAAAATTCTGGAACAATCAGAAATACAAAATGAATGGAAGCTGAGCATTAACATCCGTATTTTAAAAAAAGGCATAAAAAATCCGGAAAATTACAGAGTAATTTCTCTTTTATCTGTTTCCCAAAAATTATTCACAAGTATCTTGAGAGTGAAACTAGAAGAAATCTTTCAAAATAATGACGTACTTCCAAATGTAAACTCTCGCGTTTGCCGCACTCGTTAAGTCAAACAGTAAAATTTCTTATTACGACTCGGCTGACTGTGTAACACTCCCCACGTTTACTACCATTCTTGATGATCTTGGTCACCCGGATTTTGGTTTTTCCAGTGTTATTACAGTATTTTAAAACCTTTTGACTCATTTTCGAATGGGAGGTATGCTTGGCGAAACCTCGAATATTGCAGATTCTTCTACGCTCTACAGTCGATGAATCACCGTTTTTGTAAAACTCACGCACGCACAATGTGCGGTCTGCTCCCGAGAAACGCTCCATGGTGAATGAATTCCCAAGAGCTAGGCTACCGATTGACTTAACCTTCGTGCCTCGCAGATTTGTTGCGATCACGCAGTCAGCTTAACAAACAAAAAGTTTCTTTTAATACTGATATGGAGCCTATTCCACGCCAACAGACCCGCATCGCTGAAAGCACGATCGTAGAAACTTGCTTTATTGGCTCTGACTGGAATCGTAATGTTATTAAAACCTAACTAACTAACTAACCATCACGCCATCTCTCGAAAGGACAGACAGAAATAATGGATTGCCACACTTTTCCTCAACATCGTGTCATGCACGCGCGTCGATTTCTGTGACTCCTCACGAGACCGACATTGAATAATTTATTTATTTGATCGTGCTACGTTTTCCTCGGCCTTCCTCTATTTCTAATTCCATTTACATCGTTAACATATACTTTTTTTTTATCATTCTTTCTTCATTCATTATTTCCATGTGTCCAAACCAAGCCTGCGTTCTGCCAGTTGGTACTTATGGTCTTGAAACTGTTACATTGTCCAAACAAAGTGCCGAGAAACTACGAGTGACCCAAAGAGCCATGGAAAGATACATCTTAGGAATAAGCCTAAGAGAAGAGTCAGAAACGATACGGTGAGAGAAAAAACAAAGGTCACTGACATCATCCACCGGTTGGCGTCTCTAAAATGGCAATGGACAGGCCACGTAGCCAGAAGCTCAGATGAAAAGAGGACAAGAAGACTGCTGACTTGGACGGCAAATAGAAGTGCAGGGCTACCGCAACTACGGTGGAGGGATGATCTGAACAGACACGTCGGAATAACCTGGATGCAGTCTGCACAGGACAGATTGACATGGAAGCGAATGGAGGAGGCCTTTGTCTAGAAGTGAACGGGAATAGGCTGAGGAAGAAGAATACAAAAGATTGTGTATAGCCCTGAGGAAGCTTACTACAGATTTTTTTTTGCTTATATGACTGGACTATTGTGTATTATAGCCTTGAGGACGTTCGCTACAGATTGAAACCGGTTGGCATTACGTTCTCAATAAAGTGGTTTATACTAAGTAAAAAGTGTTTAATTTTATTTTTAAATATGTCAAACCAATGACTTCGTCTGAAAGTTTGAAATTTCTGCACCGAGGAAGTGCGTCTGTGGCCCGAAACATGTTTGTAAAAAGTGCAAAAAGTGTTTTGAAATGCAATATTTAAAAAACATGTATTTTCTTCGCATGATTTTCCCACGTAAATTTAAAATCTCCCCATAAAACCTCTAAATGTACGACTGTTTCGAAATATATGAAACCGTATTACAAATTTTACGGGGTTGTTAGGGAAAAAGGTCGGTCTTCAAATAAGATAAAATCTTACATAGATATTTCCAAACTTTCGGTTTTCAGTTCGAAGTTTATTGACGAATACAGTAATGTTTCAGACTTCGAGTAACAACTTCGAATTTTCGAGATTATGTAAAGTGGTACGGAACTGTTTAAATCTCACTTTTATTTTTCAATAAAATATATCCTCAACATCACCTCCACATTTATTAATCTGGTCTATTAACAAATGATTTGGATTTTACCCATAATTATATATAATATAAGGTTTTCGCTTTCATTGATAAATTCTTGTTTCCAATAACAATGGAGTTCTGGTCCCAACTCTAATGTATGGAAGCGGAGCATGGAACTGGCAGAATCAATCAATCAATCAATCAAATCAGTTTATTTTAGAAACAGTAGAGATGAGGAAGACTAATATTTGATTTAATTGTATCTCAATAGAGACGAAGATGCAAATTGGAAACTGAATATGGTTGATCAAGGTGTTTACAGGACTTATGACCTGTCATTGGTTGGGTTAAGCGCACGCTTTATGTAATTACAACATTCCCCATTCCACATTTTTCTTTATGACCATGTAAGACAAATTCTTGGAAGTTGTATATATGTTACAAATCTATGCCTATTTTCACATGTCAGTTTCAATGTGCCATCTATGAAGATTTTGATTACATATGTTAATCTTTTTAAGATTACTCTATATAATCCACATACTAACGCCATCTTTGGTGATTAATTTTAGCATTTAGCAGAACATCCTTATTGACACAATGTGAAAGGCTATCGCCATTAGCGAATTATTAGAAGCCGCCTGGAGATGTCACTCCTATCTATATGCCAAAGAATTTGACCAGATATGATTACAATATTTTTTGTGAATGTACTCGTATACTTATACTTGTATACGAATATACTAATATTTGTGGTAAAATGTGGTAGTATCCATTGTTCAATAAGCATACCCAATATAATTGGAAATTCAAAACTCAAATTATTTACGAGTATATACAACTATTGAACATTTACTTGTAGTTATAACGACACACAGGTGTTCCAATTACTAAGGTTTTCCATATTTAAATAAAATTGTACAAATAGTTTTTACGAATGTCAAAATTTCAGTCATTTACGTTCACCCTTATATTACTTTGAATTGGTTCGAATCAGATATTTTCTATCCTTTTATAATAAATATTCGCCCTTTTCGCATATAACTCAATTTGAATTGACAAAATAACTATTAAAATGAATATATTAAGGTAAAATATTATATTTGGGGGTAAAGTGTAACTAACTGGGGAGGGTAGGTTTTTCGCTATTTCAGAGAACGAAACCCTTACAAGTAATAATACAAAAGGCTGAAATGGATATTTCGTCTAAGGCCAGTGGCTTAATAAAGGGGTACTTTTTAGGTACTTGAAATATATTTGATTTCTTCTATGTTTGCAATTTTATAATATTTTAAAATATGTAACTAACTAACTAACTAACCATCACGCTGTCTCCCCGAAAGGGTAGGCAGAAAGAATGGACTGCCACACTTTAACCGATGCGGCACTCCATCCTTCTCTTTTTGCCCCACGGGAGACGCGGTGTGATGGGTTGCGAACCTCATCGCCACTCTTTATAATATATCTTTATAATAGCGACGACCTTCGTGGCCGAGTGGAAAGTGCTTTGATTGCCACCACGAAGGTTCCGGGATCGAGTCCCGGCAATGGATGTGTGATTGTCACACTGTTTTTGGTCTGGCTCAGAATTCAAGCGACAGTAAAATGGTTATAGATTAGCTATCTATCACATGTCACAAGAATCAATATGATAGCTATACCCTTTACATCGATTTAATAATATGTATCATTGAAGAAGGACCGGTTGTCCGAAACATGTCTGATATGTCGTCTTCTTCTTTCCCTTTGCCATTTCCCATCATCTGGGGTCCGCCCTTCTCGTACGAAAACGCCAAACTTTTCTACGTTGACTCATCTCCACTGTCAGGTTTTCGCGTTGGAGCTCCTTTTCCATGTTGGCCCACCATGTTGCCATTGGGCGAGCTCTTCTTCTTGGTTTTGTGGGAATGCTGAGGGCTTTTTGACAATGTGCTCGCTGTCTCTTCGCATCACATGGTCGTACCCCGGAGTCGAGATTTTCTTTAATAAATATTTCCGTATTGGGGCAACCTTAAAGCTACCTCTCACGTATTCGTTCATTACGTGGTCCAGCCTTGTGACGCCTTAAATTGGGACACCTTGTTAACTGGAGTATTGTCAATGTGAATTGTATTTTCATGAGCCAAATCTGTAGCGATGCCCTCATATTCACATTCTAAATATTTTGTTTTACTCCTGCTAATGCGTAGTCCATTACACTCCAAGGCATCTGCCCACTCAATCAATTTAACTTGTAATTGTTCTGCCGAGTCCATGTCTGATATAATTTTAATTATTTGAATGTTAGTGTTGTATATACAAAGTAGTATATAAAAAAGAACTAGTTTATATCATTCTCCTGATGATGAAGGTGTAAAACCTTCGAAACATGTCAAGAAAAATATATTGAAAAGTGGAAAAAACAGTGTTTTAATTTAAATTTTTAATTGTATCTCAATAGAGACGAAGAAACAAACTGGAAACTGAATATGGATGATCAAGGTGTTTACAGGACTTATGACCTGTCATTGGTTGGGTTAAGCGCACGCTTTATGTAATTACAACATTCCCCATTCCACCATTGTTATTATGATCATGTATGATACATTTTTGGAAGTTGTATATATACTCCAAATTCATACTTATCTTCACGTGGCAGTTCCAGTTAGCCATCTATGTAGATTTGATTGTACTAATTAATTTTTTAAGATTAATCCATACAATCCATCCACTAACGCCATCTATGAAGAATGATTGTTTAGCATTTAGCAAACTACTTTATTAAGTGTTTTAATTAATAAAAAATTCGTTGACTTTACTGTTTTGTTTTAACACCCGCCGGAGCTTCGTCAAGAACTTTAATGAAATTATTTAAATAATTCGAATTGGTTTTAAAACAAACTTAAAAGCATTCTCACAAATTTCTAAAATACATTTTGGACAACTGTCAAAATGTTAACTTGAACATTTTTTTTGACTATCAATAATAACGTTTCTGTAATCCTGTCGAAGCTCCGGTGGACCCCGTTGATTCATTTAAACAAATAAAGCGGTTAAAAACAAAAAAATGTATTTTAAAATTAAAAAAAAAATGCCACACCACAATTTAAGTGTTTCAAATGAAAGTTTAAAATAATCAATAATATAAATAGGCTAATATCGGATGTCATCAAAAAAGAGTACAATAATATTTTAAATATAATACAAGAGAACAAAGAAAGAAATATTTCGATTTACTCCGAAATTATTTCGAAATGCACACGATGCGCTTTGAGAGAACGTTTTTGATTGTATATGGTTTTGGTTTTAATTGATTTTATTTTGTTTTAATTTTTTTACACGTGGAGTCAGAGAAATCGACGCTCGTGAATGATACGATAAACGAATGTTGAGGAAGCGAGAGAAATATGTTAGGAAAGAAAAATGTGATTGTCCCTTCTTTCTGTCTGCCCCTTCGGAGAGACGGTATGATGGTTAGTTAGTTAGTTTTTGTTTTTAATTTAGTAAAAAAACATTATAATACGATTAAATATTAAAAACTCGATTGTTTTTAGTTTTAACTTGATTTTATTATTATTTGTATAATTAAATAAAAATAATAGTGACAAATTTATTTCGCCTTGCGAGGGCATTCTCAAACCAATGATTCTCTCTTCTCGGTACTCGTACATACTCGTATTTCTGGATTATTTTGAAATTTGTTCTGATAATTGTTGTATGACAGTAAGGCAGAAAACAAAGCGAGAACAATTTGGGGTTGTTATTGGGGTTGTTAGTTATGAAATTTTTAATGTGTGTGTATGAAAATTTTGATATAAATTAAAAGTTAAAACATATTATTGATAACCATTATACAGTGAACCGAGTTTTTAAAGAGTAGATAATCATGTCAATCAAATATAATTTTAAAATATTTTTTAAAGCTTTTAATATTTTGTTTTTACTCTCTTTATTTTTTTTAATGAAACAACCGGTTTCGCTTCCGCCGGAGCTTCCTCAAGAACTGAAACGAAATAATTCAATTTGGCTTTTTCAAAATGTCTTCTTGAACAAATCAACAGTTTTGACCATCAATAAGAATGTCTCTGTAATGAGCGAAACCGGTTGGTTCGTTAAAATAAATAAAGTGCTGTAAAAAAAAAATAAGTGTTTAAAAATTATTTAAAAAAAATGGTGCACCACAAATAAAGGACTTCATACGAATGTAAAAAAAAACGTTAACTGTTGAATTTAAAACAGTGTCATAAAATCAATTTTTTTTGTTTGTAACACTCGATGATGCCAACATTGGTTGGCGAAACAGCTGTTGCGACATTCTCAAAAAGTGTACAGTAAAAAATTGTGATATTATAAGAGTGTTGTAAATTTAACAGTTAACTAACTAACTAATCATTACCCCGTGTCTCAACCGGGGATATAATAGACCGCCATACTTTTCTGTCTTGACATATATATCTCGCTTCCTCTACATTCATACATCGTGTCATGCGCGCACGTCGATTTCTCCGATTCCTTACGTGGCCGAGATTCGATATTTGATTAATTTGATCGTGCCACGTTTTCCTTAATCTCCCTCTATTTCTTGTTCCATTTACATTGCTAACATGTACTTTTTTACCATTCTTTCTTCATTCATTCTTTCCGTGCCCAAAACCATATTTATGTTCCTTTCATTATTTTGTTCATAACACTTTCATTCGCATCGCATTCACTTCTTATATTTAAATTTAACACTATCATTTACACATTTATTACCGTACATTCGTCTAAGAGATCTCATATCTTCTGTGTTTACTTCTCTGACTCCTCACGTAGCCAACATTCAATAATTGATTGATTTGATCGCGCCAAGTTTAAAAAAAATCAATTATAATTAGAAAAGAAAACGTTATTATTTCTTTTGTTTTTACAGTTAATCAGAAAACAATTGAGGTACGCTACAGGTTGTTTCCGGAGTCACATTTGTACGCATTCTGCCCAAAAATAACAACGTAAAAATATCGGGAAATAATTGGTTTACAGTCGATACCGATAATGTGGGGAGAAATAATCTCTGCCGTAACTAAGTTGCCGTTATAACATGAAAATCCCAAGAAATATGATTCTGATTAAATTCCCACAATATCCCCTTCCTGCCTCTCGTTTTTACGAACAATTCTGCTCTACAAATACCCTTATCTTTGCGAATAAATTCAATTTATCGAATAAGTTAAATCCGAATTCTTTTGGTCGGAATATTAAGCGAATTTATTGACTGTTCGCTTGACATTAGACTCATTTATACGTATGCGAATTGTTTATGATCGCTGATCTTTTACGTAGTAAACAACGCTTGAATACTTTGCTTTAAAAAATATGTAAGTTATAATCATCACCAAAATTAGCCATTTAAATGGAAAAATATTGAATACGCATGTAATATACTTGAAAATAACTTTCTTTAATCCATAACATATTAAAAAATATTAAAAAACACGACATGTTTCGGAGGATACCTCCATCTTCAGGTGTAAAAATACAATAAAAAACTACACTATGAAGATTGAAGTATTCTCCAAAACATGTGGTGTGTTTTAAATATTTGTTTAAATATTTTGTGGATCAAACAAAGTTATTTTCAATTTCCTAAGTATATTACTATGGAATTCCACAGTGTCAATGCCTTAGCGTTCAATAAGTTGAATACGCATGTTTATAAAATAGGTCGTTACATATGGAAGTGGCATGTTTCGAAAGCTAGGATAACGTTTGATATTGAAATAGCAAGCCGAAAAATGTCAATCTTATAAAATTTAGTATTTTCTAAGAAACGAATATTTTCTTCAATACACACGTAGACGAAGGGGAGCGAAACCGGTTGGTGTTAACCACATAAAGTGTTTTAACATAGATACAAATATTACAAGTCAAATTAATCAAATTTTAAAGGTTGGTCATGTTAGAAGTCGGAGGAATCGACGTGGGTGTATGACTCGTTGTTTTGTTTGTATTTTTTTTTGTATACTTTGTATACAGCCACACTTTATTAAAAAATAAAAACCAAAGCATTATTGTTAGCTATATTTTTAATTGCATTAGTTCATTAATATAATTTTCTAAAGAAATTAAAATACAAATTAAGCAGGTCAACAGGAATGGAAAGCTGAATGTTTATGTGAGATTGTATAGTTTAAAGAGTTGTGGATAATATTGTCTGTATTCGTAGGTCTTCGTTAAATTTAATTGTATCTCAATAGAGACGAAGACGCAAACTGGAAATATTAATAGGCGACATATTAATACGCAACGTATTACGTTAATAGGCGACAGCCTTCGCATTGTGTTAATAAGGTAGTTTGCTAAATGCTGAAAATCATTCTCCATAGATGGCGTTAGTGGGTCGGTTGTGTAGGTTAATCTTGAAAAGATTCACAAGTGCAATCAAATCTACATAGATGGACAATTAAAACTGACACGTGAAGATAGATATGGATTTGAAGTATATACACATCTTCCAAAATTTGTCATGCATAATCATAATAACAAAGGTGGAATGGGGAATGTTGTAATTACATAAAGCGTGCGCTTAACCCAACCAATGACAGGTCATAAACCTGTAAACACCTTGATCATCCATATTCAGTTTCCAGTTTGCGTCTTCTTCTCTATTGAGATACAATTAAATTTGAATTAACCACCCTTTGGTGAAAATCCAGGATTTCGTATACAAGTATAAGTATACATTCACAAAATCTTCGATAAATATTGAAATAGGTTTTATTTTATTTAATAATTAAGTAGTCTATTGTTTTGCTATGATACTTTAACATTATTACTGTTAAGATTTAAAACACTGTTATAATATCACAACTTCTTTTTACTTACTGGGAGTGTTGCGACAGATGTTTCCCCAACATTGGCATCATCAGGTGTTACAATAAATCAGTAACAAATGAAAAGATTTACTATTCAAAGGGCAAAAAACTCATTAGTGTGGTTAGTCATAGTAAAAATTAAGTAACCACACTAACGAGTTTTTTGCCCTATAAATAGTACGTCTTTTCATTTGTTACTTTAGTTTTTTGTAACACCTGATGATACCTACATTGGTTGACGAAACAGCTGTCGTGACACTCTCAGTGAATAAAAATAAATTATGATATAACAGTTTTTTTTAATTTTAACAGAAACTAACTAACTAACCATCACGCCGTTTCCCCCGAAGGGGTAAGCAGAAAGAATGGACTGCCACACTTTTCTTTCCTGACATACTTCTCTCGATTCCTCAACATTTATACATCGTGTCATGCACGCGCGTCGATTTCTCTGACTCCTCACATGGCCGACGTTCATATTTGATTTATTTTATCGTGCCACGTTTTCCTCGGTCTTTCTCTATTTCTGGTTCCATTCACATCGTTAACATATAATTTTTTTACCATTCATTCTTTATTCATTATTTCCATATGTCCAAACCATCTTAATGATCCTTTCATTATTTTGTTCATTACACCATCATTCGCACCGCATTCATTTCTTATATTTTCATTCTACACTCTATTATACACAGAGTAACACACATTCGTCTAAGAGATCTCATTTCTACTGCATTTATTCTACTTTTATCCTTCTTTTGTTATTTCTTTCATCCTAATTAATTATTTTTATTTTAACAGTAATTATTTAATAATGTCACATCACAAATTGAGTGCCTCATACGAAATTTAAATATACATATACATTATTATTTGACACTAAAAAATCAAATCTAACTTAAGAAATTTCGATTCAAAAATCTAAAATATATTTTTTGTTACTGCATTACTGTGAGGAAAATGTAATCTTTTTACATATATTTTTTTTCTTTGAATCTTAAGTCTACAATCTCTTCAACCCCAAAAAACTGAATACTCTCCCCTTTCAATATTGATTTCAAGGAGAGAAAAAAAGCTTCCTTCAAACCCTACGTATTTTTTCAGGCCCTATTCTCGACATCCCGACAAAAAATATAACATAGGACGAGTCTTCAGTAAAATGGTACATTTGAATACCAGAAATGGAGGACATTTTTAACCTAGAGGAACAAAGGATACGTATGCAGTGTCTTTGATTTACAAAGGACTTGCAAATCACGGACGTAATTTTTGAGCCAATATTGACTGAGACATATGGAAAGAATTCGTTCCTGCAGTTAAACTGTGTTAAGGTCGAAAATTTCTTTTACAATTTTTTTATATGATTATTTATGTACTGGTAATGATAAGATGACCTATTTGTCTTTTTCTTCTTTTATATACTTTGTATATACAACACTAATAAAATTACATATCAGACATGTTTCGGACATCCAGTCCCTCTTCAGTGATACATATTATAAGGATATTTAAAAAATATTTGATAATATTTTAAATATATATCTTTATAAAATGTATCACTGAAAAGGACTGGTTGTTTGAAACATGACTGATATATAATTTGAATAGTGTTGTATATACAATGTATATAAAAAAAGAAAAATTCAAATAAAATATCTACAACACAAAGTATGGCAAACATAGAAGAGATAAAATGATCCATTTTTTTCCTGGTACTTGATCGACCAGTTTGTCGATGCCAGCTAACCTGGCGAAACCGGTCGCTGTCGAAATATAGACAAGAAGTGGAAGTAGGTTTGAAAATAAACATTGTATTATTAATTTCTTCTTCTTTTAAAATGAAGACAAAAAGGAGTAATAGGTTTAAATAAAAAGTCGAATTATTTAATTCTAAACTAACTAACAATCAGGCCGTCTCACCGGAGGGATAGGAAGAAAGAATTAACTGCCATTTTTTTTCCCGATATATTTCTCTCGATTCATCAACGTTCGTACATCGTGTTATGCATGCGCGTCGATTTCTCGATTCGTTCCATTTACATGGTTAACTAAATATTTTTTTATTATTCATTATTTACATGTGTTCTTATGTGTTCTTACAACCATCTTAATGATCCTTTCATTATTTAAAAAAAAAGTATTATTTCTGGAAATTGTATATACGAGTATGCTACGATGTTGGACCACACTTCACATTTTTTAGTTCAATTTACACTAGCGACACCTGATCTTAATAGATGGCGCTTGTGTAGATTGAACTAAAACATGTGAAGTGTTGTCCAACATAGTAGCATATATACAACTTCCAAAAATTGGTCACACGGGGTGGTCGTAAGAAGGGCGAAATGG
The DNA here is from genome assembly GCA_022606425.2 of Lepidostoma basale. Lineage (NCBI taxonomy): Eukaryota > Metazoa > Arthropoda > Insecta > Trichoptera > Lepidostomatidae > Lepidostoma > Lepidostoma basale. Next base: position 44,302 of record JAHDVF020001145.1, on the reverse strand, counting down.
GGAATGTTGTTAACATAAAGCGATCGCTTAACCCAACCAATGACAGATCATAAGTCTTTTAAACGCCTCGACTACCACATTCTGTTTCCAAAAAACAATTTACATCTTCGTCTCTATTGAGATACAATTAATCATTGAAAATGATTAACCCGCAATGGGTAAAATCCAGTATTTGTCTACAAATATTGGTAACATTCATGTACCTTATAACTTTTCTAGATTTTTTTACTCGGTAGATTCCGAAATAAAAACTTTGTAAATTTTTTTTTTTAATTTGGACTTAATGTGGTTTACCTAAAGGTACGATATATTTTACTTTCTTTTGCGGAATGTTTTCAAGTCCATGAGAAAGTTTACGGAAGAACGTATATACTAAATCATATGGGCTTGAGTTCATATTACGTAAGGGGAAATTTAGAATGTATGAAACGAGAAAATAAATCTTTTTTAAGTTCTACGTATGATAATAGAAGAATATTTTTATCATTGATAATATTAAATAATAAGAATATTGTAATCAAACTCTTGGCAACCTTCGTGGGAGAGTGAGAACCGCTACGTAGCCGCAAGTTAAAAATAGTAGTTTAGAGATAAACGGGTTTATACTTTAATTTTGAATAAATAAATTTAAATAAATTTTTCATTTGTTCCAATGACAATTTGAATAATTTCTTCAATATTATTTTTAAGTTCTTGCTGGTTAAGTGCCTAATTACAGCTATTTAAAAAAACGGTGGATACGTGTAACATAAATTAAATAAACTCAAAAGTCCGGATCGTCCATGTCAACATGTGCAACATCGAAAAAAACATTATGTGTTATTATTATACATTCTGTGCTAAATTAAAAAACGGTGGATTCGTGGAACATAAATTAAATAGACAATATGTTCACCATCTAAAAAGAACATTTTGTGTTAAATTATTTTTATTTTGTTATTTTATTTGATATCATTGTATTTTATATTATTTGTTTTAGATTTATTTTGTGGGTGTTGGACGATCAAAGTGTGCGCGGGAGATGCCTATTGGTGGCGATGAGGTTCGCAACCCATCACACCGCGTCTCCCGCGGAGTGAAAAGAGAAGAAGGATGGAGTGCCGCATCAGTAAAAGTGTGACAGTCCATTCTTTCTGCCTACCCTTTCGGGGAGACGGCGTGATGGTTAGTTAGTTAGTTAGTTTAGTTTTATTTTGTTTTTTTGCTATATTTTATCATTTAAAATAAGTTTTCTTTTGCAAAATAAGTTTTAAAAGTAAGAATACAGTTCTTAGAAATGATTAAGACGTGTTTTTGCCATAAAAGTATAGTAAGCTTCATATTATTAAAGAAAATGTGTTTTGCCGTCACATATTAGCTAGACCGTCGCACAAATAATTTGGTAATGGGCCGCAATTTAAGTTGCTGTCATTTGCCAGGATACATATTGTGTCGCAGTAAAAGGCCACAAGTTTTGGCTCTGCCGTGGTAAAAAGCAGCAGCTTAAAATGATGCTTTTTGCCAAAACATGTATCAAATTAATACAATTTTGCGGCTATTGGGATAGTGAATATCTCAGTAAAAAAAGGTGGGCCACACTGTTATAAACAAGCTTTCCACAACGGTCTCCACCAACGGATTTAAACTGTGTAGACACTTGTTTGAAACCAAAATTCGTTTGACCTTCAACAAAATTTGGGGACGGACGCGCGCTTAAACTCGCATTCCACGTGTTTAGAGCTTGTGTGTAAACCAAGTGTGGACGCTAAACCAACCGCGGGTTTCACAGCTCCCACCAAGGTCACCCTTGTGGAGAGCTTGTTTCAAACAGTGTGGCCCGCCTTAAAGGAAAGAGATAGAGAAAAATCTGTGATTGTATATGATAGAGGCCAGTTATAAGAATGCTTTGAGCCGTGCTACGCCAAACAGCCGCAACTTAAGTTACGGCTTGTTGCCTTTACACATTAGTACGAATGTCCCAGGACTGATTTCCGGCGATGGCACTTGGTCATCTAATCAGATTAAATAAAATCAAACCATCTCATTGAAACTGATCATTCATTTAATAAAGATAATGGCGTTGAAATTTTGTATGTTAATAATAGAAATATAACTTCTCGAAATTTTAGAAATTCGAAAACTATCTCGAAATTTTAGAAATTAAAAAAGCAAAAAGAAAATATTATAAATAATCAAATAAATTTATCAAATAACAAAATGAAGACACTCTTTTGCAATGACAATGTCAACTTAAAATTAAGACAGAGGATGTTAAAGTGTTATGTGTGGTCTGTTCTGTTATATGGGTGTGAGACATGGACATTAAAAGTAAATACAATGAACCGGTTAGAGGCATTTGAAATGTGGCTTCACCGAAGAATGTTCAGGATCCCATGGACAGACAGAGTGACGAACACAGAAGTCCTGAATCGTGCAGGAGTAAATAGAGAGCTGCTGACATTGATCAAAGTCCGAGAGACTTCATATCTGGGTCACGTTCTGCGAGGAGAGAAGTATCGCCTGCTGCATCTAATATTGAAGGGAACAATAGAGAGCCGCAGGGGGGCAGGGAGAAGGCAGATCTCTTGGCTGCGCAATGTGAGGGAATGGACGGGAATCAGAACTGCGGAGGAGCTATTCCGGACAGCGCAGGATAGGGAAGAGTTTACCAGAGTGATCGTCAACGTCGGGGGGACCTGACAGGGCACTTTAAGAAGAAGAAGAAGAAATAAATTTAAGGTCAAGTACAATCTTTGATTTATGTTAATACTTGGACCCCAATAAGAACATTAAATTATTATTTTTAATTTATTCATAATATTTGTTATAACAAAAAAAGTTCCGAAATAAATCGATTTAATATATGTCAAAAGTGACCACATTTGTGAAAAAAAAATTATAATGTATTTTTAATATGCATATTTATATCAAATATTGAATGTCAGTCACGTGAGGAGTCGGAGAAATCGCCGTGCGTGTATGACACGACGTATGAATGTTGAGGAAGCGACAAAACATGTCAGGAAATAATAGTGTTAAAGTTCATTCTTTCTGACGACCTATTCGGGAAAACGGCGTGTCTGTTAGTGAGAGAATTTTATTTGCATGTAAATTTAATAACTGTAATGATATTTTTTTACGAAAGCTCATATGAGTTTATATTGAAATGAATAGGATTTTCCGAAATGTTAACCCCCCAAAGGTTTATATACACATTCAATAAAGCCTTAAGCCCACAGTCATTCGAGCACTGCTTGCAAACATTATCTGAACCCCGCAGATGGGACCCTAGTTGGCGTCTTACTCCCTATATTTTCAAAATGTCGTTCGCGATCTCATATTACATCATGAATAAGTTAGTTAAAAAACATCGTTTTATTTAATTGTATTGTATATATTTAACATTTGAAAAGGTGATATTAAGAAAGACGTATTTAAAATGTTTTTATTAATATAAGTTAATAAATAGTATTGTATTTATTGTTTCTTTAACAATTATGTTGAATTCAATATTAAATTACTTAACTAACTAACAAACTAACCATCACGCCGTCTCCCCGAAAGGGTAGGCAGAAAGAATGGAATGTCACACTTTAACCGATGCGGCACTCCATCCTTCTCTTTTTGCACCGCGGAAGACGTGGTGTGATGGGTTGCGAACCTCATCGCCACCAATAGGCATCTCCCGCGCACACTTCGATCGTCCAACATCCATAAAATAAGTCTAAAACAAATAATATAAAATAAAATAAACTAACTAACTAACTAACCATCACGTCGTCTGAGTTACTATCATTCTGTATTTTTTATCCAGCTTATCACAAGAATAAGCCTTTAGCTGTCACGAGCCTGATTGATGACACTGGTCATTAGCTGTCACGGGCCGGATTGTTGACACTGGCGGGCTGGATTTGGCCGGCGAACTGTAGTTAGGAGATCCCTGGTCTAAGGCATTATCAAATACTTATTATTTTCTCCCATTTATTAGTAAATGTTAAATTACTTTCTAATGCATTTTATAAAATGACATTAATGACTTAATCAGGCGAAACATTTCATTCCCATAAATTATAATAAAACTTCTTAAAAACAGAATTTTTAATTTATATTAATTATAGAGTATTAATTAAAATATCTGTTTCCTAGAAAATTGAAAATATTTTTTTAGGAGTGACATTTTTTACATTGCTTAGGCAGTATCAAATATAGTTTAAAAATAAAATCATATTAAGTATTCGAAGGCCTTACACCTTCTTCATTGGGAGATCGATTTAAACATCTCCTAATGATGAAAGTGTCAAGCCTTTGAAACATGCCGAGAAAAATCTAAACTCAAATGTGGAAAAAACAGGGTATTCATTCATAAAAAAAATTCATTATATTATAGAATTCCACAGTGTCAACGCATTAAGTTTACCAAAATTAAGTATTTTATTCTGAAAAATATATAATAATATTTTATATTATTGGGTTGATGCAAAAGTTATGACCGTTTTTTACATACTCGTATACAATTAAACATTTTTTTTTAGATTTGCATTATTTACTTAATCAATTATATAATTTCCATCAGTTCTTATAACCTTCTCCCATCTTTCTATCAACTTATTAATACCATTAGTGTAAAATTCCGTGGATTTTGATGCGAAAAATGAAGCAAGGGATGTTTATACCTGCTCTATTGTATCAAATTTTTTATCATTTAAATTTTTTTGCAGTGATCGGAATAAATAAAAATCAGAAGGAGCAAGATCTGGAGAATACGGGGGATGCTTGATAACATCCCAATTAAACTCATTTAGCTTGTGTTGGGTCATCATAGCCACATGTGGTCGCGCGTTGTCGTGATGAAACACTACCCCTTTTCTGTTTACCAATTCTGGTCTATCCTTTTGAAGGGCGATGTTCAATTTGGATAATTACTGACAATATCGTTCTGCTGTAGTTGTCTGATTGCGTTCCAAGAGTTCAAAATACACAATACCCTTACAATCCCACCAAACACAAAGCATTATCAATTAGTGAAAAATCCCCAGATCGGAATTTTGTAAACCATCTTCGTACCTGTCGAACTTTGATGACATCTGCTCCATACACTTCGCAAATGTTTTTGGTTGCCACACTAGAGGTATCGTCTTTACGGAAATTATAATGTAAACAATGACGTAAATGCACTTTATTACCGACATTTTGAAAAAATACAAAGACTCTTCACTGTACTCTGGCCAGGCCAAAACTGAATAGAAAGTAGAGGGAAAGTATCATTTATACAATGGAATCATTTAAAAGAAGATACCATTCATCATTTCTGAATAATTTTTTTTTTACCTAAGATCATGAAAAACGGTCATAACTTTTGCATCAACCCAATAGTTTTATTGATTTGATTTCATTGTGGTAAACATGTTTTGCTTTGCTAGGGCATCATAAAATATCAGATTTATTAATATTAAAAATACATTGCATAAATGAGAGGGAGAAAATGATATTATATAATAAACATTATTTATGAACAAAAACGTTAAATTTTAATATTTTTTAAGATAATCTGATGATTTTACTGAAATCTCTTGATGAACTAAATAGTAAATACAGTTAAATAGTAGGTATATGAAAATTGTGTCTTTTTTTCGAAATTAATAAAACACACATATTTAGAACCGCTGTTTTCCGGAGTTATATACTGCACATATCCAGACGAGTAAATAAACACTTGAAATGAAAATGTTTTTTTTTTTCTAATGTGATCCATTTCCAAAGCGTGAGTGTGAAGCATAAGACTTGCTTTTCTTCCGTATTTTGTAACCCCAGGAAAAAATATATACATAAAGAAAAAACCTGCAAGCATGTCCTTGCTATCTTCTCTTTCATTTCTGATCTCTTTGTAAGAGTAGCATTTCCATTTTCATGATATCATCTTTGGGTTCGATTTATCTTTTTCGTCGATTACCTAATGGACTTCAAGATTATCTGTACTTCCATATATATGTTAAATGGATTTTTTATCATCACCAGAATAAGATAGATATCTGAGGCTGAGGATTATAAGATGGATTAGATAGAGAAGCGGGGACAAGTACGATCATGTCCAAATAATGGACACCATCAGACTCTTTTATATTCTTCTTCTTCTTCTTCGTCAGCCTTTATCGGTCCACTGCTGGACATAGGCCTCTTCCCTTCCCTTCCACTCGTCTCTATCTTCTGCCGTAGCCACATTTCCCCCCCCCACGGCAGCAATGTCGTCGGCCCACCTTTTTTGTGGCCGGCCGACGTTTCTCCTATTCTCCCATGGTCTCCACCTTATTATTTTCTGGGTCCATCTATCCTCACTCTGTCTCGCCACATGACCCGCCCATTGCCACTTCAGTCTCGCTAGTCGTTCCATGATGTCCGTTATTTTTGTTCGGCGTCTAATCTCCTTATTTCTGATTTTATCTCGGAGACTGACGCCGAGCATATGTCTTTCCATGGAACGCTGCGTGACTCTTAATCTCTCTACATTTCTCTCCAGTGGACCCTGGTATCATTCAGGGAGTCCGTGAAAAATTGATTTGGGAGTCTCTGAGCAACGTCAAGGGGCCCACGCAAGGTTTAATACAAAACAAAAAAATTGTCACACATTTTTATTACTTCTTCTTATTCTTCAGCCTATTCCCGTCCACTCTTGAACAAAGGCCTCCTCCATTTTCTTCCAAGTCACTCAGTCCTGTACAAACTGCATCCAGGTTATTCCGACGCGTCTGTTCAGATCATCCTTCCACCGTAGTTGCGGTCGCCTGCACTTCTCTTTGCCGTCCACGGTCTCCAAGTCAGCAATCTCCTTGTCCACTATTCATCTGAGCTTCTGGCTACGTGACCTGCCCATTGCCGTTTTAGAGTCGCCACCCGGTGAATGATCTTTATTATCTTCTGTTAATGATTATTATTATCTGGTTTCAATCCTGGAATTGGTTTGCAGCAATTTCTTCTATTCTTCTCTTTCATTCTTCCCTGTCTTGTGCGGCTCTTTTGAAATCTGCATATGATGAGCAGCGTACGTTCACCAACAGGTCCTCCAGGTACTTTTAGGTAGGTATTCTCAGTTTTAGGTCTACCTTAATCGATTATATTATTTTCAACCTTTTATTAAATGCAAGCCTAGCCTGATGTATACGGCTGTCGACTTCGCTCTTAGACCGACCGTCCCATGTTATTTTGCTCCCGAGGTAGACAAACTCCTTGTTGCTCTTTAGTGGAACTCCTGACATCACTACTCCCATCTGATGTTGCGTTCGGCCTACAGTCAGCAGCTTTGTTTTGTCTTTATTTATCTTTATGTTGTTGTTATTTTGAAGAATGCTTTATATAGTTGTTAAGGCTTCTTGCAGTTCCTCTTCACTTTCAGCAACCATAACAATATCGTCAGCAAACCTTATATATGGTGTTTTGCTATACATCATTGTTCATGAAACAATAAATTTTAATGGTATCTCTAAAGCATATAACTTTTAAATGTCTTTAAGCAGGATACATTTAAATGTTTTGTGTTTCCCGCGTTGATCATCTGTTTGAGAATTGTATATTTTACTTGGCTACCGCAAGGAATCTCTTCTCTGCCTAATTCTACAGCCGCGATTTAATGGCTCTCATATAAGTCCCACCAAATCCGAGATGCCTCCTATAAGAGAGATAATAAAACGTTATAGAAATACACACAGATACGTTAACACGTGAACAAGTTAATATAAAAAAAAACGAGTCAAACGCATCACACCGTCTTCTCGAAGGCGTAGGCAGGAAGAACGGACCTTTACAAGATTCCTTTCTAACATACTTTTCTCGTTTCCTCTACATTCATACATCGTAAGTATAAGCCGTAAGCATATTTCGCCTCTTTGCGAGAATAACGTGACATTTCGAATATCAAATCCGCCGTGTTCAACTTTATTTTCTACAAAAACATGGTATTTTTAAAGTGAGAAACAGAGAATTAATGAGGGAAAGAGACAACACAACAGTTGTATATTTTATTGTCACGTTGTCTCTTTCAGACGGATATCTTGTTTCATTTTTAAAATTTGAAATTTTTCGAGATAACACGTTATTCTCGCAAAGAGACGATTCGGACTAAGCTGGGAAGTTTTCATAAACATGGATTATATAATAATTAAATAAAACGATGTTTTTTAACTACTTCCACTTTTGTCTTTATTTAGACAGCGACCGGTTTCGCCAGGCTCGCTGGCATCGACAGACTGGTCAGACTGGACCAGTCTGTCGATGCCAGCGAGTCTGGCGAAACCGGTCGCTGTCTAAATAAAGACAAAAGTGGAAGTAGTTAAAAAACATCGTTTTATTTAATTATTATTTAAAATGAACTTCCATCAAGAAATTTCGGTAAAATCATTTGATGGATTACATACTTAAAAACCTGAAAATACCGATCAATCTGAAACTAAAAGTCTATGAAGCCTGTATTATGCCAGTTGGTACTTACGGTCTTGAAACTTTAACATTATCCAAACAAAGTGCCGAGAAACTACGAGTGACCCAAAGAGCCATGTTAGGAATAAGCCTAAGAGAGAGAGTCAGTCAAACAAAGGTCACTGACATCATCCACCGGGTGGCGACTCTAAAATGGCAATGGGTAGGTCATGTAGCCAGAATCTCAGATGAAAAATGGACAAGAAGACTGCTGACTTGGAAACCGTGAAAGAGAAGTGCAGGGCGCTGCAACTACGGTGGAAGGATGATCTGAACAGACACGTCGGAATAACCTGGATGCAGTCTGCACAAGACAGAGTGACATAGAATCGAATGGAGGAGGCCTTTGTCCAGGAGTGGACGGGAATAGGCTGAGGAAGAAGAAGAAGAAGAAGGAAGGAATGTAAAGCAGAAAAAAAAAATATGAACAAAATTATACAAAGCATGCGTCCGCCCCATCATGACGTATAGAATAGGGGTCAGAGCCGATACCAATAGAACTTAGAAGCTTCTTTGAGTAGCAGAATTGCGAACCCTATGCTCCATCGCAGATAAAGGTCTCAGAGATCGGATCAGAAATGAAACGATTAGGTCTGTCTGTGGTGTTGAGGACATAGTAAGATGGGGAAGAAGCAGAAAGCGCTTTTAGAGAGACCACGTGGACCGCATGGAGAATACAAGGATTGCAAAAATTGTTAAAGATGAAAACCCAAGCAGCAAGAGACTACCAGGAAGGCCGCCAAAAAGATGGAGAGATGGCTGGACATCATCCCAGGATAAGTCACCGTCATAAACAGGCCATACGACCTAAACGAAGAGGAAGAATAAGTGGAAGTTTGGACATATGGAACTGGAAATAATAGTTAAGAAAGTAAAATTTAACGATGTGGATGGAGTACAGATTCGCGGGAGACCGAAGAAAATTTTATTACCATATAATCAAATTTCAAAGGTCGGCCATGTTAGAAGTCGGAAGAATCAACGTGCATGTATGAGTCGTTGTATAAATGTGGAAGAAGTTAGAGAGGTATGTCAGGATCGATTAGTGTGGCGGTCCATCATCTTTACTTGCCCCTTAGGGGAAACGGCGTGATGGTTTGTTGTTTTTGTTATTGTTATAAAAAGCATATTACTTATACATTTTATTAATTCTTTATATTTAAAATAAAATAGAAATAAAAACGCTGCACTTTGTTTTTCACCACTATGCGGTTATTTTAATTGCCGACTAGTTTCGCTTGTACCCAAGCTTCCTCAGTGCTTCGTAATAACAGAACAACAACACAGATTCACATGTATATATTGTAGATAGAAAGAGAGGGAGGGGGGAAAAAACAGGGACAGGTATATTCGAAAAATGTTTACCTCCAGAAATAGCACATTTCTAAGAAATTGCCCCGAATGCGAGTAAAAGTAGAACAAAAGATAATAAGGTAGGCCAAGTAGTGGCAAAATTGGACTAAGCTGGGCAGCTTTTGGAAACCTGAGCTACATCCTTAAAAACCGGAAAATACCGATCGAAACGAAAAGTCTATGAAGCCTGCGTTTTGCCAGTTGGTACTTATGGTCTTGAAACTGTTACATTGTCCAAAAAAAGTACTGAGAAACTACGAGTGACCCAAAGAGCCATGGAAAAAGCCATGTTAGGAACAAGCCTAAGAGACAGAGTCAGAAACGATACGGTGAGAGAAAAAACAAAGGTCACTAACATCATCCACCAGGTGGCGATTCTAAAATGGCAATGGACGGGTCACGAAGTGGAAGAGAAGTGCAGGGCGACAGCAACTACAGTGAAAGAATGATCTAAACAGACACGTCGGAATAACCTGGATGCAGTCTGCACAGGACAGAACGACATGGAAGCAAATGGAGGAGGCCTTAGTCCAGAAGTGGATGGGAATGTGCTGAGGAAGAAGAAGACGCAGTAGTAATTAATAATGCAACCAATCACAAATCTGACTATTAGTGGGTTTTCGGTTATTTTTAGTTCAATAATTTGTGAATATGGCTGTACATGTAAAATAAGTTCGCATTTGAGATCTGCAAAAAGTTCGCACGTCTCTGGAATACTGATCAGGGGAGGGGGTGAAGGGGCGGACGGGAGGGGGTACGACTATTTCAATTGGTCCAAATCAAATTGAATAAATTTCAGTCAAAATTTTATCCGTTCACATATTCAATATTATCTACATATAAAACTTAATACGTACAAGGGAAACATGTTTCAGTAGGTGCACACCTAGATGAGTGTATAATTTTTTATATATAATACATTCAAAATGCGTTAAAAGTTGTTTTACACAGTTGATTTTCAAATCAAATCAGTTTATTAACTCAAAAGACATGACAATCAGGAAAATGTTTAAGGCATCTATTAAGTACAGGTAAAATATTATAAAAATACAACAAAGTACCAGGAACGTATTAGTGATAATTTGACATTAGAAAGACAATATACTATCTAGATCTAAAGTCAAAAGTATTTATCCCCTGAACGTACCTTCACTAATATAAAAAACGTCGATCTCCGAGGAGACCGCGTTCATCAGACTAATTGCTCTTCCCAGCGGTGTCATCAGAGGCAGATTGGTTCTGGTGGCCGGTTGGTAAAACAATATGTGCTGTCGCTGTCGGAGAAATCTATCAGGGACAAAAAGACCAACACCCTCTAGCACGGCCGAGTTCTCGAAATATCCCCTGATTAATTTAAAGAAATGGATTATGAGATGTCCATCTCTTCGAAGCTGTAAAGAATTGGTTCCGAGCATTCCTAAAAGAAATGCCGTGGGATAGAGCCACGGATAACTATCATACTGCCTTATGTAGAGATACCTCAGAATTTTTTTATGAACTCTCTCCAGCATAACAAAAAATCTCGCCTCGTGAGGACTCCATATCACAGAACCACTTTCGAGTCTGCTCCGAACCAACGCGTTGTATAGGATTCTGAGCACATTGAGATTTCTGAGGTATTCAAGTCAAATGATTTAATGATGAATGTCTGAAAGTCTGGTGGAGTCTGTAATGGTGTTCTTCTACCTTCCCTTATGTATGGAAGCGAAGCATGGAACTGGCAAAAGAAGGATGAAAGTAGAATTAATGCAGTAGAAATGAGATCTCTTAGACAATTGTGTGATACTCCGTGTATGATAGAGTGTCGAATGAAAATATAAGAAGTGAATGCGGTGCAAAGATGGTGTTATGAACAAAATAATGAAAGGATCAATAAGATGGTTTGGACATATGGAAATAATGAATGAAGAAAGAATAGTAAAAAATTATATGTAAACAATGTAAATGGAACCAGAAATAGAGGAAGACCGAGGAAAACGTGGCACGATCAAATAAATCAAATATTGAATGTCGGCCATGTGAGGAGTTAGAGAAATCGACGCGCGTGCATGGCACGATGTATGAATGTTGAGGAACCGAGAGAAATATGTCATGAAAAAAAAGTGTGGCAGTCCATTCTTTCTGCCTACACCTTCGGGGAGATGGCGTGATGGTTAGTTAGTTGGCTAGTTTTTGTCTGAAAGTCATAGGTGATGGTTTTTGAAAGGGAAGAGCAAATGACAGTATGTAACATAAGTGTGAACGAAGAGAACTTGGAGAAGGTGAGTGAATTTATGTATTTAGGTAGCATGCTTACAGCGGATGGCCGAACGGATAGTGACGTCGAAAAAAGGGTTAGTGCGGTTAACAAAGTAAATGGAGTTTTTAAAATAGTTATTGGAAACAAAAGTTTATCGATGAAAGCGAAAACGGCCGTTCACAATGGAGTTCTGGTCCCAGCCCTAATGTATGGAAGCGAAGGATGGTACTGGCTGAAGAAGGATGAGAGCAGAATAAATGCAGTAGAGATGAGGTCCCTAAGACGTAAGTGTGGTAGAACGATATACGACAGAATCTCAAATGCTGATATAAGAAAGGAATGTAGAGCGGAAGTAGGTATTATGAACAAAATTATGATAGGATCGCTGCGTTGGTTCGGACAAATGGAGCGCATGGAAATATAATTGTTAAGAAAGTATACGTTAATGATGTAAATGGAGTACGGAGTCAAGGCAGACCAAGGAAAACATGGCATGACCAAATTAATCAAATTTTAAAGGTTGGTCATGTTAGAAGTCGGGAGAATCGACGTGCGTGTATGATTCGCTGTATGAATGTGGAGGAATCTAGAGAGGCGTGCCAAGATAGAGTAGTGTAGCGGTTTGTTGTTGTTATTGATGTACACAGTTTAAAAAAAAATGAAAAAATACGAATGAAAACGTCAGATTTCTAGAAGTTTTATTATAATTGACGGAAATAACATATTTCGCTTTTCTAAGGTATTATTGAATGTCAAATGAGAAACACACCTTCTAAAACTTCTAAAAAACGGACGTTTTCAACTGCCTAATTATTGAATATGGAGTGTTACATCATTGTTCAAGAAACAATTAATATTATGCGATTGAAAACGTCTGTTTTCTAGAAGTGTTATTATAATTTATGAGAATTATATGTTTCGTCTTTCAAAAGAATTATCAAATGTCTAATAGGAAGCATGTCATTACCATAAATTATTGTAAAACTTCTGTAAAATAGACGTTTTCATTCGTAAAATTAATATATAGAGTGTTACATCTTTGTTCAAGAAATAATAAATATTAGAAAACGTTTGTTCTATACAAGTTTTTTTTATAATTTATGTGAATGATTAGTTAGTTAGTTTTACATAAACGAAGGTATTGGTTCTAAAAAAAAGTTAATGACAACAACAACAAACCTTCACCCCGCACTTAGGGGTATTTTCTGTAATTAGCCGGCCATAAATCGACTTCGTAGAAATTATCCCCGATAAGAAAAAAATAGTGTTCGGGAATGTTGAATAGACTCCAAACAATAAGCAACCCTTTCCGTCATCCAATACAAAGCGTGGGCTGGAGTGTGTCTATTTGAATTAGACTGTCGTTCTAAGTGTTCGTATCGCTTTAAGAAATTCTAGAAAAATCAGTGAATTAAAAAGTGAATATTCTTATTTTGGAGTTCGCTTGTGAAAATTATATGATAGATTCGGTTATTACAAATAAGCTTTCAAATATACTGACAAGGTTTATTACATTATATTGATAATTAAAATATTGTAATAAGTTGAAAGTTGTCGACCTTCGTGGCAGAGTGATAAGAGCTCTGACTTCCATACCGAAGGACCCGGGATCGATTCCCGGCGATGACAGTGTGATTGTGTCACTGTCTTTGGTCTGGTGTAGAATTCTCGTGATAATAAAATGGCTATAGATTGGCTACCTACCACATGTCATAAAAATCAATATAATATCTAAAATAAATTGTATAAAGTAATTGGGTACAAACGACCTGTTGTATACAAGGAAAAAAAATCATTATTTTGTAAACAACTTTTTGTTTTTTGTATTCAAATTGTTTTTGTTATACTTCAGAATGTGTCACCATGGTTTTATCGATTGTAACTGAAAATAGAGTTAATATATGTTCCAGATGGTTAACTTTGACAGCGTCAGCACATACTGTTATATCTCCCAGCATGCAGAACCAACCTGCCTCTGGTGATGCCGGTGGGGAGAGCAATCAAACTGCTGAACATGGTCACTTCGGAGATCGACGTCTTTCATATTCGTGAAAGATCGTGTTCGAAGACAAACACTCTTGACTTTGGAGAGTATCTTGTATTCCTAATGTCGAACCATCTCTCATGCGTTCCTGGTCATATATATAGTAATGAATAATATATAAGAGATGCCTCAAACTATAATTGTTATTTGTAATATCTTCTGAGAAAATAAACTGATTTTGGTTTGATAACATTGTTCGTAATTGATAGTTGATTTGTTTATTATTCGTTAAGAGATGTTTATATTTCGGATTATTCAATAAATTGAAAAAGAAAAGCGTGAAATGAATTCACCGCATTTAAAAATAATAATTTCCCTTCAAGGTTTCTATCACTTCATCCCCCGATTTACTGTTTAATATTACCTAACGCACTTTTCCGTTCAGCCGAAGTATCTGTAAACCACAAAATGAATCATGTATCCTGCTTATAAGAGTTTCCATTGTCCAGTTTTGATAATTTTTTTTCATTTGCTATGTTTAATACAGAACTCTCTATCTTTGCCTATCCCTTCGGAGGCAGCGTGATGGTTAGTTAGTTAGATAAAAAAATATCATTAAAAATTCCTTTATATGTATTTGATTAATTTCGTTTAGGTTCATAGATTAGGTCTGTTTCGGCAGCTTGCTGCAATTTTCCAGAAGATGGCAGATAGTTGTCGAAACCAGTTAAATCCATATACCCTTCTTATTTACTTTCTATGGCCATACAACTCTTGAAGAGTTTTACCCTCTTTGATGATTTTTCGATTTTTCGAAGGAGACAAATGTGAGGGAGGGGAAATGTGCGAAACGTGAGGGAGAGGACCGGCATCCGAAGTGTGGAGAAGAAGAAGATTTAATATAAAGGAATTTTAAATTATTTATTTTACTTTCTTTAATTCAACAAAGAAATTTTAAATAAAAATATTAATATTCATTTTCTATTCGTAACGATCATTGGTAACGTGAACGTGGAAATTCCCTGTAACGTAAAACTAAATATATTTTCGTCACGTAAGAAATTTTTCTTTTTTCCGAGAGCTCCGTAATCGATAGACTTCGCCTTCAATTAGTTTTAATCCAAGCCAGTCCCAGATGTCAACCAGGTTTACATTACCATTTTATATACGGAGAAAAATTACATTATGATTGCATTGAACAGAGATTCAATATTGAAAGCGCCTGGAAATTTCAAAATAGAATATTTTAAAATTATTCACATTAGCATGAATGGTGAAAATCTGGAACACGTAGATGAATTTGTTTATTTAGAAAGTATGTTTACAAATGAATGAGAGAGTGGAGAGGGATATTGGAAGAAGGGTTGGAGCAGATAACAAAGTAAAAGGTGAACAAAACTTGCAACCAACAGCCTATTAAAATAAATATGGCAGTGCAAAATGGTGTACTTGTGCCAATCCTTATGTATGGAATGAAGCATGGAAATGGCAAAAAAATGTAACTAGAATAAAAGCAGTAGAAATGAGATTAAGAAACTTTTTTAATGCAATTTTTTTTCGGACACTTCATCAGTAAATTGTTGAAATGCCAACTCTTTGGCAATCTTCTTATCAGTCTTGCTGCTGCATTGAATGTAGACTGGAGTTTATTAGTTTGCTGTTTGGAGATTGTATCGGACGTATGCAAAAAGATTATTATTTTTTATTATTTTTATTTCATTGTTTACAAGAATGTTCATTTTATTTAATTAATGTTAGTAATTTTATATTAATTTAAGATTTTATCTGTTTCTGTCATTTGTTGAAATAAATTAGGCGGTCGGAAGGGAATAGAAGCGCATAGTAACGAAGATGTGTGCAGTGGCTCTGACAAAATAAATTGATAGTATTCTCGGAAACGGTGGCCGTTTGTCGCGTCATTGTTAACAGTCAATCATAAACGCCATGGTAACGGCAGTCGCGAAGAGCGTACTGAAATTCTCAGAAACGGTAAACCGTTACCACGCTATCGCTAGTTGCTTGGTGCCGCGAAGGTTATATAAGCCGTCGCGTTTGGAATCGGCACTCACTCTCACGCACGCACTCACTCGCTGCGCGTCTGGAGGCTTTAGCGCTCCTACCTACATGAAAACCAGTCCTTGTAAGGGCTTTGAGCTACTGCCACCAGTCTATTCGGTTCAACTCCTGCACCGATCGCCGCAATATAATAAAACTTGATTTATTACACACAAGTATCATCACGCCGTATTCTCCGCTTTCACCATCTACACTACATCGGAGACGAGCAGCAGTCAGCGGCCTAAATAAATATCAATAGTACGGGGAGAGGAATCTGTCCCGTACAGAGATGTTGGTGTAGACTCCATTGCAGTAACGACAAGGGAATTCATTAACGTTTTTAAACTGTCAACAGGATTTTGTTTTTGGAACCAAGTTTATAAGGAGTATAAAATATTTACTTATGTGAATATTTCACGGGTTGCAACTAGTAATAAATATTCCGCGTGAATACAATTGGAAATACAAGTATTTTCCTTTGCCAAAAGAATTTTCCGGCGAGAGAGAAGAAATTACTACTGTCGTAACGTTTCGAAGTATACTTTTTTACATACACAGGAAACGTATGCAAATAGGGGATTATTTTTCGTGCCAGCATTACCGCTTTTGGGGCTGCCGCGCTTTTGAAATGGTGCCAAGAGCGGGAAATTGTGCAATTTCGGGCGTCGAACGGCGTATCTTTTACGAGCATGCGTCGCATTAGCGACCAGTGTGGCATTATTTACGTCGGCGACACGGTATCGCTGATTTCGAATGAGGTTAAATTTGAAGATGCAATTTGCAGTTTTATGGAAGCGTTATTTGAAACTTATTTTTGATACATTGAATATTCTGTGACCAAAAATTTGTAATATGTGAAGCACAGTTGGAGCCGATTATGATACGATTCTTCTTTTTCTTGTACTTCTACAACCTTCTTCCCTGCACTGCCTCTTCTATTTTTTATCACTCGTTCCTATTGTTTTTCTTTTGCATCAAGGTCGTTCCAGCAATTCGGACAATGTCATCGTTGCATCTTTTAGGTGGTTTTAAGGTTTAATGATCTTCTTCTTCTTCCTTGTTGCAGACCTATGTGGTCTGTTCTCCAGAGTATTGCTCCTCCTATAAGGTAGACTCCCAGCTGTCCTTATGATACGACTTAATGACTTAATGATATGATTAGTTTATCAATTGATTCTAACACAATGATGTAAATATCCACATTGAATATATAATATAAATGATAATTACCGTTTTCTAGAAGTTTTATTATATTTTATAGGATTGATATATTTTAATTTACTAATGCATAATAAAATCTATCTATTTATTAATTATTTTCTGACTATTAAAACAATATTTTCTTTCAAACCAAATCTACTAATTCACCAACTAACCATCACGCTCTCTCCCCTAAGAAATAATCAGATATAATGAACCTCCACACTGTTTTTCTCGAATGACATGTTTCGCCCTTCTAAGACATAATCAAATGATCAAATCTTATACCTTAGAAGGGCGAAACATGCCATTCAATATAAAATTTAATAAAACTCTTAGAAGACAGTAATATTCATTTATATTAATTACTAAAAATAGAGTATAACGTCATTGTTCAAGAAACAATAAATAATAGGTATACCTATTTACTTACTTACTTAGACAGCCGTTATCGTCCACTGCTGGACATAGACCTCCCCCATACTTCTCCACGTATCCCTTATCTTGTGCCTTTTGCATCCAATCGCCAGCAATTCTTGTAATGTCATCGGACCATCGTGTGTGTGGGGGGTCTCCGTCTGTTTCGTTTGTATTTGCGGGGTCTCCACTCTATCACCCTTCTGGTCCATATATCGTCTACCAATCTGGCAACATGTCCCGCAAATTACCATTTAAGCTTCGCTACCCTTGCGACGACATCTGTTACTCCAGACCTTCTAGGTATTTCAGTATTTCTTATCCGGTCTGAGAGTCTTACGTGTAGCATGGCTCTTTCGTGTTTCCTCTGTACTACACGGAGTCTCCTTATAGTCGACTTGGCGAGGATTAGCGTTTGTGCTCCATATGTCAGTACTGGAAGTACGCATTGATCATACATTTTGTGTTTCAGACCCTGAGGAATAATTACTATTAAAGAACTTCTTCAGATTGCCATATGCCCCTCACACAAGACCGATTCTTCTCTGAAGCTCAGCAGTCTGATTATCTCTGGAAAGTAAGATGTTGTGGCCGAGATACTTGTATTCTTTGACTTCTTCTATTAGCTGATATAATTATAATTTATTTCTAGAAAATGATTTTTTTTATCTTTATTAAATACTTGACATCGGTTTTGACCTCTTGTCTCGATGATTTTCATATAAAGATGCCTAGAAAATCCCCTCCGGTCCTCATCGTCCCCGGAAAAATGATTTCTTTGCCACAGATCGTCATATCTATTAAAAGAAGAAGAACATCTAGGAAAGTGTTATTTTCAATAAAATTAAATACTTTGTCGAAAAATACAATGTATTTAATAAAGGTAACAGAGTTAACATTTTACGCATTAATAAAATATATTTTACTGTTTAAAACCCATAAATTTTAGAGACTTAAGTAAATATCAATTTAAATTTTACTTTAAGCCCCACATTCGATATGTTCTCATTATCTTCACAATCCTAATTAAATAAAAGTTACCCACACTTTCGAACGGTAGCTCTACGCCTTTTATTTAGTGAAGAAGAAATCATTAAAATTATAACGGTATTATTTGGACCAAAATACGTGCTTTTTTACTCTTAAAATTCAACCAAAAAATGGGATGTGGCCATAAGGTCCGATGCGCCTTGTCGTCCAAAACGATTTTTTTTTAAATATACATGAATTTTAGGGAATTTAATAAAATACACGAAAGAGCCATGCTCTCTTTCGTGTTTCCTCTGTGCTACACGGAGTCTCCTTATAGTCGACTTGGTGAGGGTTAGCGTTGTATGATCAATGCGTCCTTCCAGTACTGACATATGGAGCAGAATAATATACGAGTATTTCATCATCATCATCCTAAGCTCGACAGCCCTGGGTGGGCCTTGGCTGAATCCAGGAGCTTCCTCCATTCTTGTCTGTTTGATGCCCCCATTCTCCAATTTCTCACTTGCAACACCGATGCATCCGTGTTGACACTGTCCATCCATCGCATTTTGGGCCTTCCTGGTCTTCTACGTCCCTGTGGTACTGAGAGCGTGAGGCGTTTTGTAGGGTTGTCGTCGTCCATTCTGATTATGTGACCAGCCCATCTCAGGCGCCCTACTTTGATGGATCTGATCACATCGGGCTCTTTATAGATATCATATAGCTCTCGGTTATATCGACGACGCCAACCATTGTGGTCTCTCACTGGGCCATATATTGTCCTAAGAACCCTTCTTTCAAATGCTGCGATGGACCTTTCAGTGTGTTTTGTCATCACCCAGGTTTCAGAGGCATATGTGAGGATTGGTTTGATCAGGGTCTTGTACAATAGTGTTTTTGTGGTTCTTCGCAGTAGTTTGGACCTTAACTGTTTTTGGAGAGCGTAGTAACATCGGCTTGCTGCCATTATCCTTCTGTCAATTTCTTCTCGGGTGTTATTATCACTGGTAACTGTTGAGCCTAAGTATGTAAATGAATTAATTATTTCAAAGTTGTAATTTGCAGCTGAGAAAACCTGGGGGTATGGATATGTGGTATTAGAAGCAATCATCAATTTTGTTTTATCTTCATTTATGACAAGTCCCATTATTTTTGCTTTTTCCTCCAATGCTACAAACGCTTCACGGGTAGCTTCAAGTGACCGTCCCACAATATCTATGTCATCTGCATAGGCGAGTAGCTGAACTGACTTGTAGAATATAGTGCCTCTGGTATCTATTTTTGAGTCCCTTATCACTTTTTCTAGAGCCACGTTAAATAGGAGACATGCCAAGGCATCTCCCTGTCGAAGGCCATTATATGTCTGGAATGGTTTTGAGAGGTCTTTGTCGATTCTTACTTTGGTTATGGTTGGGCTCATTGTTGCTCTTACAAGTCGTATCAGCTTATTTGGTATATTCAATTCGGACATTGCTTTATACAGTTCTTTTCTATTTATGCTGTCATAGGCCGCTTTGAAGTCGATAAACAAGTGGAAGGTGTCAATATTGTATTCTTGGCACTTTTCTAGTATTTGCCGTAGGCCGTGGATCTGGTCAGTTGTGCCTTTGCCTGCTGTGAAACCACATTGGTAGGTACCAATGATTTTCTCAGTGTATGTCGAGAGCCTTGAAAAGAGGATATTAGAGAGTATTTTATAAGCAGTATTCAGTAATGTTATGCCTCTGTAATTTTTGCAGTCCAACTGGTCTCCTTTTTTGTGTAATGGGCACAGAACGCCCTGGGACCAATCATCTGGTAGCGTCTCTGCATTCCAGATTTCAGTTATTATTTGATGTATTATCCTGATAAGAGGTTCTGGCGCATGTTTGTACAGTTCACTGGGGATGTTGTCTTCGCCAGGGGCTCTGTTATTTTTTAATTTCTTTAGAGCCAGTTGGACCTCCGTCAGTGTTGGTTCATTTATGTTAGTTTCATCAGGTGATTCTCTAGTTAGGGATTCGTCAATTGTTGGTTGGCTGCTTCCATTAAGTAATTCTATATATATAATACTATAAATAATATACGAGTATTTAGTGTTGATCAAATTCCAAGCATAACTTATAACTAATGTAGAATACACAGCAATGAAAACATAAATTTCGTATTCGTTTGTCTCGCCATCAAGAATGTTTTCGCGTGTATATCACCATGATACGAATTTATACTCGTAATTCAAAACCCATTTCATACATAAAAGAACGATCAAAACTATTCTTAGAGACAAACACTTTATTTTTGTCAACATGTTTAGACTCCTAAATTCTCCAGACCTGACTCAATAGCTTCTAGACGCCTATCCATCATGTTTTTTTTCAAATCGAATTCGTAGAACTTTGTATAAAATTCACGTTCAACAATTGGCAAGGGAGAAGTTTGCGTGAAACAGTTCATATGTAAATACAGAAAAATAGGAGCCTTGAAAATTATATCTGTGGTGTCTCAAATAATCCTTCTTCTTTTAAATATATTTTTGTATAAAATGGGTCGTTTGAGCACATTACACAATTACTGTATACTTTTTTTTAGCTATTATATTGATTTTCATGACATGTCATAGGTAGCTAATCATTGGAATATTGTTTCATATGACATTAGATAATTATGGCCATTAAGAGTAAGATTTCATTATCAGCCTAGCCGTTCAGAGCGGCGTAATTAACTAGGTGGCGGCGACACATACATGCATCTAACATAATTTTGATTCAATCAATCAAACATATACATATAATTTATATATGTCATTAACACGCTATAAGAGTGGTTATGGAATTGTATATACGAGTCTATAATAGTTTAAAGACATTATATTTTTATTATTTATATCATTTATTTTTATTTGTTATTTTATTTTATTTTATATCATTGTATTTTATATAATTTGTTTTAGATTTATTTCGTATTCATTGGACAATCGAAGTGTGCGCGGGAGATGCCCATTGGTGGCGATGAGGTTCACAACCCATCACACCGCGTCTCTCGCGGGGGCGAAAAGAGAAGGATGGAGTGCCGCATCGATTAAATTGTGGCAGTCTATTCTTTCTGCCTACCCTCTCGGGGAGACGGCGTGATGGTTAGTTAGTTATTTAGTTAAGAGTAAGATGAGAATCTATAAAGCATGCGTAAAACCAATAATAACATATGGCGTCGAAGCAAGGGCGCATACAATAAGGACCAAACAAGTTTTGAAGACTTACGAGATGAAGACACTGAGACACACAATTCATCTTAGAGATCTCATTAGTACTACATTTATTCTACTGTAATTTTTTTGCAATTTTATATTCCTTCGGGGAGACGGCGTGATGGTTAGTTAGTAAGTTAGATGTTCTTATTCTTCTTATTCTTCTTCCTCAGCCTATTCCCGTCCACTCATGGACAAAGGCCTTCTCCATTCGCTTCCATGTCACTCTGTCTTGTGCAGACTGTATCCACGTTATTCCGACATGTCTGTTCAGATCATCCTTCCACCGTAGTTGCGGTCGCCCTGCACTTTTCTTTGGCGTCCACGGTCTGCAAGTCAGCAGTCTACTTGCCCACTTTTCATCTGAGCTTCTGGCTACATGACCTGCCCATTGCCATTTTAGAGTCGCCACCCAGTGGATGATGTCAGTGACCTTTGTTTTTTCTCTCACCGTATCGTTTCTGACTCTGTTTCTTAGGCTTACTATTAACATGGCTCTTTCCATGGGTCTTTAGGTCACTCGTAGTTTCTGGACAATGTTACAGTTTCAATACCATAAGTACCAACTAGCAGAACGCAGGCTCCATAGACTTTTCGTTTCAGGTTGATTGGTATTTTCCGATTTTTAAGGGTATAACCCATGTTTCCGAAAGCTGCCCAGCTTAGTCTAATTTTAGATTTTTTTTTTTAAAGGAACATAAAAATTCCCGCCACATACCCGAGGCTGTTATAGGGCGTAGCGGCGCCCTTTTATCAGCCTCGCTCGTACACTCCATGGGCCTGTCCCTGGTACAACCGGGACTTACATTTAAAGACGGCAATAACAAGGGGGTGCCAGACCACATTTAATCTACCCCATCTTACTTCTATGCTCCGCTGTACTGCATCGGTGGTTCAGTAGTAGAATGCTCGCCTGCTAATTTTAGATTAGTAAGATGTTACTGTACTGAAAATAGACAATTATAAATACATTTGTCATCGAACCGCGTAGAACACCCACCCTTAATAATGTTTAGCATTTCAATTAGGGTTTGTCGAAATGAATTTTATAATGTTCCTGTTTCACGCTCCTTGCCAACTTCCATTGACATAAGCCTTCTAGGGGAGGCACCGAAATTTATTAAATTCGGTGGTTAATGAAGCGAGTGGAAATGCCATAAAATTAGTTTACCGAAAAACCGATAATGTTATTTTTTACGGCCTTTGATATTGAGGTAAAGGAGATTCGAATTCGCATAACTGATTTTTTTACAAGAATAACGTTAACCATTACAACCCGTGAAATATTCAAGGAAGTAAAGATTTTCTACCCTTTAAACTTGGTTCACTATACCAAGTTCATTAATAGTATTACATTTTAATGTAACGTTTAAGGGGGGAAAGAAAAGAAAGGTCTACGACATGTGTATACTGTCCATGATGACATACGGACTAGAGACGACAACTCTTACAGCAAAAAGTGTCCACAGGCTCAAGAGTACACAGAGGTCTATGGAAAGACAGATACTTGGTGTGAGCTTGCGTGACCGCAAAATAAATGAAGAAATCAGACGCCGCACCAGGGTTGCTGACGTCTTGGACCGAGTGGCAAAATTGAAATGGCAATGGGCTAGACACTTGGTTAGACAGGGCGGCAACAGATGGGCACCCAGGATACTCAGTTGGAGACCATGGGCAAATAGGCGAAGTGTCGGAAGGCCACCGATGAGATGGACCGATGATATTGTCAAAAGGGTTTGAAAATCTTGGATACAAATGGGGCTTGGATACTCGCAGGATAGAGACGAGTGGAGGAAATTTGAAGAGGTCTATATCCACAAGTGGAGGGAAGAAGGTTAACAAAGAAGAATAAGAAGTTTAAGGGGTTAGCTGGACTTAGAAATTTCAGGAAATCGTTTTTTACTTATTAAATAGTACAATGTGTCTTGAATATTCTTCCAAAATTTTAAATCGATTGGATTGAAATTATATAAGATAGATTTCGGAAATTCCGCCCATCAGGCCTTGTTAGCCTGGCGCGTCGCAGGTATATTGAGGCAGCGTTTTTTTTTTCAACACTTTATACTTTTGTGAAGTGCTCTAATATAATAAATGAATGAAAATGGAGAGAAAAAACAGTAAAATTGAATTTAAATAGTGTTTAAAATTTGGTCTCGGTTTTAAAATCCTAGTGGAGTGTGAAAGTGAGCCTAGATATATTTTATCATCAAAAAAATTGTAACACTTTCGACGAAGAAATCTTAGCTTTATTGCTTTTTATGTACGGTATAGATTAAAAACTTGGCCGAAACAGCCAGGAGTATGCCCGAAAAGAGAATGAGAATCGCATAATCAAAGCCGAAAAAAAATTGACACTGTGACGCGAGAAGCAAGAATTCGTCACAGGCAAGAGCAAAAGGATACCCTGGATATTGCCGCTGCCGCAGGTTCTTTACTTTATGGTGCTGGAATCGATGATTCTCTCTGAGTTAAAAGAAAAAAATGTGTGTGTTTTTGAATTTAAAACTTCAATCGCATTTTTATCGAAATTCTATTTTTGAAGTCGGTTGGCATATTTCTCAAAAAGGTATAAACCGATCTTGTTTAAATTTGGCACACTTCTTCAAGATAACAATGTTCGTAAGAAGGGCGGAATGGGGAATATTGAGTGAATTTAAGCGATCGCTTAACCCAACCAATGACAGGTTAAAAGTCCTGTAAGCGCCTCGACCACCATTATCTGTTTCCAAAAAAAAAAATTACATTTCGTCTCTATTAAGATACAATTAATCCTTAAAAATGATTAACCCGCAATGGGTTAAATCCAGTATTTGACTACAAGTATTTGTATACATTCAAAATGTTGTAACAAAATCTAGTTTATAAACGAAGGCCTTTTTATTTTATTTATTATAACTAATTTTACAAGGCAAAATGTGGTAGAAATAAAAAAAAAAATGGGATTTTTTGTTCACAACTCCGCCAAAAATTCAAATAATTTATATATTTTTATTACTTCGTTCAAAAACGAGATTTATATATATATACTACCAGAAAATATTTGGTTTTTCAATTCATAATAAAGTTCACTCGTATAAATGACAATTATTATTATTTTTTTTACACATTTTTTGCTATTATATTGATTCTCATGATATGCGATAGGTATCTAATGTATCACCATTTATTATCACGTGAATTCTACGCCGGACCAAAGACAGTTAGATGACAATCAATAAATATATTTGTGGATTGGTAATCCACAAAAATAATTTATCGCAGTTCGGCGTGTCTTTTTGATTCGCGTATTTCATCCAATTGAGGTTGTGTATTTAAAAAATAAAATCACGTTTTGATTAACGTTCCGGAAAGAAAATTTCGCAATATTAAACTCTACCCGGCCGCAATTTGATCTTGAGTGAAGAACATCCGACCGGAAGTAATTCTTGTGACCCTAGAGATAAAGGTAACATAAACGTTCTTTTTCATATATCGAATAGATTTTCAATGTTGACGATACTGCCCCCTAGTGGGTCCTGATACGATCTAGATTAGATAGGGGATGTAAGATTTAATAAGGGCGAAAATAAAAAAATACGCGAAAAACAAAAGAACGATACTTGTATGCACACCTGAGGAGAATGGATCCATCCAGACTTCCCCTCATTGTGTTGCACGGGCATCCCCAAGGTAGACGGCCCCAGGAAGACTACCTAAGTGGTGGATTGACAGCTGGGAGTCGACATCGCAGGAGGCCAGTTACTCTTAAGAAACAGGCCACTAGGCCTACACTAAGAATAAGAAGAAGAAGAAGAAGATTTTAATGAAATCTCTTGATGGATGTTCATTTCAAACAATTAGTCAATAAAACTTTGTATTTTAATTAACTACTACCACTTTTTATTTATTTCGATAGCGACCGGTTTCGCCAGTCTAGCTGGCACCGACAAACCAGTCTGTCGATGTCAGCTAGCTGTCGAAATAAAGACAATAAGTGGAAGTAGTTAATAAAAAAACATAATTTTATTTCATTCTCTTCGTCGGCTTTCCTCATACGGCTCAGACAATCATTAAAATTAATTAATTAAGATAATAATTAATCTGGAAGAATCTGGCGAGGTTTCTAATTATTGATACCCTTTTATTTAAATTATGTCTTCTTATTCTTCGATGGCCCTACAGCCCATATCGAGCCTTAGCCTCCAGTATTCTTCGCCTCCAACACCTCCTGTCCTCCGCTTTGACCCTCCAATCTGTATGAAAGTTGAAAAACAAGATAAGTATGCTAGGCAATACGAGTAACAGTTCATTCGGCGACCTTCGTGACTGAGTGGTAAGTCGTTGACTGCTACCCCGAAGGTTCCGGGTTCGATTCCCGGCGAGGGCAGTGTGATTGTCACACTCTCTTTGGTCTGGTATAGAATTCACGTGACAATAAAATGGCTATAGATTAGCTACCTATCACATGTCACGAGAATCACTATGATAGCTATAATAACCTTTACATCGTTTTGCCTCATGCTGTCATGATGTAAAAAGAGCGATTCAACAAAATAATAATAATAAACTAACTAACTAACTAATCATCACGCCGTCTCCCCGAAGGGGTAGGCAGAAAAAATGGACTGCCACACTTTTCTTTCCTGACATATTTCTCTCGATTCCTCAACATTCATACATCGTGTCATGCACGCGCGTCGATTTTTCTGACTCCTCACATGGCCGACATTCAATATTTGATTTATTTGATCGTGCCATGTTTTCCTCGGTCTTCCTCTATTTCTGGTTCCATTTACATCATTAACATATAAATTTTTACCATTCTTTCTTCATTCATTCTTTCTATATGTCCAAACCATCTAAATGATCCTTTCATTATTTTGTTCATGACACCATCATTCGCACCGCATTCACTTCTTATATTTTCATTCGACACTATCATACACAGAGTATCCCCACATTCGTCTAAGAGATCTAATTTCTACTGCATTTATTCTACCTTTATCCTTCTTTTACAATATAATAATAATAATAATAATAATTCTGTCTGACTAACCATTCGGTGAGACAGCATGATGGTTAGTTAGTAAGTTTGTTAATTTGTAAATTATAAAAAAAATAATTAAGTAAGTTCTAAAAATCATAAGTAGAGTTTACACCATACGTTAACGTAACGTAAGCTAACGTACGTAATAAAAAAAAAAGTAATAATCCGAACACATCCCGCGGTGACGGGTTCACACATTCCTTGCTTTAATTAAAGAGTTTTGGGAGCGTTTAATTACCAAACTTGTCCATTTACTCTAAGGGCTGCTAGAAGGGTGTAATCCCCGTGATAAATTGCCTCTTAATTTATTTCTCAAAGTCGTTCAGGTGATGTGTAAAATTTGAGAAGTAATTGGAATATTGTTCAACCATATTTACTATTCTAAAACAAAAATTTTGAGTACGTTAGAGCAACCATTTCCAGTGACGGTAGAGAGAAGGAATATTTAGAGAGTTGATGCATACGTGTGTGTGAATCTGAAATGGGAATGGGCAGGACATGTCGCCAGTCACGGAAGATGGGCACCCAGAATCTTGTCGAGATACGGTTACGGAAGAATAAGAAGATGGTCAAACTTGGCGGAGGTCATCAAGAAGAGAGGATTTCATGAAGCCATGGTCAACTTGTATGGGCTGCTTTCAGTATACTGTCCTATACTTTCTGTATTCGAGTGTGCGAGACAGATAAGTATTTAGTGGTGTATCCAAAAATCAAGACAAATCGGAGTAGAAAATGAGAAGATAAAGCAGAAAGAATATAAGGGGGGGAAGGAGAAGAAGAAGAAGAAGGAAAATAAGGTGAATAAGGCGACGAAGGAGAAAAAGGAGAAGAAGAAGAAAAAGAAGGAGAAGAAGGAGAAGAAGGAGAAGAAGGAGAAGAAGGAGAAGAAGGAGAAGAAGGAGAAGAAGGAGAAGAAGTAGAAGAATGAGAAGAAGGAGAATAAGGAGAAGAAGGAGAAGAAGGAGAAAAAGGAGAAGAAAGAGAATAATAGAAAAGAAGTAGAAAAATGAGAAGAAGGAGAAGAAGGAGAAAGAGGAGAAGAAGGAGAAGAAGGAGAAGAAGGAGAAGAAGGAGAAGGAGAAGGAGAAAAAGAAGAAGAAGAATGAAAATAAGGAGAAGAAGGAAAAACATGAGAAGACGGAGAAGAAGGATAAGAAGGAAAAGAAGAAGAATGAGAATAATAAGAAGGAGAAGAAAGAAAAAAGGAGAAGACGGAGAAGATGGAGAAGTAGGAGAAGAAGAAGATGAAGAAGAAGGATATTTAGAAGAATGATAAGAAGGAGAATGAGAATAATGATAAGAAGGAGAAATAGGAGAAGACGGAGAAGATGGAGAAGAAGGAGAAGAATGATAAGAAGGAGAAAAAGGAGAAGATGGAGAAGAAGGAGAAGAAGGAAAAGAAGGAGAAGAAGGAGAATAATGAAAAGATGATGAAGAAAAATATGTTTTTTTAGAAATTTAACATACTGCTATTAAAATATAAGCTTCTTAACGTAAATTATTGCTAAGTAAAGTACTGCGTAAGCTTTGTATACGACCTAAAAGAAATATTGCAAATTGAATCATTAAAGAAACAGCGTTTATTATTTATGAGAGATACTTAAAGTGCCGTTATAGGATGGGATATAAATTATATATACAATAGTAATTAAGTTGTTAGCGTTACACCCCGAGACAAGGGTAGCAAAATAATTGTATCATAAAGTTTCAAACAGCTTAGAACAATTTGGCAGGAACTTCAACTTACTACTTTTTCTGCTTCCCCGGTACTATAAAGTAAACTAATATCCAATGTTCTTACAACAGTACAGTTCGCTATCAAGTTATCAGATCTTAACAGCGCATTAATTACAGGGTAAAACTCGATCCCACGGCATTTCTTTTAGGAATACTTGGAACCAACTCTCTGCAACTTCGAAGAGATGGGCATCTCATAACCCATTTCTTTAGATTACTCAGGGTATATTTCGAGAACTCGGCCGTGCTGGAGGGTGTTCGGGTTTTGGTCTCTCATAGATATCTCCGATAGCAACAGCATAGATTGTTTTACCTACCGCCCGCCAGAATCAAACTGCCTCTGGCGACACCGGTGCGGTGGGAAGAGCAATTAATCTGCTGAACGCGGTTTCCTTGGAAATCGACGTCATTCATATTCGTGAAAATACGTTCAGAAAGCAAATACTCTTAATTCTGGAGAGTATCTTGTCTTCCTAATATCTCATTCATCTCTCATACGTTTCTGGTAGTATACTATACACAATATATTATTTTACCTATTCTCAATAGATGGCTAAACCCGAAACACTATGATTTCTTAACATTTTAAAAACTGTTGAATTAAATAACATTGTTTTTTGTATCACAATTATATTTTATTTTACGCGACAGCTGTTTTATCAACCTTTGTTGACATCATCAGATGTTACAATTATTTATTTATGTTATGCCAAAGAATTATAACTTGTTATGTGGGTTATATTATGATCCCATTAAATCCGTATCCGTTTTTCCTCTCGTTCCACAATGGTTGGCGTCGTCGATATAACCGAGAGCTATATGATATCTATAAAGAGCCCGATGTGATCAGATCCATCAAAGTAGGGCGCTTGAGATGGGCTGGTCACATAATCAGAATGGACGACGACAACCCTACAAAACGCCTCACACTCTCAGTACCACAGGGACGTAGAAGACCAGGAAGGCCCAAAATGCGATGGATGGACAGTGTCAACACGGATGCATCGGTGTTGCAAGTGAGAAATTGGAGAATGGGGGCATCAAACAGACAAGAATGGAGGAAGCTCCTGGATTCAGCCAAGGCCCACCCAGGGCTGTCGAGCTTAGGATGATGATGATGATGATGTGGGTGCATACGTACACATACGTTTAAAAAAAAAATAGACTCCCAATTAATGATTTTAATTTTAATTTTATTTATTTTGTTGGTAAACAAACAAAGCATCGAATGTGCAATAGTAATAAGTTACAAAAAATACAGTAAAACTAAAATTATCCGAACTCCGATTATCCGAATCGCTGATTATCCGAATCGCTGATTAGCCGAATCGCTTTTAGATTTTCAGAAAAAAAAATTAAGGCGGAAACCTACTGCGATTCGCAAAATAATGATTCTGTCTATGAAAATGGATGATGACAGTCAAACAGCACCACTTAAGAAAAATAACCCTTTTATAAACACGTCTTAATTGTTTATAGTATTGCGAATAATACTGTACTTCTAAAACATTTCGTAGAAATATGGGCTCTAACTTTGCAGGGCACAAGTATCTTTCTTCTTATTCGTAAAGTATTAGGTTGTCTATATTAAATAGAACAGGCTCGAATAATTACCCATACATTTTGTTTCTCCTCTTTAAATATGGAACAGTTATGTGTTCTTTAATTAATTTCGTAATTAAGTACTTTTAAGGTTCAACGAACGCGTCTTTGAGTTTTATAACTGTTTTCGAAGGGAATATTTTAGACATGTTAAGCGTTACCATATTCTTAGGAAAATAAGTAATTATAATAAATAACTTCGTAATTAATTCTTCGTAATTAATTCAATTTCTCAGGAGCCAGGACCCAACCAACGAATATCTACCTGGAACGCATCCCATTAAAAAAGGTGGACCACTTCGGATATCTCGGCTTTATTCTTATCAATGATGGCACGATCAAAAATGACGTAGAGCATAGAATAAACGTAGGATGGCTTAAGGTAAGTCTGGTAACTTAAGCCGATTTTCATGTCTTTTTTGGAGGGCATTTTTTTGTAGGAAAATAATAATGAATCGTTTTGGAAATTTAGGATGTTTTTATTTACATATTAAAGGTACAAAAATTTTTTTTTTTGAAAAAATCAATAGTTTATTATTATTATTATTATTAATCGAAGTTGGCACCTCGTAAAAAAAAGCGCGTGGGTGGCCCGGGTGATTTTGTCTCTTGATGTTATCTGAAATCAAAAATTCTTGAAAATTCTTAATCTAAAGACATGTCATTCTGGTCGGAACTACAGAAGTTAAATTTCATGGATAAATAACAAAATGGTGGCCTTTGAAAAAAAGAGTCAGCAAAGAAGGGGTTGCAAAATAAAAAGTTAGGAGTGAAAAAATGTCTCGGCAGTTCCGACGAGAATGGCATGTCTTTAGATTAAGAATTTTCACGAATTTTTGATTTTTCAAAATCACCCGGGCCATCCACGCGTTTTTTTTTTTCGAGGTGCCAACTTCGATTAATAATAATAATAATAAACTATTACTCTTTTTAAAGAAAAATATTTTGTATCTTTAATATGTAAATAAAAACATCCTAAATTTCCAAAACGATTCATTATTATTTTTCTACAAAAAAACGCCCTCCAAAAAAGACATGAAAATCGGCTTAAGTTACCAGACTACTACCTTAAATGGCGTGCCCTTTCAGGAGTACTTTGTGACAGCAAAGTACCCGTGTATATAAAAGGAAAAGTGTACCGAACCGCCGTAAGACCCGCTATGCTCTACGGATCGGAATGCTGGGCCGCAAGATGACAAGAAGAACAGAGGCTGCACGTAGCAGAAATGAAGATGCTGAGGTGGGCCGTCGGGGTTACGATGCTGGATAAAGATAGAAATGAGCACATCAGAGGTAGCCTAAGAGTCGCTCCCATAGCGGAAAAAAACTAGAGAACGTCGACTGCGGTGGTACGGCCATGTGAGCAGGAGGGACAATGAATACATCGTCCACAAGACCCTGCAACTGGAAGACGGAAAGAGGGGACCAGGTCGGCCTCCTGCAACGTTGATGTCCACAGTTAGGAACGACCTGAAGACTCTGGGACTGGGCAGCCAGATGACCCTGCATCGTGAGACTTGGCGGAGCCGTATTAGGAGAGCCGACCCCAAATAACGGGTAATGGCTAAGCGAAAGAGGAAGAACTTCGTAATTAATTCTCTTTATATAATTTCTTTAATTTAAAAAGTATTTTTTTAAACTGTAAACTCACATGTCTTATTTTTGTCCTTCTTACTTGTTGTAGACCTATGTGGTCTATTTTCCAGAGTGTTGCTCCTCCTGTGAGGTAGACTCCCAGTTGTCCTTACATCTTTTAGGGTCTTCCACGAGGATGAGTCCCATGAGGCTGATTATGTAGTGTAATATAGGGGAGTCTGGTGGTGTCCATTCTTTGAACATGACAGTACCAGTCCCTTTTTCGCTGTCTGCTCCATCTTATAATATCCTCAACCTCACATATCTCTCTTATTCTGGTGTTCCTCACGCGATCTCTCAGTGTCTTGCCTGCTTTCGTCCTCAGTGTCATCATCTCGGAAGTCTTCAAAACTTGTTTGGTCCTTATTGTGTCTGCCCTTGCTTCGACTTTGGTGTTACGCATGCTTTATTGATTCTCATCTTAATCTTAATGGCCATGTCTTTGTTTTTCCATATTGTAGATTTTAGATCACCAGAGAACGCAGCTGCCTTGTTTATTTGGCATTGAAGTTCTTCCCGCAGATCAGCTCCACCCACCAGGTCTGTACCTTGATACTTGTAGGTCTTGACCTGTTCTATGGGTTGATTTTATATAACCAGGCTACATGTTTTGGAAAAGGTCATACATTTAGTATATTCGATAGAGATCGTCAAGTTGTATTTCTTACAGGCGTGCTGTAGTCTTTCTCTCATATGTAATTATTTTTAATGTCTATTGAAATCGTTACTGATTAGGGGTAAAAGTAAGATTATCAAACGTTGATCATTTGATCACCTTAGCAAGGTGAAAGGTTTCAAGCCAGTAATATATAATATAACTTCTAAAATACTGACGTGCCCATAAATACGAAATAAATATTTTGAGTTGTATTGGTGATAATTAATTCGAATAAAACCGTCTGTTTTCTAGAAGTTTTATTATATTTTATGAAAATGATATGTTTAATTTTGTAATGGCAATGATAATATCTTAACACGGCGAAACTTGTTGTTTCGTAAAATAGAGTAAAACTTGTAGGAAACTGGCGTTTTCATTCGTATTAATCAATTACTAATTTGAGTTGAATTGATTATAATAAATTCAAATAAAATCATTGGTTTTCTAGAAGTTCTATTATATTTTATGGAAACGATATATTTCACCTTATTTAGGCATATGATAATGCTTCAGCAAGCCATAACATGTCATTACTGTAAAATATAAGAACACTTTTAGAAAACAGACTTTTCATTCGTATTAATTATATAATTCGTATTACTTAATTAATATTTTGAGTTGAATTGATAATATTTGTGAATGTATACTTATACCTGTATACGAAATCCTGGATTTACACCAAAGGGTGGTTAATTCAAATTTTAGTTGTATCTCAATAGAGACGAAGACGCAAACTGGAAACTGAACATGGATGATCAAGGTGTTTACAGGACTTATGACCTGTCATTGGTTGGGTTAAGCGTACGCTTTATGTAATTACAACATTCCCCATTCCACCTTTGTTATTATGATCATGCATGAAAAATTTTTGGAAGATGTATATATACTTCAAAATCCATATTTATCTTCACGTGTCAGTTTCAATCAGCCATCTATGTAGATTTGGTTGCACTTGTGAATTTTTGAAGATTAACCTATACAACCGACCCACTAACGCCATCTATGGAGAATGATTTTCGGCATTTAGCAAACTACCTTATTAACACAATGTGAAGGCTGTCGCCTAACATATACGTGAAGGTAAATATGGATTTTGAAGTATATATACATCTTCCAAAAATTTGGCATGCATGATCATAATAACAAAGGTGGAATGGGGAATGTTGTAATTACATAAAGCGTACGCTTAACCCAACCAATGACAGGTATAAGTCCTGTAAACACCTTGATCATCCATGTTCAGTTTCCAGTTTGCGTCTTCGTCTCTATTGAGATACAACTAAAATTTGAATTGATAATTATTAGTTCAAATAAAATCGTCAGTTTTATACAAGTTCTATTATATTTTATGGGTATGATATGTTACGCCTTGCTTGTTAGGCATATGATAATGATTCATCAAGCCATAACATGTCATTCCTTTAAAAATATAAGAACACTTCTAGAAAACAGACGTTTTCATTCGTATTAATTATTTAATAAAACACGTATTATAAAACTTTCGCCATGTCAATAAATTAACGATGTATATTTGGAAGCAAAGGTATTTCTAACAGCTTTCCAAAGAGCTTTTGAGTTGCATTTGCCTTATACGGTAAATTCACTAGTTTACAAACTGCCCCGTATTTTGATAAGCACCCACTTAGTTAACATTCACCAACTATTCCTAGTGGCATCCTAGAAAGCAGTTCAACTCAAATTATAGCAGCAACTCAAATTTTTATTCAATTATCATGGTGAAAACTAGTAGTTTCAGCAACTTCGTGAATAACAATTAAATTAACATTGTCATACTTTATTTCAATTTGCATTTTCTAGAAATATAATAAAAATACGACCTTTGTGAGTGCATGACTCGATGTATGAATGTTGAGGAAGCGAGAGAAATATGTCAGGAAAGAAAAGTGTGGCAGTCCATTATTTCTGCCTACCCCTTCGGGAGACGGCGTAATGGTTAGTTAGTTAGTTAGCGGTAATGACATTGACTGCACCATTTTTATTTAAAAAAAATGACTAATACCAAGGATTTAAATCAATGATATTAGAATTTATTTTTACAATCTTCAATATGAGCAGAAAATAGCTCATTATTATGAAGAAGGAATCTGGTCGTGTCCAGGATTGAACCCAAGTCCCCTGGATCAGGAGCCAAGCGTTCTATCCCCTAGACCAGTGTTCCGTAAAGTTTTCTCACCTACGGCACACCTAATTTCTTCCTAGAATTCCGCGGCACACCAAAAGCTAAAATTCGATCTGGACGTAGACGTCGATCAGCTCGGAGACGTTGGTAACCTTTTTTTTGCCAGCAACTTCCGGCCAGTAGAAATCTGCGGACCTTTTTCACGAAAAAGCTGAATAGCCTAAAAAAACAATAAAAAAAGATCACCAACGTTCCGACTAAATATATTTTTTTCTTTATGTATTTGGCCACGGCCCACCTGATCCGGCTCACGGCACACCAGTGTGCCGCGGCACACCGTTTGCGGAACACTGCCCTAGACCACCACCCGATTTATTTTGTTTCCAGCTCCAACCCTTCTTCCGATATCTTTCTCGATTCTTCAACTCTTGTAAACATGCTTCCCAGATAGACAAATTCGGTAACTTGCTTTAATTTCCGTTCGCACTTATGTCACAATCCGTCATCCATTCTTCCTTTTCAAATACCATAACTTTAGACTTTGACAGGTTCATCACAAGGCCATATTATGGCATACTTCGTACATTCTTGACACTAGGACTCGTAGATCGTCCATGCTGTCAGCGATTAAAACAGCGTCGTCTTCATAAAGCAAACAGCTAATGGACAAATTGTTCATTTTTGCACCAGCGTTTATGCCATCTAATTCTTTCATACACTTGTCCATGCATAGATTAAACAACCACGGGGGAATTACACAACCCTGTTTGACACATTTTGTGATATCAAATTAAGAAGTGAAAGCCCCGTTTACTCTGACAGACGCGGTGCTTCCTTCATAAAGGGAAGCAACCGTTCGTATCAGGTTTGTGCTTACTCCAAACTCGGCCAAGACCTTGCATAGCTTTTCGCTGTCAACTCGGTTATACGATTTTTGCAGATCTACAAACGCGCAGAAAAGTTTCTGATCTTTTGATAAAAACTTCTCTGTTAGATTTATAATAAATAAATTTATTCTTCTTCTCCTTACAGACCTTTGGTCTGTTCCTGAAATCAGGCTGGCCTCTCTTGGGAGGTTGACTCCCAGCTATTTCTCCATCTCTTCGGCGGTATTCCGGGGGACGGCAGCCGGCAGGAATCTGATGCGCCACAGCGAGTGGGATTCTGGTGGGATCCATCCTCTGCACGTGCGTATTCCAGTATCTTCTGCGTTGTCTTCCCCGTCTCACGACATCCTCCACCTTGCAGATCTCGCGGATAGCCGTGTTCCTCACCCCATCGCAAATAGTCCTTCCTGCTATCATCCTCAGCGTCCTCATCTCTGCCAATCGTACTTAAGCCTTCGTTCTTGTGGTATCCGCTCTGGACTCAATGCTATATATCAGTATAGGCCTTACGCAGGTTTAATATATCGTCACCTGAGAGTAAGAGGGTTCCAACTAACAAAATTTCACATTTGGCTTTTTTTCGTGAAAAGGGTTCTTACTAACCTTATCTATACGTACAATTAAAAAAAACATGTAATAGCATTGTCATTTTGATGTTACGAAAAGAATCAAGTTCCATCTGATCATTCAAAATACATGATCCACTGAAGAAGGATTCATTTAAACTTCGAACTTTATTATTCCAACTGTTGCCAGACAAAATTTACACGTTTCTCGGGAAAAAAATCTCTGGAAATTGGAATAAAACCCTTTTATTCCAAGATACACACCCGAAACCAACAAAACTTTGACTTCATTTTTCTCAGCTTTTTACTTTTGTCAGTTGGAACCTTCTTACTCTCAGGTGACGATATTCTGACCTTAGTGTCAGTTCTCATATACTTGTTTTTCCATATTATATCCTTGAGACAACCTGATACCGCCGAAGCCTTGTTGACTTGTCCTATTGTTTCACTGACAAGATCATTTTGACTGAGCAGATCCACTCCCAGATATCTAAACTTTGCAACCTGTTTCAGCATTATGTCATTTAAGGATAACCTGCATCCTACGGGTTCTTTTGAGAATGTCATGGTTTTTGTTTTTTAACTGAGATCATCATATTGAAGTTGGCGGCCGATGTCTGAAATCTATTTAAAAGTCTTTGCAGTTCGTCTTCTGACTCTGCTATCGGTGCAGCATTTAATTTCATTGAAATTAAATCAATTGTGATATTATATAACAGTATTTTAATTAAAAAAATCATAATATTGTGATATCAAAGTGTTTCCCCCACAATAATGGATTACCTAATATCTTTTGAGAAAATAAACTGTTCATTTGATTTATTTCGATAAATGAATTCGTTAACCTGCTCTAGTTTCACACCGTTCGCACTTACGTCACCAATCCTGATTATAAATAATGTATTCTTAAACACGTTTCTTGAGTAATGCAACTACATTCAATAAAAATCTTAGTTATTCCATTGTCTTGTATCCAATCCTTGTAGCTGATTCGTATTTATCGTCAATAAACCCGATTTTATGGGTAATTTTACTTTTCCCTTGTAAACGGGCCTTCGGTGTTGCCACTCGTTAAATTTATGTATGAACTGTTATCTTAATTTACTACGAAGCCGGGGCTGCCATGATCCAGGCATCGTTATTTTTTTATGCGAAAATATGAATACTTGATGGAAAGCGCGGGCTGGAATTGACAAATGATGTATAAAATGCTATTAAACTTTTGATGCGGGGGTGATTTGATGATATAATTTGCAGCTTGGATTGCTACACGCCACAGATGCAGAACGTTGTACCGCTCTAAAGGATACACCATCTCGCCAAGTTGTCACTGGATATACCATTTACCATTTTCTTCTTCTTCTTCTTTTTAAAAATAGATCTGACGGTCTATGGTACATAAATCATATCTCCTGAGATCAACTGTCTATGCTTCTCTTCTTCATTGATGTCAATGCGCAAATGCTTGTTTTTCCAGATTAGATTGACACTCTGATACGGTAAACTATACGGTTAACATGCACGTACGTCGATTTCTTCTTAGGTGGCCGACATTCAATTTTTGATTTATTTTATCGTGCCAGGTTTTCCTCAATCTCCCTCTATTTCTATTTTCATTTACATCGTTTAATTCATCCTTTCCATGTGTCCAAACTATCTTAATGCTCCTTTCATTATTTTGTTTATAACTGACGACCTTCGTGGCCGAGTGGTAAGTGCATTGACTGCCACCCCGAAGGTTCCGGGTTCGACTCCCGGCGAGGGCATTGTGATTGTCCCACTCTCTTTGGTCTGGTGTAGAATTCACGTGACAATAAAATGGCGATAGATTAGCTGCCTATCACACGTCACGAGAATCACTATGATAGCTATAAATACCCTTTACATAGATTTGGCTCAAGCTGTCATGATGTTAAGAGCGATTCAACAAAATAATAATAATAATAAATATAATACTAATAATGATAATAATAATAATAATAACACTTTCGTTCGCATCGCATTCACTTCTTATATTTGCATTTAACACTATCTTTTACACATTTATTACCGTACATTTGTCTAAGAGATCTTATATTTACTGTGTTTATTTCACATCCTTCTTAGTGATCTCATTTCTACGGCATTTATCCTACTTTCATCCTTCTTCTGCCAACTCCAAACTTCACTCCCATACATAAGGGTCGGCACTAGAACTCCATTGTGCACTGCCATCTTTGCTTCGGTCGATATACGAGGTATGTTCAAAAAGTATCAAAAAGTATTTTGAATTTCCGCCGGTTACGTATATTCGATTTTTGATTTTTTTATGGCGTTATGTTGGTACTCATGTCTCTCACTTATGCCGATAAGTTCGGCCAGTTTGAATGTTCAGTTAATTTTTGAGAGCCACTTTGCTTGCACGTGTTTTGGCTCGTCTTCGATTTTTGCCCACTCCAAAAAAATGGATCAAAGAATCTGTATCAAATTTTGAGTGAAAAACAAAATTAAGTCCCCGGACGCATTCCGAATGTTGACAGTGGCATATGGTGAAGCTATCTTGGACCAAAGCAACGTTTATCGGTGGTACAAAATGTTCTCAGAGGACCGAGAAGATGTGAACGAAAAAGAGCCTGCCGGACGCCCGAGCACGTCAACAACAGACGAAAACATTGATGAAGTGAATAACATAGTATTGGCCAATCGTCAAATCACCGCTAGAAAAGTTGCTGAGGACTTAAACATATCGCTTGGCTCGTGCCATTCGATTTTTACCAATGATTTGGGCATGAGATCGGTCGCCGCGAAATTCGTACCAAAATTGCTAAATTTCGCATCTGCTTGTGCGCGAATTTTTGGCCAAAACAACACACCAATAATGCCGCAGCCACCGTATTCCCCAGATCTGACCCCCTGTGACTTTTCTTGTTCCCGAATCTGAAGAGGCCCATGAAAGGACGACGCTAGGCTACGATTGAGGAGATAAAGACGGCATCGAAGGAGGAGCTGAACAAGATCACAAAAAATGATTTTTTGGGGTGCTTCGAGGATTGAAAAAAACGTTGGCACAAGTGTATAATATCTGGTTGGGATCACTTTGAAGGGGACAAAATAGAAATTCATGAATATATAAATAATTTTTGAAAAAACACAAAATTCGCGATACTTTTTGAACGGACCTCGTATTTCTATTTGCGGTAATGACTTTGAGTGCACCATTTATTATTGCGTAAAAACAATGTATGATAGAATATCTAATGATTAAGTAAGAAAGGAATGTAAAGTGGATGAATGCGTGATAAATAACATCAAGAAAGAGATGATAAATAAAATCAAGAAATCACTAAGATGGTTTGGACATATGGAACGAATGGATGAGGGAAGAATGTTTAAAAAGATATAAACAAGTAGTGTGAATGGAAAAATAAGTCGAGAAAGGCCAAGGAAGACATGGCATGACCAAATTAATCAATTACTGAAAGGCGTCCATATTCGAAGTAGAAACAATCGACGAACTTGCATGTCACGATGTGTGAATGTAGAAGAGGCGCGAGAGTTATGTCAGGATAGAACAATGTGGCCATCCATCCTCTCTGCCTACACCTCCGGGGAAACGGCGTGATGGTTAGTTAGTTAGTTTTATTCTATTTTCATATTTTTTGTCAACACCATTGTGCACTGTTATCTTACCTTTTTTGATAAACTTTTATTTGCAATGGCAACATTAAGGTTTTTGAGATATCAAAATTATTTTAAAGGATTAATTGTATCTCAATAGAGACGAAGATGTAAATTATTTTTTGAAAACAGAATATGGTAGTCGAGGCGTTTACAAATTATCTTAATAGATGGCGCTAGTGTAGATTGACCTACAAAAATGTGAAGTTATTAAAAATAGTAGCATATATACAAGTTCCAAAAAATTGTCAGACGTGGTGTCGTAAGAAGGGCGAAATGGGGAATGTTGTTAACATAAAGTGATCGCTTAATCAAAAGTCCTGTAAACGCTTCGACTACCATATTCTGTTTCCAAAAAAAATTTACATCTTCGTCTCTATTGAGATACAATTAATCCTTAAAAATGATTAACCCACAATGGGTAAAAAGCCAGTATTTGTCTACGAGAATTTGTATACATTCAAAATGTTGTATAAAATAACTGGTCCAAGTTAAAGGCATAAAAATTGGAGAGATATCTCCAGGCGTAATCTAGTACTGTATGATTTGCAGAGACTTTCACAGTGCATTAATAAAGATTTTCTGCTGAATGCTTCCCAATCTTAATAGATGACGCTAGTGTAGAGTGAACTAAAAAATGTAAAGATAAGTGCAGGATTCTAGCATATAATATATACATCTTCCAAAAATTTGTCAGACGTGGTGGTCATAAGAAGGGAGGAATGGGGAATGTTGTTAAACATAAAGCGATCGCTCAACCCAACCAATGATAGGTCATAAGTCCTGTAAGCGCTTTGGCCACCACATTCTGTTCCCAGAAAACAATTTACATCTTCGTCTCTATTGAGATACAATTAATCTTTAAAAATGATTAACCCGCAATGAGTAAAAATCCAGTATTTGTCTATAAGTATTTGTATATGTACATTAAAAAAAATGTATAATATAAAAAAACATTAATCAAAATTATTAAAAAGTAATGTAAACTGTTAACATAAAGTGATCGCTTAACCCAACCAATATGACAGGTCATAAGTCCTGTAAACGCTTCGACTACCATATTCTGTTTCCAAAAAAAAAATTACATCTTCGTCTCTATTGAGATACAATTCTAGCATATAATATATACATCTTCCAAAAATTTGTCAGACGTGGTGGTCATAAGAAGTGCGGAATGGGGAATGTTGTTAAACATAAAGCGATCGCTCAACCCAACCAATGACAGGTCATAAGTCCTGTTAGCGCCTTGGCCACCACATTCTGTTCCCAGAAAACAATTTACATCTTCGTCTCTATTGAGATACAATTAATCCTTAAAAATGATTAACCCGCAATAGGTAAAAATCCAGTATTTGTCTATAAGTATTTGTATATGTACATTAAAAAAAATGTATAATATAAAAAAAACATTAATGAAAATTATTAAAAAGTAATGTAAACTAGCTACACAGAACCGGTAAGTTAAGGTGAAAGTCTATTCACACCAATTGATTTTCAATACATAACTTCTATCTATCTTTCAGAGAGCCATCACCCGACAAATTTCACTTACAATGAGAATTCTGGAGACTTAATAATTGAATTCACCCCTAAAATAGATCGCTTTCAATGACTTGCATTTTAAGTGTTCGCTATTCCGCTTTATTGGACGCCGTGAGAGCCTTTGAACCCTCGGGGGTAATTAATGCGTCCTACCGCCCTTAAACACCGGAAGTGAGTAGTTTGTAGGAGTCAGGAGGAGGAACTCTAGGGTCAGTAGACGCCCTTTCAATCAGCGGCTAGACAACCCCCCTAGCTCAAGTGACTAAGGTAGAAACTTATAAACATGACAAATTAAACTTACAGATATAACATAATAAAACACTTTGCATTTAACCACGGTATGGTATGCCAATTTGCTATTTCAAAGGTAAACATTTTTTTGTTTATGCCTTTCCCTCTCTAACCTCCCCCTCCCTCTCAGTTCACCACCGTTTATTTTTATATCTATATGCAAAGTTTTTTTGTTTTTGTTTTGTAATTAAAGCTAGTTGGCATCAATTAGTAAAACAATATCGTGGTTAAATAAAAGTGTTTTTATTATTTTATATCTATAAGTTTAAAAAAACATGTTTACAAGAGACGGAAAAATGGAGAAAGACTTCGAAAGAAGGGTAAGTGCTGGGAATAAAATAAATGGCGCACTCAAAGTCATTACTGCAAATAGAAATATATCCACAGAAGCAAAGATGGCAGTACACAATGGAGTTCTAGTGCCAACCCTCATGTATGGAAGTGAAGCTTGGAGTTGGCAAAAGAAGGATGAAAGCAGGATAAACGCCGTAGAAATGAGATCACTAAGAAGAATGTGCGGGAAAACGTTGTACGATAGAATACCGAACGATGAAATAAGAAAGAAATGTAAGGCAGATGACTGCATCATGAATAAAATTAAAAAAGGATCCCTGAGATGGTTCGGACATATGGAACGAATGGATGAGAGTAGAATGGTTAAAAATTTGTACACAAGCAGCGTGAGTGGGAAAAGAAGCCGAGGACGACCGAGGAAAACATGGCATGACCAAATTAATCAATTACTAAAAGGCGGCCACATTCGAAGTCGGAACAATCGA
Organism: Lepidostoma basale; assembly: GCA_022606425.2. Classification (NCBI taxonomy): domain Eukaryota; kingdom Metazoa; phylum Arthropoda; class Insecta; order Trichoptera; family Lepidostomatidae; genus Lepidostoma; species Lepidostoma basale. The sequence goes on along the minus strand of JAHDVF020001145.1, from coordinate 1,891 downwards.
CGTGCGTGCATGGTACGATGTATGAATGTAGAGGAAGCCCGAGAGGTATGTCAGGACAGGCCATTGTGGCGGTCCATCCTCTCTGCCTACCCTGCCAGAGAAATGGCGTGATGGTTAGTTAGTTAGTTATAAGTTAAACACTTCTTACTACAAAGTAACGCAATCTCTTGATCCAGATGTAGAGATAAAATGTAGAATTGAGGCAGCAAGAGCCACATTTTATAAAATGAAATCACTCTTCTGCAATGATATCATTCAAGGACAGTTTGGTCATAAATAAACGTATAAATCGGAAAGCCTCTAGCAGTTACTACCGCACTGCCAGCCCAATCTGCATATAAATCCTACAGTGAATGGAAAAACATGTCTATACCATTTCCTTAATTATTGTTCAATATGTTTTCGTTTACTTTCTTTGCTAGTTTAGGAAAAACAGTAAACAGAACACTCAAAAAAGTTCTTTACATTTGCGTATCAAGCAGTGGCGTGCCTAGTGTCAACCAGTAAGGCAAGCCCGTCCGACTTTTATGTATTAGAATATTAGTAGAGGGTCACGATAATGTATTTTTCCGGATTAAAAGAGTTTTATCTTTCTAAATTAATTGATTTTAAATCCCATTTTTGGCGCATTTTAAATCTATACAAATAATAATATTCTGCGTCACCAAACTCAAGTACTTGCATAAAATAATAATGTATTTACAAATACAAGAAGAAATAAGCTGTAAATACACAATAATAATAAATTTGTTAACACCGAAACACGAATTATAAATAAATGTTCGTAAAGAAATGACATAATCTTTCTTTTCATAACATTTCTACACATAACGTAAATGACGGATACATTCTGACAATAGAAATGAAGTTCGTGACACATCGAATAGTAACATACTTCAGAGTGATAAAACCCGGCTTCAAATCCATACAATTTTTTTTAGATATCTTCTGGTATACTCGTATATGAACCTAGCTATATGATTACAAGCCAAAAATACATAAGTGCGAAAGAGACCCTTTTACATTTTGCAAGCCCAATATGAAGCCCATCGAAAACATGAAACAAAAGGCGATTTCGCGGGCATCTCACCTACGGTACGTATGAGTGAAATAAAATACGGCGCGTATGAGTGGAACAAAACATACACTTAGGTCATTTCTGCGCATGTCAGCGGAGTCATTTACGCAACGAATTAAATCGCTTTAACTCGCGCGAAAATTTAAAATATTATTTATTTTTTTAGACGGCTCAAACGCGCAAAAACATCGTTTTATTGTAGATTTTTTTAAGGCGAGCCCAGCTTTTTGGCTTGTATGGAAGTACCGCCACTGGTATCAAGTCGTTTCACTCTCAGTCTGATATATCATTTCAAAATTTGCCCGGAAAAAACATAAGAAGTAACTTTTCATTAAAAATAATAAAACTAACTAACTAATCACGCCATTTTATTCGATTCTGCATTTTATCTCTACATCTGAGTCAAGAGATTGTGTAAGTATGCTGCCGAGGTATTTAAATTTCTCCACTCTTTCAACGTTACCGCCGTTCAAATGCAATACCGAAGATATTTAATTCGATTCCCGGCGATGGCAGTGTGATTGTCCATTACCTTTGTTCTGGTGTACAATTCACGTGACAATAAAATGACGATAGAACAGCTGCATAGCATATGTCATGAGAATCAATGGTTAAAAAAATATATACGATAATTGTGTTCAAATAACTTGTTAATAAAAATGTGGACAGCAACGGGAAACTGAAAAAATGATATACTTTGCCGCAAACCTGGTGGAACTCAAATAAAAAACACATTTGTTCTTGAATCAATTGTATCTCAATAGAGACGAAGATGCAAATTGGAAATAGAATATGGTTGATCGAGGTGTTTAC